>OY744481.1:335886719-337086719 GCA_963556165.1 Tipula helvola | reverse complement strand
AAAGACAGACTTGTAATATCGTCGAAAAATTGAAACGTGACAATGAGGAAAAAGTACAAAAGCTACTTGAAAAGCGGGAGGAGAATAAAATTATACAGAACAACTTAAAACAAGACGTTGAAATGTTAAGCTCAAATGTGCAGCAGATTACAACGATTTTGGAGGATATTCGTGATAAGAGGCGCGACGCTAAGGAGAAGTCTGACCAAATTATAGGTCAAATCAAGCAGATTGATGTTAGAAGTAACAATAATCTCACAATTTATGGGAATCATATTCCTAGCCTTGTGGACCTTCTTGAGAAACAGCACAAGCGTGGAATGTTTTCCGAAATGCCACGCGGCCCGATCGGTCAATATGTTGGAGTAAAAAATTCTAAATGGACTCGCCTCATCGAACATATTTTGGGTGGTCATTTAATGGCGTTTGCCTTCAACACGATCGACGACAGTAAGAAATTTGATAAACTAGTACAACGTGATTTTCCAAATATTCCGAAAGTTTTTAAAATTGTCACCAAATTTTGCTTCACTCCCCACAATGTAAGTAATGGTAAAGTACGTGCACCATGTGGTACTTCGCTATTACTCGACGAAATTACAGTTTCGGATCCCGTCGTAATAAATGTGCTTATAGATCAGATTCAAATCGAAACTATACTTATATGTTCGGGTAGCACAGAAGCAAATAATTACACGGCGGATGTCTCAAATGTTCCACGAAATTTATCGAAAATTATTTCACTCGAGCCATCGGCCGAATATTATCCAGCACCAAATTTCCGTTCGTACGGTATAAATTTACGACAAAACCGTTTGCTACAAACCGATATGAAACAATATAAACAACAGTTGGAAACCGAATTGGCCGAAGTAACAAATGAATTGCAAGTGTACGAACGTGATTGGGCCAAGAATCAAGCCGATGTGCCCAAGTTGCAGACCATGCTCAAAGATAAAAATCAAAATCTAATGAAAATTGAAAACACCTTGCGCAGATTACAAAATGAAATTATGGAAATAAAAAATTTTGAATATCCGGCACAACACGAAGTCGATGTGCTTATGAATGAGTTGAATGAGTTGCAAAGCTCTTATGATACGACCAATTCGGGAATTGAACAAGAAAAACAGAATTATGAAACTTTAGAACAGCAAATACAAACTATTGAATCAGATATACAACAAAACCGATTTGAAGAAAATAAATTGGAGAAACTTATAAACGAAAATTTGGTAATTTGAATCATCAGGTGACATTCTAGAAAATTTTCAAAAATTTTATTATTTCGCTTTCATTTCAGCAAAAAATCAATGCTATCACAGAAAAAATTGATGATCTAAATCAAAACAACACGGTTAGAGATCTGAAGAAATACGAAGCGGATAAAAAAAAGCTTGAAACGCAGCAGAGGACGCAAGAAACTGCTTTCGAATTAGCGAAGCAGAAAGCCGAATCTAAAGGTCCAATGATAAATAAAAATCGAAGTGAAGAAAAAATTCAAAACCTTATACAAAACTATGAACATAAGATACAGTAAGTCCCCAAGACCAGCGGAATTTTTGTGATTACATATAAGAATTTTTTATTTTTTTATTCATTTTAGGAAACGATGCGCATCAACCGACGATATAAATGTGATTCAAAATGTTATGATTGAACGGGAAAAGTCGTACAAGAATACGGCTGAGATTATTTCAAAATCGGATGAAATGTTAAAACATCTTGAATCATCCCGTATCAATCGATTCCATTGGTTGCAAAAATACAAACAGGGAATAGCATTGATAGTGCGAAACGTTTTTTTAAGAATATTAAAAATTCGAAATTTTCAAGGTGACATCAATATAAATAGTGCCGAACAAAAGCTGGAAATTAATATTGTACCCCAGGATAAAGATATTCCGGATGCGGTATCGAATACCAAATCATTGTCTGGCGGCGAACGATCATTTTCGACTTTAGCATTTTTAATGAGTTTATGGTCATGCGTATCACAGCCGTTTTATTTTTTGGATGAATATGATATTTTCACCGACGAGGTGAATCGTAAGATTATGGCGAAATTATTAATTCGTGAGGCGGAAAGAAGGCATGAAAGGCAATTTTGTTTTTTCACACCGCAGGATATGTCATTTGTCGAAGAATCTGAACATATTACATTCCATCGTCTATCAAATCATTTACAAACTATGAATGAATGAGGATGATACTGTAAATGAGATTACTACTTAGTTTTATTTTTATTTTTTTTTATTAACTTTAATTAAACTGAAATATTCTTTTTTTTATTGATATTTTCGAGTGTATATAATAAAATGTTTTAACAAAAAATTGATTTGAATTTGCCATGTACATTACGTATATAAATTAATAAAGAACCGCACATTCATTGTGCAGTCAAAATTTAGGACATGAAAGGCCTGATGAACTGTATCCAATTTGTATTATAATCCCTAGCTCTACCAAAGACCAATAATAATGTATAACTGAAGAATCCCTATTAAAGTATAATAAGTAGAGAGGTTCAAATCTTGAAAATAATTTTATTTAAACCATCTGACTTATTTGAGGAGCGGAGGAAAAAAATTTTATTTAAAAAATCGAAAGATAATGGGCACCAGAAACTTAAGAAATGAGTTACTTGAGTGATATATCCTAAATTTTAGAATAATCTCAAAATGTAAGGGCATGAGATTAATTAATTGAGCTGTGTTTCATTGCCTTGAATAAACTGATATCTATTCGCAACTGCTCATACCACAATCTGCAATGATAGATAGTGCTGTTTTAGTTGTGTTTTATTAAAATTTGCAGCTAGCAAGTTTGTTGCATAGTTGGACACCGTTCGTAAATACAATACATATCGTCGCTACCATGGTCTTTTCGACACTGTGACAGAGTCATACATTTATGTATATCGAAACATTGTGAGAGCCATTACCTTCGGTTCTAAGAAAGCAAGAAATTCGACGATTTACCGTTGTACGATGCCCAATGCCAAAGCAAGGTAGCGAATCTGCAGAAATATTCTTCTCACATTCGATAATTTGACTTGGTAGCGACGATATTTGAAATTCAATTCTTTTTTACCTTGAGCGACTTCCAGGAAGTGCAGACATACACTAAGATTTTATATTAAAATTTCACGATTAATTTGTAGTTAGAATTAAAAAACAAATTTGAATTTAAACTTTAGAAACAGTAACAAAATTTACATTAAAATGTTTACGATTATTACTAGTTCACAGTTGCATTCCTTATCGATAACTAATTCTTTAAGCTACTTGCTTGCCAATCTATTTAAAGAATAATTATAAAAGCTGAATTGTAAATATTAGTCATATGTCGATTATTTAAATACATAATTACATAAGTTGTTCTAACACTTTGTTGATATGCTTAATATACGTGTTTTGTATACATACTATTGTATTCTGGAGTTTCAATTAAAGTTTCGTTGCGCTCATGTTTCAAATGCACCTTATGTTCTATTTATGTTCTTGTTTACTTGTTTTGCCTAATGTTTATCGTATTACAATTTTATATAATTTGGTTGAATATAATAGTATTCACTATCAACGTCTACCGGGACCGGTATTATGGTTGAGCAGTGATTGTACCTGTTCGATGAATAGAAGTTTACTGTTTAAACAAAGGAACGATGTCGATTTGTATGCTATTATTAATAGCCGCATTTCTTGACCCATTTATGATCCGGATCAGATCAAAGTTTACATTGAAAACAACAACAAAAATTTAATTTTTGTTGTTGTTTTCAATGTAAACTTTGATCTGATCCGGATCACTAATGCATCAAGAAATGCGGCTATTATTATTATGGCTGCTTGGCCATGCAGGCGTTCTAGCCACCCAGCACTGTGACCTTAAAGTTTTTTTGAACTCTACTAAATTAACCGTCTAATCGAAAGAACGGCTTACCTGTCCCTATATCTGGCAAATCGAAACCGAAGGTTATGGTTTGTTTGAAACTCCTTAATGTTTCTCAGATGCCCTACTATATCGCCTGGCATAATATTACTTTTAAAGTCCATCAATAACCATTGACCATAATAAAGGAGACAATATGCCTCCTTGGAAACATCCTTTTACGGCCTTATCGATTGTTGACTCACTGCCTAATTTAGCTGTGATGCTTTGATAGAGGATATTGACGGGAACCCATGGGGATTTGGCTACAAGATAGTCACTCAAAAGCTAGGAGCTCAGAAGCCAACACGCGTGATGAATGCCAGCACCACAGAGGACTGTGAGATTTATTTTCCCCAGCCACTCAGAGAGATTTGTACTAAATCGTAGTCTATCCACTGAAGCTCCGCTATTTTCCAAAAATGAACTTGAGAGAGTTATTCTGTCATTAAAGAATAAAAAGGCCCCTAGCCCCCAGATATACCCAATTAGGTATATTAAAAATGGTGTATCAACAAGATGTAAATTTGCTGCTAAGAATGTATAACGCAGGTATATTATGTTGATCGCCCGCAGGAACATCGTAAGACTGGTACTGGCTAGCAAGGGTAAAAGGGACCCAGAGTTCCCCTCGTCCTATCGCCTACTGTGCATGCTTGACACAGCAGTTAAGGTTATGGAGAAGTTAATTAGAGCGAGACTATCATTTGCCTTTCAAGCTACAGGTGACCTCTCACCTAGATAATACGGCTTCAGAGTAGGACTATCAACGATATGCGTAATCCGGGAAGTGACGAAGGCAGTTAGGATTTCTCGAGACATATGCCGAAACTATAGAGGAGAGAGAGAGCCCTTGCGGCGTCACTAAGGGGCACCTTGGCAGCGGTAAAACGCTGGGAGGATGTGCAAAAGTCCTCCTACTGGCGCAGAATTACAGGTTTGCGACAGACAAAGGGTCAAGGAGTGTCTTGTACTTAGGAAACCTGAGTTGAGGCTGCTTACTGGCTTTCTCACAGGTCACATCCCCTTAAGATATCACCTTAAGAATATGGGCCTAAGTAAGACAGATAGATGCCGTTCCTGCGATCTGGAAGCAGAATCAGCGGAATAAATTCTGTGCCATTGCCCAGCCATTTTTCGCCAAAGAATGCAACATCTAGGAGGAAGAATAATGAGACCAGATAGTATGCATCATATACCGGCCGACAGTATTATCAGGTTAATTAAGAGCCTGAATATTGACTGGACGGATCATTGAGCAGGGTCCATGCACAAAAGATTTTTAGGTCGCAGTGCGAGGTGGCTTGAACGCCCACATGGCTCTCACGTGCATCACTTCATTACCTCAAAACACATAACCTCCATGATAACCCCAACATCCTATAACCCCAGTAATCCAAAACCTCATAACCCTATAAACCCAAAACCACATAACCCTACAACTCTTAAATGCGACAAAAAATACTTTGAGCTGGACAGTTAAAACTCCACAATATCACATCTCTACTATAAGTTCATCACCTTTCAACTTGACCTTCTATAACCGCATAACCCTATAGCTATAACCCTAAAAGGCAACCGTAAATGTACTTGCACGTAAGACTTGAGTTCCGAGTCTGACAGTTTTGCCGTGTGTCGGCATCCAGGGCACCGCCACGCGGTAACGGTGGGCAACGGAGTTGTTCCGCGACCCGGCAAAGTCTCTGGATCATGGCGCTCATGCCGTCATGGTCGGCACGAGCGTAGACTCTTTCTGCGTTGTTTGTGGAGAATATGCTGTGAGTAAACTTAGAAAGTTATTCACCGATGTACTTGAAAGTATATACCAGGACATTTTTTGGTATAGAAACCAGTGAAATGATCAATCATTGAACTCCAAAAACTTATTACTACAATTACTACAATGCTGGAAATCTTGACCTTATTGAGTATTCGAATTATAGTTTTGGAGACCCAAAGTTTATGAGAAATAAGATTAAATATCTGGTTCAAACTTTCTGCAAAACCCGAATTAAGTCTCGAGCATAAGTTTTGATTGTATCTTTCTGAGATTACAGGTTATGGAATTTCTGGGTTATAGGGCGATTATGGGGTTATCGGGTTATAGGATTATGGATTTTTGTGGTTATGGAGTTTTGAGGTATTAGGTTGTATGGAGTTATGGGGATGTGGAGTTATGAAATTTAATTCTACATGATTCGGAGTTATATTCGCAGAGACGAGAAGTGTCAAAAAGTAGTATTTATGACTCAGTTTTTGGCACTTTTTGACACGAGTTCTTGACAGTCTTTCTTTTCGACACTTTTGACATGACTTTTTGACAGCGAAAAAATAAAATTTTAACTTTACGTTCCGAACTATTTCAACAGTTTAAATTAAACATTTTCAAAATTTACCAGTGTATTTCAAAAACTGGCTCATGTAACGATAAGAATAATTTGTTTCCTTTTTCCTCAATATCAATCGCACAGCTTTTAATTAACACTTTCCGACAGTTGTTGACACCTTTCGACAGTTTTTGACACTTTTAGACAGTTTTTGACACTTGTCGACAGTTTTTGACCATAATTTAGGGTTTTTGACGTAGTTTTGACAAAATTGTCGAAAAGTCAGATTTTTTAGCGTTTTGCGTTGCAATTTTCTTGGATTGTGGGGTTTTGAGGTTATGAAGTGATAGACGTATGGAATTATAAAGCTAAAACTCTTGTAACAACCGCTTGTGGTTGTTATGATCTGTTTAATTTAAATCTGTAATTGCGGTTGAAAATCCCAACAAGGTTGCATGTTTATCCACTGCGCTGCATAAAATCTCTTCCACTACACGTCATTCTTTCTTTGGCTTAATTTGTAATAGAAAATATTTTTTTTTTTGGTAGAGTGTACCATTTAGCATTTTATACTTCTCCGTATTTTGGTCGGTTACTCGATTCGTTTTATCATTTTTTGTTTGATGGTGTGTAATGACGTGTGGTGGTTGGTGTGTTGCTTCATCTGTTTTGTTTTGGTTAGCGCGTGGATTTTCCATGTAAATGGAATGTTCCAGTGATTAAATTAAATAGTATTGGTGTGTGCGAGTCGATTTTTGGGTGCGGTTGTATGTATATACGCCATCCGAAATCTATCGGTCGGGTAATTGGTTAATGTTTTCTTTAGTAAATAATTTTTGGGTGGGGGAATAAATTTTTATTTTTTGTACGCGTCGGTATTTTTTTTGGATGGTCTAGTTTTGGTTTTCGATAAAAGAGTCTCGGGGTAAATATTAAAACAAAAAAAAAAAAAAAAGGAAGGTCAAATTTGGAAATTTTTTTTTTCCGAGCAATAGTCAAAATGTTGACTGTGTTTTTTTTGTATAAAAAAAGAAGATACATTTTTGAGTATGACAGATGGTGGAGCGATTTTGATTTTTGTTAATAGCTCACCAATCTTTAATTTAAGTTTGTTTAAATAATTAAAAGATAAAATTAGAATCAGTTTGGAACTTTAAAAAAAAAAAAAAAAAAAAAAAAAAAAAATAAAAATAAAGATATATCTATAAATATTTGGTGTATTTTTTTTTTCTTATGGCGAAATGTGCCATGTTTTTTTTGTGGTTGTTAAAATTTGAGTTTTGTACATAGTAAAAAAACTAATAAAATAAATGGATAAAAAGTAAAACTTTTGGTAATTTACCATAATACATAAGCAATTGGTATTTTTTTTTTGAGTTTTGGGTGATTCCTTTATTTGTTTTGGATTTTTTTTTTGTCTATATAAGCCATTGTACAGAAAACCCATGGCAATTGAACGTTTTAGTTAATGATAGTGCGCGTAAAGAAGAAAACAATTTTTGGTGTGTTCCTATCTGGTTCCTATCTTGACTGGTTTTGGTATGGCGTTCTTAACTGGAATAATTTAGTAAATACTTCACGTGAACAAAGAAATAAATCTAAGAAAATCCGCAAAAGTTACCGTTACAATAAAACAATTTGAAATCGAACCAAACTGCTAATCTAACGGATACGAGTGGTTGAATTTTGTGATTTTTGTGGCAGCTAACCTTGCTGTGGGTTGAGGTTCGTGCTTAGAGGGGGAAGCTGGGAAGGTATCCTGCGTCGGCGCTGTTATATTGGGTCGGACAGGCCTAAAATTTCAAGTGTATTCAGGTATGGTGTTTTTCCAAGAAAAATAAACAAGAACTTGGAAACACCGCGTGTTTTTATATTTTTCTTTCTTTAACTTTTGTGAGCCAAATTTGGTTTTTTTTTTTTTTTTTGTTGTTTTATTATTATATTTTTTTTATATATATAGTTAAATTTTTAACGGGTTTTACAGGTTCCGGGTGGCGTCACATGCGACATCACCCCATAATCGATTCGCACCACATTTTTTTTCTGGTTTTATTTTCATTAACGGTTCATTTTTTTTCTTTCAAATTTTTGTTTTTCTCATTTCATTATTCTCATTTCATTTTTTTCGATTTGGGTTTTTCCTGCGTAATTACAGTTTTTTCCCTCTTTTATCATTTTCAAGTTTTTAGTGATGTGTAACTAAATAGTTCTTTGTGATCGCGTGAGGATGGGCGGCCTTGTGCTGACCTAGGCCTTGAGCAGGGTCGCCGGAGTGGCACCGGCGTCCTTGTCGAACGCTCCCATTTATGATTATCTACCACTGTGGTCGTGGCACAGTAGAATAATTTTCTTGTCCCCTTCGTTTTATCTCTATGCGGTTTTCAAGCATAGTAATATGTCTGGTAACCCCCACGCCTAGCGGCGAGCTTCAGCCAGTGCAATACCGCAACCAGACCTCTATTGCTATGTTCTGTTAACAAAATCCCTTTTGGGGGATTTTGTTACAGTGGCGCCCAAATTCTTCGGCTAATTTTGTTTTGCTTTTCGTCTTTAATGTCACAATTTTTTTCAGCTTACTTGTTGTGAGTACCACGTGCAAAGTCCAACGCTTGCGTTGTTTGAGCTTGCACGGGTGCTCACATCAACGTTTTCTGCCCGATCAACATTCAAATCTGCATTGCAACCAGCGTAAGCTGTTTGATTGCATGCAGATGAGAATGTTGATCCCTATTCTCAGCTCGTCTGATGAATGGGCTTACCATTTCTGCCATGTGGCATTGATTGTGGTTAAGCTCATTCTTCTTTCGTTCTGAGTTTAGTCTTTTTAAATTTTTAAAGTCTTCGTACCCTACAATTAATTTAATTTTTTTATTTCAGTCCGACTACCTTCATGGGGAGGGATCACAGCATGTTCTAACCTTTGGTTATTTGATCTTGCTGGATCGCTCGTCATGTTGGTTCCATGTGTCATGGGTGTTGGGATCGCGAACTTGTTGTTTCCACCAATGTGGTGTTGATTGGACAGTTCGTGATCGCAGTACTCATTGGCACATCTTTAGTCAATTTCTACTTTCAGGTAAAATTTTATTTTTCAAATTTTTTTGTTCAATTCTAATTAAACTACTGGGACCACAGTGGTAATTTTTATTTTTTTATTATTATAGCGTTCACGCCTAGCTCAGCATGGGGCCGTGCTCACTTCTCACGTGATCACATTTTTTGTTATTTTTTGATACAAGTAATACATTTTACTTATTTTTCCTTTTGCTTTTTCATTTTTGTGAAATTTTGTTTTTTGATTATTGGTTGTTTTTCAGTTGGTTAATGGAGCAGCTAAAATACTGTTAATAATTTTGGTTAGTTCATTTTTATATTGTAGTAATTCTATTTCGGTATTTTGATTTTTTTTTTGTTTTTTGTTTTTGGTTATATTTTGCGTGCAAATGAATTCAGGCAATAATAATCTACCGTGGGATAGACCGGCAAGTGCGGTTGTTCATACAGTGTTTGAGTCGAGTGATAGTAGTGCTTTACCGCGGATAAGTCCTTGGGATAACCATAGTAATTTTCCAGCTCCTCAATCCTTCCGACTTGTTGATATCTACGTGATTATTATAGTTATAATTTAAAAAGTTCATTCTAATTTTCATTATTTTGTCAAATTATTTTCATTAATTTTTTTTTCGGTTTTGGGATATTGATATTTAAATTAATTTTTTTTCTTTCGGTAATTTTTTTGTGTATATACATATATATATATATATATAAATATAATTCATTTTCTTTATTTTATTTTTTTTGTCTCTCACATTCAGTTCAATAGTAAACTCAGTAAACATAAATTCTTTTTGTCCTTTAAATTATATTGAGGTATTAAGCAGCACTTTAGATTCCAACACATTACCTTGGGATAGACTGGCGAGTACGGATGAGAAAATGTTTTGAGTTGAGCGCTAGTTCAGTATTGACGCGAGTGGTCCAGTGGATAGTAATTTGTGCTCGCCGCTCCTCAAACAGCCCGGCTTGTGGATATCTACTTGGTCATAGTGAGTCTAATTTGAGATTGGTGCTTCAATATATGTTTTCAATAAATTTCTTTAAATAATTAATTAATAATTTAAAATTTTTTTTTTCTGCTTTAAATTAAGTAATTCTATCTTGTTTTTTTTCATATATATATATATATATATATTCAAATATTTTTATATTTAATTTTTTTTGGTGGGTAAAAAAATTTTTTTTTGTAATCTCTTCAATTAAATAATTTGATTTTTTTTTGTGGTTGAAAGTGCCAGTATCGCTGGTTTTCATTTATTATTTACGTTAAATTTTAATAACTTTTGGTTTAGGTAATTTTAATTATAACTATAATCTATTCAGTAAATATAAGTTGGAATTTTTTTTATTATTTAAATATTGTTAGTTTACATTTATTAAAAATTAATTCTCATTACTTTTAAAATCACGTTTAAATTCCATTTTTGATTAAGTCCTTTTTCTTTCTCGTTAAATTCGTTGTTGCGTGTTAAAATGGATATTTCACATCTTAAGGCTGATGAGATTGAAGTAGAATTTTTGCTTCGATCTATCCAACCCAATACTGAGGAAGCGGTGAATGAATTAAGGAAGGCGTTGGCCGCAGAGCGGGATGGTACTCAGGACAAACCGATTGAAATGCACAGTCGAGCTAAAAGGAAACCCAATGACGAAATCCTCACTTGTCAAAGCAAAGTGCAGAGCCTCCAACAAACCTTTATTGGTATTGAAAATCTAGATGGGGAAGATCAGGTTCGAACAGCTCAGCGTTTGCGGTCGCGGTTACTGCATGTCCATGATCGTTTGGAAAGAGCTACTCAGTCTCCTTCATATGGAAAGCAGGCTCAAACTATTTTAGATATTTGTATTAAATTATACACGGCGTTAGATCAGTATATAACTGACCCTACTTTACTGGATCAATCTGTTGAGTCTGCTAAAGGTATTGATGGAGGTCAAGCGTTGGTATTTCAGGAGGTATATCCGGTAGAATCAAAACTGACCATCCCAGAAGTAGTGAGTAAATCCCAACCTAGTCCTGCGGGTAAGATTAGCAATTCGGTACTGCATCCTTCAACCTCTAACACCATTACCACGGCAGATAAGGCAGTTAACTCTAGTGACCAAGCAGAACTTTTAAAATCATTAATGCAACAAGTGCAATTTCTCACCAATCAGCTTTTAGTCAGACAGACTGCTCCAATTCTTTCGGGTGATAGCATTCCTGTAGTATCCGGGGTTAAAAGTTCTGTTGACGAATATCCTGGCAGTCGTTCTTTGCCAATGGACCCGGCTGTCGTAGCAGCGAATCAAAATCTTCAAAAATCAGCCCAAGTTCACTTTCCACCAGCACATACCTCTCAGGGAGGACTCGAACAGTTAAATGATTTCCTTGGTTTAACGTCTTCGCATTTGGAACCTGTCTCTAAAGAGCGTTCATCTCCGGAGCAGGCTACCCAACGTTCCAATTTTCAGTCAGCACCAGATGCTAGAGATCTTCATAATAGTACTTTGAATCCCGTGCCTTCAGCAATTCATAATCCATCTACTCAATATAATCCTGATTTCAATAGACGTTCTTTATCTCGTTGTGGGATTTCCTACACAGGTTCACCTTCTGGCATAACTGTGGACATGTTCCTTTTTCAGCTGGAATCTGTAGTGAAATCCAACAATCTATCACCTTCCTCTGTACTTCTGGATCTGCATCTTGTCCTGAAAGATGTGGCACTGCAGTGGTACTGGACCTACCGCAGGTATAATCCTTCAGCACCTTGGGATAGCCTCCGATTAGCCTTCCAAGAAAGATTTAAAGATAGGCGTACTCCCTACGAAATTCGTCGTATGGTTGAGTCTCGCAAACAGTTACCTAACGAATCATTCTTGGAATTTTATCATCACATGTGGAATTTGGCCCTGCAGTGTCACACCCCTTACAGCGACGATGAATTCATACAACTACTGATGAACAATATGAAGCCTGTCCTTCAGTATCAACTTACTGATCGACACTTCTCACATATCAATGAGCTCATCAAAAGTTGTACTTCATGGGAAGATTCGCTAAAACGTTTTCGTTCTCCACCTGATTACTCGATGCACCCTCGTCGTAGTATCAATGAACTCGGTGTTGAGAGAATGTATGATTCAGAACCAGTCGTTCCAATTTCTAATCCGTCAGTTTTATCCGCAGATACGTCAGGAACCGCATATCGCGTTCCATCTGGTGTTTTTGTTCCGACGTCCGAATCTGTGCAACATATTTCTGCGATTAGTCCAAGTCATTCTTATCGTGCTCCAATGGGAACGACTATGACAAACTCTAAGTCTTTTAAACCCTCCTCTATTTCTCCTTCAACTAATGTAACCAATACCTCTAGATCTGGCCGTAATTACATTTGCTATAATTGTTCTGATATAGGGCATGGTTTTCAAGACTGTCCTCGTCCTCACTTGGGTGCCTTTTGCTATCGGTGTGGTCTCAAAGGCACCATCTCAACAAATTGTGTTCGTTGTGCGGGAAACCAGACCAGTGGTTCATGGAGATCGGGGAACCAGGAACCACAGACCATCTCAACCCCAACAATAATTACCAAAGTAGATGCAGTCAGCAATACCGACCCAGAGTTTCGGAAGAGACTGATGCCAGATGGAAAGAATCAGTCGAACCAGTGAAAGTTCGCGTTGAGTCCTTTGACTCCGCAATCTCTTCTGGATCTGGTTCAGCTGGTTCCGACCTAATGGTATCGGACTCTTGCTTGCCTGTTTCTCCACCTGAATGTCGAGTAAATTCCTTTTCCAAATTGGAACACTCCATTCCTTCAACTTCTTCATTTAACAATAGTTCTAATTTTTCTGATTCCGTTCCGTCTCTCCCCAACACTTTTGGGAAACTCATCTCAGCTCAGTTACTTCGCTCAAAAAAATACTGGGAGCAACGTCGGATTTTGCGATCCTTTGTTGTTTCTTCAGTACTCGGTTCTGAGACAAGCGATAAACGGCCTTATGCCGATATTCTTGTCAATGATGTTCCATACCGAGGTCTATTAGATAGTGGAGCGAGTGTGAGTGTGTTGGGTTGTGGTTCTGAAAAGTTGTTGGCGGACAATAATCTTCATATTCATAATTTTCCTACTTCTATTCAGACTGCGAGTGGTCAATCTCAGAACGTCATTGGTTACATAAATGTTCAGGTTAGCTTTAATTCCCAATCTCATTACATGCGATTCTTTTTAGTACCTTCTCTAAAGCAATCTCTTTATTTAGGGATTGACTTTTGGAATAAATTCGGCATTACTTTGCAACTACCTGCGTTGAGTGAATTATCGGACTCCGCAGAAATATCTTGTTCTCCTAAATTCCATTCTCTCTCTCCAGATGATAACTTAAAGCTCTCTACAATAGTTAAAAAATTTCCGTCAAGTGCTAAAATGGGTCTTGGACGAACTACATTAATCTCTCATGAGATTGATGTTGGTGAATCCAAGCCTGTTAAGCAACGTTTTTACTCTGTTTCTCCTGCTAAGCAAAAACTAATGTACGATGAGCTAAATAGGATGTTATCACTGGATGTGATTGAAGAAAGCCACAGTTCATGGTGTTCTCCTGTCACCATGGTGCATAAGGCTAATGGCCAAGTACGCTTGTGTTTGGATGCCCGTGAGGTGAACAAGGTGACGGTCAGGGATGCGTATCCGCTTCCACTTATCAACGGATTGTTGGGTCGTTTGGATCAAACTCGCTATATATCAACTATTGATCTAAAAGATGCCTTTTGGCAGATCCCTCTTGACCCGCAATCCCGAGATAAGACGGCGTTTACTGTCCCTGGTCGTCCCTTGTACCACTTCAAGGTCATGCCCTTTGGGTTGTGCAACGCTCCCCAAACACTGTGTCGCCTTATGCATCGGGTGATTCCTTATCAACTGCACGACAAAGTATTCGTCTACCTTGATGATTTATTGGTTACTTCGTCCACTTTTGATGAACACTTGGAACTTTTGGAAGTTGTGGCTTCGTTGCTAGTAAAGGCTGGTTTAACCATAAATTTAGAAAAGAGTCAGTTTGTTTTGAAGGAGGTTAAATACCTGGGTTATTTAGTGGGTGATGGTTGCCTTCGCACCAACCCAGAAAAATGTAAGGCAATTAGAGAATTTCCTCGACCAAAAACAACTAAACAAATACGTAGTTTCTTGGGTTTATGTGGGTGGTATAGGCGTTTTATTAAAAACTTCGCGTCTTTAGCTGCTCCACTAACCGATCTGACAGGGAAAAAATCTAAGTCTAAATGGAATCTTCACGCTGAGGAATCCTTCCAATCTCTTAAAGTATCTTTATCGTCTGCTCCTGTTTTAGCTAATCCTGACTATGGGCGCCCTTTCTTTATCCAATGCGACGCAAGTGCTGTTGGCGTGGGTAGTGTACTTTTTCAGCTTGATCCTGATGGCGCTGAACACCCCATTGAATTCTTTTCGCACAAACTTAATGCCGCTCAGAGGAATTATTCTGTAACTGAGTTGGAGTGCTACGCAGCAGTACTTAGCGTCCAAAAATTTCGGCCCTATATCGAGGGATACCCGTTCACGATTTATACTGATCACGCTAGTCTCCGCTGGTTGATGTCCCAAAAAGATCTATCTGGTAGACTCGCCCGCTGGAGTTTAAAACTGCAAGCGTACAAATTTGATATCGGATATCGTAAAGGAACGGTGAATGTTGTACCTGATGCCCTCTCCAGAGCTTTTTATAGTGAGCCCACAGACGATGTAAGTAATGATCAACCTTTTCCTCCTGTTGAAACTACTTTGAATGATGATTCCTCCTTACCTTGTAATTCTCCTGTGATACCAGAAAATGTGTCCAGTTTAAATTCTTCAAGTGACAATTCGGTTCTACATATTGATCTTAACTCTTCAGCTTTTCAGGACGATGAATATGTACAACAGATCAATCGAGTACGACTATTACAAGATTGCGATCACAACTTCAAAATTCGTGATAATAAACTCTTGATCTTACCTTCCTACGCTTCTCGTTATACGTCCACTGATTTGTCTGAATGGAAGTTAGTAGTTCCGTTGTCCTTGACTGCAAACTTAATTGAACTGGCTCATTCTTCTCCTACTTCTGCTCATATGGGTATTAAAAAAACTGTAGAACGACTTCAACGGCAATTTTTCTGGTTTGGTATGACTAAACAAATCAAACTTTTCATCTCTAATTGTTTACAATGCAAGATGAATAAGCCTGTAAATTTTAGCACTCAACCTTTGATGGGTTCTCAAACTGAGTCTACCAGACCTTTTGAAAAATTGTTCGTTGATTTCCTTGGACCTTATCCTCGCTCCAAACGAGGTAATACCTGTATCGCTATAGTGTTGGATCATTATTCAAAGTTTGTTCTAGTCAAACCATTGCGTGAAGCTTCCGCCTCTTCTCTGTGTAACTTTTTGGAAAATGAGGTGTTTTTACTTTTCTCTGTGCCTGCAGTGATTACTTCTGATAATGGCAAGCAATTTCTATCTCACTTATTTAAAGATCTTTTAAAAAAATATAATGTTGATCATATACGTACTCCTATTTACTCTCCTCAAAGCAATGCTTCTGAGAGAGTTAATCGGACGTTACTGTCTAGTATTCGTTCTTATCTTGATGATCATGCACATAATGAATGGGATTGCCATCTTTCTGAAATCACTGCGGCATTGCGAAATGTTAAACACGACGTCACGAATTTTTCTCCTCACTATTTGGTCTTTGGTCAACACATGTCATTAAACGGTTCAGATTATGCTTTACGTAAACTTTTATCTCCTCAGGATGATAACGAAATACATGTGTTGTCCAAGTCTAATAGATTAAATCTTATTCGTGATCAAATAACTCATTACCTGAAAGTTGCACATGAGAAATCCGCTGCTCGTTATAATTTACGAAGTACCAATAGGAATTTCCTGCCTGATCAACCTGTGTTTGTCCGATCCTTCGCACAAAGTAGTGCTCCTGATAGATTTTCTGCAAAGTTAGCTGCTAAGTTTATTCCTGCTTTTATCACTGATAAAATCGGAACAGTCTCTTATAATATCAGAAATCTTGATGGAAAACCTTTGGGAGTTTATCATGCCAAGGATATACGATTGTGACAAATTATTAGTGAAATTTTTTTTTCTCCTTCCCTCTTACTTTCATGCCTGGCTTTGAGATCTTTTCTCGGGTGTGAGTCGTCCCCACGCTGTAACAACCGCTTGTGGTTGTTATGATCTGTTTAATTTAAATCTGTAATTGCGGTTGAAAATCCCAACAAGGTTGCATGTTTATCCACTGCGCTGCATAAAATCTCTTCCACTACACGTCATTCTTTCTTTGGCTTAATTTGTAATAGAAAATATTTTTTTTTTTGGTAGAGTGTACCATTTAGCATTTTATACTTCTCCGTATTTTGGTCGGTTACTCGATTCGTTTTATCATTTTTTGTTTGATGGTGTGTAATGACGTGTGGTGGTTGGTGTGTTGCTTCATCTGTTTTGTTTTGGTTAGCGCGTGGATTTTCCATGTAAATGGAATGTTCCAGTGATTAAATTAAATAGTATTGGTGTGTGCGAGTCGATTTTTGGGTGCGGTTGTATGTATATACGCCATCCGAAATCTATCGGTCGGGTAATTGGTTAATGTTTTCTTTAGTAAATAATTTTTGGGTGGGGGAATAAATTTTTATTTTTTGTACGCGTCGGTATTTTTTTTGGATGGTCTAGTTTTGGTTTTCGATAAAAGAGTCTCGGGGTAAATATTAAAACAAAAAAAAAAAAAAAAGGAAGGTCAAATTTGGAAATTTTTTTTTTCCGAGCAATAGTCAAAATGTTGACTGTGTTTTTTTTGTATAAAAAAAGAAGATACATTTTTGAGTATGACAGATGGTGGAGCGATTTTGATTTTTGTTAATAGCTCACCAATCTTTAATTTAAGTTTGTTTAAATAATTAAAAGATAAAATTAGAATCAGTTTGGAACTTTAAAAAAAAAAAAAAAAAAAAAAAAAAAAATAAAAATAAAGATATATCTATAAATATTTGGTGTATTTTTTTTTTCTTATGGCGAAATGTGCCATGTTTTTTTTGTGGTTGTTAAAATTTGAGTTTTGTACATAGTAAAAAAACTAATAAAATAAATGGATAAAAAGTAAAACTTTTGGTAATTTACCATAATACATAAGCAATTGGTATTTTTTTTTTGAGTTTTGGGTGATTCCTTTATTTGTTTTGGATTTTTTTTTTGTCTATATAAGCCATTGTACAGAAAACCCATGGCAATTGAACGTTTTAGTTAATGATAGTGCGCGTAAAGAAGAAAACAATTTTTGGTGTGTTCCTATCTGGTTCCTATCTTGACTGGTTTTGGTATGGCGTTCTTAACTGGAATAATTTAGTAAATACTTCACGTGAACAAAGAAATAAATCTAAGAAAATCCGCAAAAGTTACCGTTACAATAAAACAATTTGAAATCGAACCAAACTGCTAATCTAACGGATACGAGTGGTTGAATTTTGTGATTTTTGTGGCAGCTAACCTTGCTGTGGGTTGAGGTTCGTGCTTAGAGGGGGAAGCTGGGAAGGTATCCTGCGTCGGCGCTGTTATATTGGGTCGGACAGGCCTAAAATTTCAAGTGTATTCAGGTATGGTGTTTTTCCAAGAAAAATAAACAAGAACTTGGAAACACCGCGTGTTTTTATATTTTTCTTTCTTTAACTTTTGTGAGCCAAATTTGGTTTTTTTTTTTTTTTTTGTTGTTTTATTATTATATTTTTTTTATATATATAGTTAAATTTTTAACGGGTTTTACAGGTTCCGGGTGGCGTCACATGCGACATCACCCCATAATCGATTCGCACCACATTTTTTTTCTGGTTTTATTTTCATTAACGGTTCATTTTTTTTCTTTCAAATTTTTGTTTTTCTCATTTCATTATTCTCATTTCATTTTTTTCGATTTGGGTTTTTCCTGCGTAATTACAGTTTTTTCCCTCTTTTATCATTTTCAAGTTTTTAGTGATGTGTAACTAAATAGTTCTTTGTGATCGCGTGAGGATGGGCGGCCTTGTGCTGACCTAGGCCTTGAGCAGGGTCGCCGGAGTGGCACCGGCGTCCTTGTCGAACGCTCCCATTTATGATTATCTACCACTGTGGTCGTGGCACAGTAGAATAATTTTCTTGTCCCCTTCGTTTTATCTCTATGCGGTTTTCAAGCATAGTAATATGTCTGGTAACCCCCACGCCTAGCGGCGAGCTTCAGCCAGTGCAATACCGCAACCAGACCTCTATTGCTATGTTCTGTTAACAAAATCCCTTTTGGGGGATTTTGTTACACTCTCCGAGATTGTGGTTTGAGTTTTGCGTACAAGTTTTTTTCTTTTTTGTTGCATTTTTGGTTTTTAGTTTATTGGGATTTGAGATTTATGAGTTTTGAGGTTATAGATTTTGAGGTTATTGGTTTTAGGGTTATAGGTTATCGATCTCAAGGTTATTGAGGTATGAAGGTATAGGTAAACAGTCTAAATGCTCATAGTCACAATAATTACAGGTTCCAAAACCTATCTTTAGAGGTATCGAGAACCGCAATCGGAGATAAATCATAGGGCGCTTTATTTCTAATGCTAATGTTGTTGTAACTTTGTCAAAAAAATACGCGTATAGCAAGATCTAAAAATTATTCTGAATTTGTAATACATATACCTATGTACATAAGACCAAGATTCTTATGTAAACATCAAACAGACAAGTCAATCCCGAGTAACCAAGAATGGTGATCACAAAATCTTACACGAATTTGTCTTAAAATGTAGGTTACTTTATGTCATAAAAAAAAGTTGACAATGTGGGATATATTTATGCGAATATTTTGTAACAAAATCCATGGGTGAGATGTTGTAACCATCACGTTTTTCGCTTCGATGCATTTTTGATAGAATAACTGTACTCCTTTGTTAAAAATATAAAATTTTAAAGCAATTTAGTTCTAAAGTGCCGTATTCTATCGAAAATGCATCGAATCGAAAAACGTGATGGTTACAAAATCTCACCCCATGTTAATTTTATCGAAAAAGAAAAAAACACATTTTGATCGCCTCTTTGTCACAAAATTAACGTTGATTTTTTGTGACAAATTATTGTTGACAATTTTTCGACATATTTATGTGAATAATTTAAATTACAATTTGATTTGAAAGGTTCACAAATTATTCCATTTTGTTACAAATTTTTGCCACATATTTTTTGTGACGTGTGATTATTTGGGAAACTTAATATTTAGGTTATGCAGTCGTATATATGTGGAATGTCTTACCTTGGCTTTACAGGTAACTTCATTGCAGTATATTTTGATTTTTGTTAAATTATCTATAGCAGAATTATCTATAGCAGAATTCTTGTAATTTTTTTTTTGAAGTGACGGTTAAAATTACAAAACAATTTTTTATTTTCAAATATGCTCTAAATTTATTTTGTTGTTTAAATTAAAATATATAATTAAATTATAGAAAACAAATTATAAATTAACTTGTTATTATTATATGTACAATGTCATCATAATTTTTTTTTTTTTGTATAAACTGAAAACAATTCCCGTATTTAGTAATTTGTCGTGTCGTTTTTGTAAGTTAGCTCGAAACAATTTTATTTATCGTTCAGGTGATTTTAAGCCGATGGTGTTTTTTCTTCTGATACAGCTGTCACGCCTGATGCAACCGATTGTGTTTCATCATTGGAATCGGAACATGATAGCGATGGGAATTTCTTATAGAGTACTGCTCTATATTTTGGATGGCTAATACCATATACAATTGGATTGTAAACGGCATTAGCTTTAGCGAATAGTGATCCCCAAATTGTAGCAAGCGGTGAAATAGTTGCACTTTCAAATACTCCGGTGAAATTGATTACCAAGTAAGGTGTCCATGCCATAAACCATAATGAAATTGTCATTAAGGCTACTTTGGCTAATTTACATTCGGCACTTGTTTGGGCTGCTTCTGATGATCGGAGTGAGGCGACATTCATTTTTTTGGCTTGTTCTCTCATATTTTTTTCATGTGCAGCTACAGCCTGTATAATGTTATTGGAAGAAAAAAAGAATCGACAAAAATTATTAAACGTTCCTAAAATATATTAATTTAATTTGCGCATCGATAATTACTTGAACAATGAAGAAGTATGAGTAGATGATCATTAGAAGTGGACCAAAATAAACAAATACTGAATATACCAAGATGTATGATCGGCTTTTCCATTCTTTATTTAGATAATCAGTTCCACATGCTGTCATATTACCTTCTGGTACGTATCTGTTCCATCCGAAGAATGGGAAGATAACCCAAATGATTGAGAATGTCCAAACAGCGAAGATTCGTAAAAGTGCATTATTACTGGTCATTGGTTTTGCAGAGATACCTTTTACAATGACATTGTAACGATCGAACGCAATTAAAGTCATAGTCCATATCGAAATACAGCCAAATAGTGATCCAAACATTCCATAAATTTCACACATAAATGGTCCTAGAACCCAAGTCTCATTATAACAGTTTATCACCATAGGCGGCGCCATTGTAAACATCATGAGGAAGTCAGAGAAGGCCAAATTGACCACAAGGAGATTCGAGGGTGTTCGGAGTGATTTGGTCGAAGTAAATATATAAACAACCATTCCATTTCCAGTGATCGATACAAAGCCCAATACAAATATGGCAAAACCTAAGATGGAATGCCATAGTGGATTCATTGGTGGAAATTGGTACCAATGTGCGTCAACCATATGTAACATATCTGGTGGTACCCGATCCACAACTGTAACATTACCGAATCCTGATCCAGAACCTTGTCCCGACCATGATAAGGCACTATAATGTGGTTCTAGAAATGCGGCCATTTTATAATTTTTACCTTTGTTGAATTCTATATCAAAAATAAAAATCCGTGTTTAATAATTATAAACTAAAAACTATACACTTTTCACTACACTCTTCACTTACATTCAAATTTTACTGATATTTTAAAATAAACAATTAAGATTTTTCGTTTTTTTTTTTTTTATAAAAGCCCTGAAGAAAATCGCTTTTTACACGAACTACTCCAGGTACTTAATATAAAAAAAAATTTAATAATTTACTGAATTTTAAGTCGAATTTTTAATAAAATTTTATAAGAATTTTGAGTTTTGAATAATTTTCACTGAATTAAATGTTGATGTTAGTCAATGAATGACCAAAAAGACAACTCGTCTTAGAGTACAATTTTCTTTACCTTATATACGATTTTTTTTAGTTTTTCCGTTAATTTAATTATCCTATTAGAAAATGTATATAAGACTTTTTTTAAAACGGCATAAAAATATGAAAAGAAAAGGGGGCGATAAGACAAATAAATGTTTCCTTGGGTGGTGCATATTACTTGATGTAGGTAATATGGAAATTATTATGTTGGCATATAGATTACAGGTTTAAAGTAAGTAGCGGCACAATACCACGGCAAAATTTATTTTTCTTATCGCCCAGTCAAGTCCAATGTTTTAATCATTTCACAACGACATTTTTAAAATGGCACAGATCGGCCGGTGAGCACAGACTACAGAGTCCTAGTATTAAATTTTTTTCATTCTGACTTTCTGAATGGATTAAATTCTAAATATTTGTTTAAGACTTTCTTCTACAACATAAGATCTACAATTGTTTCAATACTTCCGCATGGAGATAAGCGGATGAAGGCATCTCGCATTGATGATTTGTAGTATGTCAGTACTCGAGAAAGTTATGTGAGATGGAACAATTATTTTGAACCAAAAATGTATTTTTCTGAAATTGTAATCACCCAAAACCAACACAAATATTTTATTTTCAGACATTTCCGTTGGTTTTGATGTATCAACTCCTAAATTATTGCTGTATAAAATCCACCAATATAATAATAAATATAAAGGGCTGAAACCTCATTAGGTGATCAGAACTTCGGTCTTCAAAATTAAGTCTACTCACAAATCAATCCCAAACTGAATCTCTTAAGTCAGTCTTCAGCTCAACCTCCAAAAACAATATTTGTGTAAAGTTTGGAATAAATTGGTCAAGGCGTATGGATTTCTTTAAATAATCTTCCACATATATAGGTTTTACAATGGCCAATTAGGATAAAACTTATCTATTTTATAACGGAGTTTAGTGAAATTTTACATCCGCGATAGAAATAGGATCCTAAAATGATTTTTGGATGAAATTCTGGGATATGGCCAATTAGGATAGAACTTGGCTATTCCTTAATCGATTATGATGAAATTTAAGATTTGCGATGGAAAGGTGATTCTAAAATGATACTGCTATTCCGAATCTCTACACTGAAAAAAATCCTACATCAATGCAGACAAAATCTGCATTAATAGTAAGAATAATTCGTTAAAATGGAGCCAATACGACTCTTCGTTAATAGTACGAAAATCATACGTTAATATGGTGAAACTCAAAAAAAAAATATTTTAACCTTCACTACTTACGTTGTAATATTTATGAATTGATTCATATAAGATACGAAAAATGTTATAATTTTAATGCAGTTAAAAGCATTTGTGGATGAACAAATTCTTATTATTAACGTAAAAAATTAAAGATTATATGAAATTTTTCATCACATTAACGAAATATTGCATCATATTTATTAACGAATAAATTCGTACATATAAGTTTAGAAATTCATTATTTTGTTCATTTGAAAATATTCGTATCTTGGAAGTATGGAATACTTAGTGGTTATGAATAATTCACAAATATGATGATTATTTTCTGAAAATGTTTCGGCTTTTTTATAGACAATATATTACTTGTAAATGACATTCACTGTATTTCTGATTTGGTAAATCAGAAAAATAACAGAGGTCAATCACTTATATTATATCTACCAATCAAAGTAGAAATATTATCCCCTTCCCCTTTTCTTTCCCGCAGAGTCAATACAAAGTGTATCAACTCTCAAAAATTAGAAATCTCTTTGAGTTCTTGTGTTGGTCTTGGTAACAGAAAAAGTAAGGTCTACTCTTGAGCTAGCTACGACCGAACTACAAAAATTCAACTCTCGCTTTATACATTATATATAAACTAGAGTGCATCGACTTAGTGAATTATATTCAACTAAATCAAAATCAAAAACCCAAGCAAAAATCTAATTTGTGTGTATCATTATACCAAACGAATAATTATCAGATTCGTTAATATGACGAATTTCGTACATAGTCTCATTCATAAATATTATGAATTGTTCATAAATGTGATTTTTTAATAAAATGATGCAAGTTGCACTAATACGCAAACAACATGTGATTGTATTTTACGTATAGTACAATAAACTAAACAATTTTTTAGTTTACGAACTATGATTCTTACTATTAATGCAAACATTCTTATGATTTTTTTCTAAATTTCATTTTTTTACGTAATTATAGCAATTTGTACATTAATAGTATGAATTGTGGTTAACGAACGCCATTCGTAAATAAAACGCAGTATATTTTTTTCAGTGTATACACTACCGTTAGTAGTTTTAATTCTTCAGCGCGTATCCGCCACACACTTGATGTTTTAAGCATAGTCAAATTTACATCTCTGACAATAAATACTCAGGAAACATACCCAAACGTTTAAAGCGAAGGATTGGCGAGAAAAATTTGTAGGCGAACTTGAATATTATTTCGAAGATAATCTCGATCGTTAAGCAATTGGAATATACGTTTATGATGCCTCAAAGAAACTTCAACAGCTGCATGATTTACAGAAACCTGATCAGACAACAATTTAAAAGCCATATTGATATATTCCTCACAACTCATCCAGAAATAATTTGTGTGTCACATTTCCTTTTATTAGTTGCGGAAACGTCAAAATTCATAAGGTATATATCCTAATTGCCCATATATTCCAGAATTGAATCTTAAAACAATTAAAGAATACAGTTCCCAACCCATTTGCCGAATTTCCTCCAAATCAGTTAAGAAATAGGGAAATTCCATCATACTTGGCCATATTCAAAAATTATATCTGAAAATCATTTTAAAATTCAATTTCCAAGGCATTCAAATTTCATAATAATTGGTTAAGGAATAGCCAAGTTAAAATTATTTTAAAATCTCATTTGCATCACGGATGTCATATTTCACTAAAACAGGTTAAGAAGTAGCCAAATTCCACCTCTACTAGCTATATTCCAGAACTTCTTCCAAAAATCATTTGAGAATCCCATTTCCATTGGAAAAACTGAATTTCATCAAAATCGGATAAGATATAGAATCCCAATAAAAATTTTATAAAAAAATCACAAATCCTCAGTTTAACTGCTCACTAAACCCTAATTCAACCCCAACTCAGCCCTGATTCAACACGTAGATGGAACTCAACTCAACCGCAAACTCTACGCCAAACTCAATCCTCAAACCAGCATACATATTATATAAAAAATTGGTTAACTGCTCACTACATCCTAATCTAACCCCAACTCAACTCCAACTCAACTTCAACTCAACCCGCAAATTGGCCCATGTAGGTCTACTGTGTATTCCGATCTGAAAGTAAAACCGATTTGAAAGTTCATTTTGACTATGAAATAAATTTGATTTTCTTTTTTTTCTCTATACAAAATTTCTGAATTCGGGAAAAATTACTTTCAGATCGGAATACATGGTAGACTGGCCCGTATTCTTGAAATTCGATCAAACAAAGTCGCCGGTGAGGTGCTTGTGAAATATGTACGTCATTTCAGTCGAAAATTTAAATTGTTTTATATTAAAGTCACTGGCGAATTTTTTTTGTGAATTTCAAGAATACGGGCCCCTAACTCCAAATTCAATGCCCAATTCAATAATCAAACCAACATATTGTTACGGTGACACCTAGGGAAGAATAGAATATGTTAGTAATAGCACAAATTTACTGTACTACAATGAAATTTTCCATGATAAAACTGTCCTAAATGTGTCTAGACTATTTTTACCGGAACAATCATGAAATTTCGAAAAATTTTGGTTTGATTATGTAAGGAGTGAACGAATTCGAATTAGAACATTAAGTTTATGGTAAGCGATAAGTGAAAATTAAAAAGGAAATTAAAAAGTGATTTAAAAAATGTTTTAGTGTGAAATAAAAGTTATAATACATAAGTGAACAGTAGTGGTTTTGTGAATTATCGTTAGTAAATTGTGTTGGAATAATTTTTATAATCAAGAAATAAAATCATTTGTGATAAATTGAAGTGTTGTGTTTTATTCACAATCCAGTGATACGAAAACGTAACCGTAGCAATTGGTGAGAGCGGCGGGATTGTGAATAGTAAAACAACGAAAATGATTCTCTACTAAATAAAAGTTCCAGAATTAAAAAAGGGACTTGAGAAACGGGGTTTATCCACTGATGGTGTTAAAGCAGCTTTACAAGTACGGCTACGTGAGGCCATGGAGAGAGAAGGGTTAGACGTGGATCATCATGATTTTGGCGTGGAAGTAACTGATGCGGCAACCGTAGAGAAGACAGAAGAAACGCAACGATTGGTCAAAACAACACAACTACCATCTGGAAGTTTCAATTTGTCGCAGTTAATGACTGCTATGAAGCAGATGATGGCGCAACAAGGAGAGCAGTCAAACCAAATAAAACAACAAATGGAGCAGTCAAACCTCGAAATGAAATAATAAAATGAGCGACAGTTGGAGACAATAAACCAATCAAACCACGAAATGAAACAACAGTTGGGCAAGATTAAGCAATCAAACCGATAAATTGCCGAAAGTCAAAAGAATATGGACGAGAAAATTCTTGAATTGTGCACAAATGTTCATGGTGAAATAGAAAAATTGCAAACAGTTAAATTCAACATTCAAAACTGAATTTAAGACGGAGGTTAAGGTGGAACATAAATTACAAGCTGAGTTACAAACAGAGTTTCAACGACTCGACAAAGAATTAACTGATGTCAAAGCAAGTGGAAGAACGACGCAAGTGGTGCAGACCGTTTACTCGATCAAGATAAAGCCACCAACATTTGACGGAACAACATCTTTCGGCATTTTCAAATTTCAATTTGAAACGGCAGCCAAGCAAGATTATTGGGACGACGAACATCGTGTCGCAGCATTAATAGTGGCCCTTAAAGGCGAAGCAGCAGAGGTTTACAAACTATTCTGGAGCAAGACCGCAACAGTTATCTCGACCGTCAATGAAAATACGCCGAATGGAAATCGACACCAGCATAAACACCGAGCGGTCAGCACCAAGATACCGGGACGGAAGCGGCAAAATTGGATGTTGGGCATGTGATAAGGTCGGTCACATCCCGCAGGACTGCTATAGGAAATAAGAAGGAAACGTGGAAGATTACCATCTCCTATGCAGCGCCGACTAAACGGCAGTTTGTTACAAACGGCAACTGGAGATAGTTCAATAATAAAAGGCATAAAGATCGTAAAAATTAACACCGGGAGAACTATTTTCCAACACGAAGTGCTGATTGCAGATACTGTGGATGAAGTCATTTTGGGGATGGGCTTCATGAAGGCAAATGGCCTCGTGGTGGATATTGGAAGAGGAGTATTAACTTACGATAAAATCGAGTTGGCACTTCAATCTGACGCTGCCATCACCGAACTTGGAGACGATCGTGTGGGGAAGATTGTGTGGGGAGTTTCTGGGTCACCCGCCAGGTTGTGGGTTGTGGAAGCTAACGAAGAGGAGAGTAGAGCCAAGGACATTATAATTGGAAAAGCCCTAGTTAAACCGGACAACGACTATAGCGTACCATTTAGGACTCTAAATCTCTCGGATAAGACCAAAACCATCAAACAAGAAACAATAATCGACAAATGTGACGAGGTTTCGAGTATAGTGAAGTGTGATCAGAAAAGTCCGATTAGAAAAGCCGACATGCAAGGGCAGAAAGAAGCGGTAGAACAACTCATGCAGAAATGTTCCGAAGATCTTACCGTGGCACAGAAAAATTCTGCACATCAACTACTCAAACGGTACATGTTCATATTCTGCAGTACATCGGATAATAACGGAAGGACCTCAATGATAAAGCACCGGATTGATACAGGAACAGATATACCGATTCGTCAACCATCCCGGAGGTTACCATTAGCAAAACAAGAAGAAGTCAATCGGATGATAACAGATATGCAGGCAGCAGGAGTAATCGAACAATCTAACAGCCCATGGAGCTCACTGATAGTATTGGTCGAGAAGAAGGACGGTAGCATGAGATTCTGCGTTGATTGCCGAAAACTCAATGCTGTGACGAAAAAAGATAGCTACCCACTGCCAAGGATCGATGACACGTTATCAGGTGCTCGAATATTTTCAACATTAGATCTACAAAGCGGATATTGGCAGGTAGAAGTCCATGAAGAAGTTCGCGAGAAAACGGCGTTCAGTATGGGTAACGGGCTTTGGCCCGTATTACATTGGAGGACGTGCCTAATATATTTGGATGACATCATCATTATGGGCAAAGATTTCGACGAGCATTTAAGTAACTTGGCAGAGGTTTTCGATCGGACACAGGCTACCGGATTAAAGTTAATCCCGAAGAAGTTTAAGCTGTTTAGAACTGGTAAGTTGGTAACGACCAATGGAATTCACACCGATGAATAAAAGATCGCAGCGGTAAAGGCCAAAACCTAAAAAATTACACGAATTATGAAGCTTTCTGGGATTATGCACCTATTATAGACCAAACTAATGGCCAAGAACGAGTTATTGCGTATTACTCCAAAACATCAAAACCGGAGCGTAATTATTGCGTGACTCGGAAAGAATTGTTGGCTATAGTAGAATGCGTTAAGCATTTCCATAAATACCTTTACGGCCAAAAATTACATTTACGGTCGGATCACGACGCTTTACGATGGCTGTTGCAATTTAAGAATCCAGAGGGACAGGTATGTAGCACGTTGGATCGAACGTCTTCGGAAATGCCGACGCATTATCAAGACGGCCATATCCAGTAGAATGCAAGCATTGTGGTCACGATGAAGCAAAGGAAGGCATCATCGATGTTAGGCTTACGCAAGTGCTGTTTGAGGAGGAGTGAACTGACGAAATGATCAGGAAAGAGCAATTAGATGACACGGATTTGTCGGTTATCATTGAATGGAAGGAAAAGGAACACCGGCCCACTTGGAGCGTGATCATGGACAAAACTCCCAATATCAAGAGTTATTGGGCTCAATGAGATAGCCTCCGAATAGAGAATGGGTGTTTAAAAAGAATGTGGGAAAGCACGGATGGCAAAGTGAAACAATTGTTGCTGGTGCTACCGAAGGGCAGGATTGCGGAAATCCTGAAAGAGTATCACGGAGGAGCAATGGAGGCCACCTAGGAATTAATAAAACGCTGGCCAAGATACGTCGACGATTCTACTGGGCAGGATGTAGATAATCTGTGATAGAATGGTGTCAAAAATGTGAACAATGTGGGCGGTGAAGGGACCCGCACGTAAAAGTTGTGGAACCATGAAACAATATAACGTCGGAGCATCATTCGAAAGAATTGCAATGGATGTAGCAGCCAGCAGCAAATGGCCGGAGGTGTATCCCATACCCAATAAAGGGACAACAACAATAGCTGATGCCGTGGTCAACAACTGGATTAGTAGATTTGGAGTGCCGATAGAGACTCGTACGGATCTAGGAAGGAATTTTGAATCGATGATATTTCAAGAAATATGCGAGATGCTCAGATTAATAAAACGAGGACAACGCCTTTGCATCCACACTCCGACGGTATAGTGGAAAGATTCAATGGCACATTGGAGGAATATCTAGCAAAGGTCGTGGAGAAGAACCAACGCAACTGGAATCAACGTATACCAATGTTCCTGATGGCCTATCGATCAGCAATATATGACAAGACCGGAATGACACCGGCTAAAATCATATTTGGAGATAATTTACGATTACCTGGAGATTTATAGTTTGGGGCTGTTTCATCATCGGCTTTTTGTGAACAGGATTTACGTAGACCAGATGAAAAAAGAACTTAATGAGATTCATCAATTTGTACGGGGGAAAATACGGATATCAAGTGACCGCGGATGAAAGCTCGAATGAGCAAATAACCAAGGCTTCCAGGAAGGGCAATTAGTATAGCTTCACAACCCACAACGAAAGAAGGGATTATCAGTATCACCGAAGTTGCAACCAGCATGGGAAGGGATTTACACTGTCATCACAAGGATGAACGTCGTGGTTTATCGGATACAAAAGGGACATTGAAGTAAACCGAAGGTGGTGCATTTAGAAAGGCTGGCCCTATACAGAGGAGGTGATTTGGGTCCTGTTCGGGACGAACAGGCTTAGGAGTGGAGTTGTGTTACGGTGACACCTAGGGAAGAATAGAATAAGTTATTAATAGCACAAATGTACTGTACTACAATGGAATTTTTCATGATAAAACTGTCCTAAATGTGTCTAGACTATTCGTACCGGAACAATCATGAAATTTTGAGAAGTTTTGGTGTATCTAATAAGGAGCGAACCAATTCAAATTAGAACATTAGTTTTTGGTAAGCGATAAAGTGATTAAAAAGGAAATTAAAAAGTGGTTAACAAGTGTTTTTGTGAATTATTGTGGACAGATTGTGTTGGAATAATTTTTATAATCAAGAAAAAAATACCCCCGCACCGGCGGGTGACCGACTGGGGTGATATCCAACCTGAAAAAAATAAAAACCTACACGATACATCACAATGCTTTTCAACGATAAATCACTTAGGCTTGAAGCCATGTTAACCAAGTTATCCATAGTAAATAGGTAATTTAATTTATCAATTGAGATACAACAGCGTAGTTCAATCTCGCCTAGCATTTGAGGGGTGTCAGAGTTAAACTTTGACGGATGCAATGGCCTGTTAAAACTATTTATTTTAATTAAATGAAAATAAATTTTTTGAAATCTTCATTTATAACAATTGTCCTGTTTGATTATATATTTGCAGTTAAACAAACTGCCTTCTCCCTACTTGACAATTTTGAAACAATCCCATCGCCTTGGTATCAATGCTATAATACTTGAACTCTTAATCCGCTCACACTCGTGTCATGTTCCGCAAAGACCTTGAAAATTATGATCCCGATCAATAAAATTCTAACAACATTAGGTATATTTCTTCTAAGAAAACGTATGAAAAGAAAAACGAAATATAAATTTTCATATTTTTCACTCTTTCGATTGTTAGGTTTCCTTCGATATTTATCCTTAACAATAATTGGTTTTATTTAATGCTAATAAGATTATAACTATGTATATTCTTTCACGTCTTTATTAGTAGATATAATATAGGTACGTAGGCACCCTCCAGTTTTATTTAGCCTTCCTGTAGTAAACCTGGGTGACCTACAGGCGACTTTTTTATTCCCAGCAACTCGCAAGAGTTAAATCAAAACGGTAGACGAGGCACGGGAAGGAATACACGGGAGTGGGTCTGCCCTCTCAAAGTCCTTGAGTCCCATTGCTACCGCTTTTCTAGCAGAAGTAAATGTTATTACATCTAGGAGGGAGAGCAATGAGCCCAGATAGTATGTAACGCGTGTAGAAGTATTTCCTACAGTAAACATTTAGGAGGGAGAGCAATGAGCCCAGATAATATGTATCGCGTGTAGAAGTACTTCCAACAGTAAACATCTAGGAGGGAGAGCAATGAGCCCAGATAGTATGTCCCAGCAACTCGCAAGAGTAAAATCAAAACGGTAGACGAGGCATGGATAGGAATATACGGGAGTGGGTCTGCCCTCTCGATGTCCTTGAGTCCCAATGCTACCGCTCTTCTAGCAGAAGTAAATGTTATTATATCTAGGAGGGAGAGCAATGAGCCCAGATAGTATGTATCACACACCGGTCGGCAGTATTATCAGGTTATTTAAGAGCCTGAATATTGGCTGGACGGATAATTAAAACATCTAGGAGGGAGAGCAATGAGCCCAGATAGTATGTATCACGTACCGTTAGGCAGTATTATCAGGTTCATTAAGAGCTTGAATATTGACTGGATGGATAATTAAGTAGGGCTTAATGCACAAAAGATCTTTTAGGTCGCAGTGCGGGGTGGCTTGAGCCCCCACATGGCTCTCAAGTAATAATAATAATAATAATATAGGTACGTCGTTTACATAATAAGAAAAAGGCAAAAACAAGGTTTCTATTTCATTATACATATTTTTAAACAAATAATTTATTAAAATAATTGTATTTTTCCATCTAGTACTAAATCGGAAACATAACGATAAGGCATTATATGTTGTGATCCCGGTTTTATATTTACGTCTTCTTCATTTGGGCCTTCGATTACCACAGCAGGAACTGTACGTAAATAAATTATAATGTTAGAAATAAAAACATATTAAACGGTTTTATTTATACTTACTTGTGGTGTTTGCCTTAAAAAATACATGGCTCATTAAATTTGGCTTAACAACTCGTTCCTTGTGGTCGTCTTTTTTAAGCACCGATGGAATTTCCGCAAACACAAGCTTATTAAATAAATCATCTATATTATTGGCATATTCTTGGCAAAATTTCAATTCATTTTCATTCAACAGTTTGGCTTCTTCACCTCGATACTCTTCTTCTGCTAGTATATGCGAATGAAAGGTTTCGATTTTCTGCAGACGACATCTTAAATAACTAGAGACAATAAATTTTATACGTTCCAGCTCCATTCGATGCGTGATCACACGAAAATCATTTTTATCCAATTTATTAACATTTTCTTCGATATGATTTATTTGGTCCAGTATTAGATCAACCATTTCAGTTTGATGGGGTAAAATTTCAGGTGCAGCACGTTCATTTAACCAAGCGTTTTCTAAATTGCGTAGCACTGTTTGAGCGGTAATTGGTTCTTCATCCTCATCATCGGTTAATGGTAATAAATTTGGTTCGTCTTCCATTTACTTTTAGATAATTAAAGGCATATGAAAATGTCTATTAAAAATATTTAAAAAAAAAACTATTTTGACGTTTCTATAATTTCGCGCGATAGTGACGTTACGCACATGAGCCGCACTCATTTTCGAGTTCGAAAATTAAAGTTTACCGAACGCATAAACAAAACAAAACAAAACAAAACCATTTCGTTCATAAATACAAATATCCTTTCGGGAAAATCATTTATTTTTTACGTTTAACAAATTAAAAAATGTTTAATACAAATTAAAAAATAGCCTAAATACTTTTGTTTATAAAAAAATGTTCAATATACAGCATAAACGAGATCACCATTTTCCAGAAATCGCACGAAAATTGGGATTCAAATTTCACAACAATTTGGCTGAGGGTTACAAAATTGATTGGCGATATGTTGGTAAGATAATAAATGAAAATATTGGGGTTAATAATGGACTTTAATAAAGGTGTCATGAAATTTTAGGCTGTTTGGATATGGACGAAATATTACAAGAAAATGATTTCGAACGAATTGAACATGGATTGGCGCATATTTCAGATGCTTCACTTGGAAATATTCTCAAGAATAGTATCTTGGACCCAGCCGTATCGAAATATTTTATTTTAGCTCAATTCTCCATTCAATACCTGCAATTTTGCCGAACTTTTTTAGAGGAAACTATTTATGGGATAAACAAGCAACTGTCGAATAATGAAAGAGAAATTAGTAAATTGCACAAATCTAATAAGAAAAAGTATTCCGAGATATTAGAACTGCATAAAAAATTGGAGAGCTGCATTTTGACAAACAACAACCGAGAAATGGTTTTTTCGTGTGCTAAATGTACTAAAAATTTTATAAGCACAGAAATGCTGGCGGCGCATATGAATCGGAAACATAGTTCACTGCCCGAGACATCGTCTTCTGTCGAGAATACAAATCAGGACGCACATATGATCAATATGATTAAATTAGAGTTGGAGGTTAAGCAGCTGAAGGAAAAGCTTAATACGAAGGATAAACAACCAAAGATTAATCTTCAAGACGTGGGTGTACAGGTCGATGAAATTCATAAAAAAATCGTTTCAATTGGTATCCAAACGAACTTCGAGGAGCCCAAAGAGAAGAACGAGTTTGAAGAAAACATGAAGACAATTGTCCAGAACCAGCAGAACTATTTAGAAAATATGCATAAAGACGAGATTCAACGGTATGAGAGTGAAATGAGTGATATGAGGCGCCAGTTGACCGAAACATTTAATGATTTGAAAAAGTTGCACTTTACAAATAATGGCACAAGTGATCAAACCAATAGAGTTAAAGAGCTTTTAGATTCAAAATTAGTCGAATTGAAGAGTTTATACTCGCAAAATCAGAACCAAATAGCCGAATCGCTTTCCACACTAGATGAGAAATATTCCCGAAACTTTAAAAATCTCGAACAAATTATAGAAAGTAAGAATATTCTACCTCCAGTACAAGTCATTGAGATGCCACCAAAAACTCTGCGAGATCAAGCCGTTCTAACCGAAACAATTTCATATCCAAACAAAATTTTAAATTCAATTGAGCGAAGTGGAGCCTTCGATGAAACTAGTCCTCAGATATTATCGCCAATTATTAGCGAGTCATCAGAAAGTGAAGCCGACGTTGAAGTAGTGACTAAGGCGCAGATAAACATACCACCATCGATTGTAAATCGTGATTCTGTAATTAAAACAATCCTTGCACAGCAAATCTCTAAACCGGATGCAAAACCAATTTCTACGATCGAATCGATTATAAATTCAAAACTCATCGAATTTGGAATTAATCCCGATACAAAACGGCTTACAAGTTTTAAATTTTCTGAATCGATGACTAGATTGGCAGAGCAACGAGAATATAATAAACGGCGATTTTCAAAATTTTTTATTACTCGAGCAAATATTATACGAGGACTGGATAGAATGGTGAACGAAAAATGTAAATTTGTTCAGCCTCCTAAGGGTGTTCCGATTAGTGTAAAACCGGTGCCTCAGCCAAGACGATTACTATCCGAGCAGCGTACTAGTACAATTGAATCTTCGACACCAGTTTTAGAAGTTCAAGATGAACCCATTAGAATGTATCAAGAAATAGATGAAGGAAATTCTACGTCTGATGTTTCAGATTTGGAGAATATTCCAAAACTTGGGAAAGTGGATGAAATTCTCACATTGGTTAGTGATCCGGTAAAGCCAATTCCTAAGAAACGGGTTTTATTTGATTTACATCGGCAGAATAATGACGAACTAATGATTGAGGAAAACATTTCGGATTGGGAAATAAGTAGTTTTAGTAGTAATAATAAATAAATTTTTGAAAATAAAATCAGCGGTCCTTTAGTTTATATGGAGTCAAGGCCTCAAAATACAAATTTCAGCTCACATTGTAAACCAAAATGATTCGTAATATCTTCCCCCTTAAAAAAACGCAGAAACTTACTTAGATGGAGGGGATCTAACAAATTCATTGATAGTTCTTTTCTCAGGTAACTATCCAAAGCTGCAAAAACAAACCAAATATTTTATCACTTTACCAGACAACACAAAAATCAGAAATGAAAATTTGCATTGTCCCCGGACTAACACTTGGGGGGATTCACCACATATCTTCAATGAAATTAAAATTTGATATTGTACATACAAAGTAGGTAGTTAATTTAACAAACCAAACAAGTGATAATTTATTTACATATACATTGAAAAATTCTCCCGATTCTCATTGAAAGAGCCCTTATTTACTGGAATATCGAGTTTCTCGAGAAGTTCTATAATCGGCTTAATTTGATTCAAATCAAAGAATGGGGTGGCTACATAACATGCATACAAGCACATTTCAAGATTCGAATGTAGTCGATACATGCCACATCCGGCCGCCAATCCAGTGATAAAATTTGGAACCCCTAAAGGTTCTATTTCGGCAAATGGTGATTGAATGCCCCGAATGAAACATTCTTCTTCATTAAATTTACCTTTATATGTGACCGACGTTTGAATCGCAATACCAATTACAGTTTCAGCATTACGCACAAAAGGTAAAATTAATTCGGTTGCCTCTCCAGCTTTATTCAAGTCTCTTTCATTTGATGCGCAAACTATAAGCTCATCATTTACGCTATATAGCACTATATTCGAGTCACTAATCCTGCACAATTCTTTACTTTTTTCAACTAGAGCGTTAATTAAGCTGGTATTTCCAATACCTTCGACGACTAAAAAAATTTTAAATTTTTCTGGGATTGAGCTCTCATCACAATCCTTAGACCAGATAAGGTTTAATCTGTAAAATACAAATGCCCATTAACCAAGTCTTACATAAAATCTTTTTTATTTTGTAATTTACCGTATGTTACTTTCTTGATCGAGCACAAAATCATCATAATTATCCCAAAATGCTCTTGTACTTGGTTCAACGATTTCACCAAATGATAAACTCATTCTTTAATTTATTGGCTTAATTATTGCGATTGTTTAAAGTTTTAAGCCGACATCAAAATTTAACCTCAAAATGTAGAATGAAAAACAAAAATTAGCAAAATGTCAGTTTAGTTTAGCGTTCAGTGGACTTGTTTTGATACGAATTTGATCGATTTATTTTTGCTATTTTGCCATAGATGGCACTAACGAATCACACCGAATTTATTTTTAAAAAAAAACACTTTTCCTCTTCGTTTTTCCGTAGATTTTATTCAAACATATTAAAATCATCAGCAAAATCATTCAATGACATATTTAATTCACTTAGGATAGATTTTTTTACTAAGGTTTTAGTCGATGCAATCATATTTTTGGTCTTGGCTTTTAAAATCGGTGTTGATGATGTTGCCACTTCCGTTGAATCCACAACCGAATCAAATGACTCTGCTGATCGCATTCCTAAAGTTCTTGGGAAAAACAGTTTTTTACCTTTAAAATAAATTTTCTTTGGTGTCCGATTTATTAGATTGGTGATGATTTGTGAAATATTAAATTCATCCGTAGCCATGCTCATCTCACAGTCGTTTAAACTAAGCTGCGATAAATTTGGAGTTAAATTCAATAAGCTATCGAATTTGTGTCGCTTTCTTATGAAATCAGTGATTTGTTGTTGGTCTGTATCAATCTTCTGTATTGTTTTCTTCGGACGCTTTTTTTTTGGTGAATTTTTTGAATTTTCAATATTTCCTATCTGCATCAAGATGTTACTCCGTAACGTGGTTTTTGCCTTACGCTTTTTTGGTTTAATTTTACTTGCATTGTATGTCTCGACTAATTCGGGAAAGATTTTCTCCACATAAACCTCAGGTTCAATGGTAGTATAAAGGGTTTCGATTTGATTTGAGCTTTCCGTTAAAAAATTATCGATTTGCTCTTGTGGAATCAAGCCGACGAAAAATGGACAATTTTTATCCCAAACCAATTCATAGGATTTTACACCTTTTGGCGCTCGTTTCTTTTTTATATAGTCCGGACGTAAATTTTGAAAAACTGGATATTCCGCTGTTGCAAATCTAAATAGCCACCGCGTGAGTAGAGGGAACATAATTTTGAATGAATATATCTCATTCCACTGTAATTGTTGCGACAACGTCTTTACAAATTTACTTATTTTCGGCTGATTCCACTTCAAATCTAAATTTTGTATTTCGGGTGGATTTTGAAAGAATTCTTTAAAAATATTAGCGGACGGAAATTCTGGATCGGATAAGGCCTTGCGTCGAATAATAAGTTCGGCCTTTATCGAAAGACGTTGTTCTCTGCAAAAGATAAGTCGGTGTATTAATTAGGTAGATTATATATATAAAATGTCTGACTACTTACTTCCAAAGTGTACTATCACAGCCTTGACTCATTTTACAAATCGAACATCCACTTTTGGTATGTTTTTGCAAACGGCCGAGATGACCGCAGTTTACACAAACCAGTTTACTATCAACTTTCATTTCTAAATCAGTATAAAATCCATCAAGAGATCGCCACGATTTGATTCGATCCAGTATATCATCTTCGGAATATTGATTAAATAGTTTTAATATGGAATCACGACCTACACCATCAACGCCAGGGCCATAATCACAGCCGGCTAATAAAGCTAGTACAATAATTTTGTTTTGCCCTATGCCAGTGGATTTCTGAATTTTATCCATATCATATTGATCCACTGAGCCACCTTGAGCTGCCGAATTACCTTGTTGAGATATGGAAAAATTTCTAAACACCATCCGGGCTCCATAGGCAAAACAATCAGAATCCTGACTTAATATGCCATCTACAAAACCACGCTTATTTAAATAGGCACAATAAGCTTCTGCTTCGCCCGGTCCTTTAACACATTCCAATCCCATTGCAATAATCAATTCTTCACATTTCTTTAGCACATAATTAAACCGCGTTCGAGTATTCCTCGTCTGAGTGTTTGGTGCCCCACAATTTTGAGTTGGTGCACAATTCTCACGAGGTTTGGCCCCGCGGAATCGGATTTCATTGCGAGCGGTCATCACATTGTGTTTCAATGATGGGGCATCACCTTCCAATACAAATACAGGGATTATGTCATTTTGTAGTAGAAATCTAATACGGTAACATAAATTTCTGCACATTCAAATTAGTAATGGAATTAATTAATATTTTGTAATATGTACGTTATTACCTAAGGTATAGATTCGGTTGAATTTTATAGTCGACAACGTTTTGATTTTCGCAAACCCATCCAGCTAAGTCGACAGCAATTAATTTACCTTCTAAATCACATAATGGCTTTCTTTCAGCATGCGAATTTATTATAGGCCACAGTTCTTTTATTCCCATTTTTTTAAATAACAAAAACTTGCAAATTATCCAATTTAACACTGTCACTACTAGGATAAAATAAACAGTTAAATGTCATTTGAAGATTTATTTGTTGTGCCATCTAGCGGTTAGCAATGATAATAATGCACACTTGCGTCAATTTTAGTTGACAATCCCATATGTTTCAAATGCACCCTGAAAACATGCAGACAAACTCAAGACATTCCAAAGACATTAGGGGATTTTTGATTTTTCATATTTGTCCGTTGCTTTTGAAATTTAGTAACTTTAGCAAAATACAGTATTTGAGCAATATGTTGAATTTAAAACTAGAAAATAAAAAATAAAAAGAAACGTTCTCAAATCGCAGAAATTTTTCTTTAAGCCGATAAAAGAGATAATTTTCAGTAGTCAAAAAAACTTCCAAAAAATCCAAAAAAAAGTAGAGTTAAAAATATACCGAGTCGGTAGTCAACTGATTGGACGATACGAGTTTACTTTGGTTTCATCTTTACCAGGATTTCGAATCATTATGATGTGCGAAATTTTCCAGGTTTCTTGAAAGTAGCTGCATCACTTCTTGCCCAGTTTCCGTCAGAGTGACGAATCGGAGGACACGAAAGTGCGTTGGTCGTTTCAGCGTACGTGTAGCTTTCCACAGAGAGTAATCTAACGCTTCAATCGCTGAGTTAACTGAGATAATGTTAAACTCCTTCTTTACGCTCTTTTAATAAGGCCATTTTCAGGTTTTTCATCGCTTTATTTAAATTTGATTTAAGTAAGCGTAGGCGATCTATATGGTTGCCCTTGCCTGTGCGTTTTATAATTAACAACTGCGGAATATTCTGAGATGCGTTTATTCAACTTTAAGTAAATTATGAGCTGCTTGTTATTGCATCCGATGCAGCTTGTTTTAATAAATGCGGTACGTACTGCTGCATCAATTTCATATTTTGTATTGAGCGGGATGTTTAAAGAACAATCTTTGATTAGTGTAGACTTGAATTGTCAAATTAGTACGTTGATTCGTCAGGAATCTAAGTAGGTGGCGATAGTTTTAGTACTTGCATGTTCAGTCTAGCTGTACCCTCTTTACAAAAAAATTCCTGTAAATCGGGATTTTTTCGTCTCTCAGTTGACCAATAAGTTGAGTGGCCGGTAATACATAGTTCGCCTTAGCTGACATTTACCGTCCGTACCCTGAATTACCGCTGCTTTTCCTGCCAGATACGGATTTTATCTTTGAATTACCTGTTGAACATAAGTTTTGCAGAACTTGCATTTGTGTAATTCATCTCTATATTTTTTTTTCCAACTGCGCTATTCTTAGCCGCTCTAAAATTGATCGATTCTGCTTTTCGACTTTCCGTTGGATGATCGTGGGTATGGTACAGTGTGCTTCAACTTTACTCCTAGCGTTTCACAATATTGTTCAAATTCGTGACTGGTAAATAATGGTCCATTGTCGCTATTATCGGTTATTAATATCTCGGGAATTCCAAACCGTGTAAAATAAGTTGAAGTTTTTTCACTCAGTGAAACGCCAGTTCTCACTAAAATGTAATCCTTATTGAGTAATGGGACAAGAAAATAATTCGTATTTGTTTCCATGAACTCTTATAGTGGCTCTATATAAGCTTTGACATAATCCGTCACATCACTAAACCACCCAGTCTTCGTTCTTAGCCTCCTCTTCATTTATGGCTCGCCCGGATGTACCTCAAGTGCTAACTCGAGTGTTCCCAATTTAATACTTTTTGGAATAACTATTCTTAGAAACCGCAGTAAAATTCCGTTCACCGTTTCCGTTGACATCTGTTGCGACTATTTTCCATATTTCAAACAACACTTTAAATCAGTTATTTCCTCATCCTTCATTACCTCTTCTATAATTTCTTCCATCGTAATTGCTTTTGGCGTTGCTGTTCTAACCACTTCATTTAGATACTTTTCAGCTTTTACATTTTTACGGTTAGTACGTCTTTGAGTTTTGTTAACTTAGCCTTGACAATGGATCTGCTATATTCATTTTCCCGGGATGTTTCCACGCCGCTGCCCCTTCGCTCCTGATTCTTTTTTCTGGCTCACACATCGTACTTTCAGCCTGGATCGTTGCGAACTTGACAGGCAGCGATTTTGCTGATTCGATTGCAAAATAATCTGCATGGGTGTCAATGCGAATTGTTGAAATGATGCGACATCTCTCGATTATGGCTTCGGTTTCGTATTGATGTATTTTATAACAAAATCGTAGGCGTGTACGATAAGAGCATAGCATTACAGACGATTGGCAGAGTAGACAGGTAGGGACTCCTTTGTTGGATCCAAATGCAAAGTGTGCAGCGGAACCGCCCCCATTCCGTAGCTTGAGACATCAGAGACGACAATGATTTCGTTCGTTGGGACGTAATGCGCCAATGCGAGATCTGCTGCCAGAACTTCTTTAAGTTTGGTGAATGATTCTATCAAATATAATATTTCTATTGATGGAACTAAATCTCGCCCCCCTCACAACCGCCGATGGAAATAATAGTAGAAATTTCTTACAGCTTTTCAGAAAAACACCTGCGGCGCTAATGGGGAACGCTGATTAGGAGATTGTGTTGTCTTGTGACTAACAACTTGTCAAAAAAAAAAAAAAAAAAAAATATTAACAAAAAATTTACTAACTATCGACTGCATAGGTGGCTGAAACCGGGTCGAGTCTATAATACTAACAGTCCTTTCCTATCCTTCGTTCTTGTTATATGTAAGGTGGTGTACGGTGGATCCGGCGTATCCGGGAATCTTGCTGAGGCTTGGTCGTACATCCGTATCAATCAATCAATCAAAAACTATATCCAAAATAAACAATGATAATCTATGCTACTGAACTCTACTTTTAATACCTCCGGACACCACCGTTAGCGTCACCACAACAATGACGACAGTTAAATAACAAACGACAACCGACAGTATGATTATCACGAGGGGCTTCATTTCTTACCGTTTTACATTTCTATATCTAGCGGGCGATATTATAACTTTTATTAGACAATACAAGATACAGGGTGATACCTTTATATTGTAGCACAATTATTTATTGTTGTCTTTCGGTCTTGCTTAGCCTTGGTCATATTCTAATCAATCAATAAAAAAACACGATCCCGGGATTTAAAACTATTACATTGCGACACCAGTTGAGGATCAATCTGTTATAGATCGTTCATAAACAATCCAAATGATTTCGTTTGTAAAGAGCGTACTCGCCAAGAAATACTTACATATTTGATTACATTCAAGCAAAGACAATTTTTTTTTAAATTTCAAATAACATTTAATTATTCACATTATTTGCGATTTTCATTTCAATTCAATCATAATTATTATGATTAAACAAACCAATTTGTTTATAAATTTTAATATTAATTTTTTTTTTGTTTTTTATTTACAAGTTTTTTTGATTTTTTTATTATCTTTAAAATTAAACGTATAACATAATAAATTAATTAATATAAATTGATCTCTTGTGACAATTTTTTCAATTGGTCTTTTTTTATTTAATAAGATTAAGACGCATCGTTCAATAATTTTTTTTTTTTTTTAATTTGAGTGAATTGTGGGAATTACCTTTATGAGTTTACTGTGTAGAGTGAGAATTATGTATGACACTTGAAAAACATGAACGTATATATTTAAACGTTTTCTAAAATTGCAAAAAATTAATGATACATTGACGAGTAACTTACATAATCAGAAACTCCTCGGTAATATCGACTTTGAAGCGTATACATTTAGGTAGTAAAAAAAAAAATGTAAACGAAGGCAACATTTAAAAGATGTGTGACAAGCAAAATTGCAAATGAGATCTATATTTGAAACTATTTTTCATTTCCAACCGATGATGGAAGGAATTAGGTTCAAGAAAATATTCATAACTTAGTGAACACAAGAAAGTTAAATTCACACTGGTGATATGAGTTTTACTGGCAGTATTCACATAGATCGGTGATTGTGAACACATTTAATATACACCAAGTTACCTTAAAAATAAGCAACATATAAGTTTGATTTTAATTAAATTATTGATTACCTAATTAAAATGATTGCAAAATGGTATACATTTTAAAACCCATTACATACCTGATACTAACAATTAAAATAGAAAATGCAACGAGAAAGACTGATTTTATTACACATGATAAATCTACTTTACATGTTTCGCTGTAAAGCGTTGCCGAACGGCAAGTATTCTATGAAATAAAACGCGACTAGCAAAAATTGGAGTTAACATAATGCGACTAAACTCGAAATATTCACTAAATCCAATTTATTAGGTCCTTGTTCAGACTACGTTAGTAGTTTAGCCGAGTAGCGAGTATTTTAGTAACTAAATGTGTCTGAACAGCAACATTTTAGTCGAGTAGATTAGTAAATGATTTAGTCGAGTCGATCCATTTTATTCTATTTTTTTAGTCGAATAAGACCCCCCACCACTCTTCAAAACAAAACAAAACAAAACAAGTGCGAACATGTTGATTTAGTCGAGTTTATTAATAAAAAAAGTTTGTTAAATTGAATTTTTAAAAATTAGTTTTTTCACCGAAATGAATTCAATTTGTTCCGAGAAGTGAGGTTACGTGACACGTTAATTAAATTGGAATTACCCAAAAGAATTTGAAATAAAACACAACATCCGGAAAATCATCGACGCTGTGTGCTCCGAAATTGTTCATGAGATTCTCACATCATGAGAAACAACAACAATTTTTTGAGTTTCATCGACAAGTTGAAAGGCTCGGAGAATTTTAGCACGTGGAAATTTGCTATGCGTACGTACGTATTTAGAGCATTGCGAATGATAGAAATCGATCGAAGGCCGTGAAAATCATGCAGGAAAAAATACAAAGGCGCGAACGACTCTAGTATTTTCTGTTGAGCCCCAAATTACATTCATATTCAAGATACTAAAACAGCCAAAGTAATGTGTATTATGTGTAAGGTAATGTGTAATGTGTAAGGTATTATGGATGTCACTGATTCCTTATTACTCTAGAATCAAGCTAGAATCGGGCCAAGTATGCCACATACCTATGTCAGTGCTTAAGGCCCCAATAATCAAGAATGGCATGGGCTTAAATCCACCGGGGAAATACTCAACTTGTAACATCAATTTACCACCTTTACCGGGATTTAGACTATTTAGCCCTACCTTAACGAAGCATACACCTTCAAATATGGCTCGTGATTGGCTGATTGAACTTTCAGAAGAGTACCAGCAGAATTTTAATTACAAAAGAGTGCGCAAGATGATCCACAGTCTGAATGTCCTAGACTCTGCTACACCTGGAGACCGCTATGCATCACTGGGATATTACTGCATCTCTATGAATAAATGGAAAGCAAAGTATGAACAAACTAATCCTATACTAGAGAGCAAAGGCTTGTTGGATCTTATTTCAGCACAGGGCATAGATCCAGTAGTGGCAGAATGGATAGATCGCGTTTTATACGACAAAGACATTAAGAAAGACCAATTTTGGACAAATTATATACATAACATTCGCAAAGCAGTTAGTCTGAGCCCGTTTCAGAGCTTTGATACGGCCAGAGCAGCGTTTGACGCACCAGATTTAGAAATATTGATGCTATGTATATTACTATGTAAAGACCCGGACATCAAACATTCAGCATTGGACCAATTCAGAACACTAAGAAGATGCCTCAGTACAAAGCAACTCTTAGCGGTCGCTAAAGGTATGAGCAACCACCATCCTGAATTTGGGTGCTTCTTATCACCAGCAGTTAGTACATTGGGACATGAATATGCACTTTCCAGTACTATAGAAAAATATCTATTGGATGGACCGGCTAGGGATAATTTTGATCAGGAATTAAACTCACAACTAATGAAAGTATACTCAACAATAATCAATGATGAGAGGCTTTTAGCTATATGCAAGATGTAGCGATCATTTTGTAAGGCTTCAGGAACACTCAAGGGTAAATATATTACTAGAATATGGGGTATATTGATTAATAAATTAAAAACTTAACTACTTATTTTTTCAGAGAGTTAGTACATCCTTTTAATGATAATGGACACTAATATATGAAACATTAAGAAAGAAGATAAGCTCGGCTACGACTTGGAACAGGGATAAGCCAGCAATTAGAAATAGAAATATGTTGTTAGAAATAATAAAACTAGAATTTTTGTTAATTACATTATATATCATTTAGAAATTGAGGAAAAAATGGCGGCGAATTTTGATGATAAAGTTGGATATCGCCGAGTTGGTTTAATTCAACAGTTAAGTTGGACGAAATTGGATGAATGCGATTCCGTGCAAGAATATATTGGCAAAATCGTCGGCGCGGCACAGAAATTAAATGCAATTGGCTTGAAATTAGACGACGAATGGATTGCATATTTTTTGTTCAACGGTCTATCGGAAAAATATGCGGCGCATGTGATGACCGTCAATAATATTGAGCATAAATTAACCAGTGATGCCTTCAAAATGAAATTGCTTCAAGAAATTTCATCGACGAGCACAAGTGAATTCGCGTTTTTTGCCAAATCGAATGTATTGAATAAAAGAGGCAAAGGCCAAGCGAAATTCAAAGGCGTTCGCTGATATTACTCGTGCAACAAAAAAGGTAATAAATCTTCCGATTGCCCTGAAAAGAAAAATGGCAATAAAACCACGAAAATGGGTAATTGCGATGGCTAATCTGATGCACATTTTTCAGCGCAGTATTTTTGACCGGAAATTATAATCGAGGCGATTGGTATTTAGATTCCGGCGCAACGTAACATCTGACCAGGAACATAAACATAATTTTCGATGCGAGAAAACCAAATGGACGCAATTACGGCATTTCTTCAAGGCGACGTTGAAGAACAGATTTACATGAAGCCACCCGAATGCTATGACGATGGCAGTGGACGTGTTTTTCTACTCCGAAAAGCAATATCTACGTATTGAAACAAGCCAAGTCGTCAAGCTTAACGATGTCATAGTAAATTGCGAATATATACGATGCAAAACAGATACGTGTATTTATTTTCGTCGCGAAAAAGACAACATGATTTTCTTTGTTGATCTTTTCAAACAGCAATGCGTGAAAAAATCAACTGAAATCGAATTTGACAAAACATTTCAGCATGAAGGATTTGGATCAGGTAATCAGCTGTATCGGAATGCAAATTACTCGAGATAAGAAGACGGGAACATATTTAGTTTGGACCAAAAGAAATACGTCGAACAAATTCTCGAAATATTTCGTATGGCAGAATGCAATCCAATCGATTCACCGGCTGATCCAAACAGCAAATTGACCAAAGAAATTCAAAGGATTTTTTTTTTTGTTATCTAAGTTTAATGTAGCTTATTTCATATTTGTTTTTATTTGATGCTTAGATAGCTTTAACGTAGTTTCATTTTTATTTTTTAAAATTAAAATCTTGCGTGCGCTGATTAAGTTGGGATCAAGGGATGTTGTAAAACTGAATAATCAGCTCACTTACGAAAAACATTGTAGCATAATCAACTGAGCAAAGTTTAAATTGAAATTCTTTTTTACTTAACACTTCTAAATAAATTGTTCTATTGTTCACTCGCTCCTTGACTAAATTTGTTTTTGTGGTTTGCTTAAATAAATGTAAAGCATAACTTTAATACACAAACAACCACTGAAGAGTCTGTTAACTCGTTGCTTTTTCTCATTAATCTTTTGTCAGATCAGAGAATGGGCTCATTTTTACTTAGAACATTTAATTGGCGTTGCATTAAACTTTCAAAAAACAAAAACCCGTAATATATTTTTTTCATTTCAAAATTTCTGTAATTTTAAAATTCAATAATAAATAATAATAGTTATGTAATTCACTTATTGTTAAATTTTTTTGTTTTTTTTTTTTTAATTTTAAAGTTTTTTCTTTTTTAAATATATATAAATATGCTTAACAGATATGTTGATTCCAGAGTTTAATAATTATTTTCTTCAGTATGTCGGTAGCTTCATCCATCTTATTTATAATCTCAGAATAGTCTCTGTTGTTTTTGTTTATTAAATATAATTTGTTTTTTAAGTAGAAAAAAATAAATTCGATAATAACTAATAAATTTATACAATAATAAAATTTTAAATTGAAAATAATAAAAATTAAATAATAAATAGTTTTCTTTAACGATTGTTATATTTTTTGTATTAATTATTTTGGGCTAGCTTGTATTCGTATTCGTTTCATGTTTATAATGATCTGTATTTACAATAACTTGTACAACATACCCCGGTTGTATATGAGCCTCGTCAATATACATTTTATCACCTAATAATTTACCACCGTAAAACCAACGTTGACAACATGCATCAACATTTTCTTGTGCCTGCAACTTCTTTTTACACTGGCCAATTGTATCTTTTGAGTATACTGATAATTTTACATCCTGACACGTTGATGATAGTCGTAGCTTTAAGACTACTTCGGTGCCACCATCAACGGGTTCTGAATATTCAGCCGGTGAATCACGGCCATTGTCTTCTTTAACTATATTTATTGGATATGAAAGGCAATATATTGGTACTTTGTACTGGGTTCCAAGTTCATCGTAGCATTCTGTTAAATATCTGTGGAATAAAAAAAAAAATTTGTTGTTTTATATTTTTGGGCCAAAAAACGGTTATAGAGTAAAATTATGATTCGTAATTTCTTTTATCTTTGAGCATGAAATTATATTTCCAACAAAGCCAACACCATGGTCATTACCACGATTTTATGTGTTTTATTTCATTTTAAAGTTCTATACATCTATCAAAAACACCCTATATAAGATTCGTATTTCATTTAAATAAGAAACGAACCAAAATGACATCGGATCCCAATTCTAACAACAAAGCAAACAAAGCTCTGTAATAGTTAACGTTCATTTTAAATTCAAATCTAATCATTTCTATCTTCACTCTTGATTTGTGCTGCCACCACTTTGTCGGTGGTTGGTATTGTAAGAATAACGTGAAGTGGAAAATGGGCGAAGAACCATTATCAGAACAGCAGCGAATAAAGAAAGGTCGTAAATAATAAAAGGAATATTTTAAATTAAATGTATTATAAAACCGTTTAAAATAAATTATTAAAAAGTGAATTATAGCTTCAGATGTTGGGTAATAACCAATAAATTCTAGTGGACAGTATTTTATTGAATATTCTTTTTGTGACGCCGTTTTGGATAATCCAATTAAAGTTGTATTTGTAGTGTAATATTTATTTTATTATTTGAGCAATAAAATGAGTGATTTTAAAAAATTTACGCGACAATGGCTACTGTGTCGCAACTGCGAAATTTGTTGGCTGAGCACATGGTGCCAACAGAATATTCAGACGGTGATCATCGCATTGATGGAAAAAGTGGTCAGGAGAGTGATGAGGACATTTCTGTCCATTCTGGGCGTTTGCCATTATCAAGTGAACAAATAATTGGGGCAGTTGATGAGGACGCTGAACTGGATAAAGAGTTAGCGCGAGTGGAGAATCGTCATAAAATGATGTTACAACGAGAGTTGCGTGAGGGGTTAGAAATTCAACCGAAACGGTATGAATTTTCAGATAATGAACATGCCATCGCTAAGTTTACAGGCGATGACACTTATTGTATTAAAAAGTGAATTGATGATTAGAGAAATTTCGATTTCTTAGTGCACGCCGGTTATTGGATGGGACTGCAAAAATCGTACAATATACCGCATCATCTACTTCCGCAGCAAGAGTCTCGTCAAATAACCATAGATCGGTGCGATGCTACAATTGTTCTGCATATGAACACGTGACTAAAGACTGAACGCGAACCAGGAGCTTGTTTCAAGTGTGGATTAAACGGGCACATTAGGCGTTTTCGGAAATAGACCATGGACTATACACTATAATGGTCTAACTAAATTTACTGTGAATTTACTCAACATCTATTTCCGAACACGCCTATTATTAAGGATTGTCCAACCAAGATAAATAGAGTTGCTGCTATTGCTGAATTTGATGCTGACAATAATGATCCCGAACAACATGAGACGAATGCTGCTTTAGCTGCCGTACAATTGGTAAATGTCGCTTTCCCACACAGTGGTGGAGAAAGTACAGAATTTAATAAGTTTTATTCATTACTTGATACGGGTAGTCCGGTTAGCTTCATCCATCGCTCTATTGTTCCGGATGATTTGTGTAGCCCGAATCAAATTTACTCAAACTATCGTGGATTAGGTAATACCAAATTGTTTAGTCACGGGAAAGTCCCGATTATTGTCAAATTTGATCGAATCGTGAAAACGATGTCTGATTATTTCATTTGATGCATTTGGCATTTGTTTGTCATTAAAACCGGACAATGGATCATCAAATATTGAATTAAACCAAAATTTGAATAAACCGCTATTTTGTTCTGTGCTTATGATGCTACTGTTGTGAATGAGCCTGATTCCACTGGAAGGTGCTTGTCCCGTTCTTAGACTTTGAATTTCCGATCGCTTCCGCTCGTTTGACGGAGTTGACAGTTGGGCCTGAAACAGATGTTGACCATCTTGCATTACCGTATAGTTTTAATATTAGTGTTGAATCGGATTTTTCCGCTATTGATATTAACACCAGATTGAGTCCTTTACACCAGGACAGTTTACTTAGGATAATTGCTGAAAATACATATAAGACGACTGTCATTTTGCCTGTTTGAATATCTTGACATGCCGTTTGGACTCCGGTGTTTTAAGAGAGTTTATTGAATCCAGACTCATCATTGTTTATATGGATGATATTCAGATAGCAACTAGGACGATTCCGGAATATTTTGATTTGTTACAAAAAGTTTTGCGAAGAATTAGTGAATTTAGGATGGAATTGAAATTATTAAAATGTAAATTCTGTTTTACTGAGGTTGAGTACTTGGGATATTTGGTAAATCACGATGGCATTCGACCAAGCACATATCCAATTCCTACGAACGCCAATCAGGTTCAATCTTGTTTTGGGCTTTTCTCATATTTCCGACGCTTCATTCCATTTTTTTCCAAAATTGCCAAACCACTTCTTGATTTAGTTAAACAAAATAACAACTTCCGATTCACCGATGAGTGTATGCAAGCTTTTACCATGTTGCGAGATCAGTTGTGTTCTGCTCCAGTGCTTGCCCTATACAGTCCAGTTCGCGAGACTGAGTTGCACTGCGATGCTAGTGCTTTGGGCTACGGTAGTGTGTTGTTGCAAAAGCAGAAAGACGGGAAATTGCATCCAGTGGCATATTTTTCGAAGCGTACGACAGTCCCTGAATCTCAATACCACAGTTTCAAACTAGAAACCTTGGCTATCATTAATTCGTTGCGTCGTTTTCGTGTGTATTTAGAGGGAATTCCATTTCGAATTGTTACTGATTGCAACTCGCTTACAATGACGTTAAGTAAGAAAAATGTTAATGCTCGTATTGCTCGTTGGGCCCTCGATCTTGAGAATTATAATTATACGATCGAACATCGTAGTGGTGAACTAATGGGCCACACCGATGCGCTTAGTCGTTGTTAGTTAGTTGCTGCAGAATTTAGATTCGGATATTGTTTGTATCCGTGACCGCCTGGAACATAAATCATCCAAATTGTTTGAATTGAATGACGGATTGGTTTATAGAAGAGACGTTTCTGGTAGATTATTGCTATACGTGCCCAAGGAGATGGAAGACAACGTCATTCCTCTCATTCATGAAAAAATTGGTCATTTGGGAGTGGCAAAGGGTGTTGATCAGCTTAAATAGAATTATTGGTTTCCTGAAATTACGGAAAAAGTCGAAAGTTCATTCGTAATTGTATTCGGTGTGTTATGTATTCCACTCCGACTCGTATTAATGAGCGAAATTTGCACAATATTCCTAAAAAACCTATACCGTTTGATACTGTTCATATTGATCATTTTGGTCCTCTTCCGTCATTAATATCAAAGCCAAAGCATATTTTAGTTGTGGTGGATGCGTTCACTAAATACATTATGTAAAATTGTATCTAGTAAATTCTAGCAGTACAAAAGAAGTGTGTGCAGTCTTATGTAAATATTTTGAATATAATAGTCGTCCTAGAAGCATTGTAAGCGATCGGGGTACTTGTTTCACATCATTAGACTTCAATACCGTTTTATTAGATCGAAATATTGATCATGTGAAAGTTGCTGTTGCATCACCGCAAGCCAATGGTCAAGTTGAAAGTGTCAATCGTGTTTTGAAATCAATGTTAAGCAAATTAAGCGAACCCTTGTTTAATCTCCACATGTCTTGTATTATCAACCTTGCAAACGTAATGACAGGTGAGACGAATCCTAACGGATCAAATAGTTTTGATATACTGGAAAATATTGTTCTTTTTGTGTTTGATAGAGTTGCATCTTCATTTGCATCGAAGAAAAATTAATCCTTTAAAGGTTGCCAGGAAAGGCCAAGTGTCTTAATCGATGCTATGTCGTTGAACTAATTATGGAAGTGTTTCACTATTTTACTGTGGTATATCTTGTAGTACAAAATCCTCATTTGAACTCCATTTGTGTAGTTGGTAACCCCCCTTTGCCAATACATTGCACAATTGTTGTACCCTTTCACGTAGGCTGGTTTTAGTATCTGCACCCGTCAATATGGCGTCAACATAAAAATCGCGTTTTACAGTTTCTGACAATTCACTCACTGCGCATCGTCTGCTAACTGATTTATAGTACGAGTAGCCAAAAAAGGCGCCGATGCTGTTCCGTACGTAACCGTTGAAAGTTCAAACGTTTTAATTTCCTCAAATGGATTTGATCGCCAAAATATCCGCTGAAGTGCAGTCTGTGTGGGATCAATCAACAGATGACGATACATTTTTGAAATGTCCGCTGTAACTATGTATATATTTCTCATTCACCGCTTTCATATGATTTAAACCTTGATACTCCGGCATGAACCTACAGTATTGCTGTTTTAATTGTTCATTTTGTTGCACCCTTTTCTCCATAATCAGAAACCTAGGTAATGCCAATTGTTTAGTGTCACATAAACTAGAAATGTTCTCACGTAATGGCAACTTAACGATGTAACGACCTTGTTGATTTCTTTTTACATTCAAGCTATAATTTTCCTCACAATACCTTTCCTGTTTTAACCAGAAGGTTTTTTGTGGTATACTCTCGATTTCCCAAAACCGTCATATAGAGCTATTTAGTTGGTGTAATGTCACAATGGGGTTTTCTTCTGACCAATTTGAATTACAAAAAAATTTTGACCTTTGTTCTTCTGAATTTAAACACGCACCACTGACTATAAAACCAAATTTTGATTCTATTAAGTAAGGCAAATCATTATTGATCTTTATTTTCCTTGAACCCGAGAATATTCCAAAAGGTCTCTAGTTTACCTCATCAGCTCGGTTTACTTGTTGATTCAAATGTAGTAGCGTATTATGTTTTTTGTTGCATTAAGGTTTTATGGTTATTGTTTTCCTTACAGTTACTAGCCTTACCGAATTTGCTTGAATGGCCTTGTCCAAAGCAGTTAAAACATTTTCTTGATTTTAACTCGAACTCATTCCTATCCACGAATGACATACCAATGAATTTATCACATCGATAAAGTTCATGTGTTTTTCCTTGCACAATGAACATTGACTTGCACTGAGTGGATAAAGCTGTGGCCTAAATGAGCCTTGCAGAGGATTAACTGTATTTGATGCACCAAATGTTGTTGATTGTTTCGGCATCATGCTACGGTTATGCGCAGAATAGCTACTATTCTGATGTCATCCGTCTTTGGCTTTAAGGATCCTTGTTTCAGTAACCATGAATGCCTTTAATTCTTCCTACGTTGGATGGACATTCGGCACAACTTGCTCTTCCTATTTTATCTTTAGGTTTTGACTGAATTTTTTAACAATTGTATTAATAATTAACAGTTCGGACAATTGGTCCAACGGAACTCCCAAAACCTTTAAAGATCACACATGCGCATTTGATGAACTCAATAAATGCATGAGATCACCATGGTTATTTTTGACGCATTCATGTGATAGTAATACATCGATATGCGTATTAACGATAATCCTAACGTCATCATATCGTTTGATCAACTCATCCATGCGTCTTTGTAAGCCGTTTCAGACAATGTGATGTGCCTGATAACATCCTTTTCCTCGCCCGCAGTGAGATCATCTAGATAAGTAAACTTCAAAATATTGTCAAGCGATTTATTATTATGAATTAGAGAGATGAATTTTGGCTTAAATGTAAGCCACTCGGTCTGGTAATTTCGGTAACTGTGCTGTTGGATTCACAGCCACATGCTGCTTGTCGTCGTCTTGTCCAGCCACTGTTGCATTATTCAATACTCCACATTTGCTCGAACCTACGTGATGTGATTTTAATCGCGAGTTCAAACCTATCCACACCTCCGTAAGTGAACTCACCTTGTAAGTGTTGCTGTCTAGTCTGTAGCTCAATTGCATCTTCAACGTCACCATTCAAAAGTGCCTCGACATAATTATTTACACATTTAATTCTTGATTGTAACATAACAAAACCTTTTGTCGCACCTAACCTTAAGCAATTCTGAATTTTCAACATGCTCCAATTCTTGAGCTTTCGATTTTCGACCACGGGTCATCATAAGACTAATTTCTTTTATTAGATTTGTTTTTTTTTAAATTATGAAATATAAAGTCTACAAACTGAATTCATAAATTCGCATTTTTCAGGAAAACGTTTTTAAAATTAAGAGTTACTCAAAATCGTATGAGTTTTTAGAATTCTGGTTTTTGTAATTACGGTTATTTTTAGTTCCTGCAATATTACAAAAAAATCATATGAAATGAAATCGATTACGGAGATTACAAATTTGAAATAAAACGTAAAATGGAATAACTCGAGTTATGCCGTTATTCCTTGTGGCCACAGAAATGACCGCTTGTTCTGGGCTCATAGCCCGTGTCATAGCCAATTACGACTAAAATATCTGAACATACCAAAAGATATCATGACATGCTAGACAAAATTAACATAGGGTGTGTAATAATTTTTAACACCACCGACTTCACACTATCAGGACACCCGAAAAGGATCTAGTGGAAAACATTATATCTCTTTATATCATGCATCCATACGATACATTAACGTGACACAACACAATGTTACCAATCTTAATGGGGCACCCCACTACCCCACTTGCTAAAAAATAATAAATTAACTTACCCGTTAGGAACTGATATATTTGCACCATCTAAAATAGCTTGAGCTAACTGAAAATCTAGTGTCTCAGCAGCTATTGTTGCTGCTCTCAGTGCATCCCAAATTTCGCGTCGCCCATCAAATGCCGGCGCTGTATCCCAAAATTCATCTCGTTTACTTCGTAATTGTCCTTCTGTGAGCGGCACATCAGATTTCCACCGTATTGTTTCATGGCACAATGGATGATTTTTTCGTGGTAGGCCACCAGCACCAGGACCTGAAAAACGATAAAAAACAAAACAATTTATAAATTATTGTGGTACAAAAGTTTGCAATGTGGGTGAGTACAGTATAAAATGTCGATTAGATATTAGGTTTAGAATTTATAGTTAGAATATTTAAAGTTGATCCTGAGCAGAATGGTTTAAATTCTATAAATAAATTTTAGTTTAAAAATCATATAATAAAGCGCACGCAATCAGATAACAGCAAAACAGTTATATGCGGTTAACATACAATATATGTATAAAACAAGTTAATTACCCTAGCTAAAATACCATAGAGAATTGTGAAAGCATGCCGCCTGCCACCAAATAATCATCATCACATCAATGTATTTTAATGAGCAACTCAAAAAATCGTTTTGTACATATTTCTGAATTTTTATGATTCAGTATTTAGTTAAAAAAAATGAAAATCTTGACTCAGTCAAACGATTGACAAACTCCGGCTAAAAATATTCACACTGAAAAATAAACATTTGTTTACATAGCCGTGTACAAACAACAAGGTGGGGGTGTGAATCTCAACTATCATATAGAACGTGATGATTAAGATAAAATCAAAATTATTGTTTGGCACTTTCGAGTAGCAGCACTACACACAACAGGTGTTTTTCATTCAGTGTCAGTGAATAGCAATTTGTGTTGTTTATTACGTATGAGTATACACAAGGTACTAATGATACAAATAAACATACAATCACTATTCGACATTAATCGAATTTTATTGGAAAACAAATCAAAATGATTTTGTTCACGATTTGTGTGTACACACAAAAACAGACAATTTGTTCTGATACAAATTGATTTGAAGGTTTTTTGTGCTTTTTTAACACAATCAAACGGAACTTGTCTCATTGGTTGATTATTTTTGTTGTTATTTACAGAATGTTCGGAAATGGATTTTCAAGTTCATATACGGTATGTTCACAGTCTTCTAATATGAAGCGGTGGTAGACAAGTTCTATGATGGTGTCGTAACCCGTAAAAAGTTTCCGTTTATATAAGTTCAGTTATAGGTAAGTTCATTAGCACAAAATATTCATCAAAGTTTTCAAATAGAGAAGAATTCAAGATCTGTCTTATCTATTTTGCAAAATTATAACAAACTGAATGCAGTTAAAATATTTCCAATTAAATCCGGATACAATATCTATACATATTTAAGAAAATCACGGCTTTGTCTCTTAAATTTAACTCAACAATTTGTTAATTTCAAAATTCCACAATTAACGATTTTTCATATTCGAATTCCTGTTTCTAACAATTAAAATATAAAGGGCTGAACCCTCATGACGTGATCAGGAGCACTTCAAACCGGAAAAATACGTGAACTTGTCAACTGTATCTCACCACCATCTCAACCCACAAACCAATCCCTAACTGAACTCCAATATCCCTTACTCAACTCCAATTCAATCTCTAATTCAATCCCAAAGCAATCCTCAACGCAATCACTAAATTAATCCCAACCCAAATCTCAATTTTACCTCAATCAACCCCCAAACTCAACTCTCACCCCAATCCTAAACTCAACTTCTTCTCACCCCCAACTCAACCCCGAACTCTATGCTTAACTCAATCCCTAAAACAACACGGTTCGGAAACTGCATGCGTATTGAAGTCAACCCCAAATAATATTTGTTTCAAATAAGGGTGAGACACAGAAGAAAAGTTCATTTACGTGCCACCAATATACTGGGTGAGCCATTTTAATCAAAGGATCCAAATATCTCCTAAAATACATCAGCTGGGGTCATCTATCTGTATTAATGCTCTTGACCTTCATGCCAATTTTCAAGGTCATTTAAAAAAAAAAATTAATTTTCATAGCAAATCATAAGCATTACAACTAAAATATATTCGTTCAGGTGACTTTGCGAGGCCATGGAAAATACTATTCGGATGTAAACTTCCCACTCTTTTCGAATCCGGTGTCAAAAATAGAGGTTTCCATTTTAAAAAAATTACCTTGACCTTCAAATTCAAACGCCGCAGCTAATACAGGGCATTAATACAGATAGATGAGCCCGCCTGTCCTTGACAATTTTTCTCAAAACTAGTTTTTTTTTTTAGCTGGCGTATTTTAGGAGATATTTGGACCCTTCGATTAAAATGGCTCTCATCTTGTAAACCGTTTACATCGACGGATCCACATATATCCTAAAATACGACAGCCACAAAAAATGGTTTAAACAAAAATTGTTAAGGTCAGTGGGGGTCATTTATATATACTAATATCCTTGACCTTCAGGCCAATTTTCATCGTAATTTAAAGGTCAAGGTAATTTTATTAAAATGCAAACTCACCGTTTTTATTACCGGATAAACAAACTCGTTGGAACTCCCTTTTGTAAAAATAGGCAAGTACTGAGTTACAACCGTTCCCGAAGATTCTAGCAAAAAGTATTATAATTGCAAAACTATGAACAATTTAAATTCTAATTTTTTTATTATTATTATTATTAAAATTGGTTGGAACCATCCGAGGTTCCGCACTCAATACCAATATGGGCCCATGTTGCATACCAGTGATTCTACCCTAACTCCCGAACGCGTGCTGCAGCCTTAATAAACTAAAGTAGTTTAGGCCAAGGCAAGGAATACAGCTGATTATCAGCAATGGATCTAGAGTTAAATGATTGCAACCTAACTCTGTTGAAACCGGAAAACTGCACACGAAGTGAATGCAATCATCATCGTCTTCAAGGCAATCCTTGCATACAGCGTCAAGAGATAGCCCCATGTGCTGAAGGGGTACCTTAAAATGACCGTGCCCAGTAAGAGTCGCGATCAAGACTCTCAACTGTTTCTTGCTGAAGCAAACAGCAGCCTTCTTAACATAGCTCGGAGACTCGGGTCTTTAGGCCTACCTCTAAACCTACAAACAAACATCGGGACATAAGCTTAAATGAGACTGGTCCCTCCACTCGGGTCACCAAACCTGACCAAAGAAATACAATGCGGAAGCAAAGCACCAATGAAGCTGGTTCCTCAAAACCAACCTGTAACACTAGGAGGAAGGCATGGAGGGCCCTGGATAAGATAAATAACATCTCGCCAGAAGACAGGTCGGAGAAAGACAAAGCCACGCTTGCGAGGGCGAAAAAAGTCACCGAACAGAAATCGGAAGGTCCTTCAGCTGGCTTAAAGATCAAAAGAAACAGATTTCAGGAGGAAAGTTCTAAGATCGCAAAAAGAACGAAGCTCCATGCTACCGAAATGAGGCCTTTTAACGAGGTACTCAAGGATCAGCTGGTTGTGGCAGTTGTTGACCAGTCCCAAGAGAATAGCAGTATTACGCCCGCCATCAGGATGAATATCCTGGCAGAAAACCCAGGACCTGCTCCGACTTGTCGGGATGCGGGCTGGCACAGGAACTAGGTGAAACTGACTGCATGTGCGGATCAGAAATCTCTTCTGCTTTACACGAAGGTGTAAAGCAAATTATTAGCAGAAAACAGATTCTGTGGGCGATAAGCAGTTTTAAACCTATATAAGTCGCCAGGACCTGATGGAATTATCCCTGAGTATATACAAAAAACTACGGATCTAACCATTTCCTGGTTAGAGGTAATTTTTAGAGGCAGACTAGAACTATGTCACATTCTCAGTAAATGGACGGAAGTGAAGATTGTTTTCATACCTAAGGCGGGAAAACGCTCACACTGCAGTCCCAAAGACCTTAGACCGATTAGCTTGTCTTTTTTCCTTTTCAAAAAACTGGAAAGACAAATAGAAGCTCATATTAGAGGCACGATTGTGCCGGAAAAGCTGTCTAAATCTCAACATGCCTATTACAAGGGGAGATTTGTAGAAACTGCTCTTCATTCTCTTACATATTTTATTGAAAAGTCTTTCGAATGTGGAGACTACGCAATGGTAACCTTTCTGGACATTGAGGGAGCCTTTAACAATGTGCTACCAGGGGCTATAACTCGGGAACTTTCTAATCTAGGAGTGGATAAATCTCTGAAGGACTGGATAGATCAAATGCTAAGAGACAGGATTAAGTCAGTCTGGGAAAATCCTCCGCCAGAAGATTTGCAAGCAGAGACACGCCGCACGGTGGCGTACTGTCCCCCCTGCTTTGGAACTTGGTCATAAATGATCTGTTGCTGAGACTGGAGGATAGTGGCTTCAATATGGTTGCCTATGCGGATGACGCCGCTATTGGTGTCCGTGGAAAATATCCCGGCACACTTAGTAAGCTTATTCAAAATGCTCTGGGCATTCTTTCATTATGGGCCAATGGTTGTGGGTTGAATGTGAACCCACACAAAACCGAATTGGTTCTCTTCTCCAGGAAATATAAAATTCCTCATATCGATCCTCCCAATTAGATGAAGCAAAGTTTTTGGGTCTCGTCTTGGACAGTAAATTAAACTGGAAACCTAATATTATGGAAAGAGTAAAGAAAGCTACGGTAGCGCTATACTCTTACACAAAAAGGCCATTGGGAAAGGTTGAGGGCTGGAGCCCCCACATGGTCCTTTGGCTATACACAGCAGTAGTTAGACCCATTCTTCTGTATGAGGTAACAGTCTGGTGGCATGCTCTGGACAAAACTGTCAACCTAAAGTTGTTGACAAAAGCTCAGAGAACAATCTCTCTGTGGATCAGTGGTGCACTGAGGAGCACAACCACTCAGGCACTGAAGACTCTGTTATTTCTGACTCCTCTAGATATCTAGGGGAAATAGTGGGCAGCTTGCACTGCCATACGACTGAAATCCACGTTACTGTGGACCTGCAATAATACAGGGCACTCATCTATACTTTGTAACAAAGGGATTCCAAAGACCACTGACTATACTGTGCCGTCATATCTTTTGATAGAAAGTTCCGGACTTTTATACCATCCAGGACTGGATGTTGGATGCAGTTTTGGAACCAGGAGTTTTAAACTTCTTCATTGATGGCTCAAAACGGGATGGAAGAGTAGGGGCTGGGGTGTTCAGCGAAGAACTCATGTTAAACCTCTCCTTTTGTCTCCCTGACTACTGTAGCATTTTTCAAGCTGAAGTAACTGCGATAAAGGAAGTCGTGGACTGATTGAGGTATAATGTAATATCGACTTGTGATATTCGCATATATATGGACTGTCAGGCTGCCATTAAAGCCCTTCAATCACACTTTCTCACGTCGAAAGTAGTCCAGAACTGTCTCTCATCTCTTAACGAGATGACAGATCAGTTCAACATCCATATCATATGGGTGCCAGGACATTTCGTTAGTACGGGGAATATAAAAGCCGATGAACTGGCTCGACGTGGTACAACGGACCACATCTCAAACAGCAAAAAGGATATTGAAATGCCTCTTGCGGTATGTAAACTGCTGCTTCAGGAGGAAGCTAGTAAGTTGACGAATGACAGATGGTCAAATAGTACCTCATGCGTAATAACTCGGCAGGTCTGGCCAAAGTTGAACTCGGCGAGATCCAAACAGCTGATCTCACTTCAGCGGAGTCAGATCAGTGTGGTTGTTGGAGTGATTACGGGGCACTGTCTTATAGGCAGACATGCGAGTAGACTTTGTTTCTTCTTACATGACTACTGCCGTAGTTGCGAGGACGAAGAGGAGGAAGAGACAGTACTTCATCATCTTTGCACCTGTTCTCGTCTGGCACAAAACAGACTAAAGTTTCTAAGGGCACCCCTCTTCAATGATCTGACGGACCTCAGCAGGATGGACGTCAGGAGTATCCAGCGCTTCATAGCAAGCTCAAAGTGGTTTCAATGAGTTGGAGGAAAATTTTTAAATTGTGATATGGCTTCGGAACTTTTTGTATCTATGCCTGGTCCAGGTGGACCAACACCCAAACCTAACCTAACCTAAGCTTAATGATTGAAGCCTTTAATTTAACCACTGGCCACCATACCGTGGAAGCGTAAGACAACATTGGTAGAACCAATGATTTATAGATGAAAGACAGCATTTTAGGAGTTAGACCCCAGGTTTTCCCAAAGGCTCGTTTACACTGCCAATAGATGGCAGTCGATTTTTGAAGTTTATACTCCACGTGAAATTTCCAGGAAAGTTTACTGTCCAAGAAGACACCTAAATGCTTAACGTGGTCGGATCTGTTAATTGGCCTCCCGAAAAGTAAAGGCACAGTTAGTCCACCAATATTTCGATTCCTGGTAAATATAATCATATCAGTTTTAGAAGGATTAACGTGTAGATCCTTTCCACCATACCACGACTTCACAATACGTAAAGCATTCTGCGTTAAGTCGAATAACACATTCAGGTGCTTTCCAGTAACTGTAATAATAAGATCGTCAGCGTAGCTTTCAGCAACAAAGCCTGACTGCTGAAGTTTCCCAAGTAGATCGTCAATCACCAAAATCCATAACAGGAGTGAGAGCACACCTCCCTGAGGACAACCTTTGACAACTTTGACCGAGATTGAAGCATTATCCACGCCAACCTCAACGATGCGAGATTTGAGCATACAATCAATCCATTTTACAATGGTGGGCTCAATACCGAAATTGGTACAGGCGTTAATAATCGACGAGAACGATGTACTGTCAAAGGCTCCCGCAATGCCCAAGAAAGTATTTACAAGAAACTATTATTGAGGGATCTTTCGATCCTAGTGACAAGTTCATGTAGAGCCTTTTTACAGGGCTTACCTACCCTATAAGCATGTTGCATGTTACTGAGTGGGGAATTAGATAAATATTTATCTCTAAAAAATCTGTCGACAATCCTCTAACATTTTAAGAAATGTTGAGGACAGACTGATAGGCCGAAATGCTTTGGGATCAGTGTATTCTGAATTGCCAGCACCTTCGGTAAAAAAAACAACGTTGATCTAGCACCAAACCTGAGGAACAATGCTAAAAGCAACGCACGCTTTAAAAACGTGGAGCAGATGGTTTCTAATAATAGGAAAACCATGCTGTAATACAGCCGGAAAAATCCCATCAGGAACACCTGATTTATATTCAGAACTTCGGACGTAACTATCCGAACCGCTAAATCCCAGTCAGAAGCTTTATTGTAATTCCTATTGGTTAGAGAGTGAGCGAAATAAGAGTTAACGTTGGCACACTCCGAAAAATGAACAGAAAGAAGCAATGCTCTATTAAGTCTAGCGGCCGCAGAGAGACTATTCATTTCCTCACAGAAGTTTGTCCATGCGGTTCTGTGAGCGGATCTTAAGCATACTCCTTTTTGCTTTATTCTTCAGTTTCCTAGTAATTTTTCTTTGATTTTTAAGAGCAGAGCACCAGAAAAATGATGTTAGGCATTCGAGCCAACAATAGCGTTTAACGACGAGTTACGCCTTTAATTGTTCGACTGTTTATTTTTAATCTTACCCACCTCGTTTATTGTAATTCAGATGAGAGAACGTAACATGTAAACAAAAATTGTACATTGTGTCACATTTTTAAAAAAACTGCATAACTGTAACCAGTGATAAATGTACTAACCATGTTAATTAATTTTGAATTTTCATATTTTCATGATAGTTTTAATCATTTTAAGATTTTTTGTTTTGCTTTTGTAATTTATATAAATAAACAAGCGCACATAAATAGAAAGGTCAATAACTTCTAGATTCATATAAATCTATATTCATTACAATAGCGATAATGATAAAATTATCATTTTCGTTGTACGTCCCATTTTATTTCCAGTATATATGACTAAATTGTTTTTTCTTAAATGGGTTATCCTTAATTCGGAACAATTTCTATTGTTTAAGTATAGGATAATACTATGTACAATTTTATGTATTTATTTATCTTTTGTTATGATTTGTTCGTAAGGTTAATTTTTATCTTACACAAAACACAATTTATAAATAAGCGTAGCTGTACACTAATTTCATCTTATCAGCTCAGTTTTGTCGCATAAATATTTGCTGTTAAAAAACAAACTACAAAGTCAGTTCAAATATTAGTGAAAATTTCGATTTTGAAGAGTGTCGAAGAATATGCGTTGGGAAGTTATACTGCATCGTAATGACTTGCATTTTGTTGGACTTACATATATCACTTTAGGGATTATGATTTGCTTATTTTATGTACTCAAACTAAAAAAATTGTGAAGTCCCATAAAACAAACTACTAAACCATATTTATTTACCAATTATCTGGAAATGTAATAAATATTCGAAATACATATTAAACTTAAATCATCATTGTTAACGCTATTAATTCGGATAAAATGTTGATATGTATTTTCTGGCAATAAAATGTGATTGTGAAATTATTTATAGATGCACCCGAATAATTTTCCGATTGAGCTTAATAAAAATGGGTTATCAAAATAACGAAACAGTTAGAGAGGCAGTGTCAAAATGGTGACAAATTGATGTCAAGCTGAAAGTTAAAATTGTAGCAGACTTTGTTTAACTAATACAATTTTTTTGATAAGCACGTTTTATTTTTTGCTAACGAACAACATGTGAGTTTCATTAATTGCGTTCGTTTGATTAATTGGTGTAAAACGTCTGCCGACCGGATTTTTGCATTTCACGACTATGAAGTAACATGTACAAGAAGTTAGGCTGACACCAATTAGTCACCTGAGATTCATAAGGAGGTTTGACACGTCTGCAAGTTTTTCTAATATGAAATTGCAGTTGTTTCATAAGGCAAATTCATTGCATGATAATTTGATTTCTTTTTTATATAAACACTAGCTGAGCCCAGTCCGCCTTGCTGCTCCTAACTAAGCCTTTTGTGTTGTGTTGCCTCTCGATTTAAATAGATGTCACTGCACGTAGTTACCGAAAATGCATTGTATTAGAGCTATTGGAATGCAAACTGCTTTTAAAAGCAGCTGATTCGTAATATACGCAACACAATGATGACTGTATCTATGGAAGAATATTTTTAAAAATGAAATAAGTAAAATTAGTCAATATTCGTGGTCCAACATCATTCCAAAATCTGCGAACTATTAATGGTGTATTGTGCGGCACATACAGAGAAGCCTGTCAACGTATGGGATTGCTAGAGAATGACACTCATTGGGTACTACACTCTCGAAGATGCTGTGATTTCGTCAAATGCTAAACAAATACGAACATTGTTTTCTATAATTTTGTCTACATGCTTCCCATCAACACCGATTGATTTATGGAACAAATATAAACATCATATGGCCGAAGATATATTGCATCCGATGCGTCTTAGAACATCGAATGCAGATTTACAAATGAAGCATTAATTTTAATTGAGGACATGTGCTTAATGCTTACCAACAAATCAGCAATAAAAATATGCCTACGATACGCTCATAAAGTAGTGAACGATGAAACTGGCGGAATTTTTTTCGTAGATGGAACTGGAAAAAAGTTTTCAATATCATTGATTTTGGCAACGATTCGATCGCAAAATGGAATTGCACATGCACTTGCTTCATCAGGTATTGCAGTTCCGTTGTTGGAAGGCGGTCGAACAGCTCATTCAGCATTCAAGCTGCCGTTGAACATGCAAACTAATGAAACTCCAACTTGCAACTTTTCGAGGAATTCTGCGATGGCCAAAGTGTTGCAGCAAAGCAAATTGATCGTTTGGGATGAACGCACGATGGCACACAAAAAATCTTTGGAGACATTAGACCGCACGATGCAAGATACAACCGAAACCGGTTTGGTGGTGCCATGATTTTATTGGCAGGTGATTTTCGACTAAGATTGCCAGTTATTCTACGATCAACGCCAGCCGACGAACTTAAGGCATGTTTGAAGTCGTCCATTTTAAGGAAATACGTCAAAACACTCAAATTAAATATGAACGCCTGATTCTCTCAACCGTTCACTTTTCTCGTTAAATTCACTCTCTCATTTTCTCCACAGATTCATCTGAAACATTCGAAGTACGTATCTTGCATCCTTTCTTTCGTAATCCTAAACCACGTCATTCAATGTACCCTTTTTAGCCCTTTCATTCCCTTCGATCTGTCTATCGGCCCTTTCATTCCCTTCGATCTGTTTATGTGATGGGATCCATTGTATGGTCACATCACGTTGACAGCTTCGAACGCATTCAAAAATCAAATCAACATACACATTGCCTTCCCTTCCACATTTTAGCAAACATAAAACATTCTAATCAGCTCAGCGTTCATTATACAGATGCTTTCATTCATTTTAAAATACTTTTCAAGATTCTTACTAGGCATAAAGACACCAAAACCTACTCCACTCTCATTCACACTAGCATCTGAATAAACGATATCTTCTTGCACATACCGTTGACTGATTTTTCCAAACATAATTTTGGTGATAACTTCATTCATTCCCTTGTTATTCAAGCATCAAGCATACAGTAAGATTATTAAGAACAGGTTGCAGACCATCATTGCCTATACTCAGAAACATATTTATATTTAAGTGCAATGCCAGTTTTATATGTTGGTTTGTAAACCGGCCTACTTTGTAATCTTACTATCATTTCATTCCAAAACTCATTTTCTTAGTTATCATTCTCACTGACTCCCCCACTGTGATCCACTCTCTCTTGTAATCGAGAGGTGAATCACCCATTTCAGACCACAGAATGTGTATTGGGGACTTGGGGTTGAGTTAATCGCTCCTAATACTGCTCTGGCACATGCATTCTCTACTTTCATTAATTACTTATATTTTATTTTATACCACCGAATCCACTAGATTTTTTATTGTTCCCAACCTCCAATGCAAGCTGTACCTTGGGATTAATTTTTGGAAGGCATTTTCAATTATGCCCACCGTTTTCGATGAGCTGATAAAAGTGGAGGAAGATTTGGTGAAAACACATTTATTATCGTTGGATCAGAAACGCGTATTCGTTGATATGGATTAGGACTCCTATGGTAACTCATTTTATTGAGGTAGGAAAGTCAAAGTGCATAGTAATTTTCGGCCGTGCTATAGTTAAGGAAACTAATGGTAAATCACGTCTTTGCTTGGATTCCCGGAAAGTAAATGCTACAAAACAAGATGCTTAATGCTTTGCCACAAATTGATGGCTTATTAGGACGCCTTAATGATACCAAAAATATATCTAGCATTGATTTGAAAGGATGCCTTTTGCCATGTTCCTCTTACCGAACAATCACGAGATAAAGCTGCATTTACTAATCCGGGGAGGCCCTTATATCAGTTTTGCGTCATGCCCTCCGTCATGTGTAGTCGCCTCAGACGCTTTATCACTTGATGCATAAAGTTATTCCACATCAATATCAAGACCGAATTTTTTTATACAGTGGTATCCCGGTATACGACCTTAATTCGTTCCTGGTAGTATACCGAAGCAACCTTTCCCTTTCGTATACCGAGTACGTTATGTACCGGGGTGGTCGTATACCGAAGTACCACTGTATTTGGGTGACCTGTTGGTGATTTTAACCTTTGACGAACATCTTCGATTATAAGGTTATTAATATGATGATTGAATAGTGCCAAGTTGACAATAAACTTGGATAAAAGCCATTTCGGTATGCGGGAAATACGCTATCTAGGTTACATAATGATAGAGAACGGCCTTAAGAGTAACCCTGACAAAATTGAGGAAATCATTAACTTTCCAGTGTCAAGTTCCGTTAAACAAACTCGTCGATTTTTAGGAATAATCGTCTGGTCGGCCAATCGCTGAAAAGTCGATGAAATCTAACAAAAAATCGAAGATGACCGAGACATAAGCAGCCATGACATTGCTAATGAATTAAATATCGATCAGAAAACAGTTTTAAGCCATTTGCGTAAGGCTGGATACACAAACAAGCTCGATGTTTAAGTGCCGCAGGAATTGTCGATGAAAAATTTAATTGACCGAATTTTCATTAGCAAGTTGCTACTAAAACGCAACAAAATCGACCGATTTTTGAAGCAAATCATTACTAGCGATGAAAAATGGTAAGATACGAGAATGTCGTTTGAAAAAGGTCGTGGTCAAAGAAAGGGAAACCACCACGAACGACTTCAAAGCCAGGTTGACGCCCCATAAGGTTATGCTGTGTCTACGATGGGTATGTCTTTGTAGGATTTATCGGATTCAAAAAATTCATAAAACTTATTAAATTTTATAAAATTATTCTATAAACTTACTTAATTTTCACCTGCTGAAGACAGAAAGAGCAAGTCTGGGGAGTCCTATCATGGCGCTTAAACTAGAAAGTTGGACTGACACCATCACTTGTAGTGAAGCAAGACAAATCTGGCCAAAACTAGACAGAACATTAAGCTCTCATGAATTAAGAACGGTTGTAGAAATACTGACTTTTTGGAGAGCATGCAAGAAGACAGAATGACATTTGTAGAAACTGTTTGCATGAACAAAAGGAATACACTTTGGTTTACTCCGGCAGTAGCATGCAGAAGGCATAAATACTTAGGTAAGTTCAAGATGGCCAACCTGTCGAATCTCGAATACACCAAAGTTCAAGACATTCTGCGCTAAGTAGCTCTAAATGGTTCCAGTAAGGGGAAGGAGATAAATTCTGTGCCACTCCAACTAACCTAACCTACTAATATTTTAGGCTTTATAAAATTCATAGAATTAAAAGAATTTATAGAATTTCTAGTAATTTTTAAAGTAGGCTAGGTTAGGTTTAGGTGGCGGCCACTAGGACCAGGCATAGACACAAAAATGGTCCGTAGCCATACTACGATTTTTTTTTCTGCTCAACTCGTTGAAACCATTTTAAGCTGTTTACGAAATGCTGTATACTCCTGACGTCCGTCAGGTCATTGAAGAGGAGTGCCATTAGAAACTTTAGTCTGTTTCGTGCCAGACTAGGACAGGATCGATATGAGGAAGCTTATATTTCATAGAGAAGAGAACCAATTCGGTTTTGTGTGGGTTCACATTCAACCCACAACCATTGGCCCATAATGAAAGAATACCCAGAGCGTTTTGCGAAAGCTCACTAATTTTTAAAGTAAGTTAAATTTGAATTTGTAGTTCATAGAAATCATTGGATTTATAAAATGTATAGAATTTGTGAAGATTATGTTTCAGAATATAATTTATAGAATATATGAAATTTATAAAATCTTTAATATTGATAGAATTTATTGGGTTTTTAAGATTTATAGCATTTATCGAATTTACAGAGTTTATAAGAACTAAAGAATTTATGAGATTTGTAGAAATTAAGGAACTTTATGAATTTTAAACTTTATCCGTAGAACTTATAGAATTTATTAAATTTATAAAATTTATAGAAATTATTGAATTTATAAAATTTGTGGAATTCAAAGAAATTATAAAATTTATAGAAATTATGAAATTTTTAAAATAAGTACAATCTGGGTTTAAAAATTTATAAAACTGGCGAACTAGAAACAATTTATAGAACCCAAAGAATTTATAAAATTTATAGAATTTTGATAATTGATAGAATTTGTGAAGTTGAATGTAATTTATAGAATTGATGGAATTCGTAAAATTCATAAAATTTACCAAATATATAAAGTTTAAAGAATTTATCGAATTTACAGAATTTATAAGAACCAACGAAATTATGAGATTTGTAGAATTTAAAGCACTTACTGAACTTTTAAACTTTATTCATAGAATTTTAGAATTTATAAAATTTAGAAGAGAACTTATAGAAATTATTGAATTTGTAGAATTGTTAAAGTTTATAGGATTTATCGAAATTTTTGATTTTATAAAACAAGTAAAATTTTAGTTTGTAGAATATATTAAAAACAGACACACTTGAAACAATTGATAGAACTCAAAGAATCTACAAAATTTAAAAAAATTGTATTATTCATAAAATTTATAGAATTTCTAGCAAACATTTTTAAATTTAAAGAATTTATATAATTACTACCAATTCTATAAACTTTTAAAATTCTTTTCATTTTTCAATTCTAAAAATTGTGGAAGTCGTTTAATTCTTAAAATTGAGTGAGACAGCAATATTTTTATTTTTCGACATAATCTCCTTTAAGGTTTATACATTTTGTTACATCGATCAACTAACTTGCCTAAGCCCTCTAAAAAAAAAGTTTTCGTTTGCTCCATAAAATATTCATTTACAACAGACTGTATTTCAGAATCACTGGAAAATTTCCGGCCCCCTACATAGTTTTTTTTTCAAATTGGGAAACAATCTGGACTGTACGGTGCACTGGTGCATTGTCGTGAAGAAGTAAGGTATTTTTTAACTTTATTTGGCCGTTTTTCCCCGATCGCTGTTTTCAATTTTCGTAAAACCTCTACGTAATAGATGCCTGTAATTGCAGTGTTGTGAAACGTAACCGAAACATAACGAAAAACCAAAAAAAACTGAAATTTAATGATTATAACGTAACGAAAAACTGAAACGATAAATGTAAACAAAAAGAAACTAAAACGATAACGAAAACCCAATTTTTTTAACGTTATTTAGTTATTACACCATATTTCTAGCTCCTTTTTATTTCGTTTGTATTTTAATTCATACATGTTTGTATTTACGTACATACATATGATGAATGTTTTTGTAATTCGGACACAGCATATTAAAATTATATTTAAAATAAAGAGTTTAGAATTAATTGTTATTTCTGTTTTTAATTTGGATTACGATTCATTTTAATAAAATCTTGTAAGTGTAAAAAATAAATTATGTACGTAATTCAATTTTTAAAGTCAACAATAATTAAAAATTAAATATTCCATCTTAATTTTAAGGATAATTAATATTCGGACACAGCCAAATTTAATTATAAAACTCTAAATTTATTGAATATCAATATGTACATATAATATTTTCATTCCTTCTTACGCAAAATAAAAGTTTTTTAAGTATCATAAAATCGAGTGCGTCTTCCCACAATTTCGTTATTTTTTACTCTCTCTATTCGATTATTTTTAGATGGTTTGAAAAAATAACGGGATTTTTTTTTTAACGAATTCGTTTCTTTGTGTAGAAAAATAACGGTATTTCGAATGGAATTTTCCAAAACATAAAACACATTTAAACACAAAAAAAAAGCTAAACAATCGATTTTAATTATTTATTTATTTCAGAGTTGTAACCGAAACGAAAAACATAACTATAACGAAACACAAACCGAAACGTAACAAAAAACGTAAAAAAAAAAAATAGCGAAACAGAAACCGAAACCCAAAACGACATTATTTTTTACTCAATAACGAAAACCGAAACGAAACAAAATTTATTTCGTTTCACAACACTGTGTAATTGTGGTTTTCGGTGGCATATAATCAACCATCAATATTACTTGGCGGTTGAGTTTTGAATTTTTTTGGTGGTGGCTTACCAGGTTTAATCCATTGCATCGATTCTTGTTTGGATTCCGGATCCCATTGATGAATCCATGTTTCGTCGCCTGTTATTATGTTATCCAAGAAATTTTCTGGAGCTTCTTGATACATGCCTAAAATCGCCTTTAAAGTTTGAACACGAATTTTCTTTTGTTGTGCAGTCAACAAACGGGGAACCCATCGCACACTTACTTTGTACATGTGAATGTGGTTATGTAATATGGTATAAGTGGTACCATATGAAAGGGAAACTCTCCACCCTAACCCCGAAACAGAAATACAGCAGTCCTCCAATACAATTGATTCTGCCAAAAGTATATTTTCATGGCTAATAGCATCTGCGAGACGACCCGGGCGGTTGTCGTTTTCTAATGACTCCCGACCACTTTTGAACAATTTTAGCCACCTTGTTTCTGTGGAATACGATGGTCCAAATTCGCCGTAAACTTTTGATATACCGGGTGTTTCTTTTAAACTGAGACGATCAAATATCTCGAAAAATAGCCACTCTACGGAAAAAATGTCCATAATCAAAATTTAATCATACCGCGGGGGAAATACATTAGTGCAAAAAAAAAGTCCCCCACCCCCCGCTTTGTAGGTGGGGCGGAGGTAACTTTTAAACTAAGATAGGAAGCCATATTTTTTATTGCAGATTCGGATTCTACGGCTAAAAATACGTAGGATTTGTCTGAAACATTTTTTTCGATTCATGTTAGATGGCGCTGTAATTGACGATATTCAATTTTTATCTCGGATTAAATATCTCCGAAAATAAGCACTCTACGAAAAAAATGATAGAGATCAAAATTGAATTATTCCGCGGGGGAAATACATTAGTGTTAAAACTAGTACCCTCACCCCCTCCTTGTAGGTGGGGGTACTAATTTTAACACTAATGTATTTCCAGCGCCATCTATCATGAATCGATAAAAATGTTTTAGTCAAATCCTACGTATTTTTAGCCGTAGAATCCGAATCTGCAATAAAAAATAGGGGTTCCTATCTTAGTTTCAAAGTTACCCCCCGCCCCACCTACATGGAGGGGTGAGGGCTACTAATTTTAACACTAATGTATTTCCCCCGCGGAATAATTCAATTTTGATCTCTACCATTTTTTTCGTAGAGTGCTTATTTTCGGAGATATTTAATCCGAGATAAAAATTGAATATCGTCAATTACAGCGCCATCTAACATGAATCGAAAAAAATGTTTCAGACAAATCCTACGTATTTTTAGCTGTAGAATCCGAATCTGCAATAAAAAATATGGCTTCCTATCTTAGTTTAAAAGTTACCTCCGCCCCACCTACAAAGCGGGGGGTGGGGGACTTTTTTTTTGCACTAATGTATTTCCCCCGCGGTATGATTAAATTTTGATTATGGACATTTTTTCCGTAGAGTGGCTATTTTTCGAGATATTTGATCGTCTCAGTTTAAAAGAAACACCCGGTATAATTGAATATACAAATTGCATTGCGTCCATCTTTATAGAAAAATTTAATAACGGTACGATATTCAATTTCATTCATTTTAAACAAATTTGAAAACACGTGTTACTAAATTGAAGAAAACAAACGAACTGTAAAATTTACACTGAAATTTGTTGCTATAAGTTTCATCGCGACAAAAATGTTGTTAAAAAAATATATAGTTATCTCACTCACCCTTTTTTTCATATGATATTGCAAAACATTTTGATTCACCCACGTTTTTTTTATACATACACCACCGTCCAAAAATTTGGAAGCACATCTGTTTTTAAACAAAACAAAAGACTGCCGACAATATGCGGTAAAAATTAGCAATAAAATTAAGTTTTACGACCTTTTACGATTGTTTACACAAAAACAAATAAGGATTATCATCCCACATTTATCAATTTTTAACAAATTCCTTGATTATGAGTATGACGAAACACGTGTTTTATGATTTAATATGTACGGTACTTTCTTTTATGCAATGGTGTGGTTTTATTGAAAATATTTGGTGGTTTTAACTTTTTTTGGATCCTATTTAGTCGCACTTGAACATTGGCGCGCGAAGGTTGTGTTATTAACATTGTTTGGATTCGAAAGATTTCGACTACTGCTTTGACCATATTTTTTTTTCTGAAAATGGAAAAAAGCAAGCAAATCAAGGTGTTCATTACACCATTGCTAGAAAACAAGAAACTGGGAAAAATGAAGATAGAAAAAGATCTGATAATGGACCAATGGGAAAATGTCCTTTGGAGTGATGAATCAAAATTTCAAATTTTCGGATCCAATAGACGTGTGTTTGTACGCCGATCAAAAGAAGGGAGAGCTTCAGAAGCATGTACTACTATCAAACATAGTAGTGGTAATATCATGGTTTGAGGGTATTTTGGCAACAGTTAACCCGGAAATCTTGTGAGGATAACCAAAGTTTGAAAATTGTTCAGGATTCCGCCGTACCCAGTGGACTGAATCTCACTGGTCCTGGATTCATTTTGCAACAGGATAATGATCCTAAGCATTTTTCTAAACTGTGTCAAAACTTTTTGAACAAGAAAAAAGATGAAATTTTTTTAAAAATCATGCAATGGCCATCTCAATAACTTGACCTTTCTCAATGTTTGGAGATTTTAAAGTGGCACAATCTAGATTTGAATGAAACTGATACTTTTCAAATTGTTTCGTGAGGTAGAAAAAATGATTCTATTTAATTCGCTAAATTTCACGTCAAATTTGAATCGAACATTTTTCTTAGCTCGAGCTGCATGCTGAGCTTAAAAGCAACCATAAAAGCAGGACTATGAAAATGGGTGCGAGACCGAAGAAAAGGTCAAGGACATAAAAGTGAATATGTCGCAGTGTCGCAAATGTATTGCCGAAACAAAATAGGATAATATAACTTATGCAGTGACGTGGGTGTTGGGAGAGATGAAATCATCAAGGAGTTGGTTTATAACTCTAGAGCGGCAAGGCAAATTTTAGATTATTTTGGAAGAATAACAGAAGTAGCGGTTCATCATGCATAAGGATTGAGGAGATTTTAGCAAACATTAGAGCCCGTAGTTTTAAACGAGGATAGTGATAAATCTGCGAATTTATCCCCTCTTTAGTATTTTTAAACGAAGATAAATCCACTGACTCAAACCTGGATTAAAATTGTATCCTCGGATTTATACCACAAGTCAAAAGAATAAAGGCTATACCGGTTCGTTTTGCTAACTTGTACAAGTTAAAATGTCTTGGGTGGTCATTATTTGTAAATGAACTATATCACTTTGAGGGGACTAAGTTGAGTAAAATTATCTACCAGCTCCGTAACCTTCCAGTAGGGTGCGCATCACGTGAGCTGTTCTGGTCATGTATCAGGTAACCTGGTCATAATTTGGAAGTGTACAAGCTGCCTCCTCGTGGCAACCACTGGTAACTGAGCCATTTGGCACAGGCGTACGGCGCTAAAGGAGAAACCCTTGACAAAAAACACTAATCAAAGGTGGAATAGCATATGCCGTTGGATGAATGGCTGATAGGTTAATCAGTCCAGACAAGTATGCGGACTCTGGATACCAGGCATCCTCAAGTTTTATTTAGCCTTCCTGTAGTAAAACTGGGTGACCTACAGGCGACTTACCATTCCCAACAACTCTTAAGAGTAAAATCAAAACGGTAGACAGGGCAGGAGTAGCAATATACGGGAGTGGGATTGCCCTCTCGAAGTCCTTGGGTACCAATGCTACCGTCTTTCTAGCAGAAGTACATGCTATATTAAACATCTAGGAGGGAGAGCAATCAGCCCAGACAGTACGTATCGCATACCTGCCGGCAGAATTACCAAGTTCATTAAGAGCCTGAATATTAACTGGACGGATAATTAAGCAGGGTCCAAGCACAACAGATCTTTAAGGTCACAGTACGAGGTGGCTGAACTCCTACATGGCCCTACAGTAAGAGTAAGTTGCTAGAGTTTTGTTTTACACAGTCCCACGCTGTTCCCTGTCTGTACACCAATAAACAAAAGAATTCCTGGATGTACCTGTTCGCAATGAATATCGTCGCGAAATTCATCAAGATGTTCTGGATTTAGTATGGATAACGCCGAATACCAAAATCCAGCTTGACCATGGACACTTTAGCACAGAAGAAGGAAGCAAGCAATTACTAAATAACAGTCAATATCACAGTATTACCGGAGCATTATTGTATATCTCAGTTAATACCAGACCGGAGTCAGTTGTCCTACCGAGGTGATTGCGTATTGGTGAAAATAATCCTACGATACTTTATGATTACATTTTTAAATCTGTGCAAGATGCTTTATTGTCCTATCTAACCAGTTGTTTTTTTTAGGTCTTCCTGCACTAATTATTAAACTTTAAAAAAACGTTTTTACACGGGATTCCTTAATAATTTAAACTTCAAAGCCTTCTTCTGAAAACGATGTTTTTGACTTATCGTTTTATTATTCGGGATAGTGCCATACAGAGTCGAAGCAGTTTGAAAATGAGATTAGCTGCTACTAAGACCAGTCGAATGATTCTAACCAACTATTCTGCCACCAACTTTCCCAAAAACAGCAAAGAACGAAAATCGAAAATGGTTTTCTTTTTATTAAAACTAAATGAAGCAACAATTTGCCGAGTGACTCACAAACAAGTAAATTTGCCGATCTTGAATTGCAGAATTATTTGTTGTCCAAGTAAATTGAAACTGGTAAGCAAAAAAATAGAAAAATATGTTCCCAAAATGCAAAATCATTAAGAACTAATAACGAATTTTGTTTTCCTGAATTTTTAGGCATTGTATAATTAGGTTTCAAGTGAATTGTGTGATAATAATTTAACGTTGAGTAAAACTATTTGTAAGTATTTTAATAATGAAATCGAAATTATAATTGAATGCTTTTATGTAATAACAAATTTTGTACTGTGATGATGTCATTATTTGTTATTGGTTAATTGTTCATCATGACAATATTCGAGCGACTGATGTCATTCAAATTGCAATGCAAAACCAAGTCTCATATCCCCATCAGCTGCACTTCGTTTTCAATATTTATGAAAACAAACGAACCGAATGGGATAGTCACAGTATTTCCGGGAAACCAACCAAAATAAATTTTATTGCTGGAATAAAACTGGAAGGGTATAACCAAATAAGTTTTGTAAATAATGAATCTTATCAAACCGGATTGTAACTTAATGGATTTCGAGGGAAACCCATTGTAAAGTAAATCGGTTACAAATTTGCATTTAAACAAACAGAAAAGTGGATTAGGAATAATTTAGATTTTCAAGGAAAACTTTCGAAAAATTCTTACGATTTTGAATCGCCCAGAATCAATAAAAGCCCATTCCATCACAATAACCAAACATCAACTATTGCGGATAACAAATAGAATTAGTGTATTAATGTGATGAATACTAATATGGAGGCGTATTAACGCGTCACTAACGTAAGGACCCTACCTCCTAAAATAAACAGAGTGGAATTAACTGCCGATGTCATAACCTACATAATTTCAATTATTGATTTTTGAATTATTATTAATGCAAGAAATGATATAATGTTGTTTTAATACCAACTAATAGCGCGACTAAGAAAAATAAAGGTCATCAGTCCAATAAATTCATACTTATTACAAATTTATGTAAAATATTAGAATTAGATTTGTGTATTTAAGAATCTGTCCGCACAGTAGGATTGAAACATAATCAATCAGGCGGTCTAATTAGCACAAAATTCTCTAAAATTTCAAAATTTATTATTTCGATACAAATTATCACTGTTATATGACGTACTATTAAAATTAATTCAGTCCGAATGACATTTAAACTTAAATGGAAATGGAAAAAGAAAAATGAATGCACTGTTGTGAGAAATTCAGTATTTCCATAAAATAGGAATTTATCTACAGCGGAAAATCTACATTTTATTAAACTAAATTACCCTTTTAAACGATAATAATAATAAACAGGCGTGTGTGAAATGAAAAATCGATTCATGTCCATTCATTGATTTGTGTGTCACTTACACGACATTAATTTGCATAGAGCACAGAGGAAATCGAGCCTACAAAGGCCGTATACATACTTTCGTTTATCAATTCGTTCTTGTATGCATAGAATTTTAAGAATCTTCTCAATATTTTCAGACGAAGGAGAATTATTATCAAGATTATTATTTTATGAATAGCTGGTTATCATACCTGATTGGGGCCGGGAAACATTTGTCGATGATCCATCAATTGTTTCACTATCCGTTCGATTTATGCTTATACAACCACCCATTTTTGTATTTTATTTATTTTTTTGTATAATAATAATTTATAAAAAATATTACTAAAAGTTTCAAATTTTGTATTATATTTATATTCACTTATTGATCAAGTAATTTATTATAATTTCTTAATTATAGTTTAATTACTAATATTTTTATTTGACTTTGCTTCATTTTTTTTTATTATTTTTTGTCACATGGTAATTAAATATTGTACCATTAGAATTAGAATTTATAACACTAGAAAATCAATTAACCGGATATTTGTGGTAAGAGTATAATAAAACAACAAAATAGTTTTAATTGGTTATTTTTTTATAACTATACATAAATTATTTAATCATACAACCAAATAAAATAAATCCAGAATATTTTTTTTATATATTTTGGAATTTTTAGGTTTTTCCTTATCTCTCCTTCGCTTTTAATTCATACAATCATACAACACTAAAAAAAAAATAGCTTGTCAAACTCATCAAATGTCAGGTTTTTGTTTGCGCTAGGTTGGTAGAATGGGAATTAACTTTTGATGTACCCGATGTACCTAATGAATGTATTTGCCCTTTTAACAAAATAAAGTCGTTCATGTAAAACTATTCCACAGAAACAACGAAAATAAAAATTGTGTATTTTGCGGAATCTATAGGGGGTGCAAAGGGTGCGATGCACCCGGCCCCCTACTAAAAGGGGCCCCGAAGGAGCCCTTACAAAATACTTTTTAATATAAATAATTGATTTAAATCATCTTGCGTTATTATGTTCCTTGTTTAGTTCACAACTTTAATTTGCTTTTGTATGATGCTGATTCGTCCTCTCTACGATGTAGGAACTTATTTGGAAATTTGCAACGCCTTTATGCTCTGTTTATTTCATCAACTAAACGTTGGGAAATTTTAACAAAACACGTAAATGTCACAGTAAAACCTGTCAAGTCTCGCACCCATTGAGTGAACGAACAGCGAATCAACACAAAATGACATAGTACACAAGCGAATTTGCGTTCGGTGTTCGCTTGAAATTCGGTGTTTGTTCGCTCAATGTGTACGCGGCTTTACGCCGTAAATTTGTATCCGGTAGCTCCGTCGGAAGGTGTTATGGGTTTTCTCGTTACGGTAACAATAACCTTGAGGAATTCAGCCGAACCCCACATCTCTGCAACGAATTAGCGAACTATACTTTAGTTACCCGTTACCCTGAAGGTGAACATAGGAAAGACAAAAAAATCAAAGTATGTCTGAATAATCGCCGAAAGTTCCCTTATATACCTTATACATTTCGCTTACAATACATATAATATATCTTATTACAAAAATATACTAAATAATTACTAAAGATACATGTTAAACCAACTCAAAAGTGATTGACTGAGTTATGACTGAAAGTGATCTGACTGAAACTTTGGGTTGGTGGTTACATGGGATTTTTTATTTGATCTAAATTGACATTTTAGATGTCACTTTATTCTAAAATTACATTTAAATTATTAAAAAATTATTTAAAATAATTTGAAACTCACTTCGAAAATGTATAAAAACCTTTGGCCTTTAACAGTATGAAAACATCTATCAGTTCAACTAAATTAAAGTTTACATATTTAACTCAATATTGAAACTGACTCAACCAACCAAATTTAAGCTGACCGAACTCAGACTACTTTCAGATAACTTTCAGCCAAGTCGCCGTTTACATATTGAATTTAACTCAGACGTTTTCAGACAGATCACTTTCGGTTTAAGATGTATCATTAGTAAATGTTACTTAACCTTTATTTTGCTGTCGCTCATAGAGAACCATCAATCTATTTACCTCTGTTCTAACGCAAGTTTACTGCGGAATTAATTTCTTCTGTGAAAGTCGATATTATGTCGCTCGTAATGAGCACTCAATCTATTCGCCTCATTTCCAACGCAGGTGTACTGCGGAATTACCCTCTTCTGTCGAAGTCGATATTATGTCGATCGTAATGAGCCCTCGATCTATTCGTTTCCTTTCTTGTGGAAGTTTTTATTTAAGTTGCATATATACATATACGTAGAATCCGTTTATACCAAACCATGTATATAACGAACAAACGCTTATAATGATCATATACTTTTGTTCCTTGAATTAGCATGAACACTTTTTTTTCTTATACACTACAAATAACGAACTACGTTTATAAACGTATAGCGAACATGAAAATTGTCCGAAAGAGTTTAAATGAATCCGGATTCTTCAATAAATTTATATGTATGTGTATGTCGAAACCAATTCCTACTAGATATATTCAAGACAGCATTGGTCGAAACACAATATTGGCGATTTTCATCAAATGTAGTTAGCGTTGGTTTCTATGTAAGTAAAGGGGACGAGTATTGTCAAATTCAACTGTTTGACAGTTCTGATCACCCTTGTTCTATGGTTAAATTTTGTTCATACCCTCCCGGCGCAAAAATGTATACAGCAAAATTGTACAGCTTACGAACAGTTTATGAACGCTTTTTTTTATAACACACTACTACATTTACATTCTAAACACAGTACTGTCAATTATATCTCGCAGCTTTGTTTTATTTTCAATTTTGTTTGTACAAATTAAATTAAAGTTGCCGTATTGTGAAATTATAAAAACTTTTGACAATTATTGTTAAATTTTCGCGGTATGAGCAGCATGATATCCATAATATCGTATAAAAATCATAAAAATAAATATTTTAAAAATCATAAAAATAAATATTAAAGGTATTTAAGCAATATTCGTAGAACTTAATCTATGTATGATTAAAACATTTTATTTCATTTCAGAAGGATTAATCATTAACAAATTTGACACGTTATGTCTTGTGATGCCGACTAATATTTAATTAATTTTTCTTAGGTACAACATATCGGAGGTATATCGGATTCAACCCATGAAAAATATGTTCGAAAATATTATATTTGAATACAATAAAAATAAATTTTATTTAAAACACAATTTATTTGTATTACATATATTGATTTCTTTTAAAATTATATACTTGTGACATAATCCACACCGTACGTAAATGTTACACCTATGTGGCTCAAAAACGTTATGCTAAAACAGTTCGTAAACGTTACGTTTCGACGTACACATTACGAACAGTTTAATACACACTAATACATACACAAGTCTTCGCAAATTTGTTTCACTTCTCATGTGACAAAAGTACACATTACGTACTACATTTGTACTGCTTTAGTGTAACGTTTACGAACTCCTTAGTATAGCAAAGTCTTCGTAAACCGTACGTTTATGATACACCTGGTCTGGAGGGTATTGCTTTCACCAGATGTCAGCTACTTTGTTGGAAATCGCGAATAGGCATTGACATGAAACAGAAAAATACAAGTCAAAAATGTCCTTGAACATTTTTTTTATTTCATTTTTGTTTGGGTTAGTGTGGTGAGACTATATAAACCAAAAAAAATTTGGTTGAAAAATGAATCCGCAACAAAACCGGTTTTATAGGTAAAGGGGGAAGAAACGAAGAATGATACCGGACTCATGAGACCTACTTAGTGTGGGGGAGGGGGGGGGGGGGGAGTTAATACTTATTACTAAATAAATCAAACTAAATTGTAATAAAACTAGTTTTAATGTTTATAAACCGCTTTTGAAAATTAAAAAAAAATAGTTTGACACATTTTAAAATTTTGCAATGAATAAATTTGGGATCATTTGATACCAGTTCCACTGAAATTGACCAGCGGGATTTTTTTTTTATTACAAAATAAAAAAATATGCGTTAATTTTATCCACGAGTGTATTTGTGAACATAAGATCTTTGTTTGGGGGGTTAATTTCATGACCATAACCAAATTATCGTGGATAAATATTCGGCTTTCAGGGCTTAAGTGGAAAACATTGGTTTAAAAGCCAGCATTGAAAATGTTTATTGGGTCCATTTATTTTTCTATTAGTTGTTACAACTGCATCGTTTATTTTTACTTGTGTTGTGTCAAAAATGAACAAAAGAAATTGTTAATTCATTGGAAAATATTAGAACCTGCACACGATTAGATAGAATGTCCACAACAATTAATTTAAAAGTTCTTTATCCAGTGAATGATGAAAAAATTACTATAGATATTAATGATCTAAATCAAAATGTGAAGTTTTTAAAATCCGAGGTGGCAAAAGTCTTGAATTGCACCGATTCTGAATTGGGTAGGTCTGGAAACTCGTGCGCCATCATCGGGCACAATGTTGCGCAATTTATTAAAAATTATTTTTTCTTTTATGAAGATTTACTTTTCTTGGGCACTGTGCTAAATGACGAGACAAACCTAAATGAACTTGATTTCACGAAATGGTCTCTGGTTCATGTGATTGTGAACCCAAAACTTGAGCGCAGAACATTTGAACCGGTATCCACTGACCAATTACATTGTTTAGCCAAAGGGTATAGTAGTGTGCACAGTAATTACTATAGAGTATGATAATTTAAATTGCAATTTTAGGTTGTTTAATAATGTCTATTATTTTTTGTAGAGTATGAAATCTGAAGCAGTCAAAAAGTTATTTGAAGATTACCCCGAGATTCGGGACGATTTAGTTGCGTACACTACACTAAAAGATCCAGTTTTACTAGCGTCGATGCAGCATATGCAAACGCTAGAGAAATTCAATAAACATCATCCGATTGTGATTCATGCGGCCGAATCAATCTTAAAAAGTATTTGGACAGCTCAATTTAAGACTACCTCAATGCAAACCGATGAACTGTCGGACTCGTCTAGTTCATCGAGCTCGGATACGGGTGGCCCATCAACGTCGAATGAAACTCCAGGACGTGCAATAACACGTGATCAATTGGCCGCCGCATTGGCTAGCACATTTTCAATTAATTCGCTAGCGAATATAGCCCAACGTAATGTAAGCGAATCTCAACCTCTCCCTACTACACCCAACACTACTACTGATCAACTTGGGCCATCGACTTCTAACGTCGCATCCGGTTCAAGCACAACACCAAACCCACCAAAACGAATTACACCATCAATGTTTGCTAACGCTTTAACACAAGCGATGGGATCGTCAACGACCACAAACACACAAATATCGCAGCAACCACAAACACCTCAACCTGATCGAACAACGATGACAACTCCAACAATTATTCCACCGATTATAACCTCATCGCCTGTTGACCAGCAACCGAATGAGCAACAGTATGCTGAACAATTACGACAGTTGCGTCAAGTTGGATTTTTCGATGATGACATTAATTTACAGGCACTTATAATAAGCAATGGGGACCTTAACGCTGCTCTCGAGCTATTAATGAGTGATGCTATAATTTAAGTTACTTAAAAACAAAAATATTATGTTAATTCTTTTAATTAACTGTACGGCTTTCTTGAATTATATTGACCGCACATGTTTTTTTAAAAGCGGAAGTAAATTTAAACATTATGTATTTGTAATTCGATATCACAAGCGGAAGTAAATTTAAACATATGTATTTGTAATTCGATATCACAAGCGGAAGTAAATTTAAACATATGTACATATTTGTAATTCGATATCACAAACCTTACTAGTTTTAAAAAACGCACATTGCTGAATGCTGACCTGGGGGTGTGATGTATACAAATGTCCCCGAATATTCGCTTATTTGCCGAAAATATTTTAGTTGGGTATATTGATTTGCTTCTCACTCAACCTACGCACAGGCCTGAAACAGGACACCCTATCCATGATTTACAAACATCTAGTGGTGGCTTCCAACATCACCATAGAACAAGATGAGAGTTAGAGAGGCACTATAAATGCTGCGACCCAAAGTCCTTCATTATAATGATTTTGACTGGCATTGTGCCATTTACTTTTGCATTAATTAGCCTTTTCGCGAGGAAACAGGGGCACAAGGGTTTACTGAACAAGTTGGGAGCAATTGGACTTCCTAGGTTGCTGGTTTCTTGGATTGACCTCTTCTGTCGTAGAATCCAGCAAAGTGGATGGTGTGTTGTCCGTTCATATAATCATATATTAAGAGATGTCCCTAGGTATCAGCCTTACGCCTTCGTTAATGATGTTATCCACAATTTTCAATCCAATTCGTTCTTTTGATAGCACATGTCTTCTTTTACGTTTACACTTCTTCTTCGTGAGATAACTATCTCTTCAAATAGGATGAAGAGTATATGGCCACATTTTGTGATTGATGGCTCCAGCGTGGGCTCCTCTGATTCTGTGTTTAGTTTACTAACCTAGGGCTTTCAAGAGAACCAGAACCTTGATAGCGTTGTTACTTGGCCATGATGGAAACGCTCAACCTTGCTCCTAACTTAGGTAAATTTACAGCTCCGAAATTGTTCGGAAAGAAGTGTAAATGGGAATGCATGAAGTTTATTAAGTACACCACCTTATAACGTAATTTCTTCGAATCGGATTTGACGAATTTAAAATATTTTTGTTTATCGATTAAGAGCGAGGTTACCCCGAAATCGAAAAAATATTTTCATTTGGCCATGATGGAGTTGGAATTTCAAAACATATCGGATGTTCAAAGTAAGACCAAATATACTTAGGAAACAGTTTTCCCAATGGGATTTTTCACAAGGATCTTTCAACTGATGAATCCCAGTGGAAAGTCAGTGTGAGGTTCGAGTGTAACAAATTGGACATATTCATCCCTATTAAGATTGCTGAGTCGATCGACAATCGACGATTGAATTGCGTTTCCGCTGTTTCATTTGATAAAAACAATACGAAAAAGGAAAAGGCAACACAAAGTCGTGTTGATTGTCGATCGACTCGACAATCATAATAGGGGTGATTATTACGGTTTCGACATTTATTGCGGAAAACCAGCACATACGAATCAGGGTTAAGGAGCTTTTGTTTTATTAATGTTCTTTACTTATGGTCACCCTGTGATTGCAGTTTGAAAGTTTTTTACAGGTACTTATTTTTTTGGGTGTTAATGGGTTAAGGAAAGGTTGTTCTTGCTTCAAGTTTATGTTGATCAAGGCAAGCATCACGAGCAGTTCTAATCTGGAGGCCTGAATGATTGTCTTTATGGTCAACCAAATATGTTTAGAATGTAAATGGTTAGAGGCCGTTCACATATTACGGAACGTTTTTTTTTACATTTTTTAACCCTCCCCCCAATCCGTAGTATATTCCATAACCCCTTCCAGGAAGAAGAACAGAATATGTCTACATTTACAAACGTTTTGATCAGATACAAAATTACATTTTTTAATTAACAGAACCTGTGACAGAATGGTCTATCAGATATTTTCTAGTCTGTAAATCACTTGTCTCCTCAAAAATGCATATACTTCAGAGAAATAACGAGTTGCCTTTAAATTGCTTACATTTAGAGTAAAAATGATAATATGAACTTGTTTTGGTATTCGTTAAAGCCAAATTACATTTTGGCACTAAACATTTGGTCATAAAGTACGCGTTACATCGTGTGGATATCTCAGCTTGTCATAAAAAATATATGCGTTCGATTCTTGCTGTGCCTGTTAAATTTATGCATGAAAGCATTCATATTTTCGCTTTGCTTAGTACAGAAATTGCAAAAGCGAACCAACAATCAACCATTTCAATTCTTAACAATGTTGGCTCATTAATAGTTGGTTGAAACTAATTTCTGGCAAGAGCACCTTAAAATTTAATTGCGACAATACAATTCTTTTTTGTTTACGAAGATTACAGTTGGAACCGAACTTGATGTTCTCCAATTCGTTTCTCTTTTTATTGTGTAACCTGTAACGCGTATCTGTAATGGCACGAAATACTTCTCTTCCAAACCTTTCTTCTCGCTTTGCAACTTGTCCCAAACTTCCCTTCTCCCAAAATAAAAGGTTACTTTTAACACTTATGTTATAAATAGTTGTTTACGTTCATATTTTTTTATATTGATATTTTTATTTTGTAATTTTTGGGCGGGCCACTTTACGGGTCATAATTTGGTGATCAGTGGATTAATTTCCATGCAAATGATTTGTGCACGGGCGGCTACTCGTATTTTCTTTTAAACCAGCAAGCAGTGTTTCTCTTTTCAAAATTAATGTCTTCTTCATCAACAAGAACATATGGAAGAAGAAACACAAACCATTTTCACTTTTTTTTAAATTTTTAACTTTGCTTATTTATCATTTTTAAAACAAAAATTATAAATTATTATTTATCTCAGAAATTTATAGAATTTTTTTTTAATATTATGTTTATATAATAGTCAATAACTTTATAATTATTTTATCGGTACTTTATATTTTACTGCACTTTTCGTAATAGTTTTTTTTTATTTTTATTATTTAGATAATTTTAATTATTTAATTAAATTTTGAACAATGATTTCTAAAATTCTAATTAGTTTTCATACAATTATGTGTTTAATTAAATATTTTATTACTTTTGTGAAATATTTCAGCCTATTCAATTTTTTTCAATGGTGGAAAATTAAAAAAAAAAAGAAAACTAAATTAATTCAAAAGTAAAATAGTAAAAAAAAAAAAAAAATCACATCACAAACCTAAACAAACATTTTAATAGTTTTTCACAACAGTGCAACTACTAATCATATTATGTAGTAATACTAGTATTTCAGTTTATATTTTCCTTCTGTTTAGAGATTTTTCAATTAATATTAATAGTTAAAAATTAAAATATAATTTAAAAATAATAAAAAAAAAAAAAGTTAAATTTTAAAATACTATTTTCCAATATTATATCGCCCTTATCCAGATGTCTGTTTAATATATAGAGTGAAAAATTGAATTTCTCCTATTTCCACGGTGACAAACATCATTCGGGCGAAGTAACGCAAATTATTTTAATAAAATCCAAATAAAAAAAGTTTTAAAAATAACGCAACTACTATTTGGCAGCTACGGAATCAGTTTCCATTTTTTCAACCAACGGTAGCGATGCGACCGTTGAAGACGCTGTGGTACCGTCATTCTCCTTTTTCACCATTTTACCGTCACCTTCAATTTCACCGCCTTCTGTACCGGATCGTCGACGTTTACGATTTGATCGCCATGGACGTGATTGAAATTTGGCTGGTGGTAAAGGATCCATACCCAAAACCTATAATAATTTATGGTTAAATCTTTACTTTTGCAAGTAAACTATTTTTGTTAACTCACCTTATGAATTTGTCTAAATGCTACAAATCTCAAGAATTGTTGTGCCGATATAGTCAAGTCTTCACGTTGTTGTTTCGATAGATTGCTGAGTGCATCGTATGGATCTTTTTCGCACGGATCCAAAATTCCGGGACCATTTATTAGCAGGCCGCTTGATGCGGATTCCATTACTCGACGCAAGCAATCACCAGGACTTAATGGGATGCCCGCCGAAGAGATTACTTTCTCGATTAATAGTTCCATAGCCTAAATAGAATAATAAATATTTAAATAATGAAAAGATAAGCCTTGTGAAAAAATATAATTATGACTTTGTAATGTTTATAATCAAATAGGTATTATCAAAAACTATAAAAATAATATAAATACTTCCTATGTCATCCGCAACTGGGGTACAGAAATAGTATACAAAACGCTTAGACCATAGAATAAAATGGACCGTTAGGGAAGTAACGTTTCTATATAAAATAGTAAAATAGCTTGTCACATCTGCAGCGCGAAGGAACCTTGTGACCGATCCGGTAACTATAGCAACTTATGTTTGATCTAGTTATCGGATCGGCCACAATGCTACTTTGCGCTGTAGATGTTGGAGACAGTTAAAAGCCATTGATGCCGGTTCATACTATTCTATGGTCTAAGACAAAACGAAATAGTAAAACATTAAAAACTATTTCTGTACGCCCAGCTACGGATATTTGCTTTGTATGACATAGGAAGTCATTAGCCGCATTTCTTGACGTTTGATCTGATCCGGATCAGATCACGTTTCATGAAACGACAAGCACTAAAAACACCTATTCGGATCAAAATGTTGATCTTCTTCCGCTGGCGCTACATCCCATGAAGGGATTTGGCCGCCTCAACGATGCTCCTCTAAATAATTCGATCCGCCGCATGTCGACTTTATCGAGATTATTTCTGATTTCGTGATTCATTCGCATTCTGTACGTGGATCCCTCTTTAATGGGACCGAAAATTCTTCTTATCATCTTACGCTCAGTTACAGCGATTTTCTGAATGTTTTGCGCTGTTAGTGTGCAAGACTCGCAACCAAAGGTGACAACGTATTATCAACGTATTATCAATGCCTTGTAGATGTCCAATTTTATTTTGCGCAATATATGAGGAGACTTGAAAATTTTGATATTGGCGTAAAATGCTCGGTAGGCTCCTGCGATCCTCGATGAAATGTCCACAGAAACGGAGTTTTGCTCAGTGGTATTTGAACTCATTCACCTTTTCATATTGAGTATCTCCTGAAATGAAGTCCCCACGAGTCTGCCTTCTCGCGGTGACCATGTATTTAGTCTTCGCTTTATTGATCTGAATGCCTATTTGTTGGGCTGTTAATTCCAATGGGAAAAGGACCTCTTTCAAAGTGTTTATGTAGCGACCCAGAATGCAAATTCATCAGCGTATGCTAATAGCTGAGTTGATTTATAACACAGGCAGCTACGCTGCGCCATATTGAGCTGACGAATGACATATTCCAATGATAGATTGAATAGAGTTTGAGCTATTGGGTCTCCTTGCTGCACTCCAGATGTTATCTCAAAGGCATCCGAAATTTTGCCTTCTATTAGCACCTAACATATTGAGCTATCCATATCTGGCACATTCAAACCAATTTTAACGGTATGTCCAGGTAGGACAATACGTTCCATAACGTATTCCGCTTAATGCTGTCGTACGCTTGTTGAAAATCTATGAATATATCGTGTTCAGGGATGTCATTTTCATAGCATTTCTCCAAGTGGTCAGGCTGCTGTGTATGCAACGGGATAAACATAAGACTCGCTTCATGTGCCGTAACTGCATACAACTTCAGCAAGTGCTCACACTGCCTCTTCGTGGCGGCCACTAGAAACTACTCTAAGTGAGGGCTGTGGTCCTTCTACAGGAGGTTGGCGTTGGGTTAACAGCCCAACCTGTAAAAATTTTTTTGTTACGAAACCACAACATGACCCTCAGATAAAATGTTGGTCCTAAAACAAGAATTTGTTAAATTTTCTTTGTTGCTTTCAATGTAAACTGTGATCTGATCCGGATCATTATTCGTTAAAAAATGTGACTTTTATATATTGTCTATAGTTTTTGGTATTATTTAACAATTTTGTAACAATCGATAAACCTATTAAAATTAAATCGTAATTAATTACTTACCCATTGATTCAAAGGCGTCCATGATGGATTACGTTGACACAAATCTCTCAATATACGCATAATCATAACGCAAGATTGCAAACCAGTAGCACGTGCCTAAATTTTTGGTGAATTATAAAATATAATAAAAAAGTTACAATCACCATACATAAAACCCAATTAGTTTTTTTTGTTTGTAACTAAAACTATATAAAAAAAAATATTTTTTTTAAACACAAATCCGCCAACAAATTATCTCAAAACAACATTTATAATATAGCACCTCAAAAACATATTTGTATAATATATATTAAACATTAAATAATTTACGTTAATAATAAATAAATTATAAATATTTAAAGCAAATTTTTAATTTAACATAAACAAAACAAAATAAAAAACTTGAGATAATTTTACTTGGCCGTGTAAAAAAAAATTGGCGAGAGGTGCTTTTGTCTGGTTTAGCTAGAAATTTACTATGTATATGACTTTTCATTTTTTTTTTTTTTTGGAAAATAAATAATTAATAATAATATAAATTCAAAACAAAAAAAATTCTTTTCAGACTTATTAATTTTTAAAATGTTTTTTTTTTCTTTTTTAAATTTAAACAAACCTGAAACCATTTTGCATGCCTCAATGCGGCAAGTGCCTGTAGACATGGTTCACGCGGCAGAAGATCTTCATTATTTTGAACCGGTTGTTCATTTGTTGTTGCATTTGAATCTGAAGTGGGGATGACGATAAGTAACAGGGTGTTTGACCATTATATTTTTATTTTTGATGTATGTAATACAGTCTTGAGTAATTCATAATAAAATGGTAACCATAAAAAAATGAACAATTTAAAAAAAAAAAATATTTATGGCGAAACAAAAGCGTGGTATTTTGTTGAATCATAATATGCACAACGAAATTACCATTCTAGTGATTGGCCAGCCATGTTACACTAAAAAAAAATAGTTTATCGACAAAACTAAATGGAAAACCATTTTAGACAAACCCTGCCCAAGACTGTAATCATAGTTAGTTTAACTAAATATTGATAAATACTCCAAAAATATATAAAAACTATAAAATTAACTTACAACAAAAAAAAGTAAGAATCTCAATTTTCTTAATTAAATTAAACAAAAATAATAACCATTTTTTTTCCTTTTTGAATTCCATTGCTTTTGATTTTTTTTTTTCTATAATATATTGATTCGTCCTTAATGGTTTTGCTATCTTTATGCGCCTAATCGACTCAATTGTTAAATATTTAATTAACAATGAAAGGCCAAAAACGCCATTAAGATAATAGAACTAGAAAGGACTCGTTTTTTTATTTTTGGAAAATAAACATAATAATAAGAAGGTTAGATTGTATATAACAGTGGGTGGAAGACAATCGATTGATTGCTTCTACGTAAAGAAATCAGTCAATCGATTGGCTGCTATCCACATAAAAAAAAAAATTGTTTCACTTGGAATTGATTTACTTTTCTTAATGGAGGATTTATCAATAGATGATGACGACGACGTCAAGACGAGTGAAGAATATTTTGAGGATCCCGGGGACTTATAAAAATAAACATTTACAAAAAAAAAACAGAGTGTTCATGTCCAGTCTTAAAAGTCAAAATCCAACCCATCTCGTTCACCCTATTTGTATAATTGATCATGATTTTTATATATTCAACGTGTGCGCTCTTTTCTATGGTCAAAAATCCTGCAACAAAATGCACCCACACTTTGGCTTTTTATATACTTTTTTTGTTTTAAATTTCAATATTTTGTATTAATTTTAAACAGTTTTGTTGTTCATCGTTTATATTTAAATTGTTTTTATAAATAATTTATTTTATTATTATATTTTAGTTACTTTTTTAGATATATATTTTGACCTCTAGCTAATCACTTTAAAGCACACATAATTTAAATATTTGCTTATATTTATTTATTATATATTTATAAATATATATACATACATTACTCATGTATATTTATTTATAAATATATTCATTCAAAAATTAACAATGCATCATCATACATATCTTGTTAAATGTCATCATCTTTTCACAACTCAACTCAACACACACAATTTTGTACATCCAATTATATTTATTAATATTCTTTGGTGCGCTTCATATTTTCTTTACAATTAAAAATGTGAAAATGATAACGAAAACAATCTTTTGAAACAAATCTGTTTTCAACTAAGTACAATACAGTAGATTTGTTTATCTACTAATTAGTAGAACATTTTTTGTTTACTAATAACAAAACTTTCATAGTTTATTCAAATTCCAATAAGGAATTGAGTCTCACCACGGAAAATAGTGAAAGAAAGTTTGAAAAGCGATTCATTACAAAACGAATAAGAAAATTAGAACACGAGTTAATTTCGGAATGTATTTTGCCGCAGAAGTGTACTCACTTCAATTCCATCATTTTCTAGTTTATACATGATTATAATACTAGTTCCTGAAAAATTTCCAATCACCCAGTAGTCGAGAGAATCTACTCTACGGCCCGATTTGCATTGTATGAACGACGATAAAGAAGAAAATATAACATAAATAAAATTCTCGGATGAAGGAAGATTTAATCTTTGCTCAGACTCTTTTTGCTCTGTCCTCGTTCATAAAATCTGGCCTACAAGATAACAAGATATTTCTTAAATTAAATACAAATAACGAAAAATGCATTTAATCCAGGGTTTCGAACCGAACCCGAATTCGCTCCGGTTCAAACATTTGTAGTCATTTTTTCGAACCCGAACCCAACATTTCGCGGGTTCGATTTAACCGGGTTGACAAATCCCATATTATTTCTTCGGTTCATTTTTCCCGTATTGTTTTGCTCATGAAATAAAATTAAAATGTAACTAACTAAATATAGATTCCTATTGTACTAGTAAAGACTGATTTACATTCAAAGATTTTCGCAGATGCAGATATCAAATCAAAAATTCGTTTTCTTTACACATTAAAAAATACATTTAAACAAAAAATGTCATAAACCCATACAAATTATTGGTTTTCTAGTTTTTGTAACCTTATATGACGATTGGAGCATCACGGATTCCACCTAGTGGACATTTTTTAAACTGAGCTACCGGATAATTTGACGTTCGAAATTGTTGTAAACAATTCCAAATTTGAACTATAAAAACAATTTTTAATTACCGCATTGCTAAATTTTCTTTCGCCGCATTTGTGACAAATGTCATTTTATCAGGTGCATCATTTTAATTTTTTTCCTCGGGAGGTGCTTTTTCTACTTTTACAATCGTCAATTATAGTTATTTATTCACGAAAAAGATGAAACTAGACATCTGCAAAAAAAAACAGACGACGATTTTTGGGTTTGTTTCTCGGGTTTCAATTGACTTTTTTAAGCAGATGATTATTTTTTCTCTTTCTGCCTTTGCTGTTTTTCATTTGTTATCAACTTTTTTGCGGACGTCCAATGTAAATCAGCTATAATTCGAATTTTATTTATGTATTATCGTTATGTGAGAGGAGAGGACAGACAACTAAGCGTGAAGCAGGAGGTTGCTGTTTATGAATCCTTCTCACGGGTCCACAAGGAGAAAAATATTATGGAATGGTGCGAAACCATAACTTTTATACAAAGCTGCGCAAGTTGTGTACAGGCATTTTCACCTTAAAGAAGAACCATTAAGACATACTAAACGAAAATTGTTTAATACATTGTTTTTATATTACATAATGTGAAGTTTTATTTTGTTTATCCCGAACCCAATTATTTTCTTGCTTTAAACCTGAACCCGAAACCAAAATTTTGCTGGTTCGAAACCCTGGTTTAATCCTATTGATAGGTGACCTGAAGACACATGGGTCTAAAATAGCGAAGCCCAAATCATGTCCCACCGACCAAATCTGGCTGATCCTAACATTACTGAATTTCCGTCGAATTCAAGACACAATCGTCTCACTATGAAACGTTAAGCGTGATTTTTACGTTTAAAACGATTTTTTTTTAATTTGGCCAAGTTGCTATAAATTTCACTTTTTGGGGCTAGTAAAAATAATAAGCTAGTAATTTGGATGACGCTGGTCTAAAATCTTTTGAACTTTTTTGCCATTTCTCCAATTCGTAACTTATTAATAGGCCCGATTCTGCCTCATTAAAAGATTAGGTTTATCAAGTGACAGGCATATACTGACCACATCCTTTTCTCCTTCTGTTTCATGTCATTTTTCACGGCGCTACAATTAGCACAGCTGACCCCCCTTAAATTATGATTATCATTGATAACAATTCAAGTGATTAAAAATTTAACTTCTACCTCGTCGTACTAGCATTTAGCTAATATCATTTACTTAGCTAATCTACACTAAGCCAATTTCATTAACAGACAAGGATTTGGCTCGTAGTGACGCGAGTAGACGATACCGCATTTAGTTATAAACTTAAAATATAAATTGAGGTGTGGCCAACGCACTATCTTTTACGAGCGGAGAATTTGAGAAACTTGCTTAATTTCTTACAAATTTAATTTGGATCAATTTAAACTTAATAGTTTTTCTGTAAATCTTAAATTTTTAGAGATACTTGCCACAAAAGCTACCACTTCCAGTTGGCCGATTTTCATTAAAATTCATCGGGACCTCTCAATTTATGGAAAAAGTTTGATTATGAAATTTCAGATCAATTGATTAAAAAGGACAAATTTTCATTATAATTAAACTTTAATTTACTAATGTAAAATAAAATAAAAGGGATTATTAGTTAGCACGACTTTGGGCTGCATATAAACCCGAAAAAATTACTAATCACGGTTAGTTAAATTGTAAATAGTATCTGTTCTAGTTCTAGGGTATTATTTTGGGCTCAGTTTTAATTAATTGAATCGGTCTATGCGAAAAGGTCACATCTACTTTTTTTTAGAAATAACTCTTTTCTTTATACTACACTCCTAATGAATAAACTGACATTTTTAGTGCAAACGAGAAAACCCACAACTGTTGTGGGTTTTCCTGTTTGCACTAGAAATGTCAGTTTATTCATTTAGAGTGTAGTAGAAAGAAAAGCGGTATTTCTGAAAAAAAGTAGATGTGACCTTTTCGCATAGACCGATTCAATTATGTATTTGATACGGGTTCGAGTACGGGTAATGAATCTTCATTTAAATTTGTTCTTTATGGCGCTAAAATCGGAGCAACTATTTTGGGGCAGAAAAAGGCCCGTATCACGCTGACTTAGGGGTTGCGCACGAAACTAGTTGTTGTCGTTCGCAATATCGGCAAAAGAAAGAAAAATAAATACGGCTCCTTCCTTTTTTCACCATTTTGCTGATATTGCGAAGAATATATTCGACCCGTTGAAAATATTCGGCTAAACACATAGCAGAACCCAATATTACTCTTTAAAGGAGGGCTAATTTAAATATAAATTTGACGAAAAATTTCGCATGAAATTTGTAAGCAAGCTTTGTGCGACAAAACAAAGTTAAACTGTGTGACCTTAACAGTCATGCAACAGAAGATTTTCAGAAGAAAGTTCAATCAAAAAACTAAAAAGGCATTCAAGTCAAAACTTTTTTGATTGGAATTATGTTTGGATTTATGTCCGAAATATCTTTTGAAAAAGGCGATTCACTCAAACTAAAAAGGAATTCCAGGCAAAATTGTTCTACGGGAATACAGTCAAAAAAACGAAAGGCGTTTTAGTCATTTTAAAAAGGAACAGTTCAAAGAAAGGAAGGTGAGAAAATAGTTTGACTGAAATGTTTTTTGTGTATTTGGACTGAACATCCTTCTTGAAAGGCATTTTGGTCACAATTGGAACCCTTTGTTTGGTTGGTTAGATTTTTTGATTGAAATGGTTTCTTAAACCTGTACGTCGGCTCCGGCGTCCCGTAAAAGTGAAATTAATGTTATGGTTCGTCCAGACTATGGGTACGTCCGAAACGGTTTTAAAATATTCTGGAAAATTCAGATTTCCAGTCTAAAAAATTAACACCCCATTCCCTAAGTCGTGCCACTTGTAACGACAATCAAATTTTGGTTTTCTCTTAGTCGATCGATGCGACAATTGTCGTTTGAGATGACAAACATCCGTTTACGTCGCATTCCGTTATATTATCACTTCGATCGACTAAGAGAATACCAATTTAAAGTTGAAGTAACACGACCAAGCGAATAGGGGTATTAATCTCAGTTTTCCAAAAAACGTAATTTTCAGTTCGATTGTTTGCCACAGAAACGCGTAGGCGCTGACGCTGTTGAATACGCCGTGCTAAGAAAAAAGTTACATTTGCCTTTTTGTAGTTTTGAGTAATTTCAATTTTTCTATTTTTGTTTGCCATGCCTTTATAATATGAAACATGACTATTAAATAACGTGATTTTATGGCATTTGATGAAAGATATTTGGCTTTTTAAAAAAGCAGAAATGTAGCTATTTGTTTGCAGAATTCAAATATGCCCGCAACGACTTTTGGTGTTTATGGCTTTTTCTTCATATTTGAAAAATATAAATATCTTTAATTCGGCTGGCATGGAACTTTTCGTTGTTCTTCCCATTTCTCCCAAAACCATCTTCAAAAAAGAAGGCTATATACATTTTTATCGCACATCATCCAGCGTGTTTCTTTGTATCAGTAAATTACTACAACAAAATTTTGTTTAAAAAATTTGGATAATTCTTTTATAATTAGCAGTGACAACTGTCGTCAAAAAAAATGTCTACAAGATTTATTTCTATGTGATCTTTCTTTTGGCAAAATTGACAAGTAATATTTACAGCTAAAAGAATTGGACCGATACTACTTTTGTTAAAGATTATCTGGCTGTTCACTTTTCTCCTCAACTTTTAAATACTCTCTCTAATCCAACGATATGATAAACAACGCAGATTTACCAAATCATTTTTAAAATCCTCCTTACTTAGACTAAAGTAAGGTACTTCAAAATACAAAAATAATTTTCATCAACATTTTCACATTTTTCAATTATAATTTTTTACATCTCGTTTTGATGTAGACATCCAACAGAAAAAATGCTGAATGTACACATTGTTTAATTTTGAACGAAACGATTATGTTTAAGAATGATCTTTTCATTTATAAATTATTGCTTTTAATTTTATATATGTATAAATCAAAAAAGAACAAATTATCCTGCTGTCTTCTAATAATTATTAAGATTGTTGTTTAAGTGGTTTTGATTTAGTAACACATTTTTTTTCTTTTTATTCATCGATAGAAGATATTTTGTTCCTCCTTTTTAAAATTATTATTTTTATGGTAAAAAATTAATTAATCAAATTTTAATCAATTTTTTATTTTTAGTTATTTAATCAGTTGAAGCCTATTTTTTTCGGCATTTTTTTGGGGGAGCTCACAACTATTTTATTCGGTTATAAATGTGTCAGACAAAATAAATTTCTAATCCGTCTTTTTAAAGTCTTCTCTAAATAAGATATATGTTTAATGCTTTCGAATTTAATTTAGATAAAAAGTTTTTAACCAAAATAAAAATAAAAACTTTGGTCATAAACAAAATGTAATAAAATTCTGATTAATGCGGATTTATTTGCTTTATACATATTAAATTTCTGAATCGCTGAGCACCAACTAGGAATAAACATTGAAAATTTGACATTTTTGTTGAACAAATAGAAATTAAATCCGCATTAACCAGTGTCGATAATTTGAAGTATAGCATAACCTAATCGTATCCACAATTAAAATTCAGAAAACATCAAACAAAAATAATAAAATTAAATCATAAAATAATAACAAAACTTAAAAGTACGAATAAAATAGGCCATCCTCTGAAAATACACAACCAACATAATCATTCCAAACAATTTCGAGGTAAGAGAGGTCTTGTGTTTGTTACTTTTTACTATTTTTATGCGTTGCACTTTTTTTTTATATTTTAAACATTTTTTTTTTGAAAAACAAGTCACTTTCTTTCCATAAATTGTTTCTTGATCAATCATCAAATACGATTTCGAAACACCAATTTCTTCTTTCTTATATTTTAAGTTTTTTTTTTATTGTTCTAAGACACAACCTTCTTATCATCCAAAAATAAAAAAATAATCATCAAGTACGTACATAAAAAAAATCATTTGGAAATCAAAAACGAAAAAAAATTCTAAGAAAATTGGAGTAGCATTAATTATGATTATTATTTTTTTCCTCTAGAAAATAAGAAAATATTTTTAAGTGGGTCATAAGTTCTTTTCGAGAAGCATATCAGAGTATGTACGCCAATGGTTCATGACCTTTTTTTGTAAACTATGGAACAGCCAATTTTTTGTAATATAAATTAGAAATTTATTGTAGTGTTAAATTGTATCGATCTTTCCAATTTAATTCAAATTTTTATTCAAAATTAAGTACATAAACATGCTTAGGAAGGAGTATTTGGGGGTGTAGACACTACATTTATTAAGTACATACTCCAAAAAATTTGACTAAATTTTAAATAAAATAAGTAGGAATAAAACAGACTCACTTTCAACAGTGATTAGATAACAAGCTTGGCGTGTCCAGATTTTGAACTGAGTTAAATCAAATATTGAATAATACCAAGAGCAGAATTTTAATTGAAACTAATTTTTTAGAAATCAATTTTATATCTTTCGGTTAAGAATCACTGCAGTACATACATCAAAATCCACAAAATAAATCGGCACAAGAAATTATAACCCACCCAAATTATTAATGCAAAATTATATATTCGGTAAATTTACGAAACTGGTAACTCGAAATCGAGATTTTTCTTTCTGTATTCTATTTTCTTAAATTGGATTAAGAAAATTATAAAAAATAAAATAAAAAAATCCTCAAACCTTATCGTTATCTTACCTTGTTCTCTAACCAATGGCGATGTAAGTGATACTTTAACTGTGATTGTTCCATCCGTAACTAGTACTGCTCCCTCAACCGGTGCCATTGTTACCGTATAATTAAACTCTTCTGTGATAGTTTTTAATTGTACGGGTAGCTCGGTGCTAACCCGTTTCAAAAGCGATGTTGTTGGTTTTTCTGCACACAATACTACCAATTGTACACTATTGTCACCCTGTAATAAAAGCCCTGAAACCAATGGTTAGTATTGAAATATAAAGAATGAGAGGAGGTGTACCTTTAGCTAATAATCCAACTCTCATAACACCCTTAAGTATCCGATAATTGCTTCCCTCAGCTTCTTTTTGGAATGAAAATAATTGATTATCTCGACCATCTTCTTTCTTTTCATTTGAATTATTACCGTCTTTGTTTGCATTTCCACCGTCTTTACTATCGGCACTATTAGGCGCTGCAGCTTGCTGTTTATCGGCCGAAACTTTTGTACCACCATTTTCTAATTTAACCGTGGTTATATCGGTAAGCGCGTCCGAAACAAACTTTAATGCACGTTCCGTATGCGACACAATACGTTGTATGGTCTGCAATTCTTCCTCCTTGGGATAGATTTCAGCATGTCTTGCCACCACATGACGATCATCTGAAGATTCGGGTCGACGTCCCGCCATCATATTATAGAATGGATGTCCCATTGGTGGGCCATTACGATTACGTGCCCCAATGCCATAACCACCACCTCCACCGACACCCCGTTGCATCCAATTTATATATTCATATTCGTCGTCGAGACGACGATCCCAGTACATACGTTCATCATCTTCCATGTCACCGTCATTCATGCGCCGACGATTCCAGTATTCCTCCTGCATAGCGGCACGCTGTGCTTTAACTTCGGCGATTCTTCGATGCCGCGGATTGGGCTTAAAATCTACAACCAAATCAGGTTGAACCTTTTTTTTATATTGCAAACGATGTCTGCGCCCCTTCATGTGCATCTCTTTGGCGTTTGGATCATTAAATTTACATTCACACAGTTTACAGTTGAACGAGATAATTTTTCCATCATCGTCCTTCATCTCCTCGATATATTCAACCCCGACAGGCTTTATATCGTCATGTGGAGTTTGGTTATCGTCACCGCCTTCGGCACCAGACTCCCCATCTTTTCCATCACCGGCACCATCTTCTCCTGCTTTAACAAAACTAATATTTTTCTTGTTAGTTGTTGGATCTGTCGACGGGATTGGTTTACCCAATTTCTGATGTAATTTAAATACTTTTTGATGTTTGGCACCGCGTACATGAGCAGCATATGCATCATTCCCAGTACACGTAACATCACATAATTCACAATGGAGTGAATTACCGCGTGTATTCTGTGACGTATTAGCAGCGGATGCAGCCATTTTTAAACTGGCCTCACGTTTTTTATGTTTTTGCCCTTCCAAGTGTTCGCGATACGTTTGTGGCCCAGCACAACTTATCTTACAAACTTCACAATAATGTAATGTTTGTGGTTTTGGTTGAGCTTTCATCCGTTGCTTATTTTGGCCGGCTGCACCACCTTTTTTATAACCACCCCAGGTAGCTGCTTGTCCTGCGTTTGCAGTTTTATTAGTTTGTTGGGCAACATACATTGTAGCTGCACTGTACAGAGCTGCATCATAATTCGAATATGTTGTTGAATTTGCAACCGTAGCGGTGGCAGCTTTTGGTGCTGTTGTATTAACGGTGGTTACCGTTTGGGCGTATGTCGTTTGTGGTACATAAGTTTGAGATGTATTGTATTGTGTCGCTTTGGCAGTTTGTATAGCGGCAGCTGGTCTAGCTGGTTGAGCATACGTTGCAGTTTGATATCCTACAACTTTTGCTGCGGCCGTTGCAGCCGTATCATATGTTTGAGGTGTATAACCGGCTGTTGCGCCAGCCTGTTGATAATAGGTTTTTGATGTATCGTAGGTTTGCGCCGCGCGACCATAACCGTAGTCGTAGGTTGCAGGCGCAGCACCTGCGTTTTGATAGTAAACGGGATCTGAGTTATATTACTTAATAAATAATGTGAATAGGGGAAATATTTATTTGTGTCTTACTTGCATAAGTTCCTTGAGTGGCAGCAGCTTGATATGCTTGGTCATATCCGGGTGCACGCTGTGCACCATATGTTGCTGCGGTTGCCGCAGATGCTACTGCATAGCCAGGTTGTGTAGCTGGATATGCTGCTCCGGTTGCTGCAGCACTGTAATACAATTTATGAAAAGTTAAGTATGTAGGTAGTTGAAAAAGTGTCACCATCTAATATTTTCCTTCTTTCTTGTAATAATAAAATCTTTAAATACAAGGCAATTTAACAGCAGTGATTGCAAATTGCTGAGATGCAAATTCAATATTCTGTCGTCTATTTCGACCACAGAAAAACTGGAACGCTGAGGCCTAACTAAGCTAATAGAAAACCATAGCCTTCGAAACGCATAATTAGGCCCCTGATTCGAATGTAATTTCATAAGTGGCCTAAGCCTAGTAAATATCGATTGGTGCGCACCACTAAAAATATACATACAAAGTAACGCATCCTCAGCACCAAACTTAAATCATTGCTAATTATCTACTGGGTGTTCTAACTAAAATGATTTCAAAAATAGTTTTGCTTGCAATGAATCAGACAAGACACAGACAGGTGTATCCATTCATCCAAGCATAAACCATTTTACAGAAGTCAGTTTCCCTCCATTACGATTACAAATCACACCAAAGTTTAATCACAAACAACAATTTCGATCATTTTCCACTTAACGCTACACAAATACGTTTAAAAAAATCCTGTTTCGCCACGATGAAGCATGCAAAAAATTTTCATGATCAATGGAAGCAAAATTCGTACATACATCATACACACACACACACAGGAAAATATTGATCCATCATTTTTTAAGCGACGCCATTTTTCGTTGTCGCAGACGAACCAAAAAAAAAAAAATCACCGGTGTTATGAATTTTCTCTATCAAATGAAAATCCTTACCCGTATTGTGTTCCACCATGAGTAAAACCAAAATAATTATTGGTAGCCATAACTAGGTATCTTCAATATTGTTGTAAAAAAAATTGCAATTTCAATTTTTATTGCTTCACTTCGCTTCCAAAAAAAAAAAAAATTCTTTTTATTTTAATTATTTTCCTGCTTTTGACGAGCGTATTCACTTCACTTGCAGCACACGAAATGAAATATAAAACGAATGAACAGCAAATACAGAAATGAATTTAACAATGGCGGATTGATGGGTATCAATTTAGTTTTTGTATGTTGGCTGCTCTGAATTTAATATTTCCCTGTGTTTTAATTTTTTTAACATATTTGGGCGCTAAAAACGGTGTAAATTAGAATATTTTACAAAGAATTTTGAATTTATACGATAAAACGGCATGAAAAATATATGTTTGATATATAAAACACGAAAAATATACGTTTTTATAATTTCCCATTATTATAAATGATAATGAACGAGGGAAATTTCCCCTTTCATATTTTCCCCCAAACAAAATCGGTTATTTCGGTTTATCGGTTTTCAAATGTTTACAAAATTTTACAACATTAATTAATCAGTCTTGGTTGAATCGCCCGCGAACAGAAAACAGAATGAATTTGTTTTTTATTTTACGTGTGTAGTTTGTGATTGTGAATAGTAATTTAGTAAATAGTAAATTTTTATAAAATAAAACTTAAGAAAAATTTACAAAAAAATATCGTGTTTTTAAATTTATCACATAAAATTTACTAAAAAGTAAGGGGTTTCCCTATTAGTGGTTGTGTTTTGAAACTTATTATAAAAAAAATAAAATTGTTTTTGTTGTGCTTTGGGTGTATTTTGTGTGTGAAAATTTAGTGAAAAGTTAATGAAAATTAATTATCATATATTCATATATCCTATTGTAATACATATATCCTTGGATAATTTATAGTCGTCGATTTTTCATAAAACGAAATATCACATCAACAATCAACATCACAGAAAGGTAAAAAAAAAGAAAAGTTTTTGACATCCTATTTCAATTCGACTGGGTTGTTGTTGTTGTTGTTTTCCTCCTCATTTTCTTTTTTTCCATGTGAATACGCGCGCTCGTTTTCTTTGAAATGAGGAAAAATTTGTTCTAAAACTGTTTGGGGTAGAAATTAATTTGAAATTGATATGAAAGTGTACGTTTGGTAAGCTGAAGCCGACTCCTTGGCTAGAACAGTTGAATTTGTGAAATGCTGTTTATTTTCGTAAACGTAAGTTTTTAAATGGAGGCTCAGTTGATTAGCCATAGGAGGCCTGTTATATAAATGTTAAAGCTGGCTGTTGGAGCGTACAAAAATAGCAAGTAAGGAGATAACTCTCTGAAACTACTGACATAAGCCCAAAGGTCCTACTAGACTAAGGTGTAGAAGACAACTGAAACAGAGATGAATACTTTCGTACGGTTTCGATGGACATTGATTTTGTGTTTACACTTATAACAGGGCTTAGACTTCGGATTAAGGGTTTACTATATATAGCTTTCACAAAACCTGCCATCGGCTAAGACATGGCCAACATCATATTTTTGTAATTGGTCCTCCCTCCAAAAATGTTTGAGAAAAGCTGCTGAAATGATTGCTTTAGAATCCAGGGGGATCCAGGGAATCCAAGGTTAATTATTTCACTGGATATTTGAAATTTCGATTCGTTTCAACTGGGACTGCCTTGCTCTACTATTTCGTTAATTAACCACCTCAATATGTGTCTCTGTCTCATTTTTTAAATTTTAAGATTTGACTTTAGCTAAGAAACTAAGGTCACTAAAGATCATCCAAGGATGGATAAACCATTTAAGTTGACCCACCGAGATATTTGGAATCTAAATCCTTATTAATAAAAAATCTTATTCTATACGGGTAGTGGTACTATTTGTGAATAGGCCTTTTTAAGAGGACTCCTTTTGGCCTCGAAGTGAGAGAACTCGAACTCCTTGATTGGAGCTAGGATGCACTTCTATGACCCGTTTGGTATAATTTTACTCCTGCTTCCCATCGGTCGGTGCTCAAGCAATTCGTACTTTAATTCGTTCAATTTAGCCATCGTAAAAAGACTCGTGTGAACACGTGCATTGTCTTATGTTACGAATTTTTTTATCCAACTGGTTCAAAAGGTTGCAATGATATTCAGAATTAACTCTTTTACCTTTTTTAAGATAATCAATCAACAAAATTCCTTTTGCATCCCAAAAAACTGATGCCATGACCTTTTTTGCCGATCGTTCTGACTTCACCTGTTTTGGAGCTGAACAACAAGCTCAGTCCACTGTAAACGTTCTTGTTTCAGTTTAGGATCATGGTGGTAGATCCAAATCTCATCCATAGTTATAAACCTATGCACAACATCGGTTTATTCTGCTTAAAACGATTCAAATTACGCTGAGAAATTTGTTTTCGATTCAGTTTTTATTGAATTGTTAACGAATGCGGCACCAGGTTTCCATGCAGCTCTTCATACGTAATTCTTCATGTAAAATATGGAGTATTCGTTCGTCCGAGATGCCTATGGTATCAGCAATTTCACGCTTAGTCAAACTTGGATATTCACAAACAATATTATTCACTTGCTCAATGATTTCTGGTGTTGTTGCACTTTTTGGGCGTCCACTACGTGGTTCATCTTCAACGCTTGAACGACCACGTTTAAACTCTAAAACCCATCGATGCACAGTTGGAAATGAAGGAGCAGATTCCTTAAACAATTTTACCATTTTTGTATGAATTTCTGTTGCTGATGAACCTTCCAAAACAAAGAATTTTATCACTGCACGATATTCAGTTTTTGCCATTGTAAACGAATACGCTGACACGTCAACTTCTAATGGCTTATAAACAAAGAATGAATTGCCAGATCGAAATTAAGGTGTTCAAATGAAAGATAAAATTTTAAAATGACGTATACATTTTGATTCCTCCACTGGTTAATAGGTGTCACTTTTACTACAACACTCTTGATGTAGAGCGGAACAGAAGTGCATACATTGCGGCGGAAGAAGGCGATGATTATAGCGCGATAGTTATATTGGACATATATTTTTCCTCAAAACCATTCGCAGAATCATTTTCTGTTGAACGTAGAATGGTTTTAAAGCAGTTGGATAACAACCAACCCCAGCAAGATAAACCATATTCCAACTACCAATGCATGAAACGTAATGTTCAACCATTAACATTAAGCTTAAACAACATTCACCGTTCTAAGCTCACTAATAGTATCATTAATTCTGACTCTCACTGCCCTATCATCTAGGTAGGAAGCCAACCACTTGTTTGACACACCTCTAAACCCAACATCATACAGAACAGATAATTAAAGTTTGTGGTATACCATATCAAATGCCTTGGAAGCATCAATAAACAAACCAGCACAGAATTTACCATTGTAGTTTAGTTTAGACCATTATGAATAACATCTAAAAATCCAATATATAGTCGATTCAGTACTCATATCTTGACGGAACCCATGTTAATGAACGCTTAGCGTTTTACCGTGATCTAGGAATATGGTAACTCTGTTTTTAAATGTTTTTTCCAGAACTTTGAGAATAACTGGCTGGATCGCTATAGATCTATAGTTTCCCTTACCACTATGGTCACCAATTTTAAAAATAGGAATAATAGTAGCATGTTTGAGCCTCTTAGGTACCACTCACAAACGAGAGTTTCTATCTGGTCATGTAAAATTCTCGCTTGTATGCACAATCCAAACTGCTTTTTCTCCATTTAATCAGCGCGCGGAGGAGCCTCCGATTATTAGGACCCATAATATTTATTAAGCGTTCGAATATTAATTGAAAGTAAAGATTAGACAGATGGTAGCCCAGATTAAACTTAAATTAGCCATTTTTTCAAATTTGTGAATCGGGACATTTCTAAGAAAACGTTCCTGTTCGCTATTAGAAATAAAAATGCCTTAAGATTCTGACAGATATCTATACTAATCTGCTTTGCTGCTAAGCAGCTCACGAAATATAATTGTGATGTTCATAAAAATCAAGACGAAATTGTTGAAATTTTGTTCCTAGGAAAACACATAACCGCGACTGAACACAATTTGTCATTAGAAGCATTTTTGTCTTTAGAAAAGGAATCAATGGATGTCGAATATTTGACTCAAATCAGCCAGTCTCTATAATGAATTGGCGGTTCGTTTAACTTTGTTTTTCATTTGGGGCGGGATTTTCCTGATTTTGGAAATTCTCGCTGCTTCCCGATTTCATATCCCCATCCCCTTTCACCTTTTCATTACTTTTTCAAATTTCTCAAGATTATTAGAGTTACGCATGGAGACGAGATGCTCGAGATGCGATGTTCGAGACTTATTTGGTAATTCGGTGTTTCGAAACAATCCGGTTATTCGAGATTTTCGAGATGGTGGTTTGATGTTACTCGAGAATCATATCCGATGCTATTTAACGGTTTCAACCTTATTAGAGATTTGTATATCGTTTTGTTGGGCTTAGACTTAGTTTGTTTAGTGGCATTTTTCCTTGTAGTAGTACTAGTAACATTAAGTACCTGACAAATAAATTCCACGATTTTTCGAAATTTTCCTGGGTTTTCTAGATTTTTGTTACAGACTTTCCGAAATTATCCATTAATTTCCAGATTTTTTGATATTACATATTGGAATTATTCAAAAAAATCGCGATTCATTCTCTGAGGAAACTTTTTTTTGGGGCAATCGAGATTATTTCGCACTTTATTCTAGATTTCTTAAGTTTCTGACATTTTTACGATTATTTGAGATTTTTGGAGATTTTCGAAATTATTGAAATTTTATAACCGGTACGAAAATTTCTGGCTCGATCCGAGCGAACATTTTCATATCATCGGCGATAGGGAATGCAATCCCGGTATTATATATAAGGCAATACCGCGATCCTGGATTTCGGTATTGACAAAATAACAGGTATTTGGGGATTTTAGGATTGACAAAAAGACCTGGATCCCGGGATTTGACAAAAAGACCAGGATCCCAAGATTTCAACGGGATCCCGGGATTTCGGGATTGACAAAAAGACCGGGATCAAGGTATTGACAAAATGACCGGGTTCAAGGAATTTGACAAAAATCTCGGATCCTGGGATTGCACTCCCTAATCGGCAGGAGACAGGAGACAGTTGGCAAAAAAATAAAAGGTAAGAACGCAACTTGGTGATAAGGAGCGAGTGGTCGATCTTATCAAAAGCTTTCGCAAAATCAGTACTGGAAGAAAACCACTGCGTAAATTTTTATTAAACCTGAAGGTAATTGGACGGGACCAGCGCCCTTATTAACATCAAGATGAAGCAAGCAATTACGAACTTCCTGCTCAGTAAATTTAAAATAATTAAAATCTACGGTACTGTGTGCGTTTAAAGACATGGTATAGGGGACATCGTAGCTGGTTCGTATACTGAGGCAAAAAAGCTAGCAAACAAATTGCAGATCTCCGAGGGTTGACTAGCGATGGAGTTCTGGTAGATATAGGTGACGGAAAACCAACCACTTTTCTCTTATGATTCATGCAATTCCAGAACTCAAGCTATATCTGACAGATTAGAGTCACCCACAATGACAAGTTGATCATTAGGACGCACTGATGGCATCACAACTGAGTCGATGAAATTGATTATCAATTCAAAATAATCCAAGTCCGGGTGACAGGCTACCAACTCCTTGTCCTTTCTGTGAACGACATAGTCAGGTGGGAACTATTCTCCAGAATACATATTGATAGTAATCCAGGTCTCGCAGATTAAATCGTTGTCCAGAATGCCAAGGTGAAAAGACTTGGCTTTACCTCGAATGCTAGAGGCATTTTGGTAATAAATTGAAGTGAAGCTAGTACGATCTGAGCTTACTTGCCGGATTCCTGCACATTTGTTGCGTAATAACCCCTGAACGCTGTCGAACATGTACATATATTGTTATTTTAGGACTGTTTGAATTTGATTCCACTTCCGAAGCGGCCCCAAAAATTTTGCAACATCGCCTGGATTTTCTGATAATGAGACAGTCGACCAACATTAAATTGGTGAACAGCTGGATCGGGTAGCGAGGTAATTGGTTGACCAATTAAAAAATATCCGGGCGATAAGCACGTTAAATCATTAGAGCCTTCAGACATTGCTTCAATGGGCTTTGAATTAAGGCAACTCTCGATTTCAATGACGAGGGTATTTAATTGTTCGAAAGTCAATGCGTTTCGTTCAACAACTCATTTTAAATGAAATTTGGCTCTGTTTATTGCGGATTTTTGCGGAAACATACACCTGCATTTTTTGAAGTTCCAACCTTTCTGCTCGACTTCGGTTGTTGGAGGTTGCCTTGACCAATGCTTCTTTGAGAGCTAAACAAAATTTGATCGTTGGAACCAATTTTCACGTGTCAAAAAATCGTTGGTTTTTATCCGATGTGACATAATGCAAATTTTCGGGGCTCTAAGGAGAAATCCGAAGGCAAATCGTCGTTCCAATCTAGTTTGAGAAACCATAAAGCCGGCATAAAGTGTTTGGCGAGAAGAACGATTGGACCACAGAATCCTAACTGATCAAATAATTATGCGATCTCCGACGAGCCAGAAAATCGAATATGGAGTCAGAAGTGGCAAATGATCTGATGAATATACCCCCTGGAAAGCACAGCAGCGACACTATGTAGCCTTATAAACGTGATGTACATATGATACAAACTGGCATCGATTGATATATTGCTGTAAAACGGAAAAGAGATAGCCAAAAAAATGAAAAACTACTGGAAAATAAGAAACTAAATGTCGGAAAATTACCGCTAAAAAACCGATTTGAAATATTCGCCGATAAGGATGTGGAAGAGAGCGAACCTGAAAATGTAGACATTCAAGAACAGGCAAATGGGAAATACAGGCCATCTCCAATCTATTTGCGTGAAGCTGATACACACAAGGTGGTGCAAGAACTTAAATCAAGCGTGCTAACAAATGGAAAACCATTTCACGTAACAAATTTACTTCATGGCAAAATACACGAAGTAAAATTTCAAACACACGAGGTCAACGACTATAGGGAAGTCATTAATTATTACGCTACACACAATAGAAACTATTATACATACCGTTTGAAGTCATTCTTTTGAGTTGTGTCCATCCGAAAGCACTTTGAAAAAGGGAAAAATTCATCCAATATATAAAATAAAGTACTTCTTGCATAGACGCATAACTGATGAAGAACCAAATAAAAGGTTCTGACCAATTCAGTGTTTAAACTGCCAAGGTCACTCAAGAACTTATTGTAAGTTGATATCCGTATGCGTTGTATGCAGTGATCTACACACAACCAAGAGTTGCCCGAAACCAAAAAATTCCTCAACAATAAAGAAATGCAGTAACTGAAGTAGAAAAATTACTAACAGAGAAATGCCGTTTAAGACGCATATGGCAAACAAATCGATCGCCTGATGCAAAATACAACTTTAAACAGGCCAAAACTAAACTGCAAAGCTTACTCCAAAAAATCAAAATGAATTTTTTGCAAAACTACTTTAAGCAGCTATCTCTCCACTCTGACACAAATTATTCATTATGAAAGGCCACTAAATACCTTAAACGGCCTCAGCAACCAAACTCGCCAATTCGTCTGCCCAACGGTGACTGGGCTAGAAGTGACGAGAAAAAAGCCTTCGCTGATTATCTTGAAGGTGTTTTCACTCCCAACCCTGGTTTATCGGTGGTTCAAACAGATGTAGCAATCGAACCTGAGAGGAAATTCAAGATAAAGAAGCCACTAGATAAGTTTATTATTGCTCACTAGGGCTCGTATTACCCGGGTATCGGGTACCCGAGTATTTAAAAAAAAAATTTAATTACCCGAATACCCGGATAATAGGTTCGGGTAATAGATAAAAATATTAAACATTTTCTGCCTTTTTTCGTTTATAAATCATTCTTATAATACAGTTTCTACATATTGTTGGTGAATTACCCGGGTACCCGATTACCGGGTAATACGAGCCCTATTGCTCACCAAACTCAATTAAAGAATGCCCCTGGGTATGATATATTACAGGTGAAATGCTTAAAAAATTGCCTGAGTGTGCCTTTGGTCGACTAGCTCAAATATTCAATTCAATCTATGAATTAGGATGGATTCCTAAGTGCTGGAAACTGTCAAGTATAAAAATAATCCCAAAGCCTGGCAAGGATCCTACCAAGGTCTCGTCATATAGACCAATAAGCCTACTACCAATCATCTCGAAAGTCTTCGAAAACACAATTATCGAAAACATTAAACCGAAACTCCGAAATATCATCCCTAATCATCAATTTGGTTTTAGAGCCGAGCATGGAACCATTGAGCAAGTGCACCGAGTAGCTTCAGAAATAAGATCAGCATACGAGGAAAGGAAGTTTTCTTGGATGTTGCTCAGAAATTCGATAAAGTTTGGCACGAGGGTTTGCTTTATAAAATTAATTTTAAATTGCCAGAAATCTACCAACTTAAGAAGTCATATTTGTCAAATCGCAGATTTTATGTAAAACACAATACCTCTAAATCGGGTGGGGAAACATTCCTGGCAGGAGTACCACAAGGCAGTGTGCTTGGCCAAACCTTGTATTTAATTTTCACTTCTGATCTACCAACATCTTCGAAAATTATGACGTCTACTTTCGCTGATGACACAGCAATCGTATGTTCTCATAAAAATCCACAAACAGCGTCCACAACCCTGCCACAACATATAGATGAAATCGAAATCTGGCTAAAAAAATGGAGGATAAAGGTCAATGAAGAGAAATCGACTCACGTAACATTCACTTTAAATAAGCTTACGTGTCCGCCGGTCACTCACAATGAACGGAATACAAATCCCTCAGGCAAACGAAGCAAAATACCTAGGCGTCCATCTAGACCGACGATTAACCTGGCGAAAACATATTGAAATGAAACGAGGCCATATCAAATTAAAAATGAATAAAATGCACTGGTTGATGGGGAAATATTCAACCCTTGATTTAGAATACAAGCTTCTCCTGTATAACACAATTATTAAACCAATCTGGTCAATTATGGCAATCAACTTGAATACAGTCAAAAATTCTCAGAATGATTACACGGGCACCCTGGTTTGTAAAAAACAAAAATATTCATAAGGACCTTAGCATCCTAACTGTCAAAGACGAATTACTAAATATGCGGATTAACTACGCAGGGAAACTATCATCCCATCCGAATATGCTGGCGAGAAATTTAAACTTTTGTCGTCACGATTAAAGAAGAAAACGATGGCTGTGACATCACAAAGTATTAATTATTGATAGCACGTAAATTCTGCTCCCACAGATTTACTTAATTTCGTAAAAAAATCTCCGACAAGACCGTTTTTACACTGACCAGTTGTGGAATATTTTTTGAATGAAAATTAAAACATCTCTTGTTTGGTATCCCAATTCATATGGCGAGGATTGAAATTGACGTGACATACCAAAGCTCAAATCCTCAAGATTCAACAGAATCGAATCCTGTTAAAACGTCATCGACATAAAAGTTTTTCTTTAGAAACCGGGAAGCTGCCCATAAACTATTTTATACGTATGTAGCAAATTGAAAAAGAGTTCTTATCGCTAGAAACGGAGCATTCGCTGATCCTTATGTTACAGTTCGAAGATTGCAACATCTTGGTTCAACACTTTGGTTTTCACGCCACCAGATCCGTTGTACACTTTGCGGACCTTTACCGACCAAAATTTGACGATACATCTTTGTTATATCTCCAATTATGCTAAAAAGTCTTGCGGAATTATGGGGCCAACCATAAGACAGTCGTTTAAAGAGATGCCGATCGAACTTTTTGACAAAGCATACTACTGCTCTCTCGAACAACTGAATTATGCGGCATGAAATAAGATTAGCTCTTTGACAACGTGGATGTTCTGGAATCTGAAACTTCCACCATATGATTCACGTCCCTGTACTCATTCCAAAATTGAACATGCTGAGCTCGAACTGCACAGTTTCGCTTACAACGTTTTTCTGATGTATAGGATTGTCCGGACAGTTTTTACTGGTTAAGTCCCAACATATCTACCATTTTCATCTCTAGTCTTCAATCATCCAAAATTTCTGCATTATGTCGTTCAATTCTTGAAACGGCACATGCTATGACAATAATTGATAATCCAATTGACTCAAGTGAGGAATATCCGAGACTGTCCATTACAACGTAGCCAAATTCGGAATTTTGAAGTGGTATACCACTAACAATGAACGATTGAATGTGTAAAAATGGTATCCCAATTCAAAATTCGAAAACAACTTTGCTTCAACATTCTGTCCAGCTTGGTTTGTAGAATCAGGAATCCCTTTTCATCAAACACTTTTGCAGTCTGCCATCTTGTGACTGTCTTTAAGGCACGACACACATAAACTTCGACATTTCACATGAAATTGACCGATGTTGCGGTAGTATCCGCTTACTTAGCCGGCATAAATTAGGTGGCGCAACTTTTGATACCTTCTTTGCTTCTAAGACTCGCACTCGAGTTTGCAAAATTTCGACAAATCTTTCAATTGTCTCTTAAATTCGAGTTTACAATTATTTTAGAATGAGACGCATCGGCTAAACGCTCACAGAGATGATGAGAAAGAAATAAATTCCAATGTTGGACTGGTACATTTAATGCCTTCAAATAATTGTAATGTTGGTCGTAGTGTCCACCATCCAACTCGTTTTTACACGGTCATTTTTACACGGTCATTTTTACACGGTTTTTATTTTAACACGTTTTTTATTACTTGACGGATTATTTAATAAAACCTCATTTCGGATGATACTTGTACGTAAAACTGCATTTCAAATAATCCGAAAAAAATGTAAATGAAATACCGTGTAAAAAAGAACCGTGTACAAAAGAGTTGGGTATAAGAATTGACGATTGGAGCCGTGGTTTTAGACAACATATTGTATAGCCGCTTCACTTCAAAAAATGTCCGCTATACCATATTTTAGTCGTTCTGCGAGCGCTGATGCTAGTTTTTGTATGGTCGCTTCAGTTTTATTTTATTCCGACAGGTAGTGCTTTCTCTACATTTACAATCGTCAATAAAGTATAAAATAATACAAAGATTCAAAAGCCTAGGAAAAAATTATTGTACAATGCACCATTAGCACTGCAATTCTACCCGATTTCCATTATTCTGTATGCTGTATTAGTTTCTTGGTTGATACGAGATTTGTCAAAATCAACTGTTTGGTTAAATTTGTTTAACGTTTTCCGGTTTCGCTTTGGGTGCATTCTTTCCACCCAAATTGGTGTTACCCTCTTAAAAATAAATTTTTGCTTCAGAGATTTTAGTCATATACACGTATAGCGTACACCAGATTAGTGGCCACACCGTAGATTACTGACATTAGGGTATTAATGTTTATATACAATGAGCTGAGATAATAACAATTTTTGGGATGAAATTTTTTACATAAAATTTACCCATTTTCCATAAATTATGGTGAAAAAGGTTACCAAATAGTAGTACCTGAATTTTGTTACCTTGATATAAATTCTACCAGTACTTATGTACGTATACAGAAATAGACAAAACCAGAAGTCCATTATGCAAGAAATGATTGAAAATGTTTTGACATCATTTTTTGAATCGTGCTCGCACATTGATAACTTTGTATGTTTGTAAATTTTTTTTATCAAATTCAGCAAATTCAGAATCGAATACATACATGAATACAGAAGAAAATATCCTTTTTATATTTGCATAATATACAAATTTGCGATGTTGGGCAAATAATATAAAACGAGAGAAAAAAAAAATAAATTCGAAATGAATTTCGTGTGTACAAATGAGAATTATGCGCTTTGGCATGGGATGGAAATATGTAAGCGGCAGATTAGCAGAGGGTGTGTTTGAAGAACTTTCGATCCGAGAATATTATGCAGGTCAATAAACTTTTTGTTTGTGCCGAAAACCCTTCGGGCAATTTTGATTAAGTTTGATTTTGTTTTGAATTCATTTGTTGGGCAAATTTCTACGTTTTATATTGATTAATTAGTCATCTCAAGCATTGTATAAGTGTACATAAAAAATGACGAAGCGCGCGAATAAAAAAATTCCAATCTACTCGTAAAATTCTGAATAATTTGAGTAAATTTTTTATACTGGGATGGTGGCAGTTACTACTGCTGCTGTTATTTTGGTACATTAAGTATTTATTATATAATATACCGTCAATGTACTATCGTGCGGTTGCAAATTCAAATTGCTTCATTTAAATTTATAATGACGACATGCGGAAAGTGAAAAAAAAAACAACGAAAGCGTACACGAGATACAATGGAAGAATAAAATAATTTTCCACAACATAAAAAAAAGACATTGCCGCTGAAAGTGGTGCGGTTTAGCATATAAATTATTCAAGAATTTATGTATGTAGGCACTATACATATCTCGCGCATTGCTGTTATTATATTGTAGTTTTCCCAAATTTTCATTTATGTAGTTTAAATTTTCATTGTTTACATTTTTTTTTTATTATGTATAATCAATAAATCATTTAATCTAATTATGTTTGTGCCAGCATTTATCATAAACAAATTTAATTTACTTATGCATCATTCATCATCTGTAATGACTTCATTGTTCTAAATGAAAATTTTTATGAATTTTTAAAAATTTAATAATTTTTTTGTTGTAGTCTAGAAATATACTTAATTATCTTCTAAATAAATTATTAATGTTAATAGAGTGGAAAACTATCGAATATCATGGTATTTAGAGAGTGAAATTAGTGAAGTGTGAAAATTGTAGACGCAGATGTACTTTCTGTTTGGATAAAATTATGTTTAACATTTTTAGCCGCATTAAAATCGAATTAATCTTTAAAAATCCGTATTATAGACCAAATTGACATTCGCTGAGTGACCAAGTTATTCACAAAGTACCGAAAGGGGCAAAGGCAAAACATTTTTGAGACCGTGTGATCTAAATTATGTCTAAGTTTGCATTGAAAGCAACATCAAAAATTGAAATAAGTTTGGTTTTCGGATCGTGGTTTGCTACTGATAAAATTGGTACTTATAAAGTTTTGGCTCTGAAAGTAAGGATTCGTAATTTAACTTGAAAGGATGTTTAATTAAAAAAAAATAATAATTAAAGAACAACTAATTTAAACGTTTTAATAATATTTATTGTAAAAATGACACGACTGATTTTCACCAAAGTTATACACGTTCTGACATGAATGAGTACCGGTAAAATATATAATACCGAAAAAGAAAGAGAAAGAGAGTGCTCTTCATATTTTGTATTTCTTTTGTTCGGTATATTTGTTACCTCACTATTTATCAGAGTAGTAAAACAATTAATGATGCGAAATACATCATTTTCTCCCTCTTAGGGCAAGGCTCCATGAGTGCGAGTTCGCGACAATATTCTGCTGAAAAATTTTCAGCAGGATTGCATGCGATTTAAAAATATTTTATACGAAAGGGGAAATTTGTTTACATAATAGACTACATTGATTGGTTGCCTGCTGAAAAATTTTCAGCAGAATATTGTCGCGAACTCGCACTGATACGACAAAACGTACGATTCGTAACGGTTATTCGTGATCCTGGCTGGCTACATGCAGGAATAAATCGTTTACATTTATCAAATGACGTTTTGATTGTTGAGGTTATGTATACCACGAAAAAAAAAAAAATTGTCGTACTGAAGGATCAGTTTGTTTTCCGGTTGAACAATTTTTTTAAATTTTTTTTTCTCGAAATCGCCATATCGTACGTCAAAAAGGAAAAATTACTTGTTTCAATTAAAATAAAATAATTTGCTACGAACTGTAGTTCGAAAATTAAAATGTACGTGTTCCGTTACAATTTTTAATTAACCTCAATTTAAAAAATATAAACATATAAGTAAAAATTGTAAAAACGTTTTAGCGAAATCGTTCGTGTTAGTTTTCATGGAGCCGTGCCTTTAATTTTGCCTATACCGTAAGGGCTTATCTCGAGGTCGCTCTGAGCGACGAACGTCTACAGGTAAGTTGGCTTGGTTTGCATTACCGCTTTCATCTCTCGATGTGAATGGTTTTGGTGAGGCCGATGTTTCTACTTCTGGTTCTGGCGTTCGCTGTATTCTTCTCGGCGAAAACTTAGGTTATGTCAACGGTAATACCGATCGTTCTACAAGTAATGGTGCTTGCTGTGAACTCTGGTCCAAGTTAAACTTGTTCTCAATTGAAGTTGGTTGTCGTACTTCTGGAGGCTTTAGACGAATCTGATTTTGGTGGCGTCTACAGACTCCTCGTGATGACTCTATAATGACCATTTTTCGTCCGATGACTTTAGAGATTGTTCCCGGAATCCACTTTTCTCCACGCCCGAAATATCTGGCGTACACTGCTTGACCTGGGTACAACTTCGACGTTTTTTCACATTGCTCATGTTGTGGATTCGGTACTAAGACTGATATTAAAGTACGCGGTTGTCGCCCGTGTAGAAGTTATGCTGGTGATTTACGACTAGATGGATCAGGAGTAGCTCGATAAGTATAAAGCCACTTAAAAAGAGCCTTTTGTCTATTATCTTCATCTGTCATGATTTTGTTGAAGGATGTTTTGAAGGTTCGGACGAAGCGCTCGGCTTGCCCGTTTGAAGCTGGGTGAAATGGTGCTGATGTTAGATTCTTAATACTGTTTAGCTTACAAAATGTTCGGAATTCTTCTGATGTGAACTGGGTGTCGTTATCAGACACTACTGTTACTGGTAGTCCCAGTCAAGGAAATGAATCCTTCCACCGGCCTCCTTTGATAGGGCCGGTGTATATCCATTTTGTTTTCTTATGTTTATATGTCTGTCACTTACAAAATTTTATTGCTCGTTCATCACCAAATGTACTGCCCCGGAAGGTGTAGATTGCGGATTTACGACGTGTTTTGGAAAAATAATACCCCCGTGACACTTTTGTGAACATGGCCCAAAATTCTACCCAAAATTATGATGATAGTTAACGTTGTCAACACCACTACAAACTTTATGATACAAAGTAAATTATCATGACAGAAAAATAATCGACAATGTAATGTCCAATAGATTTCTATAATAAATAATTTATTTTCTCTACTATTAATATTATCAGTAAGATTCTTTCGGCTTTTTATAGATAAAATATAGGCCCGAATTTATAGTCGTTGCTACAACTATAACAACTGTTCAGTGCCGCATTTGGACCTTTGACGCCCTTAGGCAAAGCATACTGAAGCGCCCTATAATTTTACAGAGAATTTCAATGAACTATAATGAAGACTTAATTACATATTTGCTGTTATTGTTAATATATTCATTTAATAACCAACAAAAATAATTGTACATATTAACATATTTATTAAAATTTTCTTCTAGCTTTTTTCTCGGCGAAAGCATCACCTATTCCAGTATAATCAATATTCAATGTAAATTCTATTTTTATTGACAATATAGCTAATGCGTTTAAACGTTGTTCTTTTATATTTAGTTGATCGCAAATATGTTTTCAGTCTTTTGAAACAATGAGAAACTTCTTTCTGCAGAGAAGCATATCACAGATGTCAATGCGACGGATACAATTTCTTTCTTTAAGAACATGTGGAACCCATATGTCGAGTTTTGAAATGAAACCAAGGAAACGCCTTCATGTGATCATGAACGGTGGAGTTCGATTTGTTATTCGGAAGTTTGCATCAATCAATGCCTTTATTTTGTTTTTATCGTCTTCAACTGGCCTTCTAGAACGTGGTGCATCTTCAACAATTTTGCAAACCAGTTTTGGCACTTACATCTTCTCCATACACATCCAATAACTTTTTCCTTAAGTGAAATACGCCGAAAATGCTGCTTTCGACCTTCCATATTTGATAGGGCACCAAACAAACTTTTTAACAAACAAGCCTTGCTATATCAGCTGTCAAAATATAAAATGACAATGCGACTTAAGTGTGAAGTTGGCTGTAAAAAAATACAATTAAGTCCTCTGTTGGGAAAAAATGAAATTATTTTCCGAACAGCCCAATATTTTTTGGCAGATTTTTTAAACTTTGAAGTTTCAACATTTAAATGTTGCAATCATTTTTATGAGCTTTATAATTTTATGAACGAAATTTAATTAATTGAAACTTTTATATAAATTTTTGAAGCTTTCGGCTTTTAATTAATTCTTAAGCTCGCAAAAACCAACCGTATCTAAAAACACGTAGCTTTTATTGAAAGATTTTAACTCATGCTTTCGAAATTGAGGAAATCACAAACGCACTAATTTGCTATTTTATACGAATTAAAATTATCCAATCTCTGCAAATTTGAAATATCGAAAAGTGGGTATAAGACCCTTACCTTTTATTATTAAAGAAAGCTTTAAATTGTTATAAAATTACAAAGCTTTAAGCTCATTAAAGAACTTTTTACAAGCATTTTGTAAACTATTATAGAAAACTAATGAGCTTTTATAAACTTTGAAGTTTTAAAATTTTAATGCATTAATAATTGTTTTGAGATTTTAATTTTAAAAACAAATCGATTTCAAGCATTCAATTGATTTCAAATAAAAATATTTCAAAGTACACTTCAAGAAAGTTGAAGTTGAGTATAAGTTCGTACTAAATTTTGGCATTTTACTCGATTATGTGTATGTTTCCCTTAATGCTTTTAAAATCCTGCAAAAATCGACACTAAAATAACCTAAACACATTAGAAACCTTCTATTGACAAATGCTAAAAATTAATTCAAAATCCAACATTTAGAAAGCTAGTGAAACTCGTTAGGAAATTACCATTCCTCAAAAATCGAAAGAGCTTCTGTATTTGGTATGCACATCATAAACCTATAACAGATTGATGTTGCGCTAGCCAAGTTAAATTTGAACTGAACAAATTTTATTACGAAGCTTTCCAAGCTTTCAGTATTATTAAAATTATGCACTAATATCAAAGCAACCTTGATTATACAAGCCATAATCTAAAAAACGAAGCTTTTATAAGGGAATTAGAAACGACGAAAAAATCAAAATTTCCATAGTAAAACACACAAAACATATGGGAAATCACTTTTTTTCCTAAGACAAATTTGTAAATGAAAACGTTGCAAATTCTTAATTATGATTTCTGAAATATTTTCATAAATGTTTGAATTTCAACATATATAAATGTCGTTTAAGTAAATCGTTTTCATTTTCTTGTAATAATTGATTTATTTAAACCAAAATATAAAAAAAAGTTCATAACAACAGCTTTCTGGTCAAATTAAAAAGAAAAGCTTACTACAAATCGTGTGCATTAAGCCAATATACATAGATGGCAGTGGGCAGTAAACATTTTGAAAAACCGTACAAAAAATCGCCACTTGGGGAAATTTGAGTTCAAAAGTTGTAGGAAAAGTAAAACAAATTCGCAAAATATTTAAGAACGTGTCATAATTTTGTGATTAAACAATCTTTTTCGTATTTTTCTGTATAAATCTGAGACATCTAACGTACACTAGTAAAACTAAAGATAAATTTAGCAAGTATTATTTTAATTCGTCAGAGCCAACTTTGATGTATTTTTCAAAATGAAAGTTCACAAAATATATTTTAGAAATAATTTAATTTTAATATTTCTGCAATTAATATTTACTTAATACCAATATACCCTTCTTGTATATTGCTGCTAAATATATGTAGAACACTTTTGTATAAAAATTTTGTAACATTTTTGCTTTTTTCATTGAAAAACTTGAAGCTAAAAAACACCATTTTTACTATGGATTCCTATGGAAATTAGTGAAAAGTTATACCACTAAAAAAGCTTCGAAAAAATACGTCATAATGATTATGGCTCTATACTCTAGAAGGCTCTGCTAATATACAAATTAGCCTTACTCCTTAGCATTTATCACTGTTAGTAAACCATATAACGGTATGTATTTTTGCAGCTTTTATAAACTTTGAATTTTCATTTTTATCAGCTTTATACTTTATGAACGAATTTTAAATAATTTAAATTTTTAATTAAATTATTCAAGCTTTCAGATTCTCTTTAATCACTTTTAAATAAATGTAGATTCATCGTTCTCAAGCTTTCAAGTGTTTTTTTTTAATCTTGACAGTTAAATGATTGTGAAACGATTCTATTTAATCACAATAAAAGCTTACAAAAACCAACAGTACGTGAAAACAAGTAGCTTTTTTGATACGAGATTAAATTATTCAATCTGTGCAAATTTGGAATATCGAAAAGTTGGCCTAAACGTTTTTAATCTATTAAGAGCTTTGAGAAAGTGCTAACCTTTAGCTATTATTATTGAAGATATATTTAGAAAATAAGTTTTAATACAAAGAAAGCTTTAATATTTTCTAAAAATAACAAAGCTTTAAGCTCCATTTTGCTTATATTACTTTCAAAATATTAAATATCTTTTTACAAACATTTTGTTGCTTTTATAGAAAAAAAATATTGAAGTTTCAACATTTATGGGTCTTAATGATTGTTTTGAGCTTCATATTTTATGAACGAATCATTTAAAAATTAGATACATCGATCTCAAACTTTTAATTGTTATTGAAATTAAAAATGCTTTCTACATTTTAAAGTTCCGGTAAACGGTATTGTATTTTGTGGAATGAAGCTTTTAATTAGAACCTCGTAGAAATATTGATCACGAATTTTAATGATTTGTTTTTTAAATAAAAAAGCTTTCAGCACATACATATAGTGAAAATAATATCTCAGCGAAATTCTGACAGCTCTCGCGCATCAAAACAAATGGCGTAAACACAGCGATGTATTTAGGCTAATATGTTTACATTTTGAGGTTAGAATTTGTCTATTTTGAATTATGTTTTTCCTCAAATTTATTCACAATAATTAATGTAATTTTAATTTAGATAATACACTAGCACTAGAACTTTTGATAACATTTAGATAATTTTAATTTCATTAGCTTGCCTCGAACAAATTGAAATTTAAAATCGAGTTTTTTTATTGTTTTGCTTTAACACGAAAAATGACATTTCTTTCTAAATATGCCTAGTTCGTACCTGAAATGGGTATAACGTTACATAACCAGTGGTGTTGTTAGTACTTTTTATATTTTTTAATTTCACTTGTTATTTTAGAATTTACCTATAAAATAATGAGAATTTTTAATATTTTCCAATATAAATTACATTATGTGATTGAATCAAATTTCACATATCTTTATTTATAATTTTTTTTGTTTTTAAAAATATTACTCACCCGACCCTTCTCTGAATTTTTAATTTTTTTTAACTACTTCACTGTTTGCTGCGCACAACGATGAAAAAATGAGTTTCGCTGAGATATTATTTTCACTATACATGCTTTGACACATTCATTTTACAGTATTGCGATATGACATCATTTAAATCACATAACATGTGAAATGAATTGAAAGTTGGGTAGCATTTTACGCTAGCATTTTTAAATAGATTTGCAAATCTGTAATTATTTCCAAATTCATGAAGCTTTAAAATGAAAACCTAAGTTGGCCGGTTAACTTGGATTATGCTTTGACATATTTTTGCATGATAAGCTTCTATTTTCTAAATTTAAATTTTAGTCAAGTTGATACTAACTGAAACTGAACTATTACTGTACAATTTTAAAGCATTTGAAACTTGAAGAGAAATATGCAAGCTTTTTATTTAACAAATAAAAACGTCAGAAGAACAATTAGTTTCTGCTTTTAGCCCCAAGCTTACTTGACAATCCCAACATTTTACTGAAACTTTAAGTATGTACCTTAAAAAGTCAGATTTCAGCGTTAAATAGAATTTTTTTATATATTTCTCTTAAAGCATTCAAAATCCTGCGAGGTCTATTTAAAAAGACTTCCTATCCAATAATATAATCCAAGTGTATTAAAAACCTTCCATTGGCATATGATCAATATTAATTCAAAATTCTATTTGAAACCCTAATCTTAAGCGTTGAGGAAGCTGTCAAGCTCCAACAATCGAAAGAGCTTCTGTATTTGGTGCGCACATCATAAATCTATAACAGATTGATATTTGTTATTATGAAGCTTTATGAGCCTTTAGTTTTTTCAGCACTTTCAAGTTAAGTACATGCAAATTCATCGATCTCGAACTTAATCGCTTTAGCATTTATTATTTTCTCAGTATTTTCTCACATTGTATCAGTTAGAATCTTAAAACGATCCAGTTAGGTATAAGCTGCTGCTTAGCTCGTAGCTAAATTTTGGACTGTGTTATTTTGATCAAAACGGTCACACAAAAGTTTATTTGCCATTTTTTAGCATTTTTCATGATTTAAAAAAAAATTTTAGCTACTAAATAAGGTTTTATTAAAATCCTCAATATAGAGGAACATCTCGAGACAAAATCTCACCAAAAAAGCATTAGATTCAACAAATGCGTCAATATTCAAATTCTTTGTATCCAAATAAGCTTTCACTATTTATGAACTTGGGCACTTTGTACATAACCAACAAATTTAATAGGCCGCTAAAAACGGTTTTAAGCACTCAAAACGTCAAGTGAAACAAAAATTAAACGTTTACCAACTCTCATATTCTGTTCCCATATGAAGCAAAACTTTACCTTCGGAAGTCGAACCCGTTCATTAGATTTTTTTTACCTAAAAAATTTACAAAAAGTAGTCTTACTTTGGCAATTTTACAACAACAATGCCGTGTATTTTCATTCCGGAATGAATAGTTTCATTCCGCTGAGAAGAAGAATAGAAAAATTCTCTTCTTCACCTAGTTGCAGTGTTTACCACTAGAGTAAATATATTAAATATATTTAGTTTTATGAGTTGGTATTAAATAACAATTATAAATTTTTCGATAAATCAGAATTTTAAATTTTGTTAATTATCATTTGGAATTAATTATACTTTATTCAATAATTTGTTATCACCATTTCATATTTGTTAAAAATCTAAATAGTAAATTATATTTTAGAGCTTGGTACCAACTGTTGAAAGTAAAAAAAAAAAATTATTCTAAAGAAGAATTGCTCTTACTTTGGGCAAAATTTCATTTAAAGCAGTAGTTAACACTAACCAACGACTCGTTGAGGAAGAAAAAAGTTAAACAATTCTTGAAAAAAATTAAAAAAATGTTGCTGCATCTCGGCAACAATCTGTTGCAAATTTTCCAACCAAGTTCATGGAATGTGCTACACAAGGTACAAACTGTGCTTGTTCATTAAGTTCTTAATTCGTGCTTGAAGTCCTGTATAAATGCCAGACATGTTTCTAGCGTTGTCATATGATTGGCCTCTCATATTTTTGAATTGAATTTTATTTGCATTTAAATATTGTATTATTTCCTTCTCCATATCTTCAGCTATTTGTCCAAAATTTTCCAAAAAAATCAAAAAAATGTTCCTCGGGCACTCCATCTTTTACATATCTAATAATAAAGCGAGTTGATCAGTATGTGATATATCTTATCTAGAGTGGAGTCAACGCTAAGAGTAATATTTTGCCTCTCTTACTACCGTAAATATTTATTCTTTTACTTTTTCATTAATATTACAATTTCTTCGAATACGATTGACGATAAAAATGAAGTTCTCCCTTTTCCTGGATTTCCATATTTTTCAATATAAGCAGCCAAATAGGGATCGAATTCAGCTAATAATTCCACTGCCATCAAAAAATTACCATTAATTTGACGTTTCCAATGTTTTGTGTTTTTGCTCTTAAAGGGAATGTTCGGCTAGCAAGTTTTCGTATAATGCTCACAACTCTTTTGAGCACCGTTTACTGATTATTTTAAATAGCGACATCGTGTTGATACAAATAAATTCTAATTACCGTTAAAACAAATTATGGTTAGTAAAATTTTGAAAAAAAAAAAAAAAATCAAGCGCCCTATTTCAGTTAACGCCCTTAGGCAGTTGCCTATGTTTGGCTGTTACCAAATGCGCCCATGCAACTGTTCTAGTAACAGTTTTCGTATTTATAAACCTCACTATAAGATTTATTTGTAATGTAACAATGATTATAGTGATCAAAATCCATCACTATAAACGTTGCTACAATATATCCAAGACAAGAAAGTAAATTAGAAATTCGTATCGAATTTTATACATGATTTTAAAATGATTTTCGAAAATCGTTCCTGTAGCAATAGCAATAGTTACGACTATAAATTCGGACCATATTAACAATAATGATATTCACAATATTTTTCGACTTGTTAATCAGAAAATATGAAGAGGCCAATCATTTATAAGCCGCATTTCATGACGCATTAGTGATCCGGATCAGATCAAAGTTTACATTGAAAACAACAACAAAAATTAAATTTTTGTTGTTGTTTTCAATGTAAACTTTGATCTGATCCGGATCACTAATGCGTCAAGAAATGCGGCTAATATTGTATATCTACCAAAAAGTAGAAATACATATCAAAATCTCCCTCGTACTTTAACCCAAGAGTCAAACAAAGTGTATCGATCTCAAAAAATGAAAACCTTCCTCGAATTTTGTATGTGATAGTTTGGTTTCGTACTGAAAAGTCCGCACGAACAAAAAGTTCGGTCTACTCTTCAGGTAGGTATAAGCTACGACCAAACCACAAAAATACAATTCTAACTTCATACATTAAGTATGAGGCAAGAACGCACTGACTTAGCGAATTAAATTCACTAAATCAAAAACTCAAGGAAAATCCTTATTTCTGTGTGTTTTATGCCCACACTAATAATAGAAAGAGAAGTTTGTCAAAAAAAAAAAAAATCAAAAACAAAAAAAATTCAGAAAAACAAAAATCCAGAAAACTAAAATCCAGAAACACAATTATCAAAGTGCGGACCAAATGAGGCACTTTCCCAATATCGATTTTAGTTCATTTGTCCCCACGCTTGGGCAGCTCTGACTACTTTTTTTTTTTTTTTTACATGCAAAAACACGTAAAATCATGTTTACAAATACAAGTTTCTTGTCTAAATTAGTGGATGTCCCCCTACTTTTTTTTTATGATTAATAAAGATGAGTATGTTGTGAATTGTGATTAATAATAAATATCAAATTTTAAAATTAATTTAGTCGAAATTAATAATTTAATGAAACATTCAAGACACATTTTGACCATATAAAACTACATACGAAATATTTTAGCCGCCAGTCAGCAAGCGTTGCAATTATATTTGGGAAAATCACTAATTAAAATTAAAATTTAAAAATTTTTTTTTTTTTTTTTTAATTTTGTTAAAATAAATTTTATTTATTTATTTAATGTTATTACAATCTAGTCTCCTGGACTAATGAGCAATTTGTTTCTGACTTAATTTACTAACTAAAATTTATAAAATGTCGAATCGAATTTTACTTTTTCCGTAAAGTTCTTAATATTTACGATAATGGAAATTGCTTCGTCAACCTTGTAGACATAGATCAAAGGAATCGTTTCGCTCATGTCGCTTCTACTGATAGTTCTACCACAAATGTTTCAAGTGATGTCAGAAGTTTAAAGACTAATAAAATTGATTTTTTTTCATTTATTTTAAACAAAATATTTTTTCTGGATTTTTTTCTGGATTGCTTTTCCGGTAATTTATAAATTTTTTTTCGTGATTTTATTTTTCTGAATTTTTACCTTTCAACTATTTTGGATCTTTTTTTTCAAGCAAATGTAGTGATCCCCATTTCAATAAATTAAGTGAAAATTCGGCCTTTCGATACATTCGGCTTTTCGACATTCGGCCTTTCGACATTCGGCCTTTCGACATTCGACCTTTCGACATATTCGGCCTTTCGACATTCGGCCTTTCGACATTCGGCCTTTCGACATTCGGCCTTTCGACACATTCGGCTTTCGACCCATTCGATTTTTCGACATTCGGCCCTTCGACATATTTCGACATTCGGCCTTCCGGCAATTTCGGTCTTTCGACATTCGGCCTCCCGACATTCGGCCTTTCAACATTGAACGCTGCTAACTATTGATTAATTTGGAAATATATTGGATTTGGGCTTGGTTTCCGTTCGTTTCTTATGCAGCTTGCAATCGTTATAGTTTTAAGATTTATAGTTTGCCTTTATACTGTCCTAAGTAATGTTGATAAATTTGTCAGTGCTAAAATAAGTATTGATAAAAGTGTGCCAAAATTAGGATTATAAATACGTACTTTATAGTCGTATAGGTATTCACCTCTTATTTAAAAATGTAAATCGTATAACCCTGTACAATAAAACTTATCGAATCAAAACCCTATTAGATCGCACAACTCATGTATCCCAATATACAAAAAGGCATTAGGTAAATTTTTCTAATCAGTATTCAATTCCTGTATCGCATCATCACACACAATATGCTTTCGCACCCAATCCACGCCCATTATTTGTGCGATTATTTAAATTTTTCATTCCATCAAAATCCTTTTCTACCGCACTATACCACTACCATCTTTCAAATTAAATAAGAAGAGTTTGTATAAATAGAATTAAGATGTTAAGTAAGACAAATGATTATAATACGAGTAAGTATAAGTAGAAGACATTGAAATATATTCAATTAAGCGTCTAGGATTTATAAATGTTCTCTATACATTTCTTTGCTGCTGCTTTCCTAGAAATTCTAATTCTAATCTGTTGTGAAAATATTCTTCAAATTGTATGACTGTAATTACAATTGATGTTCTTATTGAGGATTATTGGTAACATAAAGTTTGGGAACAACAATTTGCAATAATACGACTGTACCATGAGTCGTATTTTACGAAATATACATACAGTCTGATCCAATGATATTAGGTTACAAACTACAAATTAATTCACCTGCAGCCCATAAAATATGTAAATGTTGCATTATCACATTCAAATTTATGTTGTGTCGCCCACACGTGCTGGCTATTAACGAATGTATGTGTGTGTGATGGTTATTACTGCAATATCTATATAAACATCTTAATGGGCGATGACTTTTAATTTCAGTTTGGTTTAATTTGTTCGTTTTTTCGGTATATTTTAGGAACCACACCCTTGAGGTAGGTCTTCTCTCTTCACACCCAAAATTTATGACATTTCCGTTTTTGATTTTATTCAAGTAATAAGTGCTACAGCGTGGTACGATAATTATTCGATAATAAGATGCGATGTGCGAAGAAATCTTTGGGAAACTAAATAATTTACTTTTAATGGGACTCCGTTATAATTGAGTGCCGAGATAAAATATATCTCAGCTAATCTTTATGTTGAAATGTACTAAAATAGTTTTTGTAAGAAGTTATAGACTGATTGTTAATTGTTTTGAATTGAAAGTGAAACGAAATGGAGGAAAATGTATGTTAAATTATGTAAATTATAGCGCTCTGAGGCATTGTCTCAATATAATAGTTATAATTAGTGCAATTTGATATACATATATATGGCATTGTGTCACTAACGTTTGGGATTTTTCTATTTTAGTCCCTTGCACGGTTATAAAAATCTGTCAAATTTTTTATAAAATCAGCTACAAAACAATGCTGTCCAAAACAAGCTTTTTACCAACTTTGTATTTCCTTGCGACTGTATTTACATAAAGCGATGCACTTCTATGGGGTCATTATCTGGCGCCAACTCCAATGAGAGCAATCCGCTGAGGCCAGTACAAGCTGTTATGGGAACGGCACACTCGTCAATTCGATTAAAACTGTTTCGTTGCCTGATAACAAATATTAATATATCAGTCGTATTGATCCATCCGTGTCACCTGCCCAGATTGTTAAATACATCTGTGAAAAACTGCAAAATTGCTCATTCCAAATTTCACTCCATTGTGCAATAGGTTTGTGATTGGAGCCGTGACATCTGAAAAATTTGGTATAAAACACCGATACCATCCCGCCAAGCCAAGTAATCGACGCGTTTTCTTTACGGAACTGGGTGCTAGAAAATTGCAGATTGCTTCAACCTTGGATGGATCTGTTCTGAGTCCTAGTTCACCAATAATGTATCCCAAATACTTTGTTTCTTTTAACACAAATTGGCTCTTTTCGATATTGATCGTCAAGCCCGCCTTTGACAACAACTCCGTTAACGTGTTTAACAGTTCCAGATACTCGTCGAACCCAGCTGAGACTATCAATAGATCTGGTGGGGTATTACTCGATCCCTCAATCTGCACATGGTTTGGGCGGCATTGCACAACCCAAACGGCATGACACAGAATTGATAGAGAGGACGGCCTGGAACTGTAAAAGCTGTTACCTCTCTGGAGTTTTTTGCAAGCGGAATCTGCCAAAAGGCGTCTTTAAGATCAAGACTGGTAATATATTTGGTTTCCGTTAATCTGCTAATCGAACTCCACGGGATGCAGCTCTCTTCAATCACACCTAGTGATAACATTCGGTCTATCTCTTCGTTAGTTAATTGTTGTTTTACTGGTGAGACTGCAAAATATCTCTGCTTAATAGCATTTTCCACAGGATATTCTATTATTTCAGAAATTAGATGAGGAGCAATGTCAAATTATCTCCAAAAATCAATACCATGGTAAATTTCTGCTTGAAGTGATGGCACTACACAAAATTTTATTAATTTAGCTTGGTTTTATTCATGTACGTGACAGGGAGTTTTACGTATCCCAAAACATTGTTTATCGAGCCATCTACAGTTTGAATATGTGTGTCCAGTTTTTGATGTCTGCTCTAAGAGTTTTGATAAGGTTTTCTGATCCCTTACCCAAAATGCTGATACTTGCCCCACTGTCCAGGAATCCTAAGCTTTGGTATCCACTTCGTATCCAGCATACGATGAACATTTGTGGATGTAACGCACTGACTTCCTGAGTTGCTTCCTGAATTGATTGATCTTCTAGATATCTATTATCTGCATCTACCTCATTATTCGCGTAATTTTGACATTTACTGTACTGTGCAATAGGTATAGAAAGTTGCTCAACTAATTGGGTGCGTCTTGAGCTTGAATCCACAAAACGCCGGCCGAGGATCAAATCCAGACGTCGACCATAATTTTTCGTAGTTGCCACATCTTTTTCGAAGACTTTCTATCGATTTGAACCGCATATTGCAGGTAACACTTCGCAAGGCTGGATTCATGTTTTCCACTAGTGCTATTTACGCTTTCAATGCCCAATACAAAATCATTAAATGCTTCTTTCGAACCTTCCGTTCTGTGTCTTATATATCTCCGCATTGCTCGTTCATTTTCAAGATTGCTAAATGTATCTAGAAATGCTTTTTTCAACTCCTTCCAACAGGTATCCTGGTTTTCCTGCCTCTCACGTCGTTGCGCATTAGAAAGACCAACTCTTGTCGTGGGATTCTATCTTGCTTGGAATGTTCTTCTAACTTCATTAGAAAATCTTGAACACTCTTCTTTCTTCATCATCGGTTTTTTTAACGGTTCTTCCGGAAATCACTTTCCACTTTGACGTGTCTGAAATTTTCCGAGCCCACTGCCTTGGATGTCCTCTGTATTTTTCGGATCCGGTTGAAGAAACGGAATCGGTAGAATTGGTAGTTTCTTGTTCACTTTCTTCAGAAGAATCAAAAGTGGCAACTAAGCAGGAATAGTGAAAACAATATGAGGGTAGCATAAAGCTTTGTTTAAAAAAAAATTGACCTCTGGCCGTAGTTGTTATTGCCATTGGTTTCTAATTGGGGTTAGTTTTAGTTTGGACCGGTGGACGTTGTTGGCGGAAAGGCGGGTATGATTTCCCTTGCCGCCTCTTGCGAGGCTGCCAACAGACCTCTGACCAGTCGGTACCCAGGTGTTAGTATGTTGCTTATGTTTTCATAATTACCTGATTTGTTCCTTTGTTGTTGCAAGAGAAGAGTTTATTTTAAAATTTAAACTTATATAAGAATTATTCCTTTATTTTGAACAACATTTTTAAAAGCACCTCCAGAAGAATCCAAAATTGACTGCTCTCCAAAATTGACTGAATTGGCCTCCTAAAATTTACTGAACCGAACCGTAAGTTTTCGGAGGTTTTTATACCATTTCTAGTTGATTCCCTCAACCAAAAATTGCATTTTTTTACCCCCTCCAATCTTATCATTAGTTTATTTAAACATCAAATGTATTGCTACAAAAATAGAGTACATTGGCCTACCTAAAACCCAAATTAACACACAGTAAAAAATGTACTTTTACGCTTACTAACTGCATTCCAATTTTCACCCAGTTAAAAATGTTCCCATTTGAATAATTGCAAAATACGGCGAAAAATATGTTTTACATTTTATTCAACTACATACTTGCAGTATGGAAGTGGGTTAAGCACAACGTAAAAATGAAAATTCTGATTTAGAGAAAAAGAATGTTTTTATGTTTATTTACGGAAATATAAATGTTACAAATTAATTTCAAACCAAACAGAAACGAAATTGGACCTTGTGTGTCGCGTGCCAATAGAAACAGATAATTTCAATTGTATAACCAAGTTTGTTTTACACACTGAATCATGTGGATTAAATTATCACTGTGCCCAGATTGTCATTTAGAGTTTTTTTTGTGGAGATTAATATCTTTGATGTTGGGTAAAAATTTTTATTTAGGATCTGTTCAAATATAACCCAGAATTTTTCGTTCAAACCGACCGCGCTGAATATTTTGCTGAATTTTTTTTTGTCTACGGTTGGTAGCACTGTCAGTAGACTTCATGTCAAATGTGAGCGCGATCAGTCACTTGGTTTGTTTACAGCTGGCGTCTAAACAAGTCTACCTTTGTTGTGTGTTGCGAATTTTACAATGTCGAATTTAGTTGAACAAAGAGCTTGTCTGAAATTTTGTCTTAAAAACGAAATTGAGGGAGAATATTCGTCGGAAAAGACCGGAATTGTGGTAAAACAGCTCATGGTTTCTTCTCCACGATAATGCACCTGCTCACACATCCCGTCTTGTTTTTGATTATTTGATCAAAAACACCGTCAACATCATCCTGATATGGCACCGTGTGATTTTTTCTCTTCCCAGACTCAAATTACCACTTCGAGGAAAACGTTTTGAGTCGATTGAGTTCATAAAAGAGAATTCGCTGACGGAGGTAAAGGGGCATACCTTTGCCGGCCTATGAAAAGTGTTTTGAAAACTGGAAAAAACGTTGGCATATGCGTGTATCACCTCCGATGGTGATTATTTTGAAGGGGATAAAATAAATATCTACACCGATATCTTTATAGCAGTTATATTCTAGAACTTGAATCAACGATTAAATCAAAGCCAAATCAATTTTGACACTTTGTTTTTTACAAAAGAAAATCGAATGATTAGATTACCCTTGTACGATGCTTTTAAATGATCGTTCCAACGATAACGTGCGGGATACTTGTAATGTAATTTCTCGCCATATTTCCATCCTATTTAATTGAAATCTCACTGAAGGTTGCTTCCCTATCCTATGGAAACGCTCTCTTATTAAACTAGTTAAAGACTATTTGTGGTTTCATGTTAAGACTTTCATTCCCAGACAGCAAGGATTTTTCCCTGGTAGGTCAACCGTTACTAACTTAATTTTATTTACAAACTGTATTTCAAGTGCACTATTAAAAGGTAATATTCTGCAAGTCGTTTACACAGATTTCTGCAAGGCCTTTGATAAGATCGATCATGAATTGCTGCTGCGGAAACTTGGCTCTTTGAATTGTAACTTTTTGCCAATTAATTGGATTAGGTCTTATCGGGAATTTAAAATTCAAATTGTTGAAATTGGTAGTTTCACTTCAAGAGTGATTGATTAGTCATTTTGGCCCCATGTTCTTTATTCTTTTTGTAAATAATGTGATAAATTGTCTGAGTCATTCCGACATTCTAATTTATGCGGACGACATCAAAATTTTCAAAACTATTTCTTGCGCCAATGATACAATTTACTTTCAATCTGACCTGACAAACTTTAAAGCTTGGCGTACATCGCATAATTTAATACTAACCATCTCTAAATGCAAAACAATGCAAACGAGCCGCTACAAGGCTCCGCCGCAAGTGATTTCTCCTCTCCCTAGTGAATGATTGAATAAGGAACTGTAATACGGACGTTTTTATGTGTTGGATGGCTTGATATTTGATCAGCCGAACTGAGAATTCCGAATGTCGGTTTAAGTCGATCGATTGATATACGTTATGGATTTTACCATTAATCGATACGATAAATTGCTTTCGTAGTCTGCGTACGACTTTATACGGACCTTCGTAGGGAGGAGATAGCCCCGTGTGAACCTTGTCTGTTCTAATGAAAACAATATCACAGTTGTTAACCTACATAAACATGCACCAAATTGTTTTGGTGTGACACAGTAAAAATTGCTTATTCAACTCGCATAGTATAAAGTCGCTTTGTTTTTTAAGCTTAAAATTGGCGAAAGTTACGCAATCAAAATTCAAAATGCCGAATTCAAATGAAATTCAGAAGTCCATTTTGTTGTTAGCCGACAATGAACAGCAAAACTATATACTTATATAAAAAAAGAGGAAATTTGGTTGTGATTTTCTATTTACCTTAGATAATTACAGAGCAAAAAATGAAGTTTAGGCCGATTGCACATTTCGTTAGCTTACCCCTTTGCACTTTCCAGCCGATAACTACGCTTATACACACATATATTGTTGATTTTATATATTCCAATTAAAATCATCAAACATCGCTTAGCTTATAGCTTAGCTGAAATGTACTTCGGGCCTAAACCAAACGAGAAATGATTGAAATTTAATTTTGTGTTTTTAAGGATATTTCCTTTTCTACTAAAATCTTTTCTTATTCTTGCTTTGTGTATTTGTATGCGTCTCGGTAAATATGTTATATGCGACCTGATTTAATTTGTTTTGTTTGCGGTATATTTCCAAGAAAAATACGTTACATGGAAATAATTTTTAGAGACTATTCGATTATATTCTACGCTACGCTATGTCATGTCATGTACATAAATGGTGAGAGAAGCGTTTTATGAATTTTAAGTATGAGAAAAATAAAAGGATTACGTCTTATGTCGTTATTATCGCAAGAAAATCAGCAGCTGCGTAAAGAAACGTGTTTTTACGGTTGGTATGTTCTTGACATAATAACACAACATATACATATATAATTTATATGTATTTGTTTGGATATGTTACGCACGGATGGGGTTCGTAAATATCTTTAATTACTTAACAACCTGTGGCTCACAACAATAACTATTTTTCGATATAAAAAAGGCGCAAGGAGACAGAAAGAAAGAGGGATGTGTTATACATATACTATACATAATATGTACGTTTGCATAAATAACTATCCGCACGCGACATATTTTTTTAGATTTTCATTTTGAAAAATAAATTTTTTAGTATAGTTTTGCTCACCCACCTCACCCAATACAACCTCTATATATGTGCATAGTTTAGTTTGTTTTATTTTATTAAGTTGAGCTTAAATTATAAATGAGTGGTGCGTGGTTTTTAGTAATCTTCATTAGGAGCCGGATTTTTTCATAAAGGGGACGTAACAGTTGTAGCAAACAGAATGTTGGTCCGTCAATTATTGAATGTGGCCTTGTTTGCAATATTAATTGATTCTATTTTGTTTCTTAATTCGATGTTTTTTGAAACGGTTGAAATTTTAAGTTTTGATTTCTATACTCTAGTATATTTAGAGCTTAGCTCCTTTATATCGTTCTTTGTTCTAAGGGCGAATGTCGGAAGGCCGAATGTCGAAAGGCCAAACGCCGAAAGGCCTAATGGGCAAAAGGCCGACACACATTTGTGGTACATCTATCAGTAGAAGCGATACGAGCGATACAATTCCTTTGATCTGTGCCTGCAAGATTGACAAAGCATTTACGAAGCATTAAATCTGCAATTCGCTCCAATACAAGCTAACCAAAAAATAACTTGAAACATTTGTGGTAGAATAATCAGTTGACGCGATTAAAGCGATACGATTCCTTTGATATGTGTCAGCAAGGTTGACGAAGCAATTTCCATTATCGTAAATATTAAGAACTTTTGGTCCGCACTTTGATAATTGTGTTTCTGGATTTTTTTTCTGGATGTTTTTTCAGGATTTTCAGTTTCTGTATTATTTTTTTCTAGGTAGCCAACTCAAAAAAAAAAATTATTTTTTTTCTTTTTTTATTATAATTAATTAATTTTTAATTATATGACAAAAAAACGTAAGAAGATTTTAATATTTAAGACGATTTACTATTAAACATTTTTATACAAAAATTTTGATAAAAATAAAAAATTTCGGCCTTTCGACATTCGGCCGTTCGACACATTCAGCCTTTCGACACATTCAGCCTTTCAACAATCGGCCTTTCGGCGTTCAGCCTTTCGAAATTCAGTCTTTCGGCCCTATTCCCTTTATATTTATGAAAGTATTCAGGTTTACTAGGAGATGTCAAACAGGAACGGAAAAAAATACACAAGATGTATAAACTTTGATGTACATATACGATACTATTTGTTGTAATAATTTATGATAATAAATATAATTCAAAATTGTAGTACGAGTAGTATTCTAATTTATTGTGTAAATTCCCTTTCGTATCTACATATCTCGTGAAAGTCGCAATCCGGTAGGAATAAATAATTAATTTATTCTGTACCATTAGCTCGTAAATTTACTTTTCGGTTGCCGCCTGTGAGGCAATAGCAGCAGAACTTGATATTTTTTTAGTTTAGTTGGTTTAGTCGATTAAGGCACACTAGCGTGCTGGCTACACATACTCCGTATAATCTTTGGCCAAGTAAGCTGCATCATCATGAGGTGGTACGTCCACCTTAATAATATTATTGTCTTTAAGGATTTCTCTAAATTCCGGTGAAATTCTCTTCAAGTGGCACAATCGAATTAAAGCACATAATCCTTTATGTGTGGCCAATTGAATTAGTACTACTGGACGACGTGAACTACCAACTGTCAACCATTCACAATCGAATCCAATTACATTGTACTATTTACAATCGCTAGAAGTACAAAAAAATACGATACATTCACAGAATTCATATCAACCACAGAGTTCTATTCACTCACATTTTTAATTTATCTCGATTTGTTGATTAAATTCTATTTGTTGATGATTAAAATTTGTCACGTTCCCCACGTACAAATATAAATTTGTTAGAGTGTACGGAATGAAAATTTGATGAAACAAACGTCATGTGTTTTTTATTTTTATTATTTTATTGCAAAAGGAGAAATTTGACATTCAACAAAAACATAACCAATAATTGCTAAAAATTTAAGTACCTATTTATTGGATTATTTTCTCGTCTCAAAATTAACTAATAAATTAAATATTATTAAATACTCATATCAGAATCTCATTTTTTCGAACAATTTCCGTCACAGAATAAAAAATTAAAAAAGTCTCTATAACCATAAAATCGTCATCCTGTTAAATTGGTTTAAACTGAGCAACCAACTCGAAATAAACATTCACTCAATATATGTCTCAATATGTCAAAGCATAGCAAATTTGCCTTTGCGTTTTGACGATTGAGGATGGAGTTTCTGTTGATAGAATTTAGGTTTTAGGTGATACTTACATGATATTCCGCCATTTTTTGTTATTGTGTGCCAATTCTATTATTATGGTAATATTGAACTGTTTACCTGATCTCAGCAGAATTATTTTTTAATCAATTTGATTGATAATATTCGTGTTTGCGAAAAAAATAATTCTCCATTATATTTCATCATTAAATCCTGCCAAAATTTATTTGTAGCTTATTTTTATTTAAAATAATTTACAAAATAATTTAGAAAAAATTGGGTCTATCCGACTCCTCGGACGACACTTTTCCCAGAAAGCATCCATTAAAGATCACCAATCCAACTATTTATACATATTTTTCAAACGTTTTCCGTTATTTTGGGCAGGCAAGGTCCTTAAAAGATCTTACGGCTTTTCTTAAATTTGGAGACCTCTTCCCCAATAACACAATTGATCACGACAATTACAATATAAATCTTACTCACAAATAATGTTAGATTTTTCGCCATTTTTCATCTTCGACCTTTAACAATTAAATCCAGTTATACATCTCTAGTATATCGTTGAAAGTCCTTAAGAATTTAATTTACTCCATTCAGAGAGCATCCACAATGTTGTAAAATTCATTTTCTAAAAATTTGTGCCGTTTGTTCAGATCACAATATTATGTGAGCAACGTGAGAATTGGCCGATATAATTCTTTACTCAGTGCTTCAGTGTGAACGGGGCATCGCTGTGGACCATTCGAAAATAGAAAATATTAAAACACAAACAATACAAAATCAGAATTAAAGTTAATTATCATTTGTTACCGAATCCCACCTCCTTGTCGTATAGCATTTCATATTATATATCTCCCAGTCTCCAAAACCTGCTCCACCCTAATGGCGTGATATTATTTTTAAACCTCCCATAGTAATTTGCTATTAGGAGTTATATACGACTTTGAATACCAATAGAATTTATTACTCAGAAATAATAGGCCCGATTCTGCCTTTCAAAATTTTATGTTATGTTATGTTATTTTTGTTTTTTCAATACAAATTCAAATAGGAAGCGGGGAAATAAAATAACATAACATGAATTTTAACGTTGCACAATCGGGCCCAATACCTTTAAAGACGATTTTATTCAAGCATTTCACAAATAATGTATCGATCAGCATGTCGTTGAAATTTAACCATTTTTAGTACATTTTAGTACTATAATTAATTATCCTAAATACCCATAATTAATTGGAACATACTTCTCAGAAAATACGGGTGGATCGCTTCGATCAGTTTGTCAAAAAATTTAAAAAATGAATGTTTTCTGTTTTCTATTGTGTATGTGTGCCTTTATTTTACTTTGCACGCTCAAACATTCACTGATTAGAAATAAATAAAACTCTTTGGTTTTATCTTTTCTTGATTTTTTGGTTTGTTAATTTTTTTCAAATACAAATTAAAAAGGTTTACAAATTCGCTTGAGTGCTAAAAGTAAATAACATTCATTGACGCCTAATTCAAAATTTGACGTCTAATAACAATAACAAACTAACTAGTTCGCGCATTTGACGAAATGAGGGAGGGTATAGCAGTTTACTTTTATACGGTAGATAGACACAAAGTCAATCGATTTTCAAAAATCGCGTAGTGAAAACGAAGTAATCCAGTTTTTTGTGAAGATTGTGTAATGACAGTCGTCTGTCATTATACACGATTTTCACCTAAACCGGATTATTTTGTATCCACAACGAGATTTTTGATCAAAATGACAACTGAAAATCGCGATTAACTCTGTGTCTGTCTACGGTATTACCGTCAAGACGATAACTCCAAATTATGATTATAAAATTAATTTTAAGGACTATAATTTATTTTACCGTCAAGAAAAGAGCAACGTATTTTAGGTAAATTTAGTAATGTAAATTCCATATTACACGGTAATCTATTCATTTTATCTTAAAGACACCTAGGGAACAATTGTTGGAATTTGCAAGGTGTATTGACTGTAGAATAATTTTTCTTCGGAAAGTTTGACATTACCTCGGTATACAGATAAACAAATTTATATTACTCGTTTTTGTTAAAATTACCCCCACGCAATGCTTCAATCGACTTCAAATATTGTGAAGAAGTAGATGATGAATCGTCAAATTTATCATCAATATAACAAGAAAATCGTCGGTTCCGTTTTTGAGAAAATCTGTTTAGTTGTTTTCTCTTCCACTGCAACCCCTCTCTATTCTATACTCGAATGGACCTAAAAGTTAACACAAATTGCTTATTACTAAAATCTATCTTTGTACAAAATTTCGATCAAAACGATCAATATTTTTGAGAATGGGAGGCAAAACAAAAATAATAAAAATGTGTGACTGGAAGGACGGACAGAAGGACGGACACGACATTTTTTTAATCAATTTTTCGGGGTCCTGATAACCTAACTCGTCGAGAAATGTGAAAATTTGGAACAACCTTTTTTCGTGATTACAATACTTACCCAATATAGCTTCGTTATAGTGGGAAAAGTAAAAAATTTTATTAATAAAAGTATTAATACATTTTCCCCACATATTTATAAATTAATACAAAATTTTGTTCTTCTTGTAAAATGTCAAAACATATACATAATGAGCACCAATAATTTCTAAATTTATTGTTTTTAGGTTGCAATCTTGGAGAGTATTACAAATTTTTCAATCTGCAGGGGAAGTTTGTCTACCAAATGATTTTTTTTTTTATATGAACTTCTTACTCTCTTTGTTACTCTCAGTAGTAATACTGCGGAGTTTTACGACACAGAAAGTAACAAAATTCGGCTTCATTTCAGTGTATTTTTTCACAAAAAACTTAATGACAGCACGATGTTCAATGTTTCCTATTTTTAAAAAAATACAAAAACACGTCTGCTTTAATCGGCTGTCTGAACAAAAACTATTTGATAAATCAACAGATCGTTCAAGCTCGGTTCACAAGATTTGTCAATTGAGCTGAAGCAAGATTGATTGATTGATTGAGATGTACGACCAAGCATTGTAGCAAGATTCCCGGATGACACCGGATCTACCGTCCATCCTTTTACATAATAACAAAACCAAAGGATAGGAAAGGAATGTTAGATGGGAGGGACTCGACCCAGTTACAGAGACCCAAGCGATCGATAGTTAGTAAAATAGTTAGTAAATATATAGAAAATAGTTAGCACAAGACAACACAATTTCAAAACTACAGCTTCTTCACTCCTTGTTGATTTTTGTGAACCTTCCACTTAAAGTATAGAAGTTTGATCTGTGATGACTGTTCTGTAATGAATTACAATTAGTAATACCAGTACCAAAAATTCAAGTTATAAGACACCAATTAGTTTCTAAAGTATGAATTCAATATAGGAATTTTTGGAAATCTGCGTTGAGTCCCTAGCCCTACGAACACTTCTGAAAATCAAGATCGAAGCCACATAATTATCACTAAATACCATTTTTAAAATTTAAATTAAGTACAAATAATCAATTAAATTCCCCACCATGGACCAATATCAAGGAAAATTCAAATCAAATATTAATGTAGTTGGAGCTCGTGAACATAAGTATAAAGAATTATTGTAATTTGATACTTAGGCTGAGGTCCAATTCGTGACTTATTTCAAATAAGTCAACTTATTTGACTTATTCAACATGGCGGCCTGAAAAAAGTCATTTGATGGTCCAATTCAAACCGAGACTTATTTCAACTTAACCATACATTTGAGAGGAATTTTGTGAGCCAAAATAAATATTAAAACGAAAAAGCAACAGCGTTAGGTGTTTTTATTAGGTATTCTATTTAACAGAAATAAAATAATGATAAAATGAGAAATTTAATAATTTTTTTGAATTTTATTGTTTATTAAATTATGTTGCCGCTCTATAAATACCACAATCTATTTTCGATTTATTGGTTGTGAAGTTTTTTGAAAACAACAACGTATTTTAAATCAGAAAATAATTTTAATATACCGCCGACATTTTTGTGGAAACTCTCCCAAATAAGCCAAGAAAGTCTACAATAAGTCTCCTCGCAAGGTGACTTATTGTATACTTTTAAATAAGTCAGTCTCCACACAATAAGTCGGGAATTGGACTCCAGCCTTATTATAAAAACATAATTGTAATTGATAAACCCGACGCAATCCAAGGAGTTCCAGAAATACTAAAATAATTGAATATCCCGACTACCAAAACTCTTTATCTGCATATTTTTGCAATTTTCATCAACCACAAGCTGCAAAACACTCATCTCACATAACGGAAGCATCACGTAACATCGGAAATGAATATATTAATATTGTATGTACTAAAAATCATGCAAAATTTCAATTTTCTTAAATCGATATTCGCTCTATTACGAGACTTCCCTGTATATGATAGATTCTGATTCGACTCAAATTTACTCGATAATACAAAGTACAAGAATCCCATTAGAATCGAATACATGAAACTTTTAATTCTAATTAAATTTCCAATTCAACTCAAATATTTACTCAATTATACTTAGTATAAGAATCCCATTTGATACGAATACGTGAACATTTTGCGTTGTGTTTTGTGTAGCTCATAAAGAGCACTACAGTTATCTCATATATGTATATACAGAGCACGAGTCAGAACATCGCCAAATAACAATAAAAAACCCAAAAAACCTTATTATACATAATACCAATGTATTAATGATACTAAAACTGCCAACACACATATAGGAAAATAGATGTTTTCATATAATCTTCGATGTGCATAGCAGGGGACGTATCGATGTGTACATGTCTTCTCTGTAATATGTACACACAAATCCACTTAAAAATAACAAAATCCAATTACAATGCAAATAGATTGGTTCAAATTACATATACAAAAAAATCATAACAAATATTCCTGTTCTATATACAGGGTGTAAAATATGCACCGGGACGGTCGAATAATTTGAATGATACACACCGCATCGAAAAACAAAATAATACGTGTTTAATATTTTTGAAAAAGCTATTGAATTACACTAAACTCGACCCAACTTGCTGCAATTGCTCGGAGCAACTTGCTGCAATTGCTGTTCGAAAACTATTATTTCTGTTCTAAATAAATTTGTTTTAACGGAAAAATAATAAAAAACATATTTTTTTTAGGATTAGTCGTTCTAGATTTTTAGGATTAGTCGTTCGAAATCTCACTTTTTCCAAGATCAATTACAGCGCCATCTGCACCGAAAACAAAAAATATTTCAAACAAAATTTACGTATTTTTTGACGTAGAATCCGAATCTGTAATAAAAAATGGGGGTTCCCATTTAAGATATTAAAGTTGCACCCACCCCCACCCACAGAAGGTGGAGGTGGCGGTCGAGTTTAGTGTAATTCAATAGATTTTTCAAAAATATTAAAAACGTATTATTTTGTTTTTCGATGCGGTGTGTATCATTTAAATTATTCGACCGTCCCGGTATATATTTTACACTCTGTATATCAATATTCAGGACTATATTTGTGTCGATAGTACATAAAATAAAATACAAAACACACGATCAAAAATGCGTAAAAATAAAATATGAAACTTAACTGCGTATACCAGTATCAAATTGATTAAATTTCAATTCTAATTCGATCTAAATATAGGATTATTGTTTATACATTTTATGAACAACCACACAAAAATTAAAATCATGCACTTAATCGAGAAATCAAGAAATTTGATTTTTTCTCTATAAATATAAAATATTGCCTGCTAAGTGCATCCCGGTGGATTACATTTTTTCCATATTTAATTCACTTCACTACCACACTAATTAACTAACTAAAACTAAAATTAAATTAAAAAAAAAACACTTTACACACCTTTTTAAATAGAAAACACTTTATAAATAAATAAATTAATTAATTAGTTTCGAAGAGGGCGACAAAAACACGTCCATCCTCTTCGAGCGTCAATCGCTCCAATCCAATCAAAATTTGAATTCTTATTTATTTCTATTTAATAAAAATCACAAATAATCACAGAAGAGCGATTATTTACCAGCTAAAATATGTTAGATTTAACAAAGTTTTAAGGAAAAAAACGTATGAAGTAAATGTAAATAATTTAATTTCAATAAATAAAACTAAAGGAAAACTCAAACGATAAAAGGTCCAACCTAAAAATTACGAATTTTCCTTTTTTGTACTTGTACTTGTACTGTTTTTTATACTTGTTTTTCAAAAAACAATTTACCAGCTTAGCTTAGCAGGAAGACACTTCAATTAAATTTTTAATAGAAATCATTTGATCACAACAATAAATGTATCTGTACATCATACAAACTATATGAACAATATTTCAACATTTAGATTATTTTTCAAAAAAGCATAGGGAATTTGTCTAGTTTCAATACATTTTAACTCATGTTAAAAAACATTCTTACGAAAATAAGTAGCCTGTGAGCGTGTTTATTTTTTACGTTTCTTGCTTATTTAAGGGGAATAATTTAAACCAATCAGAAGAGACGTCAAATTTACGAAATTACGATATACGCAAATACGCAAGCTCGTGACGAGCCATAATGTAAATTTCTGAGAAATGTCAGAAAAGAATAAGCAAAAGTTAAAAAAATAGTTGGTATGACTGCAATTTGGATCCAATGCGATAACATATTTTTAACTCTGTTAAGTTGTCATTTTGCTTCAAGCTCAACTCCGTTAAGTTGTCATCTTGCTTTCAGCTCAATACGCTTTATGGCGTTAAGCAAAAGTAGATGTCACTACCGCTGTGAATGTGGATTAAGCTCTCAAATTATTAAAAATTATACGCCGAAAAAGTTTGTGAATTAAACTTTTGATAAATAAAATTATAATAAAACCATTAATTAATTTGGCCATAAAATGTTACACGCCTATTTCTTAGGAAAAAGTTTTGTTTTGACATTTAACCCACATTCACATTGCTAGTGTCACCATTTTAGTTACATAAATTAATAAAGCGTATTGACAAATTTTGTGAACCGAGCTTCCATATAGTTATATGCCGTCTTACTTTGGTAAAAGTTATTCCTATCCGGATAGGAATGAAATTTTGCCCAAAGTAAGAACAATTCTTCTTCAGAATATTTTTTTTTTTTTACTTTTAATACTAGTTGGTATCAAACTCTAAAATATAATTTATTATTTAGAATTTTAACAAATATAAAATAGCGATGACAAATTATTGAATAAAGTATAATAATTCTAAATGATAATTAACAAAATTTAAAATTCTGGGGCGCTATCATGAAATCCGGACGGTAAATTTTAGCGGTAATAAACAATTCTATGAAAAATTTAGAACAAATTCAAAAAATGGTCAAAGTTTGTAACGGAATGATTACCATAAAGGTAAGGGGTGAACTCCGTTAACAGAAATCCGAGGTTTCGTCGTTGGTTTTCTCCTTAGCAGCCATTAGCCTGCCAGCTGAGTCGGTATGGGGGTGGGATTAGGAGAGAAACCTCGGTTGTGATCAGCTGCTTTGAAAGAGAGTGTCGTAGTCAATAACCAAAGAATTAATTCAAAACATACTTAAACTTTCCGTGCCGTACAGCGGACGGTGCTCCCCATGTCAAGACCCCCATTATTTCCCCAAAAAAAAAACTAGCTCATATTAATATACATTATAATTTATCACTAAATTACAAAAAAAAAACATTTATTATTTAAAATCGAAAATTAAAGAAAAACAAAACTCATACCAATAAATGGTACGATGGCGAGACAATGCCCCTGCTTATCCATTCCAACCAACACCCAAAAGAAGAAATATTATGAAATGTAATATGAAAAAAAACTTACCCCAAACACCGGCAAAGCGCTCCACTGGTGGTGGCTGATACTATGCTAAGATAAATTGTTATTAATTAGAGTAGGATAAGCAAAAACACCATATCCCGTTACAATATCCGATTATCCAAAAAAAATTTAATACTTATGTAAGATAACACTAAATCTATATATACAAATTAGAATTTTAAGAATTAATTTTTAGAAAAGCAAACTAAAGCAAAAATAACATATGTACATGTAACGAAAATGTTGTACAACTAGATCTAACAATTGCAGTATGTTAAGAACATCCTGAAAATTGCATGATTGAATGATCACTTGGGGAACACACACACGATTGTCTCTTTTAGTTTTTTCCACTTTAATGCTCGTCACAAATAGCACAAAGCACACACTGTAATGAGCCTCGAATTAAAACGCCCACGGTATAACCACCAACAGCAACCAGCCCTCACTCAACAACGGCACCAACACACGTCCGTTAGGTGACGAACGGGAATAATGCGCAATCACACGGAAAAATGTCAACGTATGACGCTGCACATACTCAGCCACGCACGGTTAATACAAAAACCAAGGCCTGTCAAACTGGCCACACCTTAAAACGCACAGAATAAAACCAGTTATTTTACTGCAGAAGTATCATAATTACAATTCGTAATAATTACCTTTAATCAGGAAAGGTTACACAATCCGAGCACCAACTATTAATCCTAGGGTATGCCACCAACTATCAATTAAAAGCACGATCACTATTTGCTAGAGCTGGTCCCGCAATTTTACACTCACAAATTACGAGAAAATAGAAACTTTTTCCACAAAATGATTAACAATAAAGCCACGAACACGCAACTTCAAATTTTTGCGTTTTATTATTATTATTTTTTATGATCTTGTATGTTACAAAAACAAATGTTAGGACGTTACTCATGTCACGTAGCCTCGCATTTATCAAGTTGAAACGTAAGTTCGTTTCATTCGTGGGGAAACCTACCCCTGTGATGTCTCATGCCGGGCGTAAAACTTACCAGAAGTTAGGTATGTTGCAAATCTTTAACATGGTAAATGCCAAGGCTCTGATTGTTTTCGTCACAAACCTCAAAAGCAACTTTACCAATATTTTTCACAATACGTGCTTTTATCGATTTAGGCGCTAGTTTCGCCGAATACTTTTTTGCTGCATCGCTTTGTGTAAAATTTTTGACATATACTGAATCACCGGGCTGGAAGTTTCGTGTTCGAGATCGTAAATTATAATATTTGGCACTATTGTCGTGAGACTTTTTTAAATTAACAATTGCATTACGACGTACAATGCTTAATTTGTTGGTATTGTTGTTAATGGAAAAATATCCGTCTTCCGTAAAACCCAGAAGTTGATAGAGTTTATACTCTTTACCGTGTAGGATTTGGTTCTGTCCAAATACTATAAAATGCGGGGAATATCCAGTACCACTATGCTTGGCATTGTTCAATGCTGATTCAAATTCAAAAAGGTGAGTATCCCACAATCTTTGATCGTCTTTTATGTAAGATCTAATGGCTGATAGCAAGGTCCTATTCACTCTTTCAGAGGCATTACTCTGTGGTGAATATTTAGGCGTTAGGACATGATTTACACCACATTGGTCTAGAAATGTTTTAAACGCGATTGAACAAAATTGGGGTCCATTATCAGTAAACACTGTTTGCGGCACGGAGAATCGAAGAAAAATTCTTCCTAGAAAATCAATGGTGGACTGAGCGGTGGCCTGCCGTAAAGGTTGGAGACAAACGAAACGGGATAATTTATCTAATACAATTAGAATATAGCAATTCCCTGATTTAGATCTTGGATATGGCCCCAGAAAATCTAAATATAGGAATTGAAAGGGCCTGAAAACTTCCTGGAACGAACCCATCAAAGGTCTGGTTATGTAATTCACAGGTTTACAGGTTTTACAAGTTGTGCACTGCTGGATATAGGTTTTGACATCTTTCGTCATTCCACTCCAATAAAATTGACGCTGTAAACGTTCCAGAGTTTTAGCAATTCCTAAATGCGCTGAGGTAGGATCATCGTGCGCTTTTTTAATTAGGTCCGCGCTCATAGGAGTAGGAACGATTAGTTTCCAGTCACTTGGGATAGAATCATCGTAATCAGAACCTGAATTGAAATTGATGAGCAATTTACCGTTTTCTAGTTTTAGGTTGGAAGTATTAGTTCCACTTTCTAAAAATTCTTTTATTTTATTTTGATACTCTTGATCATTAAAATGATCGGACGATAGATCAATGTAAAGTGGAGATGTAAACCGAGCAGTGATTTGTTTCAACTCAGAAATACCTTGAAACACTAGTTCGTCTGCATTAACCCTCGACAAAGCGTCAGGAACAACATTTTGTGACCCACTTCGGTGAATAATTTTGAAATTGTACGGTTGCAGCTTTAAAGCCCACCGAGCAAGACGACCAGCAAGATCACGCTGTGATATGAGCCATTTTAGTGCTGCATGGTCAGTAACGACAGTGAAAGTGTAACCTTCTACATAAGGGCGAAATGTCTTGATTCCATGTACAACAGCATAACATTCCAGTTCTGTAATGCTATATTTCTGTTGTGTAGAATTAAGTTTTTTCGACGTGAAAGCAATGGGGTGTTCTCCTCCTTCTTCATCATACTGGAACAACACGCTTCCAATGCCTGTAGTACTGGCATCGCATTGTATGAAGAACTCCTGTGAGAAATTAGCATGTCTTAAGACCGGAGCTGTGGTCATCGATTCCTTTAGAGCTTCAAACGATTGTTGTGCTTCTGGTGACCAATGAAATTTTTTTTGCTTCTTCAATAGATTTGTCAAAGGGGCGGCGAGGGTTGAGAAGTTTTTAATAAAACGTCGGTAGTAACCAGTCATACCAAGAAATTGACGAATTTTTCGAACAGTTTTGGGCACGGGGAAATTGCTGAGTGCGACAACTTTGTCCGGGTCAACCCGAAGGCCTCCTTCACCAACAACATAACCCAAGAATCGAGTGGATTTTAGCGCAAATTTACTCTTGCTCACATTAATTGTCAACGCTGCCTCCATCAAAAAACGACTGACATCTTTCAATAATAATAAGTGCTCTTCCCAAGTTGCGGACGTAACAAGCAAGTCGTCGAGGTAAACGAATATGCGATCATGGAGATGATATGGAATCACCCGATCCATTAGTCGGCACATACGTTGTGGCGCGTTGCACAACCCGAAAGGCATAACCGTAAACTGGTACAGCGGACGACCGGGTACCGTGAAGGCTGTCTTATCCCTAGACCCAACATCCAGAGGGATCTGCCAAAACGCGTCCTTTAGATCAATGCTAGATATATATCTAGTTTGATCTAAACGGCTTAGCAGACCATCGATGTTAGGTAAGGGATAAGAATCCTTCTTAGTGACCTCGTTTACCTTCCGGGCGTCCAAACACAGCCTTACCTTTCCGTTGGCCTTTCGGACCAATGTCACGGGTGAATTCCACTCACTCTCATGGCACTCCTCGATCACTCCCAACGCGAGCATCCTGTCAATCTCAGCGTATAAGTCAGCCTGTTTTGCTGGTGAGATGGGGTAGAAGCGTTGCTTAACCGGAACAGCCTGATCAACCAGTTTAATTTCATGTGAGGTCTTTGTAGTGCTTCCCAAGCCTAAATTCTCTGAAGAAGGAAAACCACGAACAATTTTCGCTAATTCTTGCCTTTGAGCCTCATTGAGCTCATGCACATTAGTGTCAGAAGAAGATGGAGTTAGCGCGGAAACAATGGTTGGCGCTATTCCAAATTCTTTCCAAAAATTAATTCCTAAGTATAATTGTTCGGATAAATCAGGAGCCAACAAGAATGAAAATGATTTGGTTATACCATTAAAAGTGGTGGGTAAAGTAATAAAGCCTAAGACGCGCTTCTTTTGACCACTGGCCGTTTGGAGATACGATATACGCTTGCGGAAGTTAATATTGTTTTCGGCGATAAACTCTTCACATCCTTTTCCCAATACACTAATATTAGCTCCGCTATCAAGAAGACCATAAAAATGTTTGTTGCCTAATATTACTTCCGAACGCGGTCGACCATCATTCGAATCGTATAATATCGAAGAGGTTACTAATTTGGTTAGAGCCTTTCGTTGATGCCAATAGTTAATTGATCGTTTTCGATGAGCGGAAGGATTACAATTACCTTCAGTTATGGATAAAGGGGAATGAGATGGCATTGTTTCGGTTGGGTAAATACTTGGTTGGTTAAGTTTCAGCGTTTTTGGTTCTGATCGAGCCACGTATTCGTCGCGGCATCTTCTTTCTTCACACTGGGATTTTGTAACAATTTCACCGGAAGATGACTCCTCCCAGACATAGACTCCTCCGTTTTCGCGTTTCCCGAATATAGTTTGCATCGAGGACAATTAATTTCATCGGCATTTGGAAATCCACATTTCTTACAAAATGTATGTAGAAGTTTTCCAAAAGGGCATTTTATAAAATAATGACCTTGACCAGCACAATTCCAACAGTAAATAGTGGGTTTTGGGACAAACGCACTGTTATTCGCAGCTGTAGATGATGATTTCATCATCGGTGTTGGATACAATTTATGATACGCAGCTTCAACCTTTGGGTTGGTGGTATATGCATGATCAAAATTAATATTATTATTTAACTCGTTATGAGCGGTATTATACGTGGTCAAAGTAGGTGGTAACATTTCTTTGCCTAAGGTACCAGAAGTACCAAGGGAGGTGCCAGTTACATGATTTTCGAATTGTACAACTTCATTTACCTCCGCCTTACGTGGGATTGCACGCGAGGTTTGTTTTTGTAAACCCAATTCTGGAACGAAACCTTCCTCAGACCAAACTTCTTCGAGATTTCGGCAACGGGCTATTAATTGGTCAATAGTTGAAAAGGTTTCACTTATTGTGTTTAACTTCAGTCCAGGTCGCATATTCTTTCGGACAATTCGAATGAACTCCACGTCAGAATATGGAATATGTAGTCCACTGGAAATCATAAACATATCGCTAAAGAATGACATAAAACTTTCGTTTGTTTCCCAACGTTGGATGCGTCGATCTAGCTGAGTTTTAATATTGTCATCAGTTCGGGTATCTTGAAAGTAACGTTGCATTTCACTGCGAAGTTGATGCCAAGTAATTTCGGAATGAACATTTTTGCGGAGAAAAGCCCAATACCATTCAGAAGCTTCTTTTTCTAAGATACATCCCAATTCTTTTACCAGCCTATACTGTGACACATTATATGTGTTCGCCAGGTATTCAACTTGGAATAAAAATTTATCAACAGCTCTGTCTGTTCTACTGCCATTGTACTTAATATTAAAATGTCTTAAGGTTTTTATTCTAGCATCGTCTTGATTGTAATTGACATTCGAATAATATGGACCAGATGCCATGCCAGAATTTTGGACTGATCGAAAATTTGGTGGGGCAGTTTGATATGACATGTGTTGAGCAGCGGGGTCCACATGCGGTAATTGTGATTGCGCTGCGCCTGAGGGCCTAGCGAAATTAAATGCGGGCGGCAGTGAAGTATCTGACAACAAATTCTGATTATTACTATTGGGATTAAACAAATTTGGTACAGGTATATGTTCCGACGACATATCCCTCAATCTAGAGTTTTGAACGGAGTGGTTTGTACCAAAAGAAAAATTTGGTTGACGATTCGTATCGCAGTTATCAAATTTCTGATTCAGGTTGAAAACTGCCCGTTCAGAATTTGATGAATCTTCCTTAGAAATAAACAAATGATTCTTTGGTTCCAAATTTCTCAATGTCAGAGTTAGTTCGGTAATTTTATCTTGTATATGTTGCCGTTGAATCTCATTATTACTCACGGACTTCTCGAGGGTTTGGGAATTAGCTCTTGCACCGGAAGATGGCCCTGCCTTGACAGGTTCTTCAAAATGGACCGTTCTACGGGGTTTATTTTGCATTGATTTTAGTTGTTGCATTATTGAATTTGTGCTCATCACTTCATTATTCAAATGTTGTGTGGCTATTTCATCTGCCTGCAAAATTAGAGCGGTTTTATTAACTAAATCGGCATTGCTAACTATTGTTTCTGATGATGAACTCGTATCATTTGGCCTCGGAGTTTGGGAAGTTTGAAGACCACTAGATGCACCGTATTCACTGGAAGTCTTTGATTGTGTTAGTGATTCATCAGAATCAGATTCATCATCAGTTAAATCTTCATCAGGTGATTTTTGGAACGATGAATTTTGTGCCAATTCTTTAATTGTATCTTCATCTAAACTTTTACTATTAATGTTAGCCTCATGGACGAGTCCGAGGAGTTTTTCGCAAATATCAAGAGCAACGGAAGATTCCTCTTTGGCAACTCTAGAGCTAAAAATGCGGGTTAATCGACCTCTAATATGAAGTAACCGCGCTTCTGCCTGAAAAATGCTTTGTTGGTCGTCAAAATGCTCCATAAGCGTACTCTGGATTTGTGACAGTTTCCTATTACATAAATTAACTTCACGAAGGGGATTTTTCCTAGCGCCTTCATGAGCGCGAGTAGGAGTTAACACCGGCGCACCTTGTTCTTTAAGTATCGATGCTTTCAAGGTTTCGTATTGTTCAACCGGGGTGCCCTTTAGACTTCGAATTTTGCATTCGACCAAATATTCGTCGTGTTCAAGATAATCAATATTCATCATTAATTGGAATTTCAAAAAAAAATTAAACATACAAAATAATAAGAACACAAAATATAAATTAAATAACAAAAAAAAATTCAAATAAATATTAGAACAATGTATAATAAGTATATATAGATATATATAATATATAAATGCTAGAGGGAAGCGAAGGTCTCAACATGGAAAAAAAAAACCGCTGCACTACGGGCAAAAAAAAAAATTAACAACTAATAATGGCTAAATATTTATCAAATAAAATAAACTACAAGGTTCAAAACGATGACTTTCCACCTTTATTCAACCCATTTCCTAAAGGGGCATAAGAATGTATGTCATGCTTTGAATTTCTAATAAGAAAAAGACAAAAAAAATAATTATAGGAAAATTTACGAAAAATATTTGAATTGGATGATAGTAGTAACACACTAATTTAAATCAAAATTCATTGTCTTCAAACTTTTATTATAAAAGGAGCAATGCACTTAATAAAATCAGAAATGCTAGCCTTGTAAAAGTTCTAATAAACGCTCGACCTAACCAGGGATGCGTTTATCATCCACCATCACGATAAATAAAATAACTAACGGCTAACAGCATCACCAACAACATCCTTTATCAACAGTGATACTGGATTAAACGATGTAATCGTAGCAATATCTGTCTGAAGGCCGCAATTACCTGTTATCATCCAATTCAAGGCAGAAAAATTAATGTAATCTGATGAAATAAACTACTAAATGCGACGTCTGAAATTTATTATAGCTGTGTTGTATATCATGCGACGAAACTGATATACTCTTGCGGTAAAGCTATTATTTACTCTAAATTCAACACTAGCAAGTGGATATCTAGAAATCAAAAATATACCAATATAAAAAAAAATGAATCATAAACTTATAACGTCGCAATTATTTGCTTACCATAGCTTGGGCGCCACTGTAACGGAATGATTACCATAAAGGTAAGGGGTGAACTCCGTTAACAGAAATCCGAGGTTTCGTCGTTGGTTTTCTCCTTAGCAGCCATTAGCCTGCCAGCTGAGTCGGTATGGGGGTGGGATTAGGAGAGAAACCTCGGTTGTGATCAGCTGCTTTGAAAGAGAGTGTCGTAGTCAATAACCAAAGAATTAATTCAAAACATACTTAAACTTTCCGTGCCGTACAGCGGACGGTGCTCCCCATGTCAAGACCCCCATTATTTCCCCAAAAAAAAAACTAGCTCATATTAATATACATTATAATTTATCACTAAATTACAAAAAAAAAACATTTATTATTTAAAATCGAAAATTAAAGAAAAACAAAACTCATACCAATAAATGGTACGATGGCGAGACAATGCCCCTGCTTATCCATTCCAACCAACACCCAAAAGAAGAAATATTATGAAATGTAATATGAAAAAAAACTTACCCCAAACACCGGCAAAGCGCTCCACTGGTGGTGGCTGATACTATGCTAAGATAAATTGTTATTAATTAGAGTAGGATAAGCAAAAACACCATATCCCGTTACAATATCCGATTATCCAAAAAAAATTTAATACTTATGTAAGATAACACTAAATCTATATATACAAATTAGAATTTTAAGAATTAATTTTTAGAAAAGCAAACTAAAGCAAAAATAACATATGTACATGTAACGAAAATGTTGTACAACTAGATCTAACAATTGCAGTATGTTAAGAACATCCTGAAAATTGCATGATTGAATGATCACTTGGGGAACACACACACGATTGTCTCTTTTAGTTTTTTCCACTTTAATGCTCGTCACAAATAGCACAAAGCACACACTGTAATGAGCCTCGAATTAAAACGCCCACGGTATAACCACCAACAGCAACCAGCCCTCACTCAACAACGGCACCAACACACGTCCGTTAGGTGACGAACGGGAATAATGCGCAATCACACGGAAAAATGTCAACGTATGACGCTGCACATACTCAGCCACGCACGGTTAATACAAAAACCAAGGCCTGTCAAACTGGCCACACCTTAAAACGCACAGAATAAAACCAGTTATTTTACTGCAGAAGTATCATAATTACAATTCGTAATAATTACCTTTAATCAGGAAAGGTTACACAATCCGAGCACCAACTATTAATCCTAGGGTATGCCACCAACTATCAATTAAAAGCACGATCACTATTTGCTAGAGCTGGTCCCGCAATTTTACACTCACAAATTACGAGAAAATAGAAACTTTTTCCACAAAATGATTAACAATAAAGCCACGAACACGCAACTTCAAATTTTTGCGTTTTATTATTATTATTTTTTATGATCTTGTATGTTACAAAAACATGAAATTATCACAGCTAAAGTGAAATTCGGTATGATCAACAAGGTAATCAAAATCAAAAAAAATTCTAAACCGAGTACCTTTGCAAACACAACAGGTACAAATGTTAGGACGTTACTCATGTCACGTAGCCTCGCATTTATCAAGTTGAAACGTAAGTTCGTTTCAAGTTACCCAAGTTATTTTGTATGAAATTGCAAATAAGTGAAAGTTTATCGACACAAATGTATTCGACAAATATTTCATGACGATCAGAAATTTGCCGTTAAACCTTTATGTAATTGCGATTTGATACAAAATAACTTGGGTAACTTTGACCATTTTTTGAATTTATTCTAAATTTTTCATAGAATTGTTTATTACCGTTAAAATTTACCGTCCGGATTTCATGATAGAGCCCCTGATTTATCGAAAAATTGATAATTGTTATTTAATACCAACTCATAAAACTAAATATATGTAATATATTTACTCTAGTGGTAAACACTAAAACTACGTGAAGAGAATTTTTCTATAGGAGGAATTTTTACTTCGAGTGTTTGCTGTATGGTGCGTCGTTGTCCTGGGACAAAATCTCAAATGTCAAACATTTACATAGGAATTCCTATGTAACACAAGTGTAAATAAATTGTTATTTATGAATGATATTTCTTGATTTATTGGAATTTTATAAGAGGTTTTCATTTATAAAGTGTTAATGAATACAATTTAACTTTAATTGGAAGATATTTTTCTATTTTGTTTAAAATAAATTTAGAGGTGTATTTCTCAGTAAAACATGTCAAGATACGAATATTGTTATTTTTTAAAGATAATTTATTAGTTTTTGTGATGAGACGTTTGTATCTACAGTATTTCAAATTAGTTCTATTAATATTTACTTAATTTTTTTAATACTAGATCCCAGACACACCATCTATATGCGAACTCTCTTACTAATTGAAATATCCTCCTATACCTACTTCTCAGCGGAATGAAACTCTTCATTCCGGAATGAAAATACACGGCATTGTTGTTGTAAAATTGCCAAAGTAAAGCGCTGGTTATATAGACGAAGACGAAACGAAAACGAAACGGAACGAATGAATTGAATGCATGAAAGTATATGAATATGAATTATGAATGAGACCAATTATATAGACGAAACGAAACGAAGACTGCCGGTGGAATTGATTCAATTCAATTTGCTTTCGTTTCGTTCTTCCGGTAATTCACTATCGGTTCTGTTTTTTACTATCCCTTAAAATTTGTTATTTGTTTTTTTTTTATTAGTAATATACTAATATAAATAAAAGTCGGTGTTCATTTTTTTTTTCAAATCTTATTTTATTTGAATAATTTTATAATTGCACGACAATAAATTCTTGAAATAAAATATGTATAACCAAATTTTCAAACGTCAAAAAACGAATTCGTCAATTCGTCTATATAACCATGTCTCCTCGTCCTCCGTCTTTCGTTTCGGTCCGTTTCGTTTCGTTTCGTTTTCATCTATATAACTAGCGCTTAAGACTACAATAGATGTGTTTCTACTAGTAGAATATAAGTGGCGCTCCATGAACTTTTAAAATCAGCTAGTACTCAGTAAATTCTTTTACTTAATTTGTTTCAAAAATTGCTAGAAGTGTTGTATTAAATCGAATTGTTTATTTGTAAGGTAAGAATTTAGTTGACTTTCAAAAACTTTCAAATTCAGCAAGTAAATACTTTGAGATACCCACTAGTTGACAAGCAAAATCCTTTAAAAAATCAAGAAAATCAATTATTTTTCCTATTCTGAAACAGAAAATTTTCAAAATTCCTAGAATTCTTATTAAGTTACGATTGTTAAAAGTAAAATTCACATAATTGACTAATTGTGAAAACTCTTATCACCCTTTCTTAGGATCCTGAAATCATTCAAAACATATTTTAAATCCTTAATGTAGAAACAATAATATTACATACTAAATCCATCTTAATTGTCTAATACGAGTATTAGAGTACAAATTTGGTAAGATTTAAAAATTAACTGACAGTTTTAGAATTTAAACTTTAATGGCTTGAAATTCTGGAAACTATATTAATTGAAGTTCTTAAATTTTTTATCATATGTTTTTTGAAATTCTTAAATTTATCGAAATTCTGATTATATTGAAGCCATTAAATTGGTAAATTTTTAAAATTTCATGAAATTTGTTAAAGTTTTTAAAATTTCTCAACATTAATTTAGTTAATTTTTTAAGATTATCCAATTTCTTAGAACCTTGAACTGTTTAAAACTTAGCTCCTTGATTTTTTTTTGATTTTGATTAAATTCTTGAAATATTTAGTCTCTAAAATTAAATTAAACAAAAAATTAGTGAGGTACTGATCTAAGAATTTTTAAAATTTTAAAATTCTTAAAATTTCATGATTTTAAAATTGGATTAAATTCTTTAAATTTATTCTTTATATCAATGTTTCCAAGTAGTTGGTTAATGGTGTGCCAATACAATTATAAAAAATTGTTTTTTTGTGAAATAATTTCGTTTTTATTTAACTGTAATATTAAGGATCAGTCAGAATCTGGCCCATAATACGCCAGGTTTTTATTTTTGTTTTTCAACGCAAATTTTTATAGAAAGAGGGAGAATAAAATAACAAAAGATACATTTTACTATATCAGAATCGGGCCCAATATCGTAACCCGTGTCAACTGGCGCCAAATGGCTAAGTTGGTTTCAGTATAGAAAGTAAACCGTTTCTCAATTTTTGGTCTTCATACGAATTTCCAGTTCTAAATCTCTTCGCGTGAGTTAACTCTTTTTAGAGTAGTGCCAATTAGGGGTATCCAGACGGCCTGGTTTCTCCGAACATGTTCTGGATTTTCAAACTTCAAATTTTATATTAGGAACTACTTACAGAATCGGCTTACTAACTTAGTGTACAATTTCACTAACATTTATTGCGAGTTTTGTTTGGCGGTGGAAGTGCAGAAAAGGCCTGGTTTGGTTATGTGTTTAAAAAACAAATTTCTCTTTACCAAATCTAAGTTTTTGATTTATGGTTTGTATTTATGTATCAAAGTATCACTAGCAAAGTGCTAGAATATTTGTTGAATTCTGGCCATTTTTCATTTAAGAAACTCTATTCCGGCCCCAAATCAAACTTTTACGATTGTACATCAATTCCATTGAAATTTGGATTTAACCAACGTATTTGATGATAAATGCATTTGTTTCAACACATCTAAATATAATGAATCAAGGTTGCGGGTTTTGAATTTTTTTCTGGAAGAGATTTAACTACAAATCTGTTCTCTAACCAATGAATGGTCGTCGCCACCAAACTAATTTTTTCTTTCAAACTTTTCAGACTTTGTTCATATTTAGTCGTTTTTGGCCTGGTCATCCTAGTGACAACTTCCATTGGCTATTCAAACAACACACAAAAGAATTTAAACTTAAATATACACGTGTGTTCTTCTTGAAACCTTTATTGCGATTAAAACATTTTATTTCCTTTCTCTTGCATTTGTCATAAATTATTGAGTTCGGCTTGCTTATAGTAATCAATTTCCATCCATAGATGGCATTAGTAAATATTAAGAGGAAACAATATTTTTATCAATAATTCAGAGCCACAGATGGCGTTCACAAATAATTACATAATTAAATTTTACAATATAATTCCAAATAATATCCGTTGGTTTATCTTCTTTACGATGGCCGTAACAATACCAACGCATACCCTGAACTAAAACTACATAAGTCAATGAAGAAACGTTCAATCAAAATGTATCGCAATAAAAATTTGCGATGGTTTATTGTGGCTGTTCAGTTTCAAACATTTCGGTATCTAACAAAAATAATTTCAAATCGGTTTCAGACATGAAACGTGTGACAGTAAAGTTACCACCGAAATTCGTGAATTTCGACCAAAATCAGTGCTGAATGGACATTGTTCAAAAGTTGTTGAATGAAGTCAACGGCGATTCAGAACTGCTCAAACGTTATGATCCACTAGTGATAAAACAGGAGTTCACGAATATGACGTCGAAAGTAAGGCTCAATCATCCCACTGAAAGCTTCCTAAAGAGGCAAGGCCAAAAAAAGTGTAACATGAGTTCTTAGGTCATACGATCAGGAAGTGCCATGTATTTTATTACCAAGTAATTTTCTTTCGAGCTTTCCGTATTTGTCAAAAATATTTGGTATTCATTCCAAATTACTTTTACGGTTTCCCATTTCCCAGCATTTCGATATTTTGCTTTATCACAATTCTAAACGTCTTTTCCACTTTTTGTTAGAATAACTGCAAAAAAGGTCGATTTTTGAAAATTCAAAAATATTTTGACGTGCCATAAAATGATCTAAATTCATAGATCTTGTAAATTTTGAAATTCTACATATTTTTGTTTTTTAGAAAAAAATTAATTCTCTCATTGAGTTATGAAATTTTCCTAAATTCTTAAATTGCTTGAAATTTATGTTCCTCAAATTTGTAAATTTTTGAAGAAATTTCTTGATTTTTTTTTTCTAAATTTGTGAATTTCTTAAATAATTTAAAACTCTAAAATTCTTAGTAATGAAATTTGTAAACCTTTCGAAATAATTGAAATTCCTAAAATTGTTAAGAGATGGAAGAAAGTCCTTATCAGATACTTAATTTCAAAATAATTTTTTTTAGTTCATTCTGAAACTGTTGGTAAACTCTGTTTGTTGTACTAACGATTTTTACATACTATATTATTCCGTTAGTTCTTCTAAATACGAGTAAAATAATATCATCACCTGTTTCTGCTAAAAGTTGAGAAATATGTACAATACATACATCCAACAACAAAAAAAAATTCTTAAAGGCTTTAGCTCCTATTAAAAATTTCTTCGGTTTACATACACATAATAGGGGAATCTTTAACAATGGTTCATTTCTTGTTGTTGTTCGTTGTTCGCGCTGCAATATCAAGCTTACCATCTGCCCTAATTTTAAAGTAAAACAGGGAAATCAACATCTGCAATGTGTGGTGTAATCGACGACGACAAGAATATTAATGAATAGCATACAAAAAGCATAAATGTTATATTGTGTATGTAAATGTTATTATGTAGGTCCATCAGGGGCACATACTGATCACCAACATGTTATATAAATACAAATTCTTATATAAATAAATAAATTAAAGTCACGTGCTGCTACTGCTGCTGCTACTGATGCTGCTATTAGAGTATATAATACACATAAGAAATATAAAAGAAGAAACCACTAAAAGGATATTTACTCAGCAGATGAACGTTTGTCTTTATAATTTTTGTTCGTTTCGCCTTTTTTTTTTTGTGTTTACATCAACAGAATTCAGATAAAAATAAAAAAGATTTTTTTCGTTTTTTAGTTTCTTTTGGCTGATTACTCAAAACAAAGATAATATGTAGTTTCCCATTCTTAGATAAAATGTATCACCTTTTGGTCTGGTCTGGTGTTATGGTATTCGTCTTTTTTACGGTGGTTTCTTCTACTTCAATTTTTTTATCTTTCTATGTATAAGTGTATACATACTACATATATACAATAATAATCAAAATGAAAATGAGTTTTCACAAAAAAAAATAAAAAACGAAAATGTCGTTGACATAAATTTTAATGGATAGACGGATAAAAAAAAAACAATCGGAAAAGCGAGGAGGAAATTATGGCTTTTAACATGAGCAAGCATCGTGTGGAGATGAACAGTTTTAGTAATTTCGTTATAACGACGTCGACTACTGCTATTACTACTATTAATAGTAATCTGCAACAAAAAAAAAAAAAAATAGTTTGAAACAAATTACTACCGATAATAATTGTAATGATGATGGCAAGCTGGAAGGAATGTGTGATTTCATTTTTGGCTTAGGCGCGTGTCTTAGATAAATTTGTGTTTAACCGAAGATGAAGATTTTACTTAACAGTTCAAGTTACGATTCAAAAATTTCAGACAATAAAATTATTTGTCGAATTGTATCTTTGGAAAGTTGATGAACTCAAACACTCTGGACGCTTTACAAAATTTGCTAATTATTTTATAGGTAAAGGTAATAGCTAAACACAAACACGTCAATAGTACAATTGTTTCAGAAATTTTCACTATTGACATGTTTCCGGAGAAAATTGTTTGGGTTCGAAGGGGAAACCTTTTTAAATTATTTTTGGTGATCTTGAAATCGTATGTCAAGGTCATGTTAACTTTTGTCCGTTTTTTTTTTGCCCGCTCTTTACTTTTCAAAATTTATTCTTATTTACGCTTGCGGTAAACGTGAACCGTTTTTAAATTAAGATATTGAGACATTTTGGAAATTTTCACAAAATTCTCAACTATTTCACGCACCTAATCAAGTTTTCTCAATAATATTGGAGTACTAGAATGACACCTCAGATACATATACACATTGAGCGCTATTTCGGTAGACTATTTATACCATTCCTTTCTTCCCGATTAGCGTTTATGTAGTTTTAAAATTATTGAAGGAAATCGGCTCAGGTCCAGTACTGGAACGAAACGATAGACGTATTGTTGAATTTTCTAGTAAAGAGAAACGCAGTTTTAGTTTCTTCCAGTGTTTATTCAATGTTCGTTTACAAAAGACTAAAAACTTAAGACAAATAAATATATGGGGCATTCTCTGTCAAATCGGCCACCCCCTGCACATTTCATTTTTTGAGATAAATAAACTTTTTTGAGCTTAAAATTTTGCTTAGAATGTCTTCTTTTTAATGCCGTATGGCGATTTTATGGCGTCCTTGAATTTTCAAAATGGCGTACCATATCTGCTAAAGAAGTCTTTAATTTTTAATAAAATTGATATAAAAACGTAAATTTACTCAAAAGTGTTTTTGGTGTCATAGATTCCACATTTTTTATTAATTTTTTACAATTCCATGATGGCGGATCCAAGATGGCCGCCAACATTGGCAAATTTTCGATGTTCATAAAGATCGTTAGAAACATGTCCTAGAAGATTTTCGGGGTCGCTGATCACGGACTTAAGGTCAGAATTTTAATATTCAAGATGGCGGACACAAGATGGTGGTCTAATATGGCCGAAAGAAGGTTAATTTTTCGACGTTTATAGAAATCAATAAAAACTCGGTGTAGGGTGTTTACGGGGTCGGTGATCATTAATTTAGGATCAGAATTTGAAAATTCAAGACGGCGGACCCAAGATGGCTGCCAAAAATTTCAACTTTTCAACGTATATGAAAATCGATAAAAACATCATCTAGGGGGTTTTCGGGGTCGCTGATGACGAATTTCAAGTCAAAATTTAAAAATTCTTTCAAAAAAATACCAGATTCTCGATAAAAAACGTTATTTTTCGACATTTGTTGAAAATCTATCTAAAATTAACACTTTTTATCGAGAATCTGATACTTTCTAGAGAGAATTTTTAAATGTTGACCTCAGATTCGTGATCAGCGACCCCGAAATCCCCCTAGATAATGCTTTTATCGATTTTCATATACGTAAAAAGTTGAAATTTTTGGCAGCCATCTTGGGTCTGCCGTCTTGAATTTTCAAATTTTGACGCTAAATTAATGATCATCGACCTCGAAAACCCCTACACCGAGTTTTTATTGATTTCTATGAACGTCGGAAAATTAGCCTTTTTTCGGTCATATTCGACCACCATTTTGTATCCGCCATCTTATGAATATTAAAGTTCTGACCTTAAATTCATGATCAGCGACCCCGAAAACCTTCTAGGACAGTGGTTCCCAACCCAAACATGATCGCGGACCGGTGAATTTCGCGACGTGAATATTTTAAATAAATATATAGTTTAAGTACACGTTTATGTAAAATTTTATACTTGTTATTTCAATTCCATATACTGTATGACAAATGTTGTAGTGTATAACAAAAAAAATATAATATTGCAGAAAATGTCGATTCACCTAAATATGTTGTTGCAAATGGTAATATTAATTATGCAGACTTTTGGAATAATATTGGGTATTCTTCCTTTATTTGTATCAAAAATTGAGCTAACCTCATTTTTGCGAATAACGATTTTAAAATTAAATCTAAACTGAGTTCAATTAGCCGTAATTTTTCTTCATATGTCAATTGATTGGTTTGGTGTTCTACGAAACGATTAGGAAAAAGTTTTGCGGACCGTTGTAATTTTTTCGTGGACCGGCAGCGGTCCGCGGACCGGCGGTTGGGAACCACTGTTCTAGGACATGTTTCTAACGATCTTTATGAACGTCGAAAATTTGCCAATTTTGGCGGCCATCTTGGAATTGTAAAAAATTAATAAAAAATGTGGAATCTATGACACCAAAAACACTTTTGAGTAAATTAACAGAGTTAAAATTACGTTTTTATATCAATTTTATTAAAAATTGAAGACTTCCTTAGCAGATATGGTCCGCCATTTTGAAAATCCAAATACACCATAAAAACGCCATAGGGCATTAAAAAGTAGCCATTCTAAGCAAAATTTTAAGCCCAAAAAAGTTTATTTATCTCAAACAGTGAAATGTGCAGGGGGGGGGGGAGGGGTGGCCGATTTGACAGAGAATGCCCCATATATATATTTCGCAATACAATACAATACTACATTGACTTGCACAAGGCCAAACTATATACAGTATGACGTCGACTTGCACACGGCGAAAAAATAAATTGAATTCATATGAAGTAGACTTCCACAATTCCTAAGACGCTCATGTTCCTTTGGAACTTATATCGTGTAAGTGGTTTTGTGAATGCATCCGCCAACTGATCCTCACTTTGGACATAGTCATTTGAAATGATGTCTGCGACTGATAAAGATCACGTATGAAATGATGCCTCACATCAATATGTTTCGTTCGATGATGCAATTCGGGATTTCTTACAAGCCGAATTTTACTTTGGTTGTCGATGAACAACGGTGTCGACTCCTTCTGTTTATGTCCAATATCCAATAGCCCCATCGGCTGCCGCTATGTATTCTGCGTCGGTTGTAGACAAAGCTACAGTCTGCTGCCGATGACTTCGCCATATAACAATGCTTTGACCAATCGAGAAAACATATCTAGTTATTGATTGACGACGTTCGATATCTCTTGCATAGTCAGCATCAGTGTAACCACTTAATACGAAGGCATTGACTTTAGTGCTTCCATATGTGATGCCATAATTCAACGTCCCTTTCAAATAACGAATGATTCGCTTCACAGCTGCAATATGCTCGGATGATGAATTTCCCAGAACAGGTTAACCTCTCCCACTGCATAAGAAACATCTGGTCTGGACACTGTCACTACACACATCAATGATCCTACCGCCTATACCAGATCGCAATCAGTTAAAAAAACAGTGAACTTCTTGTTCCATGCTCTTGATGCTTGTTTAAGTCCATACTACTAGTAGTATTATCCATTCCCTCTGGTATTTCCATGTAAATTTCTTCTTCGAGGTCACCGTTGAGAAAAGCAGTTTTGATGTCAAACTGAATCATATATCGGATGACAGGTGAAAACATTTCACCATAATCAATGCCTGCATGTTGGGAATACCCTTTTGCGACCAACCTCGCCTTGTATCTCAGTTGTTCGCTGTTTGGTTGTGTTTTAAATTTAAAAATCCATTTGCAACTAATAATATTACGATCATTTGGTCCGTCGACCAAATACCATGTGTTATTCTTCTTGAGTGCTTTAAGTTCGTCACTCATTGCTCCCAACCATTTCTCTGAGTGATCTAATTGAATTGCCTCCTTGTACGTTAATGGCTCGTCCATGATTGCTGAGTAACTAAATTCATCCGCATATTTTATCGGAGGATTGATCACTGGACGCAATGCATAATTTGAAATTTCCGAATTGGGGTTCAATGGCCTCCCTGTTTCGACCGTCTTTGTTTCATCTATTGTTTCAATTGTGTCAATTTATCTGCATTAAACACAAGCCTGGTCTCTCCTTCACTGGCAATCAAAATTGTACGCGCTAACTCTTGAATCGTGCGATTGTCTAGTTCGATGAAAAAATTTTGCTCAGGTGTGTACGGTGCAATACGTTCAATAATAATGCCCTTCTTTGATAACAATTTCTGTACATCCGTGTTAATGAATTTCTGTTCCGCTATCACATCGAATGTGCTTCACGTGGTTTCCAGTATCATTCTTCACCATCGGCAAAAAATCTTAAAAATTTTGAAAAATCGGACTTGTGCTTCATGAAATAGATATACCTCAAGCTCGCAGCCTCATCCTTTAGAAGCAAAAAATAGAGCATTTCGCCGACTTTAGTTTCGTTCTTCTTCGCACACACATCAACGTGAATGTATTTTCCCTTCTCCGCATTACGAATATTGCTTGATAAATGTGACGTTTTCTTCATTTTTCCATATTGACATTCCTCTCAAAAGAACGTTTTTTTAACAGACCATTTTTTAATTGCTGTCACATTAATATGCCATAAACGACGATGCCATTATTGCAGTGAAGCTGAGCTGGTTGGTTCTGTTTCATTCGAAAAGCGTCATTGAAAAAAACGCTCTCGTTGCACCATCGCAATCCATTATTTTGCAGTGATCACTATGAATTACTATTGAAAAACCCTTGCCGTTGTCGACGCAGTTGCAAACAGATTTTGTTTTAAATCAGGTACGTATCTAACGTCTTCAAGTCGTATTGGAAATCATTTGCCATTGCACCAAGCCTCTAGCACAGATAAGAATATCAGATGTTTCAAGCAGAACAAGTTTTTGGCAATTCAATCCGGAACCCAACACCTGAAACTCAAAGCAATTTAAATTATTTATACTGAGGTTCCATCTAGCCTTTAATAGAAGAAAGACAGTTAGTAGAGACACATTTTAATAAGCTCATTATTTTTTAGATGATTTCGCCCATTTTTTCTGTAAAAAATTACAATTACAATTTTTGCTTTAATAATTTAACTTTAAAATTTAATATAACAAATAAATTGTTCAATAAAAGCAAATATTTGTTCAAAAATATTTATATTTATTTACGATAGATGGTGTTACGTGACTCATTTTTGTATTATTTTGAGACCAAGATAAAATATTACAGACACATTTAATATTGGGTTCCAGTTCATAAAACCGCAAAATCATTCGGGCTTGGTTCATCTGACATTCTTATCTGTGCTTCTAGTTCATCGTTTGCAATGGTTACGTAGCGATACACTTTAATTCACTGAACCATTCTCGTCTCGATGTCATGTGGTTCGATGCGCCTGAATCCATCAGCCAAACATCGCTATACTTAGTCGAAATCACATCACAAATTGTAGCCGTAAAAGCCATCTCGCTTGACTCTTTTTCTTCCGATGAATTTCTATTTCTGTTGAGTTTTGGACACTCACGCCGCCAATGACCTATTTCCTTCCAGAAATTGCATTTCGATTTTTTTTTTAATTCTTCAATGGATGTATTTGACTGCTTATCCACATTCCACGGGACTTTGCATAAAAAGCTGCCTAGGTCGATTCACTATCCATTTGCTTTTTTAATTGATCCTCTTCCAATTTCAAGCGGGGCAATAAATTATCCAATGTGCGACGTTCTTTCACATTGTAACCATACCGGTCGAAAATTCTTAAACTTGAAGGAGAGACTGCTGATGATTCTCATCATTTTTATATTTTCGGACAACTTCTCCCCTTGTTCTTTAATTTCAGCTGCCAGCAATGAGCATTTCCTCCTCAGTCATTTTCAGTGAAAAATATTCTTCATACAAATTCATCACTTTTCACCATATGTAAACTTTTAATTTTTTTCTAAATTTCTTTTGATGTTGTACAGCCTAAAATGTGGTTTGTATGGTCTTCGTTAATTGAAACAAGTGATATCGATGTTGCCTTGCCATCTTTCTGTATCCTCTTCTGTTTTTCGTTTTTTCTATTTGGCATTAAGGTTTCACCGTTCACTACGTCCAGCAAACCTTGTGCGTGTAATACCGCCTTTATTTGAAAATCCCATAACTTGAAATTCGTCCCATCCAAGCGATGATTCAAGAAAAGTTGCTCCATTGATTTCGACGTCATTATACCATATACACAAAACCACGTTTACCTTTCACTTTATTTTCGTACACAATGCAACCACGTATCCTGGGCCCATAACCTGTTGAATTTTCTAGTAAAGAGAAACGCAGTTTTAGTTTCTTCCAGTGTTTATTCAATATTGGTTTACAAAACACTAAAAACTTAAGACATGTGTCACAATACAATACAGTACTGCATTGAATTGCACAAGGCTAAACTATATACAGTATGACGTCGACTTGCACAAGGCTAAAAAATAAGTTGAATTCTGTAGTGCGATTTTGTTGTGTACATGGGAATTTACTCCCAGGGAGTTTTGTATACGTACATCATGTAAAGTATAAAATATTGTTACTGTGTGTTGTCATTTATTTTATTTGTGTTCGTGTAGTATTTGTAATAGTAAGCATCAAAATGATTGAATCGGGTGAATCGGTTCAAATTTTTGGTGCTTATCTTCGTATGGGAATATTTTTTCCCATGTTTTTTCTATTGGGAATATGAGAGTATTGACATTTTGAAGTGTACGTATTTATGTTTATAATTTTTTTTATATTATTATAATATTTTGTTTTGTTAGATTGAGAGAAAATTAAATTAAATTGAATCAATATGGTAAGTATTTAGTGAATTTATGTAATACGTGCGTGTAATACATATAATAGTATGTACAATTTAGTGTGTGTTTATAAATTACTCGGCTGAATTTTAGCTTTTCGCCTATATTAATTTGTTTTCTATTGAAACTTTAAATTACTACCACTCATAAACGTAACTTATAGTAGTGATCGCATACTTTTAGGCACAAAAATAAATGCTTAGCACGACCTATTTTCGTGTGTAATACTAATAACTATCAAGCGGAATATTTAATTTATAGTAAACTATTTGGTCATTACATGAATACTAAAAAAAATAATAGGTAATAAAAAAAAAAAAAAATAGATGTCAATCGAACCCAAGACCTTTGCCCCTCTAGTCCAGTGCGTTACCACTACACCACAAACAATATAGTAGTTCACATTTAATTTGCACTGTTAAATTGTTCTATTATTTCAAAGCGTTCATCCTAGCTAAATATTATGTATATATTAATTAATAGTGTGTGTGTTTATAATTAATTCGGCAGAATTTTAGCTTTTGGCAGCTATTGATTTTTTTCTATTTACATTTTAAAAATCTAATATTTAATCTAAATTACTAATATTTTAAAACTAATTCTCCCGCCAATCTGAAATAAAAGACAAACAAAAAAATTGCATGTGCACTAACACATCAACAATGGCAAATACTTTTACGTTCCGGTTATTTACTCCCATACTCCCATGTACACAACAAAATCGCAGTACAGATGAAGTAGACATGCAAATTTTAACACGTATTCTACTTCATAGGAATGTCCGCTCTGTCAAGAGACACAAAGCTAAGAATTTTCAATTTGAAACTGGGATGAGGAAATTTTAAGTTAACGTTTAAGTTTTTTAAGCTTAATTTAATTTAAAAAAAGAGTTTCGCCCAAAGATAGATTTTGATAAATTGAAATTCAATTGATTGAAAATACAATATTTAGATACGATTACGATTTACATTATCGGAAATCTGTTTGGATTTATTCGTTTTTGATAGATTTAGTTTTATTTGCAGTATCCATCCACCACTTACATGACCAAACAACTTTCGTCTTCACAACTGCGACAATAGTCATGTGAGAAGAGCTCAAGCCTACCCATGAGATAGTGTCCTATAATCACTCCGCTGAAGTGGTCAGCTGTTTTTGGCTGATATTACAATATACCTGATACTATTATGGCGGTTATTTCAGCCTGAAAAATGTTACAATAGTTGGGGAGATGAAAGGAGAGGTCTGTAGAGGGAATCACAATCAGGAACGCCAAAAGATAGCGACGGTATAGTATAGTCAGTTAGCATTGTTACAGGTCCACATGGAGATGCATTTCAGACGCTATCAATACATGCAGCCAACTGTTTGTCAAGATGTCTAAAGGATTCAGATGTAGCAGAGTCTTTCTATCTGGGTGTTAATCTACAGGATCACTGTTCTCTCAATTTTCATCAACAGCTTTTAGGGAGAATTTTGTCCAGAGCAGACCAATCAAATATTTTGGGAGAGATATCTTAGTTGCAATAAGCTTAGTTCTCGAAAGGAATTTTTGGTGTTGTTTTAGGGTATTTGTAAATTAATTTTATTACTCTTTTTGTGCAATGAACAGATCCTCAATGTAAGAAAAATAAGTGGCACCCAAACTAGCTATTAGGGCCCGATTGTATGAACGAGGAAAGATGATTAATCCTCTGATTTAGCGTAGTTTGCATTGTATGAACGATGCTAAATCAGAAAATTAATCGATGCTTTTTTTTTACCATCCGTTTTATTTTCTCTTTTTGGTGACTGAATCAGAGACTAAAAAAATGCGTTTTTGTTTTTTTGACATTCCAAATGTGGTGTATCATACAAACGAGGCATTTTTATAAAAGAACGTAATTATTAAAAATGGGCTCAACAAGGAAGAAAATGTCAAATTCGGAAATTGAAATTTTATTTTCCTCTAAATAAACAAAAAAAAAATTTTAATAAACATCAACAAAGTAAACGTCATAGAAAAAGTATTGCCAGTCATACAAAAAACTGCTATAAAACTGCAATAAAAGAGAGGTTATATTTTTATTTAGCAACGTTCATACAATCGACGAAAAGTAAAATCCTTGAGTAGTGATTAATCATTACTCTCGGATTTTTTTCCTGTTCATACAATCGGCCCTAAAATTTTCTTTGAATAATCATCGGACAACAATTCTTATGATTGTTCAATCTGTGAATAGTCTATATTTTATTTAGCTGTGTGAATCCACTGTTAAACCTAAATACCTGAATTCATTTACAAATTCAAGTACAGTTCAAAGGCTACATAGGGTTGAACAGGGATTTCTATTGCATAAACCTACATAATAAAAAAGAGGTGTTGAGTTGGCATGTCTTCTATATGTATCCTAAAATGAAATAACAAAATTAAAATTTGTAAATTAAAAATTAACTCACCTAATAAGCTTGAATTATATCCATTTTGTTGATGTGTTGAACCAAATTGTTATTTATTATATTTGCATTTGACAGCCGATTTGTATTGTAAAACAAGTTCATTCAATTAGCTCAAATATTATTGTTACATGTAAACTTATAACATTAACTATGCTAGTCGACCAGAGATGGCACTATTTAATTTTAATTGAAAGTTTTTGTTGCGGTTTACTATAAATAGATTTGCCATCTAAGGCAGCGACTTACAATTTATTGGCGGTTCGGAACAAGTTTTTAGAAAATTAAATTGGCGTCATTACAAAGAGCTGTTATCGAAATTACAAGCATATTAAGAAACAAAAAAAAATCACTGTAATAAATATAGTAATAAATTTATTATACTTGAATTAAATTGAAAGAAAATTGTTTAATTGATCAAAGTTTACTACGAGTGAAAAGTGGATAAGGAGACAGACAATACATCGTTTTATCCAGACAAAACAAGAGGATTTGCGAAGGAAGAGTCTTCTGCCGTTCAAAAACGTGACTTTCGATTTTTCGCTTATAATAAGTCGATTTCTTACCGGCTTACCTCAATATTATTCTCACTTCATTCGATATTTGCTTTCCAGAACCCCAATCTATATTTCTCGATTTCAAAGCATTTATCAGACATTGGGTAATAATATTGGGCTGCGTTACGTCCTATTTACATATGAAGAGTTTCTGACCACACCAAACAAATTGAAGCTTTATTGAAAACAAAACCTTTGGGACAACGAATGGCGCCCCCTTATCCTTTCACACTTTTTAATTATGCATCTTATAACAATATTACCATAGCCTAATCTTCAGCCATTGAAGATTTAAGTCGTCGGCAATTATTTCAGCAAATGATTCAAAGTTACTGTAACAGCTCTACGTATTGCCCTAGCCTACCAGACGTCGATGTACTACTGAATTCTGCCATTTCTACCCGTTCTTTGAACAACTTTAATTTATAGATCCAAAATTGTAAAATTTTTCCATGGAAAATTTAAGTAACTGCTAGTAAAAACCTTAGACCATACAATAGAAAATGGATCGCTAGCGAAGTGACGTTTGCATATAAAATTGTAAAGTAGCTTGTCTCCAACATCTGCAGCGCAAAGTAGCCTTGTGATTGATAGGGTAACTAAAGCAAGTATAATCAAAATTAGTACCCACAGATGTCACTACAAAATTCAGTAGATACATTTAGTACCAACAGATGTCATTGCATATTAAAATTTACTTATAAATAAAATAAAAAACGATAATTCGAAAAAATTATTTTATTGACACATAAAATGGATAATTTTAGTTAATTTTGTTCTAACATAAGATTTATTATTTAGATTTATAAGATTTACGATGGATGAAGTTGCAGTGACATCTGTTGGTATTAAATAAATCTACTTAATTTGGTGCGACATCTGTGGGTACTAATTTTGATTATACTTGCTATAGTTACTCTATCGGTCACAAGGCTACTTTGCGCTGCAAATGTTGGAGACAGATAAAAGCCATTGCTGGCGGTCCATTCTATTCTATGGTTTAAGGTAAAAACTGAAAAATCCTTTGAAAAAACACAACGAATGGCGCCCCCTTATCCTTTCACACTTTTTAATTATGCATCTTTTAACAATATTACCATAGCCTAATCTTCAGCCATTGAAGATTTAAGTCGTCGGCAATTATTTCAGGCAAATGATTCAAAGTTACCGTAACAGCTCTACGTATTGCCCTAGCCTACCAGACGTCGATGTACTACTGAATTCTGCCATTTCTACCCGTTCTTTGAACAACTTTAATTTATAGATCCAAAATTGTAAAATTTTTCCATGGAAAATTTAAGTAACTGCTAGTAAAAACCTTAGACCATACAATAGAAAATGGATCGCTAGCGAAGTGACGTTTGCATATAAAATTGTAAAGTAGCTTGTCTCCAACATCTGCAGCGCAAAGTAGCCTTGTGATTGATAGGGTAACTAAAGCAAGTATAATCAAAATTAGTACCCACAGATGTCACTACAAAATTCAGTAGATACATTTAGTACCAACAGATGTCATTGCATATTAAAATTTACTTATAAATAAAATAAAAAACGATAATTCGAAAAAATTATTTTATTGACACATAAAATGGATAATTTTAGTTAATTTTGTTCTAACATAAGATTTATTATTTAGATTTATAAGATTTACGATGGATGAAGTTGCAGTGACATCTGTTGGTATTAAATAAATCTACTTAATTTGGTGCGACATCTGTGGGTACTAATTTTGATTATACTTGCTATAGTTACTCTATCGGTCACAAGGCTACTTTGCGCTGCAAATGTTGGAGACAGATAAAAGCCATTGCTGGCGGTCCATTCTATTCTATGGTTTAAGGTAAAAACTGAAAAATCCTTTGAAAAAACACAACGAATGGCGCCCCCTTATCCTTTCACACTTTTTAATTATGCATCTTTTAACAATATTACCATAGCCTAATCTTCAGCCATTGAAGATTTAAGTCGTCGGCAATTATTTCAGGCAAATGATTCAAAGTTACCGTAACAGCTCTACGTATTGCCCTAGCCTACCAGACGTCGATGTACTACTGAATTCTGCCATTTCTACCCGTTCTTTGAACAACTTTAATTTATAGATCCAAAATTGTAAAATTTTTCCATGGAAAATTTAAGTAACTGCTAGTAAAAACCTTAGACCATACAATAGAAAATGGATCGCTAGCGAAGTGACGTTTGCATATAAAATTGTAAAGTAGCTTGTCTCCAACATCTGCAGCGCAAAGTAGCCTTGTGATTGATAGGGTAACTAAAGCAAGTATAATCAAAATTAGTACCCACAGATGTCACTACAAAATTCAGTAGATACATTTAGTACCAACAGATGTCATTGCATATTAAAATTTACTTATAAATAAAATAAAAAACGATAATTCGAAAAAATTATTTTATTGACACATAAAATGGATAATTTTAGTTAATTTTGTTCTAACATAAGATTTATTATTTAGATTTATAAGATTTACGATGGATGAAGTTGCAGTGACATCTGTTGGTATTAAATAAATCTACTTAATTTGGTGCGACATCTGTGGGTACTAATTTTGATTATACTTGCTATAGTTACTCTATCGGTCACAAGGCTACTTTGCGCTGCAAATGTTGGAGACAGATAAAAGCCATTGCTGGCGGTCCATTCTATTCTATGGTTTAAGGTAAAAACTGAAAAATCCTTAGACCATATAATATAATGGACCGCCAGCAATGGCTTTTATCTGTCACCAACATCTGCAGCGCAAAGTAACCTTGTGACCGATAGTGTAACTATAGCAAGTATAATCAAAATTAGTACCCACAGATGTCTCTACCAAATTAAGTAGATTTATTTAATACCAACAGATGTCACCGCAGCTTCATTCATCGTAAATCTTATAAATCTAAATAATAAATCTTATGTTAGAACAAAGTTCAATAAAATTATCCTTTTTATGGTTCAACAAAATAATTTTTTCGAATTATCGTTTTTTATTTTATTTATATGTAAATTTTAATTTGCAATGACATCTGTTGGTACTAAATGTATCTACTGAATTTTGTAGTGACATCTGTGAGTACTAATTTTGATTATACTTGCTATAGTTACCCTATCGGTCACAAGGCTACTTTGCGCTGCAAATGTTGGAGACAGGTAAAAGCCATTGCTGGCGGCCCATTCTATTCTATGGTCTAAGGTAAAAACTGAAAAACTATTATTGTTGGCGCTTTTACTATACGATTCTTTATTCGGATTCGGCATTCTTCCTTTTCTATACTCTGTGACTTCTAGTAAATTCTTAACTTACAACTAAAGAAATAATTGAATGAGTAGCTATCTTTTATGTGAATCCCATATTCTTGCATTCAGTATCTTCAAAGTATTCGATCGCCTTTAGTACAACATTGTGCTGTGTAAGATGACATCCTCCTTACTATATCACTAATGACTTCATTCTTTAGTTACTTAAATCTAGCAGCTCACTATCAAAATATTTTCTTACCCAAATACTTGTGAGACCCTGCCTATAAAGTCACCTGATTATTGTAATTTATCTAAATTCGAAAGTAAGCGGAAGTAAATTATTGTAAATCTTCTCACAACATCAACATCATCATCACGTCTACAATATGAATTTACCTGCATCTCCCATAAATATTTGTGATCTTTAATAAATATAAATATCAAAAGAGAAAATTCACGATCATTAAAGTGTAATTTCCAATTTTAATTTATTTTTATTTTTTTTCTAATTACAGGTAGGAGGACGAGTCTCCGGAAGACGTAAATCTAACCGAAACGAATAACATTTTTATTTGATATTTTTTGAAGAAAACGATCATAAAATGCAAGGGTTTGTAACCTCATAAAATAAACTAATGCATTATTTATTTACTATTATCGGTGTAATACCTACTTACAATTAGTTTGATCTAAAAATAGAGTCTATCTCTCACTCACTCTGTATTTGGGTTATAATAAAAAAAAAAATAAAAAATTTGTTGATGATCAATGATTATTGATCTGCACCGATCTTTATAAAATTTGTTCGTTAATTTTGTATATAAATTGTGTCAATCAATTAAATGTTTTTATACAGTGCGCGGCATACAAATCTAACTTTGAAATATTATTTTACTTGCTTCAATTAACACCTCCATTCTCTAGAAATCTAAACGGAAATTTTAAAGATAAATACAAAGATTTTATTATTAACCGCGTGATTTTTGGGAAGACGGTGACGCGTTGTTGAATTATATAAATTTATTAGAGTCGTATGTTGTGACCATATGATATTTGTTTATATGATCATATACATACTTGTACAGTACGCTTAAAACTTGTGGTTGTACCAAACAAAAAAAAAAATGAAATCATCACGAATTTCATTTAATAAATTTTCTTGACTGCAATGCAATTTCTGTAGAATCTACATTTTGTAACATTAATAGTTTTGGCTTAGTTTTATGTAGTCGTTCGTCATAGAAGCAAAACTATTAATTGTTATTAATTTATGATTGTTTGTTTGGTTGGTTTTGGTTGATAAGCAACGGGTGAGTCAATTTCAAGTTTTCCAGTTACAGTGTTCCTTTGAAAAAACACAACGAATGGCGCCCCCTTATCCTTTCACACTTTTTAATTATGCATCTTTTAACAATATTACCATAGCCTAATCTTCAGCCATTGAAGATTTAAGTCGTCGGCAATTATTTCAGGCAAATGATTCAAAGTTACCGTAACAGCTCTACGTATTGCCCTAGCCTACCAGACGTCGATGTACTACTGAATTCTGCCATTTCTACCCGTTCTTTGAACAACTTTAATTTATAGATCCAAAATTGTAAAATTTTTCCATGGAAAATTTAAGTAACTGCTAGTAAAAACCTTAGACCATACAATAGAAAATGGATCGCTAGCGAAGTGACGTTTGCATATAAAATTGTAAAGTAGCTTGTCTCCAACATCTGCAGCGCAAAGTAGCCTTGTGATTGATAGGGTAACTAAAGCAAGTATAATCAAAATTAGTACCCACAGATGTCACTACAAAATTCAGTAGATACATTTAGTACCAACAGATGTCATTGCATATTAAAATTTACTTATAAATAAAATAAAAAACGATAATTCGAAAAAATTATTTTATTGACACATAAAATGGATAATTTTAGTTAATTTTGTTCTAACATAAGATTTATTATTTAGATTTATAAGATTTACGATGGATGAAGTTGCAGTGACATCTGTTGGTATTAAATAAATCTACTTAATTTGGTGCGACATCTGTGGGTACTAATTTTGATTATACTTGCTATAGTTACTCTATCGGTCACAAGGCTACTTTGCGCTGCAAATGTTGGAGACAGATAAAAGCCATTGCTGGCGGTCCATTCTATTCTATGGTTTAAGGTAAAAACTGAAAAATCCTTTGAAAAAACACAACGAATGGCGCCCCCTTATCCTTTCACACTTTTTAATTATGCATCTTTTAACAATATTACCATAGCCTAATCTTCAGCCATTGAAGATTTAAGTCGTCGGCAATTATTTCAGGCAAATGATTCAAAGTTACCGTAACAGCTCTACGTATTGCCCTAGCCTACCAGACGTCGATGTACTACTGAATTCTGCCATTTCTACCCGTTCTTTGAACAACTTTAATTTATAGATCCAAAATTGTAAAATTTTTCCATGGAAAATTTAAGTAACTGCTAGTAAAAACCTTAGACCATACAATAGAAAATGGATCGCTAGCGAAGTGACGTTTGCATATAAAATTGTAAAGTAGCTTGTCTCCAACATCTGCAGCGCAAAGTAGCCTTGTGATTGATAGGGTAACTAAAGCAAGTATAATCAAAATTAGTACCCACAGATGTCACTACAAAATTCAGTAGATACATTTAGTACCAACAGATGTCATTGCATATTAAAATTTACTTATAAATAAAATAAAAAACGATAATTCGAAAAAATTATTTTATTGACACATAAAATGGATAATTTTAGTTAATTTTGTTCTAACATAAGATTTATTATTTAGATTTATAAGATTTACGATGGATGAAGTTGCAGTGACATCTGTTGGTATTAAATAAATCTACTTAATTTGGTGCGACATCTGTGGGTACTAATTTTGATTATACTTGCTATAGTTACTCTATCGGTCACAAGGCTACTTTGCGCTGCAAATGTTGGAGACAGATAAAAGCCATTGCTGGCGGTCCATTCTATTCTATGGTTTAAGGTAAAAACTGAAAAATCCTTAGACCATATAATATAATGGACCGCCAGCAATGGCTTTTATCTGTCACCAACATCTGCAGCGCAAAGTAACCTTGTGACCGATAGTGTAACTATAGCAAGTATAATCAAAATTAGTACCCACAGATGTCTCTACCAAATTAAGTAGATTTATTTAATACCAACAGATGTCACCGCAGCTTCATTCATCGTAAATCTTATAAATCTAAATAATAAATCTTATGTTAGAACAAAGTTCAATAAAATTATCCTTTTTATGGTTCAACAAAATAATTTTTTCGAATTATCGTTTTTTATTTTATTTATATGTAAATTTTAATTTGCAATGACATCTGTTGGTACTAAATGTATCTACTGAATTTTGTAGTGACATCTGTGAGTACTAATTTTGATTATACTTGCTATAGTTACCCTATCGGTCACAAGGCTACTTTGCGCTGCAAATGTTGGAGACAGGCTACTTTACAATTTTATATGGAAACGTCACTTCGCTAGCGGTCCATTTTATTGTATGGTCTAAGGAAAAATCATTATTTTTCGCGCTTTTATTATACGATTGTTTATTCGGATTCGGCATTCTTCCTTTTCTATACTCTGTGACTTCTAGTAAATTCTTAACTTACAACTAAAGAAATAATTGAATGAGTAGCTATCTTTTATGTGAATCCCATATTCTTGCATTCAGTATCTTCAAAGTATTCGATCGCCTTTAGTATAACATTGTGCTGTGTAAGATGACATCCTCCTTACTATATCACTAATGACTTCATTCTTTAGTTACTTAAATCTAGCAGCTCACTATCAAAATATTTTCTTACCCAAATACTTGTGAGACCCTGCCTATAAAGTCACCTGATTATTGTAATTTATCTAAATTCGAAAGTAAGCGGAAGTAAATTATTGTAAATCTTCTCACAACATCAACATCATCATCACGTCTACAATATGAATTTACCTGCATCTCCCATAAATATTTGTTATCTTTAATAAATATAAATATCAAAAGAGAAAATTCACGATCATTAAAGTGTAATTTCCAATTTTAATTTATTTTTATTTTTTTTCTAATTACAGGTAGGAGGACGAGTCTCCGGAAGACGTAAATCTAACCGAAACGAATAACATTTTTATTTGATATTTTTTGAAGAAAACGATCATAAAATGCAAGGGTTTGTAACCTCATAAAATAAACTAATGCATTATTTATTTACTATTATCGGTGTAATACCTACTTACAATTAGTTTGATCTAAAAATAGAGTCTATCTCTCACTCACTCTGTATTTGGGTTATAATAAAAAAAAAAAAAAAAAAATTTGTTGATGATCAATGATTATTGATCTGCACCGATCTTTATAAAATTTGTTCGTTAATTTTGTATATAAATTGTGTCAATCAATTAAATGTTTTTATACAGTGCGCGGCATACAAATCTAACTTTGAAATATTATTTTACTTGCTTCAATTAACACCTCCATTCTCTAGAAATCTAAACGGAAATTTTAAAGATAAATACAAAGATTTTATTATTAACCGCGTGATTTTTGGGAAGACGGTGACGCGTTGTTGAATTATATAAATTTATTAGAGTCGTATGTTGTGACCATATGATATTTGTTTATATGATCATATACATACTTGTACAGTACGCTTAAAACTTGTGGTTGTACCAAACAAAAAAAAAAATGAAATCATCACGAATTTCATTTAATAAATTTTCTTGACTGCAATGCAATTTCTGTAGAATCTACATTTTGTAACATTAATAGTTTTGGCTTAGTTTTATGTAGTCGTTCGTCATAGAAGCAAAACTATTAATTGTTATTAATTTATGATTGTTTGTTTGGTTGGTTTTGGTTGATAAGCAACGGGTGAGTCAATTTCAAGTTTTCCAGTTACAGTGTTGTTAGTTTATAGTGTGATTTATGCATTTGTTATCAGTTTGTGTTGTGTGTGATCAAATTAAATAGATTCTCAAGGTGTTTAGCGGAATTGGAAAGTTATTTCGGTGAATTAATTTTTTGTTTGTGGCTCAAATTATAATTTAACACCTGATTTAAGTAAGTAGTCTGTAATTAAACACTTGCTTGTAATTGGGTAATAAACCATTTTTTATTGTTTGATCTGTTGTCCGATTGTACACTTTAGGAAGTAAATATTCTGCTTTTAGTACAAGTTAGCACAAGAAACGTTTGAGTATTACATATAATTTTGTATTATAAAAATATTGTTCGAAATTAAGCAAGATAAGATTTATCTAATATAAATAAAATAATAAAGACCTTCTAGACCTTAAATTTATTTTCCAAATGATGTATACAAAAATTAGTAAGGGTCTCACTTGTAAAAAATCAATTTTTATTTTTTTCATTGACATCACAACAAAATATTTAATTAATTCAACCGTTAATTTGTCAGCCTAAGCTGTGATTTTATTGTATAAGCCAACGCTTTACAGTTTTCAATAGCAAAATTCAGAAATTTCGTATGACCATTCAAAAGTTAGGAAAAGGTCTACCCATACATCCACTTTCAAATTTTTCATATGAAACATTCAATAGTACTTGAGGCTTCTAGGGATAAATCACAACTGGGGATGACAAATTAATCGTTGAGTTAATCTGAACCCTCAAGTACTTATGAATGGTTCATATGAAAAATATAATAGCTGACACATATGATACCCTTCCTAACTTTTGAATGGGTCTTACCAAAATTCTGAGTGGTGTCATGAAACATAGTAAAGGTTTGGCCTATAGAATACTGGACAACTACATACAAAATCAATGCAACTGTCAATCTCTTCGAAGCAGTCATCACATATATAATCTTGAGCCAATCCCAAGCGATGAAGATGGTCTTTAAAACGGCCATGGCCAGTAAGGATTACCACCAGTATTCTGATCTGGTCTCTTTTTAAAGATAAAGCAAACTTAGTAGTCCTCCGATCTAGCCCAAAGTGCTGCGCCTTACAGAAACCAGAAGTAGCACGCCACGTCAGCCTTAGCTCTTTTAGAGCGAAGCTTTTTATAGCCTTCTTACCGCTAATGAAAGCTAAGGGAGCCGCTGGTTCGGAACCGATTAATGTTAATCGCGAGTCAGTCTTGGCTAGGGAATCGGCGATCTCATTACCTCCAATTTCACAATGAGCCGGTACCCATAAGACAGTAACTCTATTGTTAGATCAAAGAAGGTTAATGAAACGTTTACAGTCCTTAACAAGTTTGGAAATAGTCAAGGGATTATTAAATTAATTCAGCACAGCTTTACTATCTGTACAGAAAAAAACATTTTTGTTGTTAACGGCAAGATGCATATCCTCAAAAACACTTTGAGTCAAATTAATCAATTCTGCCTGAAAGACAGTGCAGTGCGGACCCAGACTACCAAACGGTCTGAAATCAATCAGAGAGCAGTAAGTTCCAAATCCAGCCCAAAGTTCAGAGCAAGAGCCATCAGAAAAGAAGGCAAGAGACTCCGATATAGTTTTAAGAAATTACTCCGAGGACCACAAATCTCTCGGTGGATAAACCACCTAGAATAAATGTTCGAAGTTGAACTCAGGCAGTAGCCTATTATTAACCATATCAATTTCTGATATCGAGGAAAGGTTTTTCACGATTAGTCTATGCCCCACCATTACACCTAATACACTCCGTGCACCAATGCATCTCTAGCGATACGCCGCAGAGCAAGCAGTGCCTAGAATTAAGGTGTTCAACTGGGGCAAACGCAAAATAGACTCCATAGCCAAAAGTGGAGTAGAAGATATAGCTCCAGTAATGGCTCTACAAGCAGTGGCGTGCAATCCATAAAGTTTAATTAAAGAAGCCTTTAATTCAACTACTGGCTACCAAACAATGGAAGCGTATGAGTGCATTGGTAAAACTAACGATTTGTAAACAAATAATAATATTTTGGGGGTCAGCCCCCACGATTTCCCAAAAGCTCTTCTACACTGCCAAAAAATGGCAGTAGCTTTCCTAATTTTGTAATCACGGTTGTAATTGCACGAGAGTTTACTATCCAAGAAGACACCAATATGTTTTACATGGTTAGATCTAGTAATCGCTCTTGTAAAAAGAGAAGGAACAGAGAAGTCTTCAATAATTCTACGCCTCGGATTTATTTAACCGCTGTCTGTCTAGGATATTAGAGTCCGTATAATCAGACTTGCCAGCCTTCGGGATAAAAATAACTTTAGTTTTGCTCCAGTATTGTGGAATAATACTATATGCAGTGTAGGCTTGGAATAGATGAAGCAGATGCTCCCGAATGTAGGGAAAGCCATGCTGTAATTCAGCAGGGAAAATTCCATCAGGACTCCCAGCTTTGTACGGTGCAAATGAGAACACACTCCAACGCAGAAGATCGTGAGTGATAAGTTTTTAAGCTAAACCCCAATTAGCAGGCTTGAAAACAACAGAATCAGAACTGAAGTCACAACCGGGGAAATTAACAGAAAGAAGCAACTTACCAACCTGCTAAATGTTTTTCAGGAAGAGGAGAGCTGACCATTCGGCAGACGAAGAGCATTAAGTCCACAAACATCATTTTTCCTGTTAATTTCCTCACAGAAGTTAATCCACGATGATCTGTGAGCTTGCCTTAAACGTCTTGTTTAATCCTTTTGAGCCACTAAGAAATTACCAGCTTGAAGTTTAGATTTTTTGGCTTTATTTTTTAATTTTCTAACGAATTTTCTTAACCTTTTAAGTTCAGATTTCTGGCTAGTGATAAAAGAACAAGATTTATCAAAGGCAGTCGAAATTGCCTTTGTAAGCAAAGGTGCTTGTAATTCAATGTCCTTAACAGACCGAGATGCGCTCGGTGAAATAATTAGAGGAACGAGCTCGAGAGAAAAAAAAATACCAATCGGTTAATTTCCTGTTAAGGTATGGTTTGAACGGTGGTCTTTTAAGTTTAATAGAAAAAGATATACACTAACTGTGATCAGAAGTGAAATATCGTTCGTCACTTTCCAGTTAAAAATTAAATCAACAATTGACATAGAGCATAAACTGATGTCAATCACTTCCTGCCGAACAGTCAATTAACAAAAGTTGGCTCACAGCCTTTATTGAGAATTTCATGCTCAGAAGAGCTTAAAAAATTGAATAGAGAAGCCCCTCGATGGTTAATGTTTGAGGTTTGAGCTACCCCACATTGAGTGTTGAGCATTAGTATCACAATCAATCACCAGGAGAATATGTTTCTGCTTACACCACAACAACAAGTTATTAAACTCAACCGAAGGAGGAGGAGGTAAAGGCGAGTCAAAGGGAAGATAAACTGATGCAAAGGCCAATTTAGTACTAGAACTGGCAGAATCAAAAGTAATTAGCACAGCTCAATAAGCAAAGCATTACCGCCTAAACGGCACAGTGGTTAAAGCTACGGCGGTTGGATCGGGAGGCACCGGGTTCGAATCCCTATAGGGGCGGGATGCAAAAGGGATTTTTCATCATCTGATTACGATCGGTGATGACGATGCACACATCTATGACGACAACTATGAGAGTTCAGAATCCATGGGCCGACCGGACCCACCTTTTATGTCAGTACTATAGGCTGGCATGAAGCAATTCAATGTGCAGGTGGTTTAAACCACGGCGGGTCTATAGCCGTGCGTCCTCGAGCTGGCAACGGCGTAAGGTGGGACGTTAAAGGGAACTGCGAGAGAGTTGGGAGTGCCTTGAGCCCCAGAAAAGATTGCAGAGATAGAGAAAAAAAATAAGCAAATGACACAAAAGATTCTACCATTAGTTGAATTCAAGCCGAGACAGTACCATCAAGAAGGTACGGTTCTTGGATTAGACAAACGTCTGTGGGTAATATAGCAAGCAACTCCCTTAATTCAAATGAAGCCGACTTAAGCATGGGGGTCATAATGAACACCATCACACCAAGAACTAAAAAAAATGGCTACGATCCTGAGAGTATCTTAGAAGAGATTCTCTTCAAAACGTATTGCAACAATGAACCGGAACCAGTAATGCATTGGAAAGATTTCAGGTCCACCCGGAATACAATCGATTGGATATTCGCCTCACGCTTGCAACGGAGAACCTTCCCTCCTTTTATCGAAATATCTGGACGCATCAGTCTAATGTTGGTATTACTACACGAGGATCCTCTGGTGGACCAGGGACCCAAGTCTGTATAAGAAGGGGTTTAGGAGAGTCCTCAACAAGCCTTCCTATTAATTCAACCGTTACCATGTTGTATGACACCATTTAACATTTTCGTATGACCCATTCAAAAGCTAGGAAAGAGTGTTACATATATCAACTTTCAAAGATTACATGTAATTCCTTCGTAGGTACTTAAGGTCTGATTAATTCAACCTGTAATTTATCAATTCCAGTTGTGATTGCATTATACCAGGTAACATTTTAAAGGAACCACTCAAATAACTCCCAGGGGAAGGCCTAAATAAAACAAAGTGTAGATACAAAAGTTGCACAATTTTACAATTTTTAGGGGAAAATAAAATGATGAGCTTGTGGTTGACCTTGCGGTCAAATTTCAAGGTCATTTCAAGGTTAAGTCGGTTTTTTAAATGAAAACACCTATTTTTGACTCTGGATTCTGAAAGCTCATGAAATTCTATGTTGAGCTTGCAGCATCTTCTTTCTGAGTCCAGAGTCAAAAATCGGCGTATTTTTTAAGAAAACTGACTTGATATTGAAATGACCTTCAAATTTGTCCGCAAGGTCAAATTAAAGGCTATCATTTGATTTTTTCTTAAATGTTGTGCAACTTTTGTATGTACACTTTTTTTTATTCAGCCCTTCCCCTGGGAGTTATTTAAGTGGTTCTTTAAAAATAGGTCATCCCGTATAGGCCAACTCTTTATCATGTTCTAAGACATACATTCAGAATTGCTTAATCACCAACTCTCAAATTTGGCACATAAATCTTTTACAAGTACTAAATGCTTCTACATAATTCAACCTTTAATTTGTCGAACCAATCCTTTACCATGTTCCGTGACAACGTCCAAAATTTTCATATGACCCATTTAAATGATATTCAAAGATTTCAAAATGGATCATTCATAAGTATTTGAGGCTTCTGATTAATTCAACAGTTGGTTTGTCAACCCAGTTATGGTTTCGTTGTATAGGCTGATCCTTTGCTATATTCTATAAGTTTATATCTTGTGTAGGGGACGTACTAAATTTCTGAATATTTGGTTGGCCTATACAATGAAATCACAACTAAGCAGGGTTGACAAATTAACGGTTGAATTATCCAGAAACCTAAAGAATTTTTGGATTATTCATGTGAAAAATTTAAATGTTGGTCATATGAAATTTCTGTAATGGAAGATGGTAAATGGTTGGCCTCTACAATGAAATCACAACTGAAGTTGCCAAATTAACTTTGATCGATTAATCAAAAGTATTCAGTACTTATTGATGGTTCATATGACATATTTGAAAATTGAAGTTATTGAAATCCGTTTGTAACTTTTTAGGAAGTCATACGAAATTTCTGAATATAGTATGAAATATGGCAAAACGTCGGCCTATACAATGAAATCACAACTGGGGCTTACAAATTAACGGTTCAATTAATTAAAAGCATTTAGTATTTATGATTGGTTCATTTGAAATATTTGAAAGCTGAAGTTAATGAGATGCCATTGGCGTTACCATTGTGTTTTTCGTGCTAATATTTTTGTGTGTGAAGTTATCACAGACATCCACGACATAGACATGATCGTCAACCATTGATGATTGGTTAATTTAAGCCTATTGGTTTAGCTTTGCCAAGCAGCATTGCGTTCTTCTTGCTTACTTAAGTAATTACCTGCAAAGTCTCGCCAATGCAGTAAGTTGTCTTTGCTCAGTCTGGGATTGCGTTTTAACAGATACACAACGCTCAAGCCCATACTTTACGGTAATACTAATGGTAGGCCTTGTATTTGGCGACACAAACTTTCAGAAAATAAATTTCGTACAAGCGGAGAATATTTCCCAAATTAAGGTACTACAGCGAGAAATTCTTACTGGCACTAATTAGGTGGCTAACTTCGCAGTTCTATATGGAGAAAAATACGTGAAATTACAAATTCTTTATATAGGACCGGAAGTCATGTTTTAATTTTATGATATTTATGTTTTGAATGTGTCGCACGAAGTAAAAACAAAAATTTATGGAACATGTTTTTTAGAGACCTGCAAAATGAAATTTTCTTGCCCTGCAAAATCCAAGAGACGGCCCGGCCCAATTTATAGAAATTACAAAAAAAGCCCGGCCCGGCCCTACTGTAATATTTAAGAAATTGTTCTCTATCAATTTGGATAAAATGAACAAAATTTTGCACGAGAAGGTAAATAATTTATATTATTATTATTAATAATATTAATACTCGAAAAGTCACGCGAGTTCATTTTTTGTATTACAATTCTAGCTTGCCATAATTCAACCTTTAATTTGTCGAACCAATCCTTTACCATGTTCCGTGACAACGTCCAAAATTTTCATATGACCCATTTAAATGATATTCAAAGATTTCAAAATGGATCATTCATAAGTATTTGAGGCTTCTGATTAATTCAACAGTTGGTTTGTCAACCCAGTTATGGTTTCGTTGTATAGGCTGATCCTTTGCTATATTCTATAAGTTTATATCTTGTGTAGGGGACGTACTAAATTTCTGAATATTTGGTTGGCCTATACAATGAAATCACAACTAAGCAGGGTTGACAAATTAACGGTTGAATTATCCAGAAACCTAAAGAATTTTTGGATTATTCATGTGAAAAATTTAAATGTTGGTCATATGAAATTTCTGTAATGGAAGATGGTAAATGGTTGGCCTCTACAATGAAATCACAACTGAAGTTGCCAAATTAACTTTGATCGATTAATCAAAAGTATTCAGTACTTATTGATGGTTCATATGACATATTTGAAAATTGAAGTTATTGAAATCCGTTTGTAACTTTTTAGGAAGTCATACGAAATTTCTGAATATAGTATGAAATATGGCAAAACGTCGGCCTATACAATGAAATCACAACTGGGGCTTACAAATTAACGGTTCAATTAATTAAAAGCATTTAGTATTTATGATTGGTTCATTTGAAATATTTGAAAGCTGAAGTTAATGAGATGCCATTGGCGTTACCATTGTGTTTTTCGTGCTAATATTTTTGTGTGTGAAGTTATCACAGACATCCACGACATAGACATGATCGTCAACCATTGATGATTGGTTAATTTAAGCCTATTGGTTTAGCTTTGCCAAGCAGCATTGCGTTCTTCTTGCTTACTTAAGTAATTACCTGCAAAGTCTCGCCAATGCAGTAAGTTGTCTTTGCTCAGTCTGGGATTGCGTTTTAACAGATACACAACGCTCAAGCCCATACTTTACGGTAATACTAATGGTAGGCCTTGTATTTGGCGACACAAACTTTCAGAAAATAAATTTCGTACAAGCGGAGAATATTTCCCAAATTAAGGTACTACAGCGAGAAATTCTTACTGGCACTAATTAGGTGGCTAACTTCGCAGTTCTATATGGAGAAAAATACGTGAAATTACAAATTCTTTATATAGGACCGGAAGTCATGTTTTAATTTTATGATATTTATGTTTTGAATGTGTCGCACGAAGTAAAAACAAAAATTTATGGAACATGTTTTTTAGAGACCTGCAAAATGAAATTTTCTTGCCCTGCAAAATCCAAGAGACGGCCCGGCCCAATTTATAGAAATTACAAAAAAAGCCCGGCCCGGCCCTACTGTAATATTTAAGAAATTGTTCTCTATCAATTTGGATAAAATGAACAAAATTTTGCACGAGAAGGTAAATAATTTATATTATTATTATTAATAATATTAATACTCGAAAAGTCACGCGAGTTCATTTTTTGTATTACAATTCTAGCTTTTCAGCCTGATCGGCATGACAAACGCCCGAGCCCGGCCCGGGAATTTTTTTATTAAAACCAAAAAGTCCGGGCCCAGCCCGATATGGGTTTTACATAAATAAATCCCGGCCCGTGCAGCTCTCTAATGTTTTTGTTGTTGTTGTTGTTTTTTAAGATACAGGGTGTCAAATATTTGAAAATTTCATGCATATGGGTTTGTACTTCTTGCTATAGAAAAAAAACTAATTATCCGAAAATGATAAAATTGGGCTCATTTTAAGCCGCCAAAACGTAGTTTTTGAATTTTCTCGCATGTTCATCTTATTTTTTGGTTTTGTTTCTCTTTTTCCTCATTTAGTTTTTCTCAGTGTAACATCTAGTTTCAAATTTTATTGATGTGTTCGCAATAACTCGATTATTTTGCATTTTAGAAAAAAAATATAAAACGCTAAAGTTATTGTTGGTTATTTAATTCATTTGTTTTAAATAAAGAAATCCGACTAAAAAGAGATAGTCCAGTCGAATTAGACAAAAATCGAACTTTTGAAGGAAGGAAGTTGGCCAGAGACTTATTTTTTATTTAATCGATGAGGTCGGCCGAGTGGGGAAAGAGTCATAAAAGGGATTATTCACTACTTTTTAGGGGTTGCGGTCACATGTGTGACAATTTAGTCTAAAAATAGATAATTACTTAATAGTTTTGAATTGTAATTAAAAATTGCTCAAAATATCCAATAAGTCGATAAAGTTGAGCAATAAATATTGAGCATTTATAAAGTCGATGCGTACTTTTCTTCCTGTATTTACTTACAAATAAGAGCAACTCCTCTAGAAAACATAATTTTTTGTTAATTTGAGCAACTACCCCAAGTTTTTTCTGAGTGAACTTTATTTTCGTTTGTGGCTGTGTATTAAAATTGAGCAACTTAATTATTACCATATCTATTGAAAGTTGCGGTAAACTGAGATATCCTTTCAGTGAACTTCAAACCCAATCAACTAAATAATTGAGCAACTATAAGACTTTAATTCCTAGTCTTTCACAAATAATCCAGAATTTTGGTTAAATATTTGCAATAAATCCAGTAATTTAGTTGAAAAAATTGAGATTAGCCAAATTAAATTTTCACTTAAAACTAAATTAAATGAAACATTTAAATCCAATTTTTAAAAATTGAGCAACTTGATTCACTTCTTCCAACTAGTTTGGTACTCTAACTTTTCCACCAGACAGGCATAAGGAAAATAGAACAACAACATTTGAATATTTTCATTAAAACTTCAAACCAAAAATCCTTAGACGAACCTTTTATTTCTCTCCATTTATTCCTTATATCATCAAACTCAATCAAATAATTATCAATCGTTCAATCTTTATATTTTCAAACCAAAAAAAAAACGCAAATCCCTGAATAGACTCGTTCCTTACATCCTACCGTCACCGGAGAATATAATATCAAAAGAAAAAAACTTTTTATAATGATGATAACTTTATCGGTTTAAATAACAACAACAATCCAGAAAAGGATGATAATTCAATCCCTACAAAAAAAACGATTTTTTTGCTAAAAATAAACCGAGAAAAAAAAAATGGAAACAAGACAAGAAGTTAGTTGAAGATAATAAAACATAACTTTTTTGTTTATTAGCAACTGTGGAAAACAACAAGTTGAAAATCCTTCTGTGGCAACTCGCGCGCACACTTGTCGCACAAGATTTAAATAAAAAAAAAAACGAATTCATGTAATGAGATAAAATAAAATAATCGCGTATTCCCCTGCGGCAAAGAAATATTTCGTCTTGAATTTATGCTAATTTATCAATTAATTTTAATTAAATTTATATTTAATACAGCACCAGACAGACAATCATTTTGTTGTAATTTTATTAACTGTACACAGAACATAAATATTGCAAAGAGATGTGGAGAAATCTGCAAATCACAAACAAAGAAAACTTTCTCAAGGCTTACAAACTATTGGTTAAGAACGAACAAGTACATACACATATCTTACTTAAGCAAGTTATTAAATTTTATCATAATTTCCTTATCTGAAATTATTATTATTTTTTTTTTGTAGTTCAAGACTGATTAATTTTTATTATTTTTTTCGATTTGAAACGTAAATAAAATAATTTTAGAAGCATATATATCATATAGAACGTGTAGGAACGTTAGACTTCTTATCTAATGCATCATTTCACTGTAATATAACAAAACAAATATACATATATTTCTTTATCACAATATTTCAAGCGAAGTTGTCACATATAACTGCTACATAACAACACGATTCGATGACATCATTTAGTTAAAGTTGAGACACTAAATCAGTTTAAATGAATCTGCTCTATTTAAATACGTGTTTCACCAAACAATTTTGTCTACTTTACATAAATACGAATTCAAAAAAAAAAAAAAAACAAAGAGATGATTCGGTTCATTGGTTTTTTGTCATATGATTGCATGTTTTAATTTTTATCGTGTTTCGCAAAAGGTTTTTGCCTTATACCTTACTTAAGGTATGTAATAACAACAGTTACAAGGAAAATTCGAAAACTTGATGCGTTGCAAAAAAAATGTCGAACAAATATCGATTTTATAGAAAAAAAACTATAAATCTAATTGAAAGAAATTATAATACATAATATTTTGTTGCTCAATAAACTGAAGTACTGAGAAATACAATGACAAGGTGTTTTTTAACCAAGTCAAATCGAATATTCAATTTCGGATGCTGGTGAAGTTCACATAAAAAATATTTACTTAAAGTAAAAGGGGCTGCTCAATATAAAAATTGTGTAATTTTATATAGCAAGTAGCTCAATTTATTTTTAGCTAAAATGTAATTACTCACAGTTGCTCAATATATACATTTTGAAAATTTGTGGAAAAAGTTGTGCAATAGGGTAATTTACAATAAAATTTACGGGCCTATTACATAGACAATTAAAGTGATCAACAACGTTTCGTTAAAAATTTTGCTCAATTTTTCAATTTTCCAAAACGTCCTTTATTTGCTGTTTTGACGGATTAATTTTTGTCAGCTTTTAAATAACTCAAGCATCAAAAATCAGTATGTTATTCAATAGTATTGAAGTTTTCATCCATATTGAGCAACTTTCGCAACGACCAAAAACTGCTGGAACTTTATGGTAAGCTGAAAAATTTCCATAAATGATCATTATCAGAAGTTTAATCAAATTGCCATTGAAATATCAGAAATATTCAACGAACTAGACTTATAAGACAAAAGTAGACAAACATTTAATTCACTTTGCCAAACTAAACCTCACCAATTCAATAGTAAATAAATTGTCCTAATTTATTTACAATGTTTTGGATGAAGATTAAGTGCAGCCAAATTTTTTTAGTAAAACATGAAAAAATAAATTTGTGTTGCTCAATTTACGTTTAGTAGATTTAAAGCGATAAATATTAAGCCGATCATATAATATGATTTGGTTCGCAATGATTTTCTTTTATTAAAACCAGATTGCTAAATTTTGCTGAAACCAACTGTAATAATCTGAAAGCTTCAAAAATTTCTTTATTGCTCAATATTATTGAGGAAAATGGAAAACGAATCTAACCTGTATCGTTCATAATCCTATTACCACTTTTCGTTGAATACTCTAAAATTTGCATACCCAAAAATTAGCGTATTGCTCAGTTTAACTTTTATTTGACAAATTTTATAAGAAATTAAAAAACGTAAGTGCACTAACAATAATAGTTAAATACTGTTGTTTAATTTTATTTTTTCGAATAATTCATTAATTCATTGTATTTTATGCAGCTTAAGTCAAAGTTTTTTTAAATTTGCTCAATATTTAAATTAGTTGGCAAATTAGAACTTTGAAGAGTTAGTTCACATAAAAAATATTTACTTGAAGTAAAAGGGGCTGCTCAATATAAAAGTTGTGAAATTTTATATAGCAAGTAGCTCAATATCACTGATTAACGCCACATTTTTTATTACTACAGGAATTTATTTTCTAGCTAAAATGTAATTACGCAAAGTCAAAGTAGTTGCTCAATATATAAATTTTGAAAATTTGTGAAAAAAGTTGCACAACAGGGCAATTTATAATAAAATTTACGGGTCTGTTACATGAACAATTAAAGTGATCAATAGCATTTCGATAAAATTGTTGCTCAATTTTTATTTGCTGTTTTGACGCATTAATTTTGGTCAAAATTTAATAATACGTTTTAAAATAACTCAAGCATCAAAAATCAGTGCGTTGTTCAATAGTTTCAAACGAATAGCATAACATTTATGCAGCTCAAATTGATAAAACATAAACAAATGAATGAAATTTTTTAATTGGTTGAAATATTGAAGTTTTCATCCATATTGAGCAACTTTCACAACGGCCAAAAACTGCTGAAAAATTAAAATAAATGATTATTATCAGATGTTTAATCAAATTGCCATTGAAATATCAGAAATATCCAACGAACTAGACTTATAAAACAAAAGAAGACAACAATTTAATTCACTTTCCCATAATTCGAGTTCACCAGTCAATAGTAAATAAATTGTCCTAATTTATTTACAATGTTGTGGATAAAGGCTAAATGCAGCCAATTTGTTTAGTAAAACATGAAAAAATAAATTTGTGTTGCTCAATTTGTGTTTACTGCGAAAAATATTAACCCGATCTTAAAATATGATTTGGTTCGCAAGGTGCACATGATTTTCTTTTAGTAAAACCAGATTGCCCAATTTTGCTGAAACCAACTGTAATAATCTGAAAGCTTCAAAAATTTCTTTATTGCTCAATATTATTGAGGAAAACAGACAATAATTTAAAAAAATGACACATCCAGAGTATTTTTAGAATCTAATCTGTGCCGTTCATAACCCTATTGCCTTTTTTCGTTGAATACTCTAAAATTTGCAAATCCAAAAATTAGAAATTGCTCAGTTTAACTTTTATTTGACAAATTTTGTAAGAAATTAAAAATGTTAGTACATTAACAATAATAGTTAGTTAAATACAATACTACTAGTCACAGGCAATAAAAAAAAAACAGTCGTGACCCAGAGGGTAGACCCCACTATTCCTACGTTTCCGAGGTCGCTGAAACCGAATATGACCATTAGAAATTAATTCAATTGCCTGTTACTTTCCTGGGGTCGAAATTTTAATTTTCATGCCAAGTTCGAATGAATGTGCATTCCTACGTTTCATGCGGCTTGCTAAAACAGAAATTTATAACAAAAAATAAATTCGACCCTACCAACACCCCTAGCGCCCTCTTACTACCCTCCGAAATGGAAAAGTACATTTGGCTCTTCCGTCACCCCTAGCACCACCTTAATACCCCCAAAATGGGGTTGAAATTTACCCTACAGGAAGTAGTAGGGGTGATGGAGTGGTCAAATTTACTTTTTATTGTCATTTTCAATTCCAGCGCCACAAGAAACGTAGAAATGTATATCCATCTCAATTTGGCATCGAAATTGAAATTTGAACCCCCACGGGAATGGTAACGGGAAAATGGGCAATTGGACTAATTTTTTATGGTCATATTCTTTTTCAGCGACCTCGAAAACGTAGGAATATTGGGGTCTCCCCTCTGAACCACGATTCTTTTTTGTGGGCCTATGCTATTTTAAATTTGCTCAATATTTAAATTAGTTGGCAAATTAGAACTTTAAACAGAGTTAGAATTTGCTTTGAACCAGCTTTTCCATTTTCACCGAATACTATTAATTTACAAATCACATTGATGATAATTTTTTAATTATTATTTTAGTTAATAAATCTCCCGGAGCGGAGCGAAACTAGTCGTGGACAATATAAAAAAGTAAAGGAGAATTTCTGCAAAGACAAGAACCTCCCGCCCCTTACAGACAAAATCATAAAAGTAAGATATATAACACTAGAATTAGTGTTATTATATTCGTACATTTGCGTTAGTAAACCGCAAGGTGTTTTCACGAATTTTAATGAATTCTGAATTTCTCAATTTACTGTTGTGGTTGAATGTTATGAATTGTTGCGCTTAATTTAAATCATTCAATGAAAAGTACATTGGTTATGAGATAAGGCTAACTGCACGTTATCAGAATGCATGACTTTATGCATTTTAAAAATAAATTTTATCAACATGGTTTACTAGTAAAGTTTGATTGATAAAAATGTTCATCATTTTCGTAATTTACTTAAACAGATTAAAATTTAATTAGCTGGGATTTATTCAAATAACAGAGTTGCTTATTATAAAGTTTATTGTTTTTGCTAAACGGTTTTATGCTTTATAGATCAGCAGGAAACCGATTTGATGACGATCGTTTGAGACTAACCGTTTGAAAAAAAGAAAAAAATTTCCTCAAATTTTCTGCGAGGTTTCAAAATTTAATTTGCCATGTAGTAACATTCACAAACAAATAAAAATTATTTATTGCCCAATTAATGTAAACCAAATATGCGTTAGCTGAAAAAATAAAATAAAATTCGGTTGCTCAATTGAGAATATGAGAATATGAAATTTAAGAGATTTTTTGTATAAATAAGCCGAAACCGAACACAATCAGCAACATTTACAAATAATAAAAAAAATATTTACTTACAAGTAATAATTTACAGATTATTTATATATTAGTTAATTAATAGAGTTGCTCATTATTTTGTTTTTGGATAAACATAAAAATAGGAATTTCAAATCTTATTCAAATTGGATGAATTACGTCTTACAGAGGACTAGAACTGGAGGGTTTAGATGTACATCACACAACTATAGCTCAAAGTTGTATCAAATTCATAAATGTTAAATTAAATCAGTTTTCATAGTTCTCTTGAACAAAGTATTAAATAGAAGGAGTATTCAGTTTTAATGTGAATTGCTCAATTTAATTTTGAATAATTAGGTGTCAATGTATTAGGATTAAAAACATCCAATGCAAATCATTTTCAAACGTAATCACTAAAACATTTGGGGAGAGCACAAGAATTCCTGTATTGCTCAATTTTTTTTCTTCACAAAAACAGTTATGTTGCTCAAATTGATGAATACATTTTTTTACTATAGTTCAACCTAAAATTAGGTTCTTGTGGTTATGTGGTTAGCTATCACTGTTAAACTGACTATAGAAGATCCAAATGAATATTTTTGCTCAATGTAGATTGCTTATTTATATTGCGCAACGTTTACAAATAATAAAAAAAAATAATTATTTACTGTCCAATTTATTACATCTAATAATTTGGTTTATTAACTTATCAAAATTTGTTAATTAACGAAGTTGCCCATTTTTTTTTTTTTTTGCATAATTGCATTTAATAATTTTTCATTACTATTCTGTTGACATTATTTTATTTGTAAAAGGTTGGAAGATTTTATGCTTAGTTTACTAATATTCATAATGAACAATTAATTGTTGCCAAATTAATTTAAAGCATGTAAATTAATATATGTTGCTCAATTTTTTTCTAATATATTTGAAGGCAATAATTACTTCAGCGCAGTTCAAAGTATGACTTTCCTAGGAAAGTTTAAACACCACGAATCAGTGTGCATGTATTAAATTGTTGCTCAATTTTTTAAATTTTTAGTGTGGTAAATCGCTCACGGGGAGTGGAATTTCACGAGTTTTCAGAATCCAGAGTCAAAAATAGATGATTCCATTTAAAAAACCAATTTAATCTTGAAATGACCTTGAAATTTGACCTCAAGGTCGTACATTTCGTAAATAACTTTAGCTGCATCACAATTAAACTTTCGATTACCTTCATCAAAATTTTAAATATTTGTAAAGAGTCATAATTAATAAAGACTTAAAAAATTAAACTTGATGTACATTAACGAAACTTTTAAAATTGTGTAACATGGGATATTACAAAATACTCAAAATACGAATTTTAATTTCAAGTTTTCTAAATAAAATTTAGAATTCACAATTTCGCTATCTAAAATTTTGTTAAAATTTGTAAAAATTTGCTAGGTAGAATTGGAGTTTCAAATTCAAAATTGTAAAAATTGATTCTAAAAAAATAAAATTCCGAAAATTTGCTTCAATTTTAAGATTTAATTTTTTGAAAATTTTAGGTACAAAAATGTTTTGAAAATATAAATTAAGAATAGTATAATTTGGGTTCAAAAATAAAAATTTCAAATTCGAAATTCGATATTTTGGTTTGAAGCTCACCTTTTACGCTCTCGTTTCAAAATTATTAAACTTTCAGTTTATCAATCAAAATTTGAAATTTCAAACGAATTGCAATCAATCCAAAGCCTCGAGTTGCATCGATTCAACTTGCGACGGTTCGACTTGCGTCACTTTTTTCGACGCTACTCGAGTTTTTTTTTTTTTTTTTTTTTTTTTTTGTGAGGCAAAACAGTTTATGTATACATATATTGGCAAACTGATCTTCAGCGAATTTGGTGACGTAAAAGTCCAGATGATCCATTGAAATTCTACAAACTTTAAACGGTAATGGCTTGTGCGTCATTTCTCGCAACTCGAACGCAGCAGCAGTTAGCTTTGGATGAAATGAACGCTTACTCAAAAGCATCTGCCGTATTATTAAAAGATTTTTACGTGGACAATGTTTTGTCAGGAAGTGACACGGTTGAAAAAGCATTAAAGCTACAGATTGATTTAATCAGTCTGTAGAAATGCGGTGGTTTTGAGTTGCGAGAATGTTCATCAAATTGTAGTCGTCTATCAGATAATAATTCATCGGTAGAAGTTTCATTGTTCTTGGGCCCCAAATGGAATAATCAAAATGACACCTTTGAGATTAAGTTTAATAAGCTAATTAACTTAGAAAAACGTCCACCAACAAAAATATGTACTTAGCGGAAGACAAATTTGGTTTAGTTGAGCGATTCTCATCATTTACATGGCTGAAACGTGTAACAGCTTGGATTTTGCGATTTTCGCGAAACTGCAAACTAAAAAAGTAAGGAGAACGACACCGCGTTATCACTGAGTTAGATTCTAGTGAAGTAGAGATTGCTCTGAAATATTTAGTCCGAATCGTGCAACAACAAGAGTTCAAAAATGATATTGAAACCCTACAAAAACATAAGCTCGTTTGTAATAAAAGTAGCTTACAGTCCTTGTTGTCATTTATAGGCTCAGAGGGAATATTTCGTGTTGGGGGTCGATTATCAAATGCCGACATCCCTAATTAGCAAAAACATTCAATTTTGCTACCATCAAATCACCATTTTTCCAGGTTGCTCGTTTGTGAAACGCATACGCGATTATTACATGTCGGACCTCAGGCATTTTACAGCATTCGTTTAAACTATTGGATATTTGGCACATACATATTAATGAAATAATGACCAATTTACCAGCAACCCGTCTTCAAAGGTCAATACTAGGTCAAAGGTTATGTTTTGCTGTTAAGGCTGTATATCTGGAAATGGTAGCGGATTTGTCAACACAGGCGTTTTTGGCTTGTCTTCGTCAGTTTGTAGCTCGTCGTGGATTATGTTTTAAAATATTTTCAGATAATGCTACCAATTTTGTCGGTGCTCGTCGGAAGCTTAAAGAGTTTAAAGAAATATTTTTATCGCCAACTTGGCAGTCTAAAGCAATCGAATTTTGTTTGCAGAACGGCATTTAGTGGTTAACAATTCCACCGCATTCCTCTCACTTCGGAGGATTATGGGAAGCGGCAATTAAGAGTACAAAGATGCATATGAAACGGGCAGTTAATGATGTAGATCGAAGCCTGGTTAAATTCACGCTCTCTTTTTTTTTGTTTTTTGTTTTGTTAAATTAGGGTGAGTGTTAGCAGCCCAGAGCACTGCGATCATTGAGGCCTATTGTGCGTCCCTAGAGGTTCTTAGTTGAAATGTAGGTCAATGTCCTTGATAAAAGCCGCTACCTGATGCATATCCAGTGGGTCGCCACTGGATTGTGTGTGCATTGAGAAACTTGAATCTTTTTAGGATGATAGCATCGCATGTGAAGAGTTCATGTTCCGATGTCTCCTTACCGCAGTTACAAAATCTGCACTGGTCCATAAGGGACTTTCCCATTTTATATAGATGGCCATTAAAAGGGCCGTGCCCTGTTAAGAATCAGGTAAGGGATCTTAGGGACTGGCGATCCATCCTCGGTGCCTCTTCCAGATGTGTAATATTGTAACTGAGTAGTTTCTTGCCTGTCTCATCCCAATGGAGGACTCCCAGAGTAAATTCCTATGGTTCTGCTCCCAGTCCCTTATACCCTTTCCAAATGGGTTTTTGAAAAAGCGATACTAGGACTGGGACCCAGGAAAACCCGGCTTGCTCCCGTTTTTGCACAACGGTCTGCTGCCTCATTTCCCTTAATGGTGGAGTGGCCAGGAGACCACAAAAGGGTAACTTTGTTTTCTTTACCCAGTTCTAATAAATTGCAGTAGCAGCTCCAGATCAATTTCGAGTTGAACACTGAAGCTCCTAGAGCTAGCAAAGCTGCCTGGCTGTCCGAGATTATATAGATCTCGGTCTTCCTATATTTCTTTTTGAGCCATTGAAGCACACATACCTCAATAGCAAGGGTCTCTGCCTGAAAAACTGTGGGGAGCTGCCTATCGGCATGCATAGTTCCCGGTCAGGCCCAACTATCCCTGCACCGGTACCTCCGTCCGACTTTGACCCATCCGTATACCATACAGAAGCATGGTGGGGGAGGGTGGAGATAATATTCTCTACCAGTGCTCTATCCGGCAACCTGATGTTAAAATTCCTCCGACAATCGATTGTCCTTACCATCAAATCTGATACTTGGATCAATTCCTCCTTGAGATTGAATTTATGTAGGATATTTTTGTGTCCTAGCCTCATGGTTTTAATTTTGTCAGTGATTTTCAGGCTCAGACCTCTTGAACCGGCTACTTTTTTAATGTGTAGGTGCAGTGGTGAGAGCCCCAGTATTCTCTCAAGGGCAGCTGTTGGACAAGTCCTCATTGCTCCAGTTGCCCCTACACAAATTAACCTCTGGATCTTGTCCAGTATTCTTCGTGCACCAGTCTGCTCCGTCTTAGGCCACCACACAAACGCCGCATAAGAGACCATAGGTCTTATAACGACCCGGTAGAGCCAAACCAACATTTGTGGACTCAGTACCCACGTTTTGCCAATCATTCTTTGGCAGGTGAAGTAGGCCTTATTGGCCTTGTTTATTATATGCTTTAAGTGGGGATTCCATGTCAGTTTCTGATCAAGTACTACACCCAGATATTTAACCTGGGTGTATGCCCCTTGCTAGTGATTGTTCCTGAATCACCTCGAAACTAGTATTATCAAGAGCTCCCTGGATATCAATGAAGGAGCATAGTAATAATTCCCTATTTCTGAGCGTTTTCTCGATTTCCGATGTCAGTTCGTGAAGAGCTGTTTCTGTAGATTTCCCTGCTTGGTAGGCGTGCTGCCTAGAGTCCAGAGAGTGACTTTGGAGGGTATTGGATCTAATACACAGTCGCAGAATTTTTTCCATGGTTCTCAGTAGAAAAGATGTGAGACTAATAGCTCTGAACGACCTAATTTCCTCTAAGGATCTATTTCCCACTTTTGGGATAAAAATCACCCTAACTTCTCTCCAGCGTTTTGGAACATATTCCAAGCTGTGACTGGCTCGGAAGAGTAAAGTGAGATAAGGCAGCAAAATCTGCAGGCCCTGCTGTAGAAAGGCGGGATATATGCAGTCCCCTCCCGGTGATTTGAAAGATCTAAAAGATTTGACTGCCCAGCTTATCCTTTGCGGCGTAAAAAACTCCCTCGAGAACTTCTGAGCCCCCCTTGGAACCCGATACGGATGTACATTACTTGCGTAGGATTCCTTCTGATCCCTCAGAATAATACATTCTGGAAAATGACCTTTCACTAGACATTCCAGAGTCTCTTCCCTGGTTATGGTTGTCCCTCCATCTGGTTTCCTTACAGACCCCAAGGGATTCCTGTGCTCCAAAGAGAGTGCCTTCACCGCATTACTGTAGGTAGTGGCCGTGTCGGCCCTGTTCTCCAGGCAACTCTCCTTATTGTCGCCCTCTGTGACATCTTTTGGGTCGGCTTCCAGTGCCTTTGATGAAGGACTGGAAATTTTCTCTCTCTTTGGTGCCATCCCTACCAATTTTGTCGGTGCTCGTCGGAAGCTTAAAGAGCTTAAAGACATATTTTTATCGCAAGATTGGCAGTCTAAAGCAATGGAATTTTGTTTGCAGAACGGCATTCAGTGGTTAACAATTCCACCGCGTTCCTCTCACTTCGGATGATTATGGGAAGCGGCAATTAAGAATGCTAAAATGCATATGACACGGGCAGTTAATGGTGCAGATCGAAGCCTGTTTAAATTCACTCTCTCTTACTGCAGTGTCAAATAATCGTTCTGATTTGCACTTACGCCGGGACATTTTCTGATCGGTACTGCTATCACAGTATTACCTGATATCAGCAAATACAATCCACATTGCAAGGATTTTGGAAACGATGGAACAGGGAGTACCTATCAGAATTACAGCACCGTCACAAATGGGTAAATACCGCCGGGGTTATTAAAATCAGCCTTTTAGTATTATTGCACGATGATAATATTCCTCCTTTCCTATAGGCCTTTGGGTAGGATAATTGATGTGCAAAAGGGAAGGGATGGTTATATTCGAGTGGTTACTGTCAAAACGGCTAATTCAATTTTTAAACGAGCAATCACCAGAATCAGTCCTCTATACCGATTGAAACACATACACCAGAATTTAATAATTAAAATACACATCCCATAAATTTATAAATCTGTTTAAATAAAATAAGAAGATAAATTAAATTTTTATATTAGTTTAATGTTAATTGTGTAAATTATTTCATTTGTTAATTGTTTATATATTTGATTGTAATACGTACATAATTATTATGTAAGCTATATTTTTTTGAAATTAGTGATTTCAAGGGCGCGGGAATGTTGACGCAATTTGTGTAAACGGACTAATTATAAGCGTTACCCATGCGAATCGATGAATGAATTGAATACAATATAAATTATAATTCATTTTACCGTTGAGATCAATTATTTTCATATTTTTGGCACTTCAATTCCAACACTGATTGTAAAAACACGTCAAAATAAAGAGAGAAATTTAATTTAAAATTAATAAAGTCCACAGAATTATTGTGTTTGAATTATTTGTCTTCTTTGAATCGTCGAAAGTATTTAGTGTCAATTATATGGAAAATAAGGAAATATACTATAGAAATCAAAAATGTTGCTCAATATTAAATTTACAATATTAGCCGCATTTCTTAACGCATAGTGATCCGGTTAAAAATACAAAATATATTTGTTTTAGTTGGTTTATGTGTTGCTCAATTTCTCATTGTAAATGGAAATAAAAGAGATTTGATATATGTTGCTCAATTTTACTAATTCATACAGATTAAGAGCTCCCTATAATATGAAAATAATGAATAGCTACATTTAAATCGATCTAGAAATAACATTTTTCACTGCTCGCATATCTTGTTTTTATGATCTTGAGCTAATTAAAATTTAATACTAATTTTGTGATTTAATTTAATTAAAACAATTATTTTTTTTTTTTGTATAATGAAATGACTAATTATTAATAAATGTTTCATGGTCGAGATAAAATCCAAAACATATGTAATCTATATTAGAAAAAAACCTTGATTATTAAAATTATTATTAATTTGACCCTGCAATTATGGTGCATGCTTGCAAAAAGCGTGGTTGCCAAAGTCTAATTATTTCATGTAAAGTTATGACGTCAAATTACTCAAAATATCGTGCCTTGACCTCATTATAATAAAAACGATTTTATTTCGACATATTTTGACCCACCTAACCCAATCTGTTTTAGAATTTTAAATAATAGATGGTTGTATGTCTTGTAACTATTTTATATTATATTGATTGAGAGAATATCGATCTTTAAGAATACTACTGTATATGTTGTACATAAAACTTAAGTAAATTACATTTGATGAGATTTTAATGTAAATTTGAAAAAAAAAAAAAAAATTGTGATGGCGTGTGGTTGTTTTGTTGCGGAGGAAGTGATTTACTTTATTTATATACGTTTATTAGATAGTTTCTCGCTATATTCGAATAAACGGTTTAATTTGAATAAAATTATTATGATGTTCGTGTTGCCTGTGAATTTATTATTTAGTAAATATGAGATAGGGCGTGCGATATACCGCATGAAAGGTCCTATTAATCACCTTGACAGCATACAAATACAAATCTCTTTATTTATTTCTCTAATTGGTAAGACTACTAATTTGTAATGTGACCTACAACACAACAACAGCAAAAGTCGTATCGTAGTATAAATTTTCCGTTTATAGTTTATTCGCATTTTCCGTTAAATTTATTAATTAAATTTTTTTCACTTGATGATAGCAATTTCAATAGAAATTTATATAAATCTTGTCTACACACACAAACAAACAAATACAATACAACAACATACGGGAGGAGATATAGATTTTAATTAACTTAAAATTACTTTGTACAGTAGAGAGAAAAATAATTTTTGCACAATTTTCATGGAAATGGATTCGCCTTGATATCTCTGCCATCGTCTTTTTTTATAATGTTGTTGTGTACATATTTCGTATCGTATCTTGTATACAGTTGAATTATTTTTCATTAAAATTTGTTCTCGCATAACTCAATATGGCATCATACATATCATAATTACATTGTGATTTTTATTTTTTATGCTTTCTGCTTTCTTTAAGACTTCATCTTCGTCGTAGGTGTGTATATATGTATAATGTAGATACCAAACACCAGACCAGCTCTATATATAAGTTAATAGACAATTTATGTATGTGAATGTGTTAAAATAATATTCATATAATCATATTACTTTGGCTGCTAATTAAGATAATATATTGTAACATAATTATGAGATTTTATGATGTGCATCGATTAAAAAAATGATATTATGTTATTACATGAATCTTAACATGTTGTATGGCAGGATCTAATACGTCCAAGCTGTCACGCTTTAAACACCTGAACATGCATTTCTTCAATTCTTACACAATATTACCTTAATTCTATTGTAGAAACAAATTGAGCAACTGATTTTTTCAGCTAATTAATATTCACTTTAAATTATTTGGGCAATAAATAATTGTTGATTGTTTTTAAATATGTTCTATACGATTTATAAACAAACTAATGTGAACGGGTCTTGTTTCCTGATGATTTATAATGCAAAAAGCCTTTTTATCTGCTAAAAAATTGCTCAATAGTTCAAAACTAGCTCAATTTAACAAAAAAAAAATGAGCAACTGTATTTACCTAGTTGTAATAATTAAACCATTTGTAAATAAATACTTGTAAGCAACAGATTAATTTTTATAGTGTGTAGCTGTTGCTCAATTTAATTAGTAAGTATGCAATATTTAAAATATCTAATCAAACATATTTATTTAAAACTTTTATGTTTGAGTAAATTAAGTGCGTACTGTTGTCAAAAAATTTAAGTTTAAAAAACAATTTGAGCAACAGAGCTATTAAATAAGTTTCCATTATTTTATTTTTCTAAAATTTGAGGGTTTATTGCGAAATAATGAGATTGAGAGATGTCGTTCAGTACTCGGCTCAAACGCATTAATTGGAGTCAGTAGCATTCCCCAGTAATGGCTTCATTGGGTTTGAGCAAATCATAATAAATAACACCCAGCTGGTCCCACCAAATACGGAGCATTAGCTTTGAACCATGGAAATTCGGATTTGCTGTCAATGTTGAAGCATGTCCGCGCTTACCCACGATCTCTTTCACTTTGGATTGTCTTAATGGATACACTTTTCCATCACCGGAACGATTCGAAGCAAAAACTTTTTCATTTTTGCCGTTAAAACAGCAGTTTCCAAAACGGACCTGGGTTTCAATTTAAACGGGGCCCAGTTTCCTTGCATTTAAATTTAGAATGATTCATTCAACCATTCGTGCATGCAACCGAGTGGCGATGGCATGTTGAGTCACTCCCAATTATTCTGCAAGTTATACTTGTGTTCGACATGCATCTTCATCCAAAATTGTTGTCGTCGAATAATTTTGGCCTTCAACTGTGTTCCTTATCTGCGATGTCAAAATCATCGTCTTTGAGTCGTCGAAATCATTCATGATACATATGGTGAAATGATGAACACAAAATCACCAATATTTTGATGTGGTGTTTTTGACAGATGCCTATATGTGCCCTGAAAATTGTTTATTATTTGTGAATGTTGCTGATTATGATCGGCAAATTTAGTATTAGTTTGAACAAGATAATTATATCTGAATTTTTAGAAATATAGAGCAACAAACAAATTCGGCTGTAAATCTCTCAATATTGGAACACAGTTAATTTATATAGCTACACTTCGTGTGAAGTACCCCACATTGGTCATCTAGATTCTTTAGTTAAAGAGTTTGAAATATTTGGAAAAAATCGTACATTTGGGATTTGGAGATCTGACCTTGCCTTGGCATGGTATTTAGAGAATTTGTAAGCCAATGTTGTGTCATTGGGCATTGTGGGAAACAGAGTGGGGAGGCTACCTTTAGCGGACCCTATGGCCATCCTGCCATCACTTGTTGACGGGCGAAAATTTTAGCCGTTCCAGCATAAGGTAACGGTTGGTCGCTCAAACCATATAAAAACGATAAAAAATTAAGTTCAATCTCACAATAAAGGAACTTGCTTCCTTTTACACAAACTTCAACTTCAATAAATTAGTTGTATGTTTTAGCAGGATTTAATATGAAAATTTTGAAATTTCGTCATTTATAAAATTAATTTGAAAACTACGCTAAAACTTGAAATTTCGAAATTTCTTATTGTCGAAATTTTACAAGTCTAGATAAAAAGTTTACAAAATTTGGATCATTTATGCAAATATTCTTTGTAACGTTTCAGAATGTTAGAAGATTGGAATACGGTTCGGTTCTGAAGTGAAAGCAAAATACGCAAGACATCCGAGAAAGAATTGACGCCTTATACTACAAACGTGAATAAATTTAGAATTAAATTTTACAATTCAAAAAACAACAACTGGTCAGCTTTAACGAATTTTGAAATTTGGATTGAAATATTTGAACATCTGACCAATTAAAGTTTAAATTGGAAACAAATTTTGAAATTTCATAACCTAAAAAATTATGGAAATTAATTTTTTTAATCCAAACTCAACTATTAAATTCTAATAATTACAATTCGTTTGAAATTTCAAATTTTGATAAACTAAAAGTTTAATAATTTTCAATCGACAACGTGAAAGGTGAACTTCAAACCAAAATATCAAATTTCGAATTTGAAATTTTTGAGCTACGAGTATATTAGGAAATCTTAATTTATATTTTCAAAACATTTTTATATCTAAAATTTTCAAAAAACTAAATCTCGACCACTTAAAATATAAAAATTGTAGTAAATTTTCGGAATTTTATTTTTGTAGAATCAATTTTTACAATTTTGGATTTGAAACTCCAATTCTAGCTAGCAAATTTTTACAAATTTTAACAAAATTTTGGATAGCGAAATTGTGAATTCTAAATTTTATTTAGAAAACTTGAAATTAAAATTCGTATTTTGAGTATTTTGTTATATCCCATGTTAACAATTTTAAAAGTTCCGTTAATGTACATCAAGTTTAATTTTTTAAGACTCCTTTCAAAAATTTAAATGTTTGATGAACCTTATCGAAAGTTATTTACGAAATTGTACAACCTTGAGGTCAAATTTCAAGGTCATTTCTAGTTCAAGTTTTTTTTTTAAATGGAATCATCTATTTTTGACTATAGATTCTGAAAACGCGTGAAATTTCACATACAGAAGCCATACAGTATCATGATAGGGATGAAAGGTCATTTCAAGGTCAAGTAGGTTTTTTAATGAAAATATTTATTTTTGACTCTGGGTTCTCAAATCGCATGAAATTCAACGTTCAACCATACAGTATTAAGATAGGGTTCAAAGGTTATTTCAAGGTCAAATCGTTTTTTTAATGGAAATATCTATTTTTGACTCTGGGTTCTGAAATCGCGTGAAATTTTATATTCAGCCATAAAGTATCATGATAGGAATCAAAGGCCTTATCAAGGTCAAGTATTTAATAATAATATCAAGTAATTTTTTATTCTTTACAAAAAATAAAGAACCAAGCGATGAGTCTTTTTTACTCTTGGAGAAGCTATTTCAAAATCCATTAGATAAATAATAGAACTTTATTGAAATTTTTCCTCTTAATCAAAAAACTTGTGTTAGTTTTTTGAGGTTCGAAGCACAACACATTTTTAAGAGGTTTATTTTTCATAAAAAGATGATTTAGAATAGAGCAGTACTCGTTGCTGCGTTCAATCATCGGTAAGAAACTCGATGTCCATAACCCACGACGAGGACGTGGCAGGATGGATTTTCAGGTCCCATTTCATGCTTCTGCATGCATTTGTGATTAATTTAATGTAAAAATGCCGGACTACACACGAAGTGAAATAGTAAATATTTTATTGCTCTTAGAAGCGCAGCAGCACGATTATATCGAATTCGTTTTCCGAACAGTATTCATCACGCAAGTGATTGACAGAATCGATCAGGCAAGGGCCTCTGAGAATACGGCAACGTCGTAGAACTCTGACTGTTGAGCGGAAAGATCTACAAATTCTGGTAGTCCTCACTATTGTCAAATTCTGGTAGTTCTTGCTAGTTGGATCCTAATTTTACAACTAGACAAATTCGAGTGCAATCTGGCATTCCGAGGGAAACCGCAAGGAGAAATGTAAGACTTCATCGGTTTTATCCATATCACAGAATTCTAACCCAAGAGCTAATGCAACCTGATTTTGAAAGAAGATTTTAATTTTGCCAATGGGCACGGAAAAGATTGCAAAACCAACTGCCATTATTGGTCTCCACAAAATCCTCATTGCGCGCAGTCGATCACCAAAATCGTTAGAGTCTCGTAACATGGTGTGATATCATTAATTTTTTTCTCATTGTGCCTTATTTTTTTACGCTACTATTAACTCAGAAAGATATCTTACTTTTTTGACAAATGCTGTTGAATGTCAAGCATCATTAGCCAACAAAATTGTTGGCACACAAAAAAAGGATGACTGCTGAAAATATAAATAGGAAAATAGTTAAATACAATTTAAAACATAATAATATAACTTTGCTTTAAAAATTGATATTCTATATCGGTTATTCAGCTGGACTTCACTTCCACATCTGCATAACCTATAAATGTGACCATCAAATTATTGGATATAGTTGAGGATTACGCCAATTTATTCGCGGTTAATTAATACTTACAATTAAGACACATAGATGAAATTAAGACTAAAAATGTTATAAATAAATTAATGTAATTAAAATTAAGTTAATATGTATTATAAAATAGCTTACCATTTGTTTTTTGTTTACATCAATATTTGACAGCTAAATTAAAAACATATATTTTTTGGTTGCAACCAGTATATACGCAACTCAATTTTTAGTACTCACTATTCACCTATCGGACATTCCGTATACTAAGCTATTAATGCATTTTGTGTAATTGTGAATTGTAAAAATAAAAAGGAAAACTAAAAATAAATAAAAATTCAGAGCTAAAACGATTGTCATACAAGGAAGTACATTTTTTGATTATTTGGATTTTTGTTAGCAAAAAAGTTTAAGAATTTTGCGACTTTGGATTTCCTGCTCATCCCAAACACAATAAATGCATTACGGTGAGTTTTAGCATGATGAGGCACCTGCTCGTAGAAGTTTAGTGGTTGAACAATTTTAAAATCAAAGATACTCCAATCGGTGGATAGGTATTGGATGTGATAATAATTATTTTGAATGGCCCTACTCTGATCCCCAGATCTCACGAGGCAGGATTTTTTCTGTGAAGATATTTGAAAAATACAGTTTATTCAGAGGTTTAAGCATACCGCAGCATGTGCTCTTATCAACCGTTCGATGCTTTGAACGAAGGATACAACTATGTATTGATAATCATGGAGATATTTTTGAACATTTGATTCGGAGAAATGTGCAATTATTTGTTCACTTGAATTTTTCCATGTTTTGCTTCCATTAGTTAAAATATGATTTAAGCCTCGATTGGCCAGTATTTTTCGAGTCTTATCTTCATTGATAGGACCCAAATGGGACCTGAAAATCCATCATGCTATATCCTCGTCGTAGCTCGTGAACATCGAGTTACTTACCCGATGGCTAAACGCAGGAAAGGGTACTCAAATAGTGCTGCTCTATCCTAAATAATCTTTTCATGAAAAAGAATCCCCTTCAAAATTTGTTGTGCTTCAAACCTCAAAAATCAAGAATAATTTTTTTGATTAAGAGGGAAAATTTCATTAAAATTCTATTATTTATCTGACAAATCTGAGTAAAAAGACTGATCGTTTGGTTCTTTATTTTTTGTAAAGAATAAAAAATTACTTGATATTATTATTAAATACTTGAACTTGAAATGGGGTTGCTTCTCTATCATGATACTTTATGGTTGAACATAGGATTACACGCGATTTCAAAACCCAGAGTCAAATATAGATGTTTTCATTAAAAAAAACGATTTGACCTTGAAACGACCTTCGATCCCTATCTTAATACTGTATGGCTGAACGTTAAATTTCACGCGATTTCAGAACTCAGAGTAAAATATACAGGTTTCCATAAAATAAAAAAACTTGACCTTGACATTTGACACAAGGTCATCATACGATTTCCCCCTAAAAATTGTACAACTTTTGTATCATCACTTTTTGTTTATTTAGGCCTTCACCTGGGAGTTATTTGAATGGTTTGTGGCGGCTCGCTCAGTTATACATTCATTAATATTTTGCATCTCCAGAAAGCAAAAGAACGCACTTGTTATTATCAATCATACCAATTGAGCGACAACAAAAAGCGCAAAACAAAATATATCACATTAAAATTAAAAATTAGTCTCATCTCGGTTTTCATACGAATAACACGTCAGTGTTTTTGTATCGGCTGCCAACCATCTTTTTGGAACGAGCATGTGGTGGAACAATAAAATAAATATTTATACATGTTAAAATAATGTAGTTAAAAAACAAAATAAATGTATAACTGTTTAACAAATTATATTAAAACAAAGTAAATTAATAAACAATTATTAATTTCATTAATTCAAATGCGTGTGTAACCATTTTAATTCAATTTGGCGTGCATTGTACTAACTTATTCTGCATTTCACAATTGGTGACCAACGACAGCCGTGTTTATGGCAGTAAACAGATAAATGAATGCCAGGCACCTGGTACGCACCAAGAAAAATCGCCCTAAATACAAATTTTTTATTATTTTTGTAAATGGTACATCATCATAAACCAATGCATGCACACAATGTCGCATGCAAGCCACAAATGGAATCATGAACACAGAGTCAGCGCATTCACCAGCGAGCCACCACAGCTTCTTTTAATATGAGTCACTCTGTATACTTTGGTCTCAAATATTTGGAATTGCTTGAACGGTAATTGCCATCTGCTAGGAGTGTTTGTTTTTGCTGAATCTATACTAAACGAATAATTGCTGCCTAAACATATATTTAAAAACGCCAGAATGCTGCCGAGGATTGAAATGTAGAATAAGGAGCAAAAATTAAACGTAAACTATCCTTTCCTTGAACATTTTCATTCCAAGATACCAGGCAGTAGGTTATTACAGGTAAATGTAAAAAAGTGACCACAAATTGTAGAGGAACAACTAGCACAGAAATGGACAGCACACAGTGGAACGAAAACATATAGCGAAAATTTTCCGATAATAACATCTTTTGCTGTGCTTTATTAGCAGCTTCCACCATCCTTTAACTTTTGCGTTTTAGAACCTTCCTTTATGCTTTCAGCAGAGTTGCTGTATTTAAATAACAAAATGCGAAACATCTTTTAACACAACTGCCTTTTTAATGTCTATATGGGACAAACAGTCAGGAATTTCTGCCTCAGTAAACTTAAGATGTTTAAATTTAAACTGCTGTGAGGATTTAGGAGCGTCTCATAGCTCTCGAATTTGAAGTAAATTTCTCATCGATCTGCAACAAGCCGTTGATAAAAATTAGAAAGTATTGAAACACAAATATCATCAATTCAAGACGTTGGGACGCACATTCTTTGTTTTAAGGTAGTCTTCACATATACCTCCGTTGCGTTGCAGCATTCGAAATACCGAAGTTTTCGTTAGCAAACCCACATCATGTCATTTTATAATTAATTTGACTGTAACTTTTGTCACCGCATATCACCTAACTAACTAAAGACAAGAATTTTTTCTTGAAAATACATAAAAAATAATTCCGTCACACTATGAACTAAATAATCTCTCTCACCCATTCCATCACGGTTCAGTTTTGTTATAATAAGTTTTATGTTTTGAGTTTGTGTTTTCCCTTTATCAAACTTTCAAACTTTTGACTTTGAATAGAACCGCAAAAGAAAGAACGACAAAAGAAATATTTTTTGTTAATGACCTTCACAACTATTTCTAACTTATACAATTTGTAGTTTGTTAATAAATTCAAACAATAAAAATAAATCCGAAAACTTAAAAAAATATCCATCGTACGAGTATCGTCATGTGTTTGTGTGTCATGTGTTTCATGCCTTTTTAGCCAGTTGCTTGTGATGATGATGTAGTTTGATAGACAATTCATCTTCATTAATTGTTATAACTTATTATAGAGATAGTGAATGACGATATAGTTCGAAATAAACAACAAATTTTGCACCAATCAGCTTTTGTTGTGTCTCTTATCTCGTTTCAATAAAACAAGTTAAAAACAAATTTTCTTGTAAACAGTTTTCCTCAGGCAACTGATTTTTTTTGGATATTATTGTACCTACATAGGAGGAGGGGGTGGTGGAGTTGGTAGAAAGATGAATTGTTCTGCAAAAAGTGAAATTATTTAACATCTGCGACATTCAATGGAACTCTACATCACCTCCTGCGAATACAATATAGGAATATCATAGAACGAGAAAAGAGTTGTTCGAGTGGAAAATTTTACAAAATCTTGTATCAACCCCTAAAAATTGTGTATTTATTTTACATCCGTTGTTTTGTACTTTTTTTGTTTTGTTCCATCTCATTACTTTATAATTAACATCCTGCCAGTATTTTGTTGTACAGCTGACCTGAGAGGTATGAAATTAATTGGTACAAGAAGTTTTGATTGTTTGTTTAGAGATAGGAAAAATATGGGTAAATTACTTTAGCTTTATTTACATTTTTGTAAAGTTAGTCAAATATGATAAATCAATATGTAATGAATCGCTTAACGATTTTAGTTACAACAAATATTGTCTAGAAAACAGAAACAGATTGCATCTAGCTTTTTTATTATGTTGCTCAATTTATTGAAATTTTAAATGGTTGCTCAATTGTTACATGTTCTTTAATGGGGGAATATTGGTTTCTGGTAATTTGGTATCTAATTTTTTCTTGCTAAAATTCGCAGAAAAAAAATTAATATTTTAAGCACCACAATAAAATAAATGCTAGTAGCTCAATTTTAAATCGATTATTAACCGATATTCTGGCAAAAACAGTATAAATTATTGCTGTTGTCCAACGCTTCCGTTTGTTTTCCGTGTTTTAATAAAATAAATAAATTTTTCAATCTGTTGCTCAATTTCTTCGAAGCGAGTTATTTATTAAGCTTTTGCTTAATATTTTTTAAAAATTCCAAAGAAATTTTAAAGAAAAACTTGAAAATTAATATGGAGAGAAGAATAGTAGCTCAGTTAATTTTGTTAATTTGGAAATCTCTTCCCAATCTATAAATTTAATTAATTTTTTACCCTAATCTAATCCAACAAAAAATTAAAATTTACAATTTTTCCAAAAAATCCAATTACATTTAAGAGCATCACAAATGAGACGAGATTTTAAGTAAACAACCAACCGAATGTAAAAATAAAAATATAAAACGAAAAAATCTTCCTGCGATACATTTTCATTTGGCACGGTGCGAGATGGTGGAGGTGAATAAAAGGAAAACAAAAGAATTATTTTTAAATTAAAAATTTGATTATTTTAAAAAAGAAAATTAAATGTTCCAAAATGTGTTGGTTGTTTTTGTTGTGTTTGGTTGTGTCAGTTTCTGTTTTCAAACCAAATTTTCATTATAAAAGAATTTTTTGTGTTTGTTTCAAGTTGGATATACAATACATAAGCTACGAAAATTCTTAACCGCTTGATTGACTCATTTTTTTATTTTGGCATTAGCACAAGATATTTTTAACAACGCTGCATGAGATGTGCTTCATCTACTCTTCTACCTTAACGTTAAGCTATTTTTGTAATAAAATTAATAAAAAATATTCCTGAACCCTCGTGTCAAACATATGTATATTATCTAACATATGATTATGATTTACATAAAATTAACTAAAAGCTAACATAACACGATGTTATGAACATAATATCAAGAACAGATTTCTCATGCGCTATAGTCCTTATGTATAGTATGAAGTTACCTCACCACTAACTTAAAAATTCATTTTACATCGCTAACATCATCATCATCATCGTATTACGTGAGGACGTGGAGAGAAGAAAATTCAATCAATTTTCTTTTATGATGGCATGATGAAAAGTAATAATAATTCAAAAAATATTTTCCTATGTTAACATAATGGCTGCCAAACCGAATTTGTGACCGATATTTATTTTGAAATCGAAATTTGGCGTGTGTTTTACCTAACTGTGCAATTTAAATCGGTAAAGGAAATCCTCGAGTGGAATTAATGCCACTTCGATTTTGGCTTGTTTTATAGAGTTCTAGGTTATCTCAAAAATTGAAAATCAAAAAGTTGCTCAAAATGTCTTAATTTTTGAAACTGTTACTTTAGATTTAATAATTTAGTTCAATAGTGATTCATTATAAATAATTGTTGTGTTACTCTTCTCTGTAACCAATTTAAAGAAATGGTGTATAGTAAGTGAACGGAGTTAAAAATTTGCTCAATTTTTATAATTTGGCTAAATATACAAACATTTCTATTCATGATGCTACAAGGAAGTGGAATGAATGCCACATCGATTTTGGCTTGTTTTGTAGAGTTCTACTTTCTTAGCTTATTTTAAAAATTGAAAAATCAAAAAGTTGCTCAAAATGTCTTAATTTTTAAAACTGTTACCGTAGATTTAATAGTTTAGCTCAATAGTGGTTCATTATAAATAATTGTTATATTACTCGTTTCTGTAACGAATTTAAAGAAATGGTGTTGTATAAATGAACGCAGTTAAAAATTTGCTCAATTTTTATGATTTGGCTGAATAGACAAACATTTCTATTCATTATGCTTTAAGGTAGTGGAATGAATGTCACACCGATTTTGGCTTGTTTTGTAGAGTCCTGGGTTATTTCAAAAATTGAAAAATCAAAAAGTTGCTCAAAATGTCTTAATTTTTAAAACTGTTACTTTAGATTTAATAATTTAGCTCAAAAGTGGTTCATTATAAGTAATTGTTATGTTACTCGTCTCTGTAACCAATTTAAAGAAATGGTGTATAGTAAATGAACGCAGTTAAAGATTTGCTCAATTTTTATGATTTGTCCTGAGTTATTTCAAAAATTGAAAAATCAAAAAGTTGCTCAAAATGTCTTAATTTATAAAACTGTTACTTTAGATTTAATAATTTAGTTCAATAGTGGTTTATTATAAATAATTGTTATGTTACTCGTCTATGTAACCAATTTAAAGTAATGGTGTTTAGTAAATGAATGCAGTTACAAATTTGCTCAATTTTTATGATTTGGCTGAATATACAAACATTTCTATTCATTATACTATAAGAAAGTGGAATGAATATCACTTCGATTTTGGCTTATTTTGTAGAGTTCTGGGCTGTTTCAAAAATTGAAACATCAAATAGTTGCTCAAAATGTCTTAATTATTTCACAATCAGTTAATTTAGAAAATCACTTATTTTAGCAAAATTGCTTTTGTTGAAAGGTTGGGATATTTTTTTTGCTCAATTATTAAAAAATTGCTCAATTTTTATTTTTTAAGTGGAATTAATGTCACTTCGAAAAATCAAAATGTTGCTCAAATTATCGTAATTTTTAACGCTAATAATTTATATTTAATAATGTAGCTCAATAGTAGCATGGAATTTAACCAAAATTGTGCGACTACAGTTAGTATTCTAGGTCATAAGAATTATTGAGTGATCTAGGTTACTCCACCATGAGGCGTTCTGTTCTGTTTTTGAAGTGAAACTTTTATAGCCGCGTTATAGCATTTTAGAATGGGTAGTAAAACCGATGTAACGAAAATTTTTCGGTCGCCAAGATAACAAAAAAACAAAAAAAAAATTTTTAGATACACATGTATACACATTAAAAAAGAGAAACCTCACTACAACGGACATGGACGGGACCAAACGATTTGCCTGATGAAATGGGATTAGAATGGGATTCCCAAATGAGTTATAGACGAAGTTCTGGAATATAGCCAATTAGGAAGGAACCTGGCTATTTCTTATCTGATTTTGAGGAAATTCAGTATGCACGATGGAAATGGGATTCTAAAATGAGGTTTAGATAAAGTTCTGAAATTTGGCCAATTAAAAAGGAACTTAGGCATTTCTTATCCGATTTTGATGAAATTTGTATTGACAAGGAAAACAATTGCTTTGTCCTTTGCAGTCCAAACAATTAAAAATATAATCTAATACTTGAAAGAGTAATTTATAAGTTACTTTGTGATACATATAATACTGCAATGATATTGAATCTCTATGTAAAATTGAAAAGGTGCATGAAGACGTTAAACAAACCAAACGAAAATTAAATAAATACATCAGCTGACTTTGTTTGCATAATATTATTGTGTTGCTCTTGATATTCTGGACCCTTTTGAGTTGGTTGTAATCATTTCGATTTATTTATATTACATTGCGGTATTGTGTATATTTAATTTGTCCTATTCAGAAAAGCTCTTTTAGAAACTGGCTCGGTCAATTCGATTTTAAAATCTTGTTTTGTTAGTCCAACGGGCTTAAATAAATCAGTTCAGAACAACAACTAAACTAAAGAAGCACAAAAATTAGAAGGACCGAATTAAATCCGAGGAGCCAAATCCGCCGAAAATTTTTGTATGGCGAAATATCAATTTATCCTCAATATGAACTAAGTCCGCGACATCAAACTTCTATAAAATGAATAAAGTTTGCTCGGGTTTAATTCAGTTTTCAAGAGCTTGCCGCCTTGGACCCAATACAAGCGAATCAAATTCGCGAGGCCAAGATAAAGCAACAATTTCAAATTCTCAACTAGATATATGCTTTTGATTAGACACTTTAAGTTTCATTTCTGTCGTGGGGCCCGAGACTCACACAGTAGTTCAACTTGATAAATTATTAAATTCTGGGCCCAAAATTGAGCAACAATGGCAACAATCCCGTTGCTTAATTTTGTCGATTCATCGTAACTTAAATTCTCAAAATAATGAGTTGCTCAAATTATTGCACAGAAAACCAGATTTAAAATTTATGCTGTTTGGTTATAAGTATTTGTTATGTAATCTGTAACCAATTTAACCAAAAATGGTGGTGTTGCTCCATTTTATTCCTTCCCAAATATGTAAGTTGTTACCTTCAAAAATATTAAAAATTTGCTCAATTTTTTTATGACTTGGTTGAATATAAATAACGATCTTGGTAATCACTTCGTTCAATAACAGCTCGGTAATTTCCCTAACATATTGAGCAAATTGATAAATTAATTGATTCCATAATAAATCGAAAATGCAAAGTTGCTCAATTTCCTTCATTTGGTAAGTGGCCACTAGAATTAAGATTTAATAATTAAATATTGTGCAGCAACAACACGTTATTGAGGGAGCAACGGGTGTTATTATTTGTATGTGTTTGTGGTCTTGTTCAGCTGATGTTTTGAGTTATGTTTGTGCTCGAAAATAGTTAATCAATAAATTATTAAATTTTATGTTCAAATGGAAATTAAAAATGATTTATCACATTTTATGTTCAAGTGAACGACTATAAGTTTGTTGCTCAATATTCACTAAACTTAAAAAAAGTAAAATCCGATTGAATTAAAAAAAAAATTAAGATTTTTACTTAATAACTAATCAATGTCTGCAAGTTGTTGACAAGCAAGCATTTGAAAGCCATGGTAATGCTTGTTTTACAAGTAAACAAATCGATTTAAGTTTTCTATTAACAGACATTTTTTGGAAAAATTTAAGAAGTATTTACTTTTTTTTATTTACTTTAGAGATTTAGTTTACATTAAGTTTGATACTGATTTTAAAGCTATTAAATTTTATCAATTTCAAAATTATGTAACATCAAATTTTCCACCTTATTCCAATCATTATACCTTTCAGTTTATATTTCCACAACAGACATATAAGAAAAAATTCGTCCAAATAACCATACCACACTGCCACGTTTTTCTATAATAGCAAACCATAAAGACAAGAATTTTACTGCGATAAAAATATGAAAATTATTTCCACGAAATACACAAAAATTGTTTTCGTTGATGTTTCAAACAAATAACATTCATCGTCGACTCATTATTTCAAAAGATAGGTTATTATAAAACACGTGAAATAAACAATCCCTCCCAACAAAGATGGGTTTATGTACACAGAGTATATACTCTAGAGATGCGGTTGGACGTTCGCTAGGTTTGTAGTCTGCAAAACCAAAAATATGTCGACCTCACACACACACACACACACGACATAACTATGTGACTTGAGTATTCATTCATTGTTAGGGATTGCACATTGGGGGTGATAGTGGCGTGCGAGTAGTCGGAAAGCTCCTTAATAAATTGAATTTTTATTATTGTTTTGTATATGTGTGCACACACATACAGTAACACAAACATGTTTATTTGAAATATTCAAATATATAAACTAAACAAAAAAAACATACAAATATGGGTTGTTGTGAAATTCGAAGGAGCGAGGGAGAATAAACACAGCAAGAAATTTTCCTTTTCCCCTCTACAGTAGGATTATGTGTGAGCAGTGCAAATAAAATATTGATTTGGATATTGTCATGGTATCCAAAGTTGATCAACAAGAATTTTGTTTTATACTTATATACATACATAAATATACAAAGTTGCGGCAAGGGATGGATACATGAGTAGCTTTCAGAGGGTGGTGTACGGAAATTAAATAAAATCATCACCATCATTATCAAATAATCTAAATCAATATTAAAATGTACAATATGTCCTTAAAGTTTAATGCACATAAACAAAAGAAAATAAGAAAAGAGCTTTTGTTTTGGATTACACAATAGACTGGTACAAAGCACCCCTTCTCCGATTCTTAATGGTAAACAAGTCAACTCAATTGCCGAAGAGTATAGTTTATACTGTTTTAATTAAACGAAAAATGATTCCCGAGAACACATAGAACACAGAACCTAGTTATTATAGTTTATTATTGTTGTTGTTGTATAAATTATGATCAAATCGCGTGACAACACTTAATTGAATCCTCCTCTTCAACCACCCATATATCTATTTATAGTTTACAAAAGCCTTAAAGCTTTTTGTATTAAATATAATTACAATTCTCAATTTTTTAATAGCTTTTCGACGACGACGGAAGAGTGATGGCAAACAATTTTCATTTTACTTTATACTAGGTCTGTATACACAAAAATAGATAAATGACAATGGAAAAGTCGGGAGCTTTTTGCTATACTATGCTGGAAAAAGCATGAGGGGATTAGAATTTTTGTTTTGTTAAATAAATTTTTATTTTTTATTTTTTAATAGATTTTAGAACAAAATCTTAAATTACTTTTATTTATAGCGCGCATATAAGAAGATGAATTTTACTGTAAAAGATAAAGTGAAGATATGGTAGCAAAAAAGAAATGATTTCAGCTTTAAATATTTTTGGTATGACAACAGGTTGAATGTGTAATGCGTATTGTTTGTTTGGATACAATTTGGTTGTCAACTTGCGAATAATTTGATTGAACTGGCCTAATCTGCTTGCTTACATAAAGAGTTAGTCAAATTTAGTTAGCATTAATAAAGACGTCGTTGTATCTTCAGATTATCTGAAATCTTTTAACTCAATGAAGCTTTGAAAGAAAAAAATCGAGTAAAATGTTTTCGAAAGCTTAAAATTTTTAGCTCTGTTGAAAAATTAATTTAAACAAAAAAAAACAACAAAAACAATTTTTCTCGTAAAGTTTTAAAAATTGCATGTATCAAACCAAAAGCTTTTAGATTTTAAAAAATCAGGCCTTCCAGCGTATAATCTTGGTGAAGTAATTCGGGGATTAAAGGCCTTGCGAAATGCAGCAGAATCACGTGATCCTTGGCTCATCCATATAGGGTTACAAAAGTTGGATGATGAATTAAGACGTCTTTGGAAATAAGAGACAGGAGGCAAAGATTTCCCACGTAATGCAGAGAATTTTTAAAGAATAAGGACAGATGTTTCAATTGTTTAGGCGATGATCACACAATTTACCAATGTAGAAGCAAACGGAGGTATAAAATATGTTAGCGTAAGCACAACACATTAGTTCACTTAAACACCATTGAAACCTTTAGCAATAATTCCAACTCAAATCCCAGTATACCAGTGCTCATATTTCGTGTTCACCGATCAACCAGAATGAATTGGTGGGAGCGCCCCGAAATCTTGCATTACAAAATCTTGCAAGTACAAAATCTTGCATTTTTTAAAAATCATGCAAATCAAAATCTTGCCAACCCAAAATCTTGCAGTTACAAAATCTTGCAAGTACAAAATCTTCCAAATACAATATCTTGCATTTAAAAAATTTTGCAGTTTTAGTATCTGTACCTGTCTTTAGTATCTAACATAATATTTATTGCGTATTCATAAAAGTTCAATATAATTCAAAAAAATAAAATAAAAAAAATTGTGCAGATAGCGATCCAGATAACTATGCGTAGAATGCAAATCTCCATTTTTCAAAATATGTCAACAAAATATTATGGATAAGGAAGATTTAATCTTCATTTTCCAGAATTTAAATTTTCGTTTCTGATTAATGAAGATATAATATTAAAATTAAAATGGAAATCTCCATTTTCCAGAATATCTCAACATAATATTCTGGTTAAGAATATTTAATCCAGGACATTTGATTTTTGATATCTCAAGCAAAATTCTACTGTATAATTATCATTATACAGTAGAATTTTGTCAATGCGATTTGTTATGCAAGATTTTGTAATGCAAGATTTTGTAATGCAAGATTTTGTAATGCAAGATTAAGGGGCTAACCCTGAATTGGTATTAACTTCTATCGTGAAAGCTGTAACTGCAACACTACTTACAGTAATGATCCAAATAAAGAACAATTCCAACAAGTGGCGAAAGTTTAGAGGGCTATTTGATTCTGGGTCAACAAGGTCTGTCATAACAGAGTCATGCGTTACATCATTAGGACTTTCGAGATTAAATTCAAGAATGCTAATTGAAACAATTAACGGAGCAAAGGTTGGTAGTTCAAGAAGCGTTATAAAGGTGGAATTAGCAGCATTGATCGTACCGATTATTACCTCAAATCTACCATCTAAGACATTTAATACGCCACTCGAATTTGCGGAATCCTTGCCATTGGCTGATCCAACATTCAATAAAAGAGAATGTCTATCGACATTCAATTGGACTGCGATCATTTTTTTAATATTCTCGAGCCTACCAAAATTACTAATCAAGCAAATAATGTTGTAGCACAAGACACTAAGTTTGGTTAGATAGTCGTCGGAACGAGTGAACCGAAAGAAGTAATTTCACCAATAAAAACTTTCCTTAGTCTTGGTAATGAATTCAATATCGACGAACTGCTGAAACGATTTTGGGAGTTAGAAGAAATTCCATCAAAGCCAAACTATACTAAGGAGGAACTATACTGTATTGAACATTTAAAAAAAAAAAATGTAAAACGAGAACCTAATGGGAAATTAGTAGTACATCTTCCATTCAAGCAAAATCCACCAAACTTAGGAAATTCTTTGAAACAAGCCCCTTAACGGTTTTAATTCATGAAGGAATATCTTCAACTAGGCCATATAGAACTGGTACCGGATGAGGATATATTCAAGTGTTGGAATCAAATGTTTTATCTCCCGCACCATGGTGTAATAGAAGAATCAAGTACACAACGAGATTACGAGTTATTCTCAACGGATCTGTGAAATCTTCAAACGGACATTCTTTAAATGACCAACTAGTGATTGGTCCAACAGTACAACAAACATTGTCAGAAATATTAGTGCGCTTCCGAAAATAGGATGTGGAGAAGATGTTTTGGCAGATTAAAGTGACCAGTTCAGATGCAGATTATCAGAGGATTTTATGGAACCAACATAAATATAATTTCCCAAAATCAGTAAAAGTAATCGAAAATGATTTCTACGTAGACGACCTAATGTCCGGAGCAGACAGTATTGATGAAGCAGTAAGACTACAGAAAGTGGTGATACACATTTTACAATCTGCCAGTTTTAAATTAAGAAAATAGTCGGCTAATCATCCGGACTTATTGAACCACTTGTCGGGAGGTGAACTCAACTTATCATTACGAGAAATTTCCAATGGCACCAAAATGATTGCGATTTTAAGCATATGTTATCTACCTCTTCGTGATGTATTTAAATTTAAAGTCAAGTTATCAGAAAGCTATGAAACAACGAAGAGGCATCTACTTTCCGAGGCATCCAAATTTTTCGACCCTACGGGTTAGCTTACACCGGTGGCAGTTGTCGTAAAAATTCTATTCCAACAACTATGGGTAGAAAAGCTTGAATGGGACGACCAGCTTCCAGCGTCGATTCGAAATATTTGGCTGAATTTTAGGCAAGAACTAAACATGATTGAAGACCTAGAGATAAATCGATGGCTAAATACAACCAACTCTTCGATTCTGGAAATCCATGGCTTTTCTGACGCGTCAAAGGGAAAGGACGCTTACGCAGTAGTTCTGTATGCAAGGACACTTCTACCACAGGGTGATGTAAAGGTGACAATAATAGCAGCAAAATCGAAGGTACCACCCATAAAAACCATTACGATACTAACACTTGAATTATGCGCCGCCGGAATGTTGGTTAAATTATTGCAGTCAACAATAAAATCGCTAGAGTTTGAATCCAGAACAAGCCACATACTCTCATACACAAGCAGAAACCACTGGTTTCACGTGCCCTCACAAGAAAATCCTGCTGACTGCGTGTCTAGGAGAGTACCACCCAGCGAAATCAATGGTTGTGATCTGTGGTGGCGGGATCCCAATTGGCTGCAATGCAATCCAATACCATTTCCCAATCAAATAATTGTCATGGATATTGCTGAAGAAGTAACTGAAAGTGTGACAGTCAGTTATGCGAGTATTAATGAACGAAACCAGCTATTGACTCAGTTATTCAGCAGAGTGTCAAAATATGGAACAATTCTAAGAATTATACCCCGAGTAAAAAGATGGTTCTGTAATTACAATAAGAACATTGTCGAAAAGAAGTTTGGTGGTATTTCGGTCGACGAGCTAACAATGGCCGAACAATTTATTTTACGCTACGTCCAATACGAAACATTTCCTCAAGAAATTAAACTGCTGAACTCAGGGAAATAATTAACCAAAAGCAAAATTATTAATTTTTACAATTTTATAGATAAAACTGGAACCTAGAGAGTGGGAGGACGACTAGAAAATACAGATATAACTTTCGATATGAAGCACCCTATAATTCTTTCAGAAAATCATGAGCTTATAAAAAACTGCAGTCCAGCACAAATGTTAGCGCATCTCAGGCAAAGAAAGGTAATACACGAATGTATGAGATGTCATCGATATAAATTGTTGCAACAGACTCAACTTATGGGCCAATTGCCATATTTGCGGGTACAAATCACTCAACCCTTTCTCCAGGCTGGTATTGACTATACTGGTCCGTTCTCGCTAAAAACACACCAACAACGTAATTCCAAAATTATTAAGGGTTACTTAGCCATTTTTGTGTGTATGTCGAGAAAGCAGAAAACGTAAGACACCAAATATTCGACTGGAGCGCCAACCAAGGCATAAAATGGCTTCCCAGCCGCTTCCCATAGGTAGAATAGGTGAAATCGGTGGTACAAAGCTATCTTTTTACAAATTGCTTACTCAATTAAGGTCTAGATAAACGTGCTTAACTAAACCCGTTCAATAATTCAATTGTGAATCACATTGGTATTTAGATAGATTTGAGAGCGCTACTTGCACTCTCACTAATCAATATTAAGAGATAAACTTCAAAGTAATGAGAGAACCACTAATCGAAATAAAACGAGATTAGCTAAACCAGAAGTTGGCACACTACGGCTAAACACGAAAAATTCACTAAATTGCAGTCTGCCAGCGATATAAACTAAGAATAAATATTAAACCATTCATCATCGATTAAATCCTGATTAACAATTTAAACTTCGTTCAGCAACATTGAAAAACTGTTGTCTTGAGGTGAAACTTTCGAATTACTTTGACATTTTGAAAGAATGGTTATTAAAGAAAGCTTAAACGCAGTATTTAAAAAATGATTGTAATAAAAATAAAGTTCAGTCCTAAGCTTTCGGAATTGACCTAAGAACTCACTACTTGACGAGCTTTTTTGGTCTTGCGTCTTTAGGAAGCTTTCAATGGGGCGATTGAGCCTTACTTTCGATATCATATTCGTAAACTCCTGTTTTATCACCAGTTTTATGACCCGTTTGAACAGTTCTGGATCGTCGTTGACTTCATTCAGCAATTTCTGCACTTCAGCACGGGTTTTGGTTGAAATTCAACAATTTCGGAGGTAGTTTTACTGTCACACGTTTCATGCCTGAAACTGAAACCGATTTGAAATTATTTTTGTTAGATACCGAAATCTTTCAAACCGAGCAGCCACAATAAACCATCGCAAATTGACTTATGTAATTTAAGATCCGGGTATGCGTTGGTATTAGTTACAAGAAAAGGATAGCCAATGGAAGTTGTCACTAAGATAACCAGACCAAAAAACAACTAAACTTGAACGAAATCTGAACAAATTTGATAAAGTCGAAAATTTCGACATAAAAAATCAGGACAGTTTTAAGTTCTCGAATTTTGATATATATTTGATAAAAAAAAAGAAAAAATTGGTTTGGTGGCGACTACCATGGACTGGTCGGAAACAAATTTGTAGAAAAATTTGTTTAAAAATTTCTAGAAAAATTTCAAAAGCCACCATCTTAATTCATCATTTGGATGTGCTGAAACCAATTCATTTATCATCAAATTTGTTGGTTAAGTAAGATACCAAATTATAATGGAATTGGTGCATAATTGCAAAAGTTCCGTTTGGGGCAGGAATGGAGTTTCTTAAATGAAACATGGCCAGAATTCAACAAATATTCCAACACAATGCTAATAATATTTTGGTACATAAATACAAGCCATAAATTAAAAAAAAAAAAAAATTTGCTAAAGAGAACTTGTTTTTTAAGTATATAACCAATCCAGACATTTTCTACATTTCCAGCGCCAAATGGAATACGCAAGATTATCAATAAATTTTATTGAAATTTTATATCTCCGTTATTAAGCCGATTCTGTAATTAGTTCCCAATATAAAATCGAAATATTCACGCTCTGAAGAATTTCTGGGGTTATATCATTTGGGGTCGGATTTCTTAGATAAAATAAGAGCCAAATCAAGAAATATTGCGGAACAGTTGATGATTTGATATGTAAAGTCGATTCTTTAAGTAGTTCCTAATATAAAATAAAAAAAATTGCGGCTTTGAAAAATTCATTACATTCATACTGAGCCAATTCAGACTATCTTCTTAACTCTATCATCAAATGGAACAAGCACATTTGTTGACGGATTTTAGTGAAATTTTATGTCTGAAGTATTTTGTTGTTATTATAAATAGTTTCTAATATAAAACCTATTTACATGGCCCGAAAGATTTTTTCGTCCCTAAGGTTGGGCTGAGATCAGAATTTATAAGTTAAAATATGGTCCAACAGCAAAAAAATATTTTCGAACATTCCTCGTACTACTGGTGTTACGGTCTGAAAAATTAGATTTGCCAATTTTGGTTCCCCACGGCCAATGCGGTCAATTTTTGTCACCTCCAGCACGAAATGGAATAAACACATTTATCGATGTGCGTTTGGGAAATTTTATATTTGAGATATTGCACCGATTCTATAAATAGCTCAAAATCTAAAATAGATTAAATCAGTTCTTAAAGAATTGTTTGGGCCATACCGTTTGGGCTGTTAATTAAAATATTTAGGTAATTTGTATGGAAAGTATTATTTTCTGTCCTTCTTCTGAGTTTTAAGGACAATGTAAGACATTTTCCCGGCCGCCCGCTGAAGTTTGAAAAACCAGAATTTGGCCGGAGAAACCAGGATGTCTTGCCACCAGTAATTGTTACTCCTCTAAAATGAAAGAAATTTATTCATTTGAATTTGCATATCAATTTATTGAAGATGCATTGAACCAAAAGTTCTAAACAAAATACCAGAGAAATGCGATTAGCAGAAAGGTTAACTCACATATTATAAAAAAAAAAAAAAATATTTTACGGAATTAGTTTGGCACGCAGAAAATTTTTTTTTAAAGAAATAATTGTATTGACGATCCCATCAAATACAGAGCAAGAGCTTGGCGCCATAAATGACTTTTGACTAAGGGTCTTCATCGAGTAATACCTTTACTTCCTCATACATTTCCGCAAACTTTTCCGTCTGGCCTGGTCCCTTCTTATCTTCCTTAACAAAATCATCTCTTTTATAGCATCGGAACCAGTATTTACATGTTGAAATCGATAGAGCATAATCACTATAGGCTTCCAACAGCATTCGTTGACTTTCAGCAGCACTATTCTTTAAATGGAAGAAAAAAAGGAATACTTCCTACAAGTTGCGTTTTGTATCGTGGTACAAAATCCGATATGCCCAAAAAATTAAGTGTTTGACACTTCACCAAAATAACATATACTGAAAACTAAAGCCACGTCATGTTGATTTTTAGTAAAGATGTTACCCGATGCGATATAGTACCAGTAGCGCTATCTCATGAAAATCCCTTAAAACTAATGCACGCTCCTAATAATTGATTTTAATACCCGGGTACTCGGGTATTAAAAAAAATTCTTAAATATGTTTAAACCTGTTAAAATATGACGGTTTCGATGTTTTATTTTTAATTTTTCTTCTTCCTTAAGAAAATTTCATGTGTTTTTAAATGGTTGGGCTAGATTCTGATCAAGTGACACTAATGACATTTTATGTGACTTCTTATTAAAATATTGTAAATTTGGTTACTAAAAAGCGATTTTAACAGTTGAATTTAATAGATTAACCGTTTTTATTAATAATAATTGTCACTAAAAGTGGTCATTTCACAGATTCTAGCCCTTGTCCTGGATATTTGTATTAATAAACTACCCATTTCGAATCCCATTTCCATTGCGTTCTATTCATAAATTTATATTTTTTAATTCGATATTTCTTTCGACAATTTCGACGCGAAATAAATTCATTTTGAATCATGAATTAATTCCGCGATATCAATTTTTTTAAAATCTGAATTAAATCCGCGCGAAATTTTTTGCATGGAATTAATTCATTTTTAATTTTGTGTGACATTTTAGTTTAAGTTTATTTCAGGACGTTACATTCCTTTCATTTTCGATGACAGTATTTGTATTTCAACCTTTTAATTTTTTGGTAGTGAAATAAACCTATTTATCTGCAGAGTTAAATTCATTTGCAAATTAATTGATTTCTACCGATAAATTAGAATTTATTCCGCCAGTGACATTTAACTTTTAAAAGCTGAATTAAATCCGCGCAAAATTATTTCAGTTAAAAGAAAAATTGATGTCGTGGATTTAAATCTAATTTAAAATAGGGTTAATTTCGCCATACAAAAATTTTCGACAGAATAAATTCCCGCTGAAATATTTTGTGCCCCTGACTCAAATTATTCGGGTAATCGATTAAATTACCTGAATTCGAAAGAGGACTAAAATATCCGAGTACCAGGGTACTCGAATTTAACCTTTAAAATTTTCTTGAAATGAAGAATATGCGTGAAAATGTAAATGATTGCGAAATGCTTCCTTCGGAAAATGCTTTTAAGAAACCATGGTTTAATTTAAATTTTCAAATTATTTAAATTTACCTAAATTTATAAAAGTGGTTAGAAAATAAACCACGGTTATAAAAAAATTGATAAATAAAAAAAACAAAATTTCAAAATATGATAAAGAGTCAGATATTAACCAAACTTTAACCGTTTGGAAAATTACTATACATATTACAAATGGATTCGAAAAATTAAAATAGTAGGTCACTTTTCCTACAAAGAATCCAAGCATCCGTTATACACCACGAATCCAGCCAACGAAGTCTTGTCCAAATTTAAAATAAAATTTAAATTCACTATATAACCCGAAAGCTTTCACAAATTTAAAAACATTAAATGTCTATTCGAGCTTTTCATAAAAAAAAAATTTTCTGGTAAATTTTTAAAAATTGTATATATCCAAAGCGTTCCTAGATATATAAGCCGTCAGGTTAAAATTCGAACTTAGGCTGCGTACAGTCGGGTAAATTGCTCTTTTATCTACTTTTTACCAGTGTACAGGGTAAGTTGAAATACTGTACTAAAAAGTTGGGTAAAATATGAGAAAAAAACTAATGACGTTGCTGTTGACTTTTTGACGTTTCAGTGGTTTTTGTTAAAATTTCCGTGTTTTTCATTATAAATAATATACGTACTCAATGGTAATAAAATAAATTTTATTTTAATTTTACAAAAGAAAAATATTAAAAAATATTTGACGTTTCCTTTTGCACCTAGCAGCCAGCGATATTAACCCTCCGAACCATAATTTGTGTCCATCAAACCATTTTTACTTCTAGAGAATTGGTACGCCAATTGAGGTAAATATGTACTAAAATTAAAATTTACTGTACTAAATGATTTACCCGACTATTAGTACGCAGCCTTAATATATAAAATCCCCTTATTTACAAACACATCTTTATGTCATGACGTCATACCATTCGTTCAAGTTTTTTTTTTTAAATAAACCATTAGTAAAACCACCTACTTATAAACTCGACTAATTAAATATATTTAAAAAAACAAAATGGACGTGTAGTTTCCGTGTTGGAAATCAGATGGCAGTAATAAAAATATTGAAATATTTAAATTTAAATTTCAGCAAAACAATCCAAAATAATGTGTTAGCAAGTTTAACGATCATGGGAATGTATTTCATAAGAAATACGCTAAAAATATTATAAATATTTAACAGAATTATTGCACTGTTAAAAATATTTTCAAAATTCGAAATTCGAATTTTCGAAAACGAAAAAAACCTTGTGTAGCTAACGTCATAACATCCTACGTCATTGATTTCGATTTTAACAAAGAAAAAGTAAATGTGTACAATTTTATTTTTAATTATAATTATCAAATTACAAAATTTAAATTATTAGTTTTAAAATATGTTATACTCAAAGGTTTGATTTAAATATAAACCTAAAAACATTTTCTGTTACGAGTATTTTTTATTCATAAAATTTTAATCAAAAATGTTCAATTTTACACGGGCTCTTATGGGAAATCGTAAAATGTATCCCTCTTAAATTAAGCTTCTTAATTTAAAGGGTCGATGCTGATGACTTGTATATTTAGCAGCTTTGATTTAAAGGGTCGATGCTGATGGCTTGTATAATGTATATCTAGGAGCTTTGATATATCAAACTAAAAGCTTTTAGAACAAAAGAGCTTTTCATAACAATAAATTGGAATTCAGCTAGAATAAGTGAAATCGTAAAAAGTTGTTGGTCTACTTAAAAGGGCTTAGCTAAATCCGTTCAGCTAACACATTGCCACTAATCGATATAAAATGAGATTAGCTAAACCTGAAGTTGACACACTACGGCTAAATTTGAAAAATTCACTTAATCAGGTTTATTAAACCGCAGTCTGCCAGCGCGAGTTAAACTTGGTAACAACAATGGCGGAGATTGTGACTGAAATGTGTATGAATTATTTAAACAATGATACATTGTTAATCATTTTGAATTAAAGTCGGTAGAACTTTTCACACAATTTTAATTATATTCACTCAACACTCAAAATTATTACGCAAAACTAACAAACACGATTTGTTTGGTCACAATGTCCGCCATATTAAAATATTTTTAACATAGATGCGCAAGAAAGAACGAAAATGAAACATCGAAGTATATTACCTTTATTATGTGTACTGTGGGTTAGCACTAGCTTTAAACTATTGAAAAATGTTGACTTCAGGTGAAACTTTCAAATTACTTTGACTTTTTGGAGTAGGACAATATGCTGAAAAGAATAGTTAATAAATAAAGCTTAAACACAGCTATTTAGAAAGTCATTGTGAGAAAAATAAAAACTCGTTAACAAACTAGACCCAGAAGAAAAGGCTTATGGGAACAAGATACCTACTGCCGAAAAGGATTTTCCACATTAAGCGCGTTATTGATTGTCCACAGTTCAAATCCATGAGGGGGGGGGGGGGGGGTCAACATAGAACATTGCTTTGAAATACTACATACAGTGGAAGTCCGATTCAAACGTGCTCCGTACTTTGAAAAGTTGTATAAGTTGTTCATGTTAGAATATTTCAATCTAGGTCACATGAGTTTGGTAGAGGCATATGAATGTCATGAACGCTACTAACAACCGCACCAAGGCGTTGAAAAGGATAGCCGCTCAACTGTGGCCATCCAGTTTTACTCAACCATTCCAAACCTATGCAAAGGTTATTCGACATGACTTCAATATTGAAGATATGTTGACCGGATCGTCTAATGCCATGCAGTTGCAAAAATCAGTGAAGAAGTTAAGAATGTGTTGGCAGAATATCGATCCAATCTAAGAAAAACCAAATCGAATGTTCCAACTGTTGAAGTCATCGGTGTAACGGATGATACATTACAAACGAAATAGTTAAGGGAAAATCTTATAGTATTTGTTGGAATTTCTTGGAATCCAACAAATAATTGTTTCAGTTATAGTGTGGCGCTCGATGAAATTCAGAGGCTAACCAAACGATACTTATGATCAGAATCAAGCAAATTAGTTGGGCTCGCTATCGCCCATTATTGAATGGAATGATCAGAACATGATTATTTGATTGATTGATTTCAAAAAGATCCGTTTTGAAGTGGTGAACGTGGACAAGATGATAATTCCAAGATGGCAGAATACACATAATTTTGCACATTTTCACGGGTTTTGTGCCTTATATGCCATTATTCTATGCATTCAAAGTAGATTGGTAGCAGCAAAAGGTAAAATGGCATCAATAAACCCGATCTATTGCATTCCGCGTTTGGAACTATTGGGCGCAGTTCTATTAACAAAACTGATAGCTTCACTTACCTAAGCTCTTCAAATAGATTCTATTAAAATATATATGTGGACCGGCTCGTCAATAGTGCTAGATTGACTAGCGACTTCTCCTAGAAACTGTCAAAATTGGGTTGCAAACTATACCAACGTTATCCAAACGAAGTATCTTCGCGTTATTTGGAGGCATGTGCCAACCTCTTCAAATCCTTGCTGATGTTGCCATTCGTGGTATGAACATATAATTAACTTAAATAATTGTTTTTTATGGTGGCTAGGAACCAATAGGCTAACCGACGAACAAGATTGGCCTAAGCAAATTCGTAATGCTAACAAATTTAATTCATCGGCATATCATTGGATTGTACGATGTAAAAACTCAGCTAGATCCGTGGCGTATAACTGTATCAATTGTATCTGTCAGCGTCCGATTATCTCAAGGTAATCCTAAACGGAATCACTAAATCAACCGACAACGCAACTCTCAACTCAATCAACTCCAAATTAACTTTCAAATCAAACTTAAACCTAAATCCAAATCAACCCCGAAATAATGCCCCAACCTGTTACTCACCCTAACGCAAGGTTCAACTTTAACTCAACTGTAACACTCAACGGCCAAACTCAATCCTGAAATCAACTTTTTTTTACTTTTTACAGTTTAGATGAGGTTGGGTCAATTGGTATTGCAGGTATCCCATCCTCTTAACGTAAAGGTTCCAAAAGTTTTTCAATTCTCTGCCTTGACCATAGAAACAGATTGGCGAAAAAAAAATTCCAAATCGAACAAGCTATTCTCGAGATACCATGGGTTTATTGCTTTATCGGACTTGGTACTTGAGAAAAATGGTTTTGGACCAATCAAATTTTTGATCAAATACACAAGAATAGGGTTGTTTGAAGTTATTCCTTATCCGTTTGGGTTGGATACTTCGAATGGTGTTGATCCTCTTGAAATGCTGAATTGATTCCGCACTCGGGAAAAGGACTAGTTGTTTTAATTCTTCAGCGCGTCTCCGCCACACACTTTATTTTTTGAAGCATGGCCAAACTTATAGCTCTGACGTAAATACTCAGAAAACATACCCCAACGTTTAAAGCGAGGGATTGGCGAGAAAAGTTTGTAGACGAACTTGAATATTATTCCGAAGATAATCTCGATCGTTAAGCAATTGAAATAGACATTTCTGATGCCTCAAACAAACTTCAATAGTTGCATGATTTACAGGAACCTTATCAGACAAAAATTTAAAAGCCATATTGACATATTCCTCACAACCTCATCCAAAAATAATTTTTGTGTTACATTTCCTTCTATTAGTTGGAAACGTCAAAATTCACCATAATCGGTTAAAAATAGCTAAGTTATATCCTAACTGCCCATATTCCAGAATTGAATCTTAAAAATCTTTTTAGAATGCAGTTTCCAACCCATTTGTCGAATTTTCTCCAAATCGGTTAAGAAATAGGAATGTTCGATCATACTTGGCCATATTCCTGAACTTCATCTAAAAATAATTTGAAAATCCCATTTCCATTGGAAATACTGCATTTCAACAAAATCGGATAAGATAAAGAATCCCAATAAAATGTTTCTAAAAAAAATCACAAATCCTCAGTTTAACTGATCACTAAACCCAACTAAGCCCTAATTCAACCCGCAAACAGAACTCAACTCAACCGCAAACATTATGCCAAACTCAATCCTCAAACCGCCATTTATAAAAAAATCGTAAATATTTATATAACCAGGTGTTTTGGGTCAATTCGTATGGCAGGTACCCCAACCTCTTGACGTACAGTCTCCATAAGCTTTTCAAATCTCCGCCTTGACCATAGAAACATATTGGCGAAAAAAATTCTAAATCGGACAAGCCGTTCTCGAGATACCATGGGTTCAGACATCCAGACAGACAGACGGAAATTTTTTTTTATTGCTTTTTCGCTTTTTCAGACTCAGGGACTTTCAAAACGTCGAGAAAAGTGGTTTTGGATCAACCAAATTTTTCGTCATTTTTGACAGTATTTCAATACTTTGGTCTTTTTAGACCGACGTCTTTACCAGTAGTATCTCGAGAACGGCTGGTCCGATTTAGAGTTTTTTTCGCCAATCTGTTTCTATGGTCAAGGCGGAGATATGAAAAGCTTTTGGAGACTGTACGTCCAGAGGGTGGGGTACCTGCCATACGAATTGGCCCGTTCTGGAATATGGCCAAGTATGACGGAACTTTACTATTTCTCACCACATGTGCGTAGAAAATGGGATTCTAAAATTGTTTTGGATGAACTTCTGCAATATGGCCAAGTATGGTGGAACTTGCCCATTTCTCAACCGATTACGATGAAATTCGACATGTGTATTGGAAATGGGATTCTAAAATAAGTTTTGGATGAAGTTGTGGAATATGGCCAAGTAGGATGGAACTTGGCTATTTCTTAACCGATTATTATGAAATTTGACATGTGTGTCGGAAATGGGATTCTAAAATGATTTTTGGATAAAGTTCTGGAATATGGTCAGTTAGACACGGTTAGAAATATGTATTAGTAAAATTTTGTATACCACTTTCGGTATAAAGTTCTAGAAAACGATTTTTCGTGTTAAATTGGATGTCTGTACACATGTTACTGAAGCTCTTGACCTGTTTGGCTGTTGTTGTATAAGTAAATATACGTTGGTTAAAATAGAAATCAATACTGCCAAAACTGTCACAACAACTTTATGACACAGGTGAATGCTATCCCTATTGAAGATACCAAAGACCCAAGTTCTGATCACCTCGTGAGGTTTCAGCCCTTTATATTCTTAGCTGTCCTTCCGAACTATTATAATCATGCTACACTTATTTGATATTAGGGTAATGTACCAAGCCCCTAACCAGCGCTTCAGTGTAACTTGTTGTTATACAAACATTGAATGTTATAAATTTAACGAGTAAAGCTCTATATGAATATTACTGATTTTTTTATTTCGACATTTATTGTTTACATTCTTATTTTATGAAAACATTAATAAATTTGTCAACACCCTCCAAATTGCAATACATATTTTCCAGAAAATTCCATGAATACATATCCCTTGTAGCATAATTGTGTTGCCATTTCGATATTCGGATAAATAACAAGTTTTGGGTGGTTTATGCATTTATGTTTTGTTGAAATCTCTTATCCCCCACACTCTAAAACGTTATTTTATACTCGTTACATTTACTTTGAAAAATATTTTCTTCGTCTTCTTCTGTATACAATTGGTGTATATACTGTCACAGAACATAAAACATGTGAAAATTGAATGAATTTTCATTATATTTTGTTTGTTGCAAATATCTGTGGATACATGCGAGAACAAGAAAAAACCGATATCTCAGTTACAATGTAAGTTTATAAGCAGTTTTTCACCCACACTATATAGCAACAGACGCCCTACAATGAGTAGCAAATTTAAAGTTTTTCATTTGGTTTAAGTATAAATATGGAAGAAAATTGGAAAATTCTTCTTTAATATATATACGAGTACAAGAGTAGCGCATATTCACAATATGAATGAATATTAAGTTGAATAAACTTTTTGTTTTGTTTTTGTAGATTACCAAATGAGCTTTTCTGTTGTATATACAGATTTTTGTTTTATGTTGTTAGTGTTTTTGTATTGTTTTCTTAAGCTGTGTTTATAAATAACTTTTTTTTTGTTTTAAATTATTTAACATGAAGACAATGCAGTACTTAGTTGAGTTGTTTAAATTAAGTTATTTATAGAACAAATGAATGGGTTGAGTGTAGAGCTTTTCATCAATTTGTAAAAGCTTGCAACATTTTACTAAAATAATGTTTTTCTTTTGTTACAGATTATAGACAACAAAATCACGTTCAATGAACAGATATAATATGAGCAGTGCGAGTATTGTCGACCTGCAGACATGGATAGTATACCAAAAAGTAGCTGTTGAATGTGCTGGTTGTTTATGTAAGTTTTAGTTAAAATTAGTAAAATTAGTTAAATTTGCAGAACATCTGTTAAGAACAGCGCTAGCGAGACTCTTCATTAAATTCATTTTACAAAGTATGATATAACTTTTGATTATGTAATTCGATAAAATTATGAAAAAAAACATAATTTATGTATATTTCGTATAGCCCTGCCTGTATATTATCACCATCATCCAAAATCGGTATTTTTTACAGCATTGACCGAACGAGCGAATTATTAAAAATATAGTTTGTGGGAGTGTAATTAACGAGGCAGAAACACAACATCAACACACATTACATATTCCATTTTTTTTTTTTGTTAATAAACCTCGTCTCTCATTATACGGTCTTTGTTTTTTTATTGGCAATAAGATGGGTGGGCAAGCAGATTTTTTTTTTTTTTTGTTGGTTAAATTACCAAGTTAATGTTTACAATAATGGACGCACTCATAAAAACAACGACCCGTATATCATTTAAATTTTGCGTGTCAGTAAATTTAATTAAAGTTAATAAACTACGAATATATGCGAGGAATGTGCGGTCGAAAGTTTAAGTAATTTTTGGGTTTTGGGTAGGCGCAAGAATTTGGTGTATATACAGTAAGGGAAACAATTTTTTTGATGTGTGCAGCAAAAAAATGTTGTGGGAATTCGTTATTGTTATGACGTTGTAACCTGTAAAAATTAAAATCAAATTCAATCAAAAATTATAATGATTAAAGCCAAAGTCGAAATATCGAAAAACTAGCAAGCAGAAAAAACTGTTTTTTTGAGTAAAAGCTTTTACTTAGGTCGTATAATCTAGCACTACCCTTAAACACATCATCTGTTTTATTGCCTTTTTATTATGTATCAGTTAGCTTCGTACAATTTAGCTCCTACAAACGAGGTCCTACCATTCACGACTTAGCGCCACATACAGGCTTGGTGTTCTCGCCTTGCTGTCTCATGGTTTGCTAAAACTCAGGCCGCGAATGTGCTACAATGGCTGTTCAAAAACTACACTTTCTCGGACAGGTGTCAATTATATTAAATCCCCGAATAGTAGTTCAGACCTCCTTGAAGTTAACCCATCATTGCATTTTTTCGAAGTTATAGAAAAAGTTGAACCATGTTCATCTGTTGATGTAGCAAAAATTTTAAGAAGCGAACCGCTAACATCAATTCAATAAGCAACTTTCTATTCGAAGTGGAATGAAATAAAATTCTGTCAAATGTTGAAATTGATTGCGCAGTTAAATTTTTCAATGATTTATTTACCTCGGCTATCCAAAAATATATTCCTAAAATAAATATAAAGCAGTCATTTAGTCGTAAAGATCCAAGACAAAAGAACTCAAGAATCTTGAGGTTCAACGTAATAAAGCCCACAAATTCCAAATCCCAAATTCCAAATTCCAAATTCCAAATTGAAAATGTTAAACCTTAAATTCCATATTTCAAATTCTAAATTTTAAATTACAATTTTAAATTTCAAATTCCAAACCTCAAATTCCAAATTTCAAATTCTAAATTCCAAATTTCAAATTTCAAACTCCAAATCTTAAATTCCAAATTTCTAATCTCCAAATTTCCAATTCAAATTTCAAATTCCCAATTCCAAATTTCAAATTCCAAATTGAAAATGTTAAACCTTAAATTCAATATTTCAAATTCTAAATTTTAAATTTCAAATTCCAAACCTCAAATTCCAAATTTCAAATTCTAAATTCCAAATTTCTAATCTCCAAATTTCTAATTCAAATTTCAAATTCCCAATTCCAAATTTCAAATTCCAAATTGAAAATGTTAAATCTTAAATTTAAAATTCCAAACCTCAAATTCCATATTTCAAATTCCAAATTTCAAATTTCATATCCCACATTCTAAATTCCAAATTTTAAATTTCAAATTCCAAATTTCAAATTCCAAATTTCAAATTTCAAATCCCACATTCCAAATTTTAAATTCCAAATTTTACATTCCAAATCCTAAATTCCAAAATCCAAAATTTCATATTCCAAATTTTAAATTTCAAATTTTAAATCTCAAACTCCAAATTCCAAACTTAAACTCCAAATCCCCAATTCCAAATTTCCAATACCAATTTTTAAATTCCAAATTTCAAATTCCAAATTCCAAAATCCTAAATTCCAAAATCCAAAATTTCATATTCCAAATTTCAAATTTTAAATTTCAAATTTTAAATTTCAAATTTTAAATCTCAAACTCCAAATTCCAAACTTAAACTCCAAATCCCCAATTCCAAATTTCCAATTTCAAATTTTAAATTCCAAATTTCAAATTCCAAATCCCAAATTCCAAAATTTCATATTCCAAATTTCAAATTTTAAATTTCAAATTTAAATTCTCAAACTCCAAATTCCAAACTTCAACCTCCAAATCTCAATTTCCAAATCTCCAATTCCAAATTTCAAACTCCAAATCTTAAATTCCAAATTTCCAATCTCCATATTTCCAATTCAAATTTCAAATTCCCAATTCCAAATTTCAAATTCCAAATTGTAAATGTTAAATCTTAAATTTCAAATTCCAAACCTCAAATTCCATATTTCAAATTCCAAATTTCAAATCCCACATTCTAAATTCCAAATTTTAAATTTCAAATTCCAAATTTCAAATTTCAAATCCCACATTCCAAATTCCAAATTTTAAATTCCAAATTTTAAATTCCAAATCCTAAATTCCAAAATCCAAAATTTCATATTCAAAATTTTAAATTTCAAATTTTAAATCTCAAACTGCAAATTCCAAACTTAAACTCCAAATCCCCAATTCCAAATTTACAATTCCAATTTTTAAATTCCAAATTCCAAAATACTAAATTCCAAAATCCAAAATTTTATATTCCAAATTTCAAATTTTAAATCTCAAACTCCAAATTCCAAACTTAAACTCCAAATCCCCAATTCCAAATTTCCAATTTCAAATTTTAAATTCCAAATTTCAAATTCCAAATTCCAAAATTTCATATTCCAAATTTCAAATTTAAAATCTCAAACTCCAAATTCCAAACTTCAAACTCCAAATCCCAATTTCCAAATCTCCAATTCCAAATTTCAAACTCCAAATCTTAAATTCCCAATCTCCAAATTTCCAATTCAAATTCGCAATTCCAAATTTCAAATTGTAAATGTTAAATCTTAAATTTAAAATTCCAAACCTCAAATTCCATATTTCAAATTCCAAATTTCAAATTTTAAATCCCACATTCTAAATTCCAAATTTTAAATTTCAAATTCCAAATTTCAAATTCCAAATTTCAAATCCCACATTCCAAATTCCAAATTTTAAATTCCAAATTTTACATTCCAAATCCTAAATTCCAAAATCCAAAATTTCATATTACAAATTGTAAATTTCAAATTTTAAATCTCAAATTCCAAATTCCAAACTTAAACTCAAAATCCCCAATTCCAAATTTACAATTCTAATTTTTAAAGTCCAAATTTCAAATTCCAAATCCCAAATTCCAAAATCCTAAATTCCAAAATCCAAAATTTCATATTCCAAATTTCAAATTTTAAATTTCAAATTTTAAATCTCAAACTCCAAATTCCAAACTTAAACTCCAAATCCCCAATTCTAAATTTCCAATTTCAAATTTTAAATTCCAAATTTCAAATTCCAAATCCCAAATTCCAAAATTTCATATTCCAAATTTTAAATTTCAAATTTAAAATCTCAAACTCCAAATTCCAAACTTCAAACTCCAAATCCCAATTTCCAAATCTCCAATTCCGAATTTCAAACCCCAAATCTTAAATTCCAAATTTCCAATCTCCAAATTTCCAATTCAAATTTCAAATTCCCAATTCCAAATTTCAAATTCCAAATTGTAAATGTTAAATCTTAAATTTCAAATTCCAAACCTCAAATTCCATATTTCAAATTCCAAATTTCAAATCTCACCATCTAAATTTCAAATTTTAAATTTCAAATTCCAAATCCTAAATTCCAAAATCCAAAATTTCATATTCCAAATTTCAAATTTTAAATTTTAAATCTCAAACTCCAAATTCCAAACTTAAACTCCGAATCCCCAATTCCAAATTTTGAATTCCAAATTTCAAATTCGAAATCCCAAATTCCAAAATCCAAAATTTCATATTCCAAATTTCAAATTTTAAATTTCAAATTCCAAATCTCAAATTCCAAATTTCAATTTCCAAATTTCAAATTTCAAATCCCACATTCCAAATTCCAAATTTTAAATTCCAAATTTCAAATTCCAAATCCTAGATTCCAAAATCCAAAATTTCATATTCCAAATTTCAGATTTTAAATTTTAAATCTCAAACTCCAAATTCCAAACTTAAACTCCAAATCCCCAATTCCAAATTTTCAATTTCAAATTTTAAATTCCAAATTTCAAATTCCAAATCCCAAATTCCAAAATTTCATATTCCAAATTTCAAATTTTAAATTTCAAATTTCAAATCTCAAACTCCAAATTCCAAACTTCAAACTCCAAATCTCAAATTCCAAATTTTCCATCTCCAAATTTCCAATTCAAATTTCAAATTCCCAATTCCAAATTTCAAATTCCAAATTGAAAATGTTAAATCTTAAATTTGAAATTCGAAATTTTAAATTTCAATTTTAAATTTCAAATTCCAAACCTCAAATTCCACATTTCAAATTCCAAATTTCAAATTTCAAATCCTACATTCCAAATTCCAAATTTTAAATTCCAAATTTCAAATTCCAAATCCTAAATTCCAAAATCCAAAATTTCATATTCCAAATTTCAAATTTTTAATTTCAAATTTTAAATCTCAAACTCCAAATTCCAAACTTAAACTCCAAATTCCAAATTTTAAATTCCAAATTTCAAATTCCAAATCCCAAATTCCAAAATTTCATATTCCAAATTTCAAATTTAAAACCTCAAACTCTAAATTCTAAATTCCAAATCTCAAATTCCAAATTTCCAATTCCAAATTTCTAATCCCAAATTTCAAATTCCAAATTTCAAATTCCAAATCCTAAATTCCAAAATCCAAAATTTCATATTCCAAATTTCAAATTTTTAATTTCAAATTTTAAATATCAAACTTCAAATTCCAAACTTAAACTCCAAATGTCCAATTTCAAATTTTAAATTCGAAATTTCATATTCCAAATCCGAGATTCATTACCTTCACGACGCTATAGCTAGAGTATTTAGATAGAAGCAAATGAAATTAATTGACATCATAACAAAAGGTCATATGTTCGGAGTTGCACATTGCTGGATGTATACACTTGAGTAACAAAAGCGGGGACAATCAGATTCACACAATCAAAAAACTCCAGCCTACACAAATCAACGATGTTATATGAGTTCAGTTTCCCGACTCAATAGAGGATTACAACTTGTATGCGTTAGTGATCATGAATTTGATCGATGTATCATGCGGATATCTAAACTCCTATTCACCGTGCATGAAGAACGGAAAGTGCAGCAAGAGATATCCAAGAGAATTGATAAAAGATATGCAAACTGGAGATGTCGGTTATCCTCGGTACAGAAGGCGAGCTCTAGAAGATGGCGGTTTTGCTCCGAAATAGCAGATAAGTAGCAACGAAATAGATATAAACAATAGATGAGTCGTGGCATATTCTATACTGATGTCCAAAATGCTCCAGGCATCTATTAAAGTATAATACTACAATAGTGTGAACTCCATAAAATATGTATGATAGTATGTCAACAAAGGTATTGATAGCTGTTTTCGGCATAACCAACTAGAACACAAACAATGAAAATACGAATTACCTTAGTTAGGAAGTTACATTAGCAACAAGGAAGCAGTTTAGAGGATTCTGACTTTTCCAATTCATGAAAATCATCCTACAGTTGTCTACCTCAGCGTTCATCTATAAGAAGAGTAAACGGCGAAATATGCCACACGTATCGAGAGGCCTGCCAAAAGCTTGGTTTCCATGAAGAAGACCAACATTGGGAAACTACAATCTCTCATTGTAGAAGAGCTAATTTTTCCCCCAGAACAAATCAATATAAAATATTCAAAAATGTTAAAACTTTAAACTAAAGTTAACAAAACATCAGATTTTGATTTGATTGATGAACAAATTTTAGTCCTAAGCTTAAAATTCAATTTGTCGAAAATTTTCCAAATGGCGCAAAGGAAACTGTAGTACTTACATGGCAAAATGTATGACCATGATCAATAAGACATTTGTTCAGTGAGGTCTGACAGACAGTATAAGATATATGACTATTTCGAATGTTTTCCCGAGAAAAAACATTTCAGAATAGAACGTGTTTAACGTATTAGATCGCTTGAAAATCAATTAATGTCAAGATCATCAGATCGACAGCCATCCAACAAACACCTGATGTACACCGCTTCAAATTTTACTACCTAGTTGATATTGAAGTACCGCAAGGTCTAAAGCAACAACAAGTTCTATCGGTTTCAGACAAGTTGGAGTCATATCTACTTTATTAGGAGGGAAATGTCATTATACAACCCTGTAGCGAGTTACAGCCGACTCTTCTCTTGCATCATATTCGTGTGACGGCTGCAAAAACCCAATAAGGGTCATAATCTATAGAAGTAGGTACAGCAAATAAAATTATCGATGCCGCAAACTGAATTTTATTTATTTATTATTACTAAGCGCTGATAGCCAGCTGATTAATTATGGGACAATCTAAAAGCTTTATTAAGAAATCACGGGGAAATATAATTTCTGCCCGAGCTTAGAGATGCCTCTCTATAATGGCATATGGGGGCCAATTTCTTAACCCTAAGATAATTTGAAATCCTAGCTCCTTTACGAAATCACGGGAATGACGGGTAAACATTAGCCACAGCGTGCTAAGCCTCATAAGCCTAAGGCTTATTTTTACCCTTAAAAGATTAGACCAGGATAAAATTGGAAAACAATACAAAAAAAACTATTTTAGTGAATTATAAGGCCATGTCTGAAGACAACTAAAATGGCCTACTTTTAAAAAACCCTTTTTGCGGTTGACACCATAATAGCAGTATGTAAGCAAAAAAATAAAAACAAAAGATTTTTAAAATTAATGTGTATAGTTATCATTTGACGTAGGGGATTGAAAAAATTTGAAAAAGCTAATGTCAGAAATTCAAACTTCAGAAATTTTTTCCAAATGGCCACCATTTTTTTTTTTTTTACTTTTCAATTTTCTACGTCAAACGATAACTAGACAAATTAATTTAAGAAATCCTTTTTTTTGTACTTACATATGATGCATATTTTAAAAAAAACGACATTTTGGAATCGGCACTGTCTTCAGATATGGCCGTATAATTGATTAATTTTTTTTTTGTATTGCTGAACCCTCAAAATGTACACAATTTCAAATAAGTTGATCAAGCCGTTACTATCTCGTCTATCCTCTTAAGGGTAAAAGCTAGCCATAGGCTTACGAAGCTTAGCACGTTATGCCTAATTACTAACTTTGGTTCCCGTGTTTTCTTAAAGAGACTAGGGTTTTAATTATCTAAGGGTTAAGAAATCGGTCATCATCATCATATGCCATTTTAAGGAGACATCTCTGAGGTCGGCTCAGAAATTATATTTCATCGTGATTTCTTAATAAAACTCGGGTTTTAAATTGTGTAAGGATCAAGCAGCTGGCTACCATATGCCATTTTAATGAAAGCTAATTAAAATTTCCTTATATTTTTACCGAGCACATTTTTGAAAGAAAGCCTTTTTGTGGAAAACGTATGTGAAACGATATAAAAATTCAGAATTCCTAGAATAAGTAGATATATGACATAGTTTTTTAATTTAACAAATCGTTCAGCAATTGTGCTGACAGAAATTAAGATTAAAAATGTTATTTAAAAATAAACTTTTAGATTTGCAAACAGTAAAACAAAGTCATCACTACCAAAATGAAATGAATATTAATGATTTCAGTTCACAAATCAAAACTAATTGTCTTATCTCTTCGCATACAGTTAGTCAATTAATCAAAATTATAGCTCATGTAGTATAAGAATAAACCAATAATAAAGAGCTTGGCATTTTATGCTGTATAAAGCGTAATTCTATTCAACCTGATTTCGCATTGTCTTATCTATTTACACAACAACAATGATGAATTGCTTTCCCCATACTTGGTATTTTCTGTGTCGCCTTTACGGAAATAAAAAATCGATATGCACTTTCCTCCTTTTTTCAAGCACTATAATACAACTATTAATCTTCAGTATACAGCAGATACTCGTAAAATAATACATGTGCATTACACTCTAAATAAGGAAATAGGAAAAATCGTTTTCCTATTGTGTAACAAAAACCATTGTTTATTCCCCGATTATTTCCTGCTATCCGGGATACACATCCTACATTTAGTTATTGAAGTAGATTTAAAGGAAATTATTTAACTCAAGCTTTATTACAAAACAAGTTCATAAACAATTTTTTACAGTATGAAGCATAAACGAGTAATAAAGTTCTACGAGTATATTTTATTTTTTGTGTCAGATGAAATATTGAAACAAACAAATGGATCAACCAACATTAAATGTTTCATTCATTATAAGAATAAATAGGGATGGACTAGTACAGTATGAGAAACTCTAAGAAAATTATGTCATGTAAATTTGTTGTTTTCTTATTATGGAATGTATAAATGTATATAGAGGGTGTTTTTTCTCCTCACCACTATACATATTTATACCTGTGTTCTCTATAGGCGCTATCAAGGTTTTATAGTTATTGATAGAAATAAAATAGATTTTTTGAAGGACTCGGCATATACAAAAAGTACAAATAACAATAAATTTCTGGGTGGTACAAAACTACAATACCCAAGAAAACCGTTTTAAGTGTAAGGAAAATGTCTATAAATTGTATAACCTCCTGCTTTTGTTGCTGTATTTTATAGTTTTGAATAGCTATACATTTTTTTTTTGTTTCAATTTGTTAATTTATTGAATGTTGGCATGATATGTTTTTTGTGTAAAGAAAATCCTTCATATACCCATATGTCAGTTTGTACATATTTTATGATGTAAAAGTGAAAGGTCGTTGCGTCCTTTTACAAAATTAATATTTCGATTTTCAATTTAACAGCTTTCCATTTTTAATATAAAAAAATAAATCCCGGGTGGAATTCCAATTAATGGGGCTATTGTAGGTTTTAATCTTTGTAGCAATGAAAAAAACAATTATCATAATTGAGCTATTTTGAGCAATTTTCGGATTGAAATTATGATGCATGAAAATTGAGCAATTTTTGTCTAAGAGCAGACTGACTAATTTTTTCATATTATTTTCAAAGCCATTCCATTAACTCCTATGAATTAAAGGACCAATTGCCATAATTGCGCTATTTTGAGCAAAAATAGTTTTTTGAGTAAATCGCTTTAAGAGAAGCGGTTTAAGAGAACCCGCTTCGGTATTATGTGCTGCAACAATATTAAAATTTGGACAAGCGATTAAATTTCGATCCGATTCTTCATTAAAATTATTTTTAATTCATGTCCGGATATATCGATCTTCATCATATGGAAGAAGTAAGCAACCCTGATCAATCAAATTGGAAGGTTGGAAAAACGTATTATCTTCCCCGTGGTCATGCGGTCATGAGTGTAAGCAGTAACACGACCAAATTAAGGGTGGTTTTAGGTAGGGCCAACGATTCAGCAGGATCTATGTTCGATTATGATGGGATTTCGAAAACATCAAATTGCGATGACTGGGGACATGCTAAAATGTACCGGCAGATCCTAATCCATACTGATTAATACAAGACTTGCAACGTACTTGGTAGATTTCAAGCGCAGAATCATTCAAATGGTACAAATTGTCTACGGTAACTTAGAGAACAGCAAGTGTTCCGTTTCTAGCAATTCACACTCTCTTCCAACTTGCGGATGATGAAGAAAAATCGTTCCCTAGCGAGTCCAAAATTCGAAAACGAGATTTTTATCAGCAAGCTGCGAACTCAGTTCTATTGGAAACATTTTTATTCGAAAAAGTGTCATAGAGTTTCATGGCATCGGAGATGTGTCGGATAAGGGTTACGGAAGTATGGAAATTAAATTTTCATCGATATATTTCTGGACTGAAAACACTATATCGCATCAGATTTGTGCCATCAAGATTCGAAAAATGTAACGTTACCTGAACGTTGTTGGTATTATGTTTCAACTTTGAAAAATCCATCAGATGGCACTTCTTATGCACAAATGCGAATGGGCCAGACTTCTTGAGGGATTCTATGTTGACCATTCCAAAACAACCAGTAGAGAAAAGTTCGACGACATCTGAAACTCGTTTGGATGTCCATCCAGCGGTTTTGGATGTAAAAGATTGTGAATGGAAGTGTCTTTAAAACATTCCAGCTAATAAAAGGAAGAGTAAATCTTCATAAAACTGGTACGTTACTATCTGTTTTGAAAATAAAAAGTTACGTAGTCGCGCCCATCCAACAACTTTCTGTGACATAAATAGAAAATTCTTTAAAATTAATTGTTAAGCACATTCAGCAGGAAGAATATTCTAACAACCTCAAAAATATTCGCAAAGTCAAATCGTTTCTCGCCACATTAAAAGCATTAAATCATGTTTAGACGAAAATTGTAACTTGCTCGTTGGCGGAAGATTGAAGCATATTAACATTCTGTTCGATCATAAACATCAAATACTATTACCTGCCAGCCACTCATTTATCACATTACTTGTCAACTATGAACATATAAGACCTCTGCACGTTAGTACTCAATCATTGCTGTACCATTTAAGGCAGAGATTTTGGATTATTGGGGGTTCATGTCGAAAAATTGTTCAAAATTGTATGCGGTGTGTTTGTGCTCGCCCGCGGACTTTGGAACAAATTATCGGTCAGGCCAATTCAAAATGTTGCTATTGATTTTGGTGGTTGTTTCATGACCAAAACTAACACCAGATCACGAACCCTAATTAAAACCTATGTGAAGGTACATTAAGTATCTACCAGAAAATTCAATATTCATAAACTTCAAATGTCCAAACCATTTGAGGTGGTCACTTGAGTACTTATTGCAACCGCAGAAGCCCACAAAATGGGGCATCCCTCAATCAAATGTTAGGGTTGGTGATCTTGTCATTTTGAGAGAGTACAATGTCCAACCATTAAAGTGATCATTATTGAGCACGAATTATTGAGACCGTGAAGGGTGAAGTTTGAAGTTCGAAAATTGGAATTTTAAATTTGGAGTTTGGGGTTTGAAATTTGAGGTTTGGAATTTGGAGTTTGGAATTTGGAATTTGAAATTTGAAGTTTGGAATTTGAAATTTAGAATTTGAAATTTGGAATTGGAAATTTGGAATTTGAGATTTGGAGTTTGAAATTTAAAATTTGAAATTTGAAATTTGGAATATGAAATTTTGGAAATTGGGATTTGGAATTTGAAATTTGGAATTTAAAATTTGAAATTGAAAATTTGGAATTTGGGATTTGGAGTTTAAGTTTGGAATTTGGAGTTTGAGATTTAAAATTTGAAATTTAAAATTTGAAATTTGGAATATGAAAATTTGAATTTTGGAATTTGGGATTTGGAGTTGGGGATTTGGAGTTTAATTTTGGAATTTGGAATTTGAGATTTAAAATTTGAAATTGGAAATTTGGAATATGAAATTTTGGAATTTGGGATTTCGAATTTGAAATTTGGAATTTAAAATTTGAAATTTGGAATTTGAGATTTGGAGTTTGAAGTTTGGAATTTGGAGTTTGAGATTTTAAATTTGAAATTTGGAATATGAAATTTTGGAATTTGGGGTTTGGAATTTGAAATTCGGAATTTAAAATTTGAAATTAGGAATTGGAAATTTGGAATTTAGGATTTGGAGCTAAGTTTGAAATTTGGAGTTTGAGATTTAAAATTTGAAATTTAAAATTAATTAATTTGGAATATGAAATTTTGGATATTGGAATCTCGGATTTGAAATTTGAAATTTAGAATTTAAAATTTGAAATTTGGAATTGGAAATTTGTAATTGGGGATTTGGAGTTTGAGGTTTAAAATTTGAAATTTGGAATATGAAATTTTGAATTTTGGAATTTGGGATTTGGAATTTGGAATTTAAAATTTGAAATTTGGAATTGGGGATTTGGAGTTAAAGTTTGGAATTTGAAGTTTGAGATTTAAAATTTGAAATTTAAAATTTTAGATTTTGGAATTTAGGATTTGGAATTTGAAATTTGGAATTTGGAATGTGGGATTTGAGGTTTGGAATTTGAAATTTAAAATATGGAATTTGAAATTTAAGATTTATCATTTCAATTTGGAATTTGAAACTTGGAATTGGGAATTTGAAATTTGAATTGGAAATTTGGAGATTGGAAATTTGGAATTTTATATTTGGAGTTTGAAATTTGGAATTTGAAATTTGGAATTTGAGGTTTGGAATTTGAAATTTAAAATTGAAATTTAAAATTTCGAATTTGAAATTTGGAATTTAAGATTTTACATTTTCAATTTGAAATTAGGAATTTGAAGTTTGAAATTTGAAATATGGAATTTGGGATTTTGATTTTGTGGGCTTTATTACGTTGAACCTCAAGCTTATTGAGTTCTTTTGTGAACCTAGGATCTTTACGCCTAATGACCGCTTTATATTTATTTTAGGAATATATTTTTCGATAGCCGAGGTCAAATGAAAAATCATTGAAACATTGAACTGCGCAATCAATTTCAACATTTGACAGAATTTTATTCCATTCCACTTCGAATAGAAAGTTGTTTATTGAATTGATGTTAGCGGTTCGCTTCTTAGAATTTTTGCTACATCAACAGATGAACATGATTCAATATTTTCTATATTACGTTATACTTCGAAAAAATGCAATGATGCGGTACCCGTGGTGGTAGAGTTGGTGTTTTGAAATCGGCATTCTTTAGAAAGAATATATACTGTACATTCGAACAACGCTGCATGCTTTTATTTACGGTTGCTCCTGATTACCGTTCGTGGTCCATCATCATTTATACATTTACGAACAGTGGATGGTATAGTACATAATCGTATCGGAGTGCGTGCGAGGCACTTAATTTACTGGAAAACAACGATCATCCGCCACTTTTAATCCATTTCAAATACGTACGCTATTCGCAATTATTTTATCTACATGTTCCCCGTCACAACGAGTACAATTGTAGGAGAAATACAAAGACTACACATGGCCGAAGGTATTCTGCATAGAATGCGTCAAGGAAAACAAAATATGGCTCTAATTTCACACAAGAAATATACAATGAACCGCTAATTTTCATTGCGGATTTTTGTCTTGCAATGTGCGGCAAGTTGATGGCACAATTGGGAATGACAGCACCAAATTGGTCCATCAATGCAACATTCGACGGAAAACTGCTCAGAGAGCAATCATACAACTTACAGCTGTTCGTTTAAGAAAATACACCGAAACTCCTTCCAGACCAAAATATAGTATGTGATACCATCATACAAGCTGTAGCCAACCAATCCCGTAACTTATACTTTTTGATCGCTCCAAGTGGAAGGAAGATGTACAGCAAATATTGCCCAATTCTAAATTTCTTTAAAGCTTTTTTTAAAGATATCAGAAGATATTACTATGAAGCAAAATTTAGCCCTGTATGTGAATGGATAATAAATCAAATAATTATCCACCCATTGACCTTTTCATTGTTCATACATTTTTGTGGGCAATTCAACACAGACTTCTAACATTAAATTTTACGTGTATGTTACGCATAATATATTTAAAGTATGTATATTATATCCGCATAAATTGATTGTTAAAACAAACCCTGCTAGCAAAAAAAAAAAAAAAATTAGAAAAATGTGTAAAATATAAAAACGAAGTGTTACACTTTTATTTTCTATGTTAAAAATCGCCTGAATACATTTACAAAAAAAAAGCAAAATTGACAATATAAAATGTTTGTATGTTCGTTCCTATATTATGCAAGGATGTAAGTCTGTAAATCACTGTAATGTATGTCGTTTGGGTACATACACTCGTTTACGACAGAACGAAATTCCAAAATTTAGCTCAAAGCGAATTATTCGCCAATTTAAATTTTTTGATTTTGATTTTACATTTTATTTTATTTTAATTTATTATTATATCGTTTTAAATTTATTATTTTTATTTTTATTATTTTTTTACTTTGTTTCTTTATTTTCAGAAAACATGAATACATTATAAATAATTTCTGTTATGTTATTTTGTCATGTGACTAAACGAATACCAAAAATTCTACATCTACGTAGCTAACCAAAAAAAAAAACAATAATTTGAACCCAAGAAGCAAACAACGTTTCGTGTTAAATTTATTAAAAGAAAGTGATGTAAATTTACATAGTTTATTTACGAAACAATTACAGTACCAAAAAATAGTTTTTAATTTATATAGTTTTCGTTAATTAATTAATTTATTATAATTATAATTTTTTTTTTGTTTTTTTGTTTGACTTAATTAAGCTTACATATATTTTGTGTTTATTTGGTGTTACTGTGACAAATGTTTGAAACAGGTATGATTTCTTTTTATTATTTTATATTTAATTTATAATTTTATTCTACCTATCTACATAGTTTAAGTATTACTCGCGATCAACCAATTTCATGAGCATAAGGATCAGATTTTTATTCAACCGGTCGTTGGTTTACGATTAAAAATTTCTCGCAATCTCTAAAGAACTCTCTTGATCACTCGGTCCTAATTGATTCGATTAATTTTTCAATTACCATAAAGATCGCTGTATTTTATCATGGTATTAATACTTACATTTTGTTGTAACTGAAATCAGCGTTACTAGACCGTTGGTAAAATTAAATTAGTAATTCAGCCGGAACTGGTTTGTAATGTTTTGATAAAATGCGGAATTTTCGAATAGGTTAATTGCAAAGTCGTAAATAGGTCGTTGCAATAAATAGAGCAATTATTGATTAAAGTACTTATGGGCTTTGCATTGTTTTTTGAGTAGTTTTCGGATGATCATTTTAAATCTTTTTTCTACTTTGCTCTGATTACAAGTAATACAATTGCGTTAGGTTACGTTAGAGCGGTGTAGTCAGGTCCGGTCCTCTGGTTTTTATCTTATACAAAATTGGGCAATGTTCAATTTTTAATTTTTTTCGTAAGATACAAAAATATGGCCGACCTTCGACCAATCAGAGCGATTATTATTTATGTCTGCCAGATAAAATTTGTACATGAATCATCGCCTTAATTCGTTTTTTGATTGAATTTGTATTTTTTTACAAAAGTAAGTCAGTTATTAATTATTAATACAAGAAATACAGGAACTATGTAAAAATATTAATATGAACATGTTTAGGTACAGGGTGAGTTTAAAAAAAAATGCCAGGCTTTTAACTCGAGAACGGTGCTAGATACCTAGGAGAAAATTACTTATAATGCAGTTTGTTAAAGAGTCGAAGGGAACATCGGATGGTGACCTTCAGTTCGACTTTGATTGCGACCTTCATTTGAAGGTCAAGTTGATTTTTTTAAATAGAAATCCATATTCGTGACCCCGGATTCCGAAAGAGCGCAAAATTTTACGTTTAGATAGGAACTTTAGGCTCTTCTTTTGAATGACTTTTAGATGTTTGTTTAAGGACAATATACTAAATAATATGAAATAATCAGCAAATAATGAATTTTAATGGGAAATGTACTACAAACCGATGTCCCCTTCGACCCTTAACAAATTATATTATAAGTGTTTTTTTTCTATCTAGCACCGTTCTCGAGATAAAAGCCTGGCATTTTTGAAAAACTCACCCCGTATACAAACGTATATATGAATGTATGTTTGTACTAAAATAATGTTGTGTTTTTCCGTTAAATATATTTCTTTTTTCTTTTTCATCAGCCAAATTTTTCATTACTCAATAAAAGTGAAGATATGCGTCATTTTTATTATTTTCGAAGAATCTTGATGGCGCCCTAAACAGGATTGCGTTTCGGGCAACAGCCCGGTTTGCCGGGACCTTGAGCCGTCACTGGAGGTAGTCAGCTTAGAGCGAGGAAGTAGTCAACATTATTTATATATACATACTTATGTATAATTTATTTACGAGTGGAACGGATCGGGATTCGGGACAAGGCAAGGTTTCTATCCAAATTGGGCGTGTAATATTAAAATTCAAACAATTTTAAATTTTAGGGCGAGAAATAGAAAGAAAAGCAAATTAAGTAAGCTTTAAAATAATTGAACACAAAAAAAATTGATGTTCTGATTTAGTCACTCAATCGATGGTTCCGTTCTCTCATCATATGAAATCTGTATTGCCAACAGTTGGCCGAGCTGAATGTGCCCAACGACGATTTAATTTTCATTAGGAACCCACCCGCTAATGGAAAATCGCTCTCATTTTCGGTGGATGTCGGCTTGATAGTATAGCGAGTCGTTTTTAAATTTGGTTGTTTTTTCATTTTTGGCTTAAACTTATTTTTGCTTATTGTCTGCGTCATCCAATAGGCGTTATAAAACTCGAGTCCTTTCTTATTCTCATTTGCCATGAAGCCAGAATTGGAATTCTGGAAAAATCTTAAAACTGGGTGTGCTAAATATCGTAATTGTGCTAATTTAGTTTATACCTGAAAAGATTGGCCCTTACTTAATTTAGGTCTCGGGACATTGTTGATATCTAATTTTCAATTGTTCAGAACCAGAAAATATGAAAACAGAATAATTTCACCACCTTGAGCAGAAACAACCAATGCTGGTTACCTTTAGGTTTTTTGATTGCTATATTAATTGCTATTATTAATTGCTCACTTTTATTAATCTTGATATATATATAATATTTAAAATGGCGACATCAAGAAAAATAGTTGCTCAATTATTTTAATAGGCAAGTGTGGAATACCTTAATAGAAAAGTGTGGAATACTCATTCACCAAAAGTCCACAGTGAAAATGCAAATACTTCAAATAAAAATATTTTTTACAAAAAAAATTAAATTGTTCATTTAGTACCCTATTTTTCAGCTAATTTTTTAAAACTGTTGTAACCTAATTAGTGTTGCTCAAGCCTTAAGCAATACTCGAGTAGTGGTAAACTCATTCTGAATGGTAAGGAATTATTAAATCAAAGTAGCTCAATTTTTTTTTTACTTTTAATAGTTATAATTAAGTCAAGAAAAGTAAAACAAGCTGTAAACTTATTATCAGAAATTTACTTTCGAGGGTTGCTCAATTAATATGTGTGGAACATTTAATGAGGTTAAAAGACTTTTGACTTGAATTTTGTTAACAATTATGACCACATATTTAGCACACTAATTTTATTGAATGGTATCCAAATTCAAGGTGTTGCTCAAAATGATGAAGGAGAATATTTTGCTCAGTTAGTACTTTCAAATTTTTTTTATAAGTAGCTTAAACGGAAATCTGCACTGTTCACTGTAGTAAAGCATTTCTTACAAGTTGCTCATTTTATAAATATGTTGTTCAGTTTTAGATTTTAATATCTTCAACACCAAACAAAATTTTATTTTTACTAAGAAATTTTTAATAATTAAAAATATTCAGCTCATGTAGTTGCTGGCTGCGTAATTTTGTATTGAATATTAAAGTGGTTAAAGCCTGTTAGAAGTTTTTTAAATTATCGAAAACCTAAACAACAATAATAACAGTAGCTCAATTTCGTAAACTAAAAATCCACACACATAAAAGTGTTTTTATAGACTTAGCTGGATAGATAAAACACACTTACCATCATTTATGAATAACACAACCGGTTTTGCTAAGCCAAACGTTGCCTTAGGACTTGGTGCGTGTTGCCCAATTTTAAGATTTTTGACATTCCTAAATAATTATTTTCAATGTAAACTTTAGTTTAATTAGTTTTGCTCAAAATTATTATTCCTATTATGGCTTTCAAATAATTATTATTTTCAAAAATCTTGATTAGGTAGTGCGGTGGTATTGCACTTTTATTATATTTTTGGCTGATCTGAACACTGATTTTAAGGAGGAAATCTGTGGCTCAATTTTTGAAATTAAAAATTCGCAGCTTCTACATCACAGTGTGATAGTTCGGTTTAATACTGTAGATCAAAGGAGTGCATAACGTCGATCGCGATCGACTGTTCGATATTTTTAAATTTCGAGTAATTTAATTGACTGAGAATACCATTCAAAATCGAGAATAAAATTATCGGCATTAAGTGCGCATCTTCATAGTAATACTTTGAAAATCAAAAAGTAGATCCGTCAAAAAAATTTGTGGACACGGCAGCTGTAGATAGGCTACGTACGTTTAGCTCTTCTTTTGACTGAATTCTATTTCTTTGTTTGCTTCTAATGGTCCTACCATAAACACGCCATTTCGGATTTTAAGCTCATTTCAAATTACTTATTTTGTGGAATCTAACTTATTCAATGTAATTTCCTATGCAATAAGTTAGGTTCCACAAAATAAGTATCGGTTTCGGAAAGGGCCTTATACGGTAGACAGGCACAAAGTTCGCGATTTTCATTTATCCCGATTGTCAAAAATCGCGTTGTGAAAACGAAATAATACAGTTTTTTGTGAAGATTGTGTAATGACAGTCGTCTGTCATTACACGATTTTTACCTAAACCGGATTATTTTGTTTCCACAATTCGATTTTTGACAAAAATGACAACTGAAAATCGCTATTAACTCTAGTCTGTCTACCGTGTTAGTCTGTTTTCCAAACGAATACTTATTTGTGGAACCTAACTTATTTGGTAAGAAATAACATTGAATAAGTTAGGTTCCACAAAATAAGTATCAAATAAGTATCGTTTGGTAAACAGCATTATCCCTTGATAGACTGGGATTTATTAAATCCGACTTAGCTAAACTCATTTTAAATTACGTTTAATACACTTAGGCAGTTTTCCAATTATTACTTATTTTGTGGAACCTAATTTATTTCATTAGAAATTATATAAAATAATTACGTTTGACAAAATAAGTAATTGAAAAAGTGCTGCCCTTTCCGAAACCAATACTTATTTTGTGGAACCTAACTTATTGCATAAGAAATTACATTGAATAAGTTAGATTCCACAAAATAAGTATCGGTTTCGGAAAGGGCTGTTTTTTCAACGAATACTTATTTGTGGAATCTAACTTATTCATTGTAATTTTTTATACAATACGTTAGGTTCCACAAAATAAGTATCGTTTGGAAAACACCCTTACATTCACATGTATACAATCAATATTTTTTAAATATTTCCAACATACCTACATACAATAGATGGCTTTATATGAAATGTGTACGTGCTACAAAATATTTTGCGCTAGTAAGAGTAAAGACACATTCTTGGGGTGCCGGTTTGCGTTTATTTATTATGCCAGTTGCTTAATGGCGCTTTTATCTTTCGATTTTGAAAGAATCAATAAATTCGTTTTATTAGGTCATCTGGTTATTATTTCTATGCTGTTACCTAAATTATGTGAGCTGCGTTGTGGTGCTTTTTTAAAGGAAAAGTTTTAAAAGCCGGAACACCAAAAAACATCATTCACTGTGAATTAAAATCAAGCCCATATCCAATTCGATTTATAGACAAATATATTTGTTTCGCTTAATAAGTGTAATACAAAATGATTCATGTTTTTCTTAAGACCAAAAAAAAAACCAAACGAAAGTAGAAGGTGGAGATGAAAAATTGAGCAAATTATTCTGCAATCAAGATACGTAACGTTTATGTTGTTAAATTGTTTCTATAAATCATTAAGGTCAAGAGTGTGCAAGATATGAGGGAATTATTTTCACCTTTTGAAGAATTGGCAGAAAGAAAATCAAAACAAAAAAATAACTCATCAAAATGATGATCAATCAATTATTTTCGAATTACATATTAAATTGTAATTCAACAACAATAATAACAATCATCGCAAAAAAAAAACAATTTGGGAAAATTGATTTGCGCCAGACGGAAATTAGAACGTACCGTCGTACACACAAAAAAAAGAACAGGAAAATGATCAAAAAGAAAGTGAGGTGAAGGAGACCCTGATAAGCAAAAGAAAAAAAAAACTTTTACTTTTATTTTGTTGTACATGCATACATACATACCAAATTGGCCTAAATTGTAAGCCAAAGTAAAATTTTTTTGTTTTTGCGTTTTTAATTAAATTTGGTAACCAAACAAAAAATTATATTTTCCAACTAAATAATTAAGTTTTCCACATAATATTCTATTAGGTAATGAATTTAATTTAGAACAGAGAGAGAGAGAGAGGGATACATAAAAATCGGTAACTTTATAGAAAAACTAGAACACTGTATACAGAGAACAATAGACAATATTTAAGTGTACATCCGTTTTCCTTTAAGTAAGGTTGTTGTTGTTTTGTGTCTTTTTCATAAATTGACGATAACATTCTTTTTCGTATTCTTTTAATTCAATTTACCATTTTGCCACAAAAAGAGCACTGAAACAATATAATACGTACGTACCAACAATTTTGAAAAACATGAAATTGTATTTGTTCTTCTTGTACTCTTGAGTATCAGTACATGTAAAATGAAAAGTAAATTGTATTTTGTTGTTTGTCGGAAGGCAAAATTGAATTTTTAAAATTTCTTTGGAAATTTACGGTAAAAATATGAAAGATGATACTTTGAGGTATTATATTGTGTAATTTCTTGGTGCATAAGTGTGTGTAGGATCTCGACGAACTTCTTGCTTATTTTATGCCGTATGTATGTAAATATTACCATTTATCGGTTGTATTGTGGGTTAGTTGAAACATTGTTGCAATCGTACCATTCATTAAGTCCTTTAGTTAAATTAAATAAACTTATTTGTAAATTTTTATGGATGCCATTTGGCTGCAATTTTTCAAAGTGGTGTCTCTCTGATTTTCTTAACATAAACATGCTTTCTAATTTCGGTCTAAAGGTCATAATACATAGATCGAAGTGAAATGAAATCGCCATATCGGACAAAATTTTGAATTACAATTCTTGGTGAGATACCCTTTGTTACTCAATACCTGCAACATCTGCGCCCTCCTTTAAGGGCTCATCTTACACATATTATTGTATGTTTACGAATCTCTACGATTGTTCGGCTATTTTTGTAACATTTTTACTTTTCCCACTATAACAAAGTTATATTGGGTAAGTATTGTAATTGCGAAAAAAAATTTGTTTCAGATTTTCACATTTCTCGATGAATAAAGCCTGTATTCCATGAGAAAAATTGACTCACAGTCAAAAAAAAACGAAAAGAGAAAAATAATCTGATGCCCCATATAAGAGACAAAGACATATTTATAAAATAAAAAATATAAAACAGCGTTGTCTTTGTCTCTTATATGGATCATCAGATTATTTTCTCTTTTCGTTTTTTTTTTAGTGTGAGTTAATTTTTCCCATGGAATACAGGATTTAGGTTACCAGGGGTGCGATTCCGGTTCAGTGATAAAATGATATGATAAATTTGAATTGGTGTAAACAAAGCAAAAATCAGAATTCATTGTTTTTCGTATTATGCCTACTTTGAAATTTAAAAGTTTGAATTTTATCAAGAAGTAGAGCAAAGGCAAAATAATTATTCATTATGCTAGGTTTACAGCGACACACGACACTATAATATTGTATGAAGTATTCTACACTATAAGCTGCAGTTGCTATATTTATGTCATTCAATAGATGAGCGGTTAATTCAGACATTGCTTCTACGAATCTATTTACGATACCTTACCTTCTTACTAATAAATTACACCGAAACGATAAATATAGAGACATACAAAGCATCAACACAAAAAGATGATAAAATCATAATAAAGTTATTTATCTGATACTCACTTATTATGCTAGTGCATATATACACAGCAGTATGTTCTTGCTTCTCCCAATACAAACATTGTGAAAGAATTTGTATAGTTTGCGACAAATGAATGATGAAGTATCAAAATGTTTTTGAAGGTTGGCCCCCGATGATGGCTTTTACCCTTGGTATTTACGTCTGAGCTCTATCAAAACCAACCTAATCAGCGAAATAGTCACAAAAGTTTGATTTGATTGGATTAGAGCACGAATGTAAATAGAATTAGACCCTATAGGGTAACAAAACCTTTCTCATAAACCAATTTTTTTCTTGTGCTGTCGTCCGATTTGTAGTGGACATTCGATCTAAATTAAATAACCTGATACTTTGGAATTCCTTATTCAATTAAATTATAATATTAAAAATTTGCAAACTCCGAAAAATGGATCTCGATATTCTTTCAAAGGATGCTTAACGTCGTTATCGGAATATATTCAACTGATGGGTTTGTTAAAAAATCCCATTATTCTTTTAATTTTTCAGAAAGCATTTCAGAAGATAAAGGTGGTAATACCACAGAATATAATATACATATACATATACAATTAATTATGTATAGCACAAGCGACATTGCACCGGCCAAAAACAGTTTTGCCCCTACCTGTTTTTCACGTGTCGAACGAGAATTATTTTTCGAATTCCAAACACTCAGTTCGCTTAACAACAATTTAATATTGACGAATCTTCCTTCGCCAACCTGACGTGAAAAAATTAAATCGAAATTCTTTCACACAAAACCCGCATTGTGTACTATAATGTAAGGCCAATAAACCTAACATTAATTCTTCCTGAAGAATTCTTAAATACTTTATCTAACCATGCTAATCAGATCACAGTACCACAAGCTAAATTAAAAAGACGTTGTATTATTTTTATTTTGCAAAATATTTCTTCATAGTTTCTTTAAAATGTGTTAATACTTTTTAAATTTCCTAGAGTAGATTTTCCGTTAATTTTGAATTTGCAGTTGCTCAATTACACAAACTATTTAGATCCTAAAAAGTTACTGAGAGAAAAACGTTTGTAGGTACACAATATCCAAATGCAAACACATATTTGTTACATCACCTTTCTTAAGAAAATTTATTTGGAAACTAATTAAATATTTTCTACATACTATATTTCAGTGACCATTTTTGTATGCGTACAAATTTTATCATTGGCGACAAAAATTTTCATCGACAAAAACCAGTCTGATAAATTTATAGAATTTGTTTCAAATTCATCATAAATTTATCATTCGTCGCTTACTTGCAATCGCAAAACACAGTGTATAATAATGATATAATTTTATCAGATTTCATTATCATCGAACCAGAATCGCATCCTAGTGCAATAAGGCATGCATAATTTTGTTTTGTGCAATGAAAAAAATTAAAACGGATGACTAGATTAAAATGAAAAGTTTTTTTATCATTTAAAATTATCACTGAACCAGAATCGCACCCCAGGGGACCAGGGGTGTGATTCCAGTTCAGTGATAAAATGATATGATAAATTTAAATCGGTGTAAACAAAGCAAAAAGCAGAATTCAAAGTTTTTCGTATTATGCCTACTTTGAAATTTAAAAGTTTGAATTTTAGCAGGCAGTATAAAGCAAAGGCAAAATAATTATTCATTATGCTAGATTTACAGCGACACACGCTATTAATATTGTATGACGTATTCTACAAGTATTTTACACTATAAGCTGTAGTTGCTATATTTATACCATTCAATAGATGAGAGGTAATTTCAGACATTGCTTCTATGAATCTATTTACGATACCTTACCTCCTTACTAATATATTGTACCGAAAACGATAAATATAGAGGCATACAAAGCATCAGCACAAAAAGTTGATAAAATCTTAATAAAGTTATTTATCTGATATACGAAGTATGTTCTCTTTACTTCTCTCAATACAAACATTGTGAAAGAATTTTTTATATAATCTGCGAAAAATGAATGATGAAGTACCAAAATGTTTTATGAAGATTGGTCCCAAGGATGATTTTTACTCTTGGTATTTACATCTGAGCTCTATCAAAACCAACCTAATCAGCGAAATAACCAAAAAACTTTGATCTGATTGGATTAGAGCGCGAATGTAAATAGAACTAGAGTAACAAAACCTTTCTCGTAAACCAATTTTTTTCTTGTGTTGTCGTTCGATTTGATTTTACAACTTCAAATTGGGACTAAACTTTAAAATTTGCCTTTGGTCGTGGGCAATTACTCATCAACTGTAAGCATTACCTTTAATTTAAATGTATGATTGCTTAGGTTGGTCCTTAGGCTTCATGCCTCATGCATAATGTTATTGCAATGACGTCATCAGGCAGCGAGGCAAGCCGCGCCGCGAACCTCTGATTTCGCTCGATTTATTTATAGATTTGGAAGGAACTTGACCATTTATTATCCGATTTTGATGAAATTCGATAAATACGACTTGAAATCGGTAAAGAAACAACCAAGTACCTTCCTTATTGGATTTATTCCAGATCTTCATGAAAAAATCATTTTAGAACCACATATCATCATAATCGGTTACAAAATGATCAAGTCCTTTCTAATTGGCCATATTCTAGAACCATCTCAACCATGGGGAACCAACCATGGGGAATCCCATTTCCAAAGTGTATGTCGAATTTCATCTTCATAGGTTAAGAAATCCTCAAGTTCCTTCCTAATTGGCCATATTCCAGAACTTTATCTGAAAATCATTTTAGAATCCCGTTTCCATCGTACATGCTGAATTTCATCAAAATCAAATAGGAAATGGCCAAGTTTCTTCCTACTATATAAATAAATCGAGCGCAATCAATCAACCAATTAGATTAGTCCAATTTGAAATTGTTTGGTCCCAATTTGAAGTTGTAAAGGTATAGTATTTTCTAATTTGGATGCTTGCAAAATTCTGCACATCTGTTTCCGGCATAATAAATTCTCTCGGTACTGAAGGTCGTATATAAATCTTAATAGCAAATTACTATGGCCCCGGTGGCACAGTTGTTAGCACTGCCGCCCCGATGGCACAGTTGTTAGCATGCTTGCTTTAAGCTCCGGTGATCCCGGGTTCGATTCCTGGCGTGTGATGAAAAAATCACGGCTGGTTAATGAGAAGGGTCGAACTTCTTCATGAAGCGGCCAAATCCCTCTATGGGATGTAGCGCCAGCGAAAAAAAAAATTTACTATGGGTAGCTTTAAAATTATATCACGCCATTAGTGTGGAGCAAGTTTAGGAGAAAGGCTCTGGGAGATCATAAAATGAAATGCTATGTGAAAAGGAGGAGGTGAGATTCGGTGACAAAAGGTAATTAACGTTAATTTTGGTTTTGTATTGTTTGCTTTTTCGCGAATACAACCTTGATTGCTGTTCAACACGTGTGTGATTTGGCGGCATGAGAGTAGAAGATTGATCAACTGTGAAATTGGGGAAGGGAGTCTTCAAATTTAAGAAAAACCGTGACATCTTTTAAGAACATGGTTATAAAATATAAATGGTGGGTTTGGGGATCTTTGACGGACGCTTTGTGGGAAAAGTGACGTCCGAGGAGTCGGATAAACCGATTTTTTTTTTTTCAGATTATGTCGAATTTTTAAAATACTCTAAACTAACAAAATTTTTAAATTTTTTTTTATCTACATAATTTTTTCCAAAATAATTGATGAATAAAGGAAATAAATAATTACTCCAAAAAAAATTCAATTTATTTCATTTACAAGCAGACCATGTACATATAATATGACAGATTTTGCCACAAGACATTTTTCGCTGTTGAATCCGCTGGGAATGGTCGATTTTAATTCACAGAGTGTGGTGGTTTGTCGTCTATTGGAGGGAGGGACCAAAGTTCAGTAGATTAATCTACCAGCTCCTTAACCTCCCAGTAGGGTGCGCATCACGTGAGCTTTTCCGGTTATGTATTAGGCAGCTGAGTGATGGGTAACCTGGTCACAATTCCCAAATGTACGTGCTGCCTCCTCGCGGCAACCACTAGTAACTGAGGCCATTAAGCACATTATGGCCTTTTGGCACAGGCTAAAGTATACCACTAAAGGAGAATTCCTTGACAAAAAACCCTAATCTAAGGTGGAACAGCATATACCGATGGATGAATGGCTGATATGTTAATCAGTACAAAGTATGTGGACCCTGGATACCCGGCACTCTCCAGTTTTATTTAGCCTTCTTGTAGTAAAGCGGGTGACCTACAGGCGACTTTCCATTCCCAGCAACTCGTAAGAGTAAATTTGATCACTAAGATTTGTAATATAATAAATTAATGAACGTTAGTATTAGTACCGAAACCGACCGTATTCACAATTTACTCACTGTTAGCTTCATAAAACGTTGGTCAAATATTACGAGTATATTTATTATTGGCCAGATAATCCCTTATAATCCCCAAATTTATTCTGGCATCATTGATTTTTATCTAAATTCCCAAAATATAAATCCTTTGTAAATGCTTGAAATTCCAAATTCAAAAAGACTATTTAGTAAAAATATTTTGATTGTAGTTGTCCTATTTGTCGTCTATGAAAAATTTTATTTTTTGTTTACAAAAAGGTTTGGTTGTAATTTAGTGTAGGGCATGGTAATTCCTACATATTTTAATTAAATTGTGTATGTATTGTTAAAACCGCATGTATAGACCTGAAGAAGATAATAAATTTATCGAAACGTCGCGTTTTCTTAAATATTAAGAAATAGTTTCATTGGCTGCTAAACCCGAAGACTAGAAGAAATATTAAGATCCAGCCGTTAGGAAAATACCCACTCCCATGGATTTCACATCGGCCAAATTCCCTAACCTAAATTGTAATTTTGCTCCGAATTTTATGGACAGGAGTTTTTAGAGTTGGTAATTTAAATATTTAAATACAATTAATTATTTATTTCAAAAAATTTTAATAAATCAACAAAATAATATTTTTGCACAATTCATCAGGATAATAGCCAACTTCTGCTTGTCGTGAAACCTTTGAGCGATTTGTCGGTTAATTTTTGGTGAGCAACTGCAGCGGCTATAAGATAATTAAATTTTCTAGAAAGTAGTAATTCATCAGAAGGAACTAAAACTTTCCTATATTTCATCGGAATCTTTTGCGATTCACCCTCTTTTCACTCTTTTTGGAAGATCATTGACTCTCTTAATACGCGCTTATCGATATGAGCTCTTGTTTTTATTGAAGTGTCTAGAAAGTCACAAGCAATTTTGTTGCTACTGTTCACTTATAACTTTTATTTCACACTTAAACGCTTTTTAATTTCCTTTTTAATCTTCACTTATTGCTTAGTACGAATTAGTTCGAAATAGTCTAGACACATTAAAACAGTTTTTATCATGGAAAATTCCATAGTAGAACTTTCCGCTATCAACTAACTAATTATATGCATTGCTAGGTGTCTCCGTAACAATATAATCTAGTGTTCGATTACATTTTCTGTGATCCAAACTATCAAATGAAAACATGTTACGCAAAGAGATATCTTATGCGTAAATCCTATGTGTATGTGGTGGTAAAGCGGCCATATTAGATCAGCCATATTTGATCCGCCATCTTGAATTATAAAATTTGGCCCATAAATTTAACTAAATTTAAAAAATGTTTAAGTGAACCATTGGGCTTGTGCCAAGGTTTGTTGTATTTGTGTGTGCGGCTTTTATTGACTGTTATGGATTGAGGTCGGTTTGAAATCAAAATAAAATTTTGGTTGAGCAATCGATTGTATTTAGTGGACAAGATGGTAAATCCGACATCAATCATTTATTCATTTTTGTTGTTTTACAAAAGTAAATTGGTTTTAATTTTTATGATTTCTGGTGTTAACAATAATGATTGTTCTGCATGTACGGAGTCTTTTGCGAACCTTGTTTGCGATGTTTGCGGTTTGTGAGGTTAAATTCCTTGTGTTAACCGGAGATAGTCTTGTGTTATGGTGGTAGGTGTGTTGCTCTGGTTAAAACGATTTTATTTGTTAATTCGTCATGCATGACAAGTAAACAGAGATTTGCTATAGGGTGGAATTTTGTAAATAATTTTGGATTTTTGTGTTTGAATGTGTATATAGTAGTGATCGCAAATTCGTGGCACGCGTGCCAAACTTGGCACGTTTTCAAAAATCGACCTTTTTTGCAGTTATTCTTACAAAAAAATGGAAAAGGCGGTTTTAGAGTTTTGATTAAGTTTTGAAGTCCAAATATTGAAATACTGGAAAATGGGGAACCATGAAATCAATTGGGACATATTATAACTACCTTTACGAATACCAAATATTTTCGAGAAATACGGAGAAAGGTCGAAATAAAGCTACTAGGTGATAAAATACATGGTTGGATAAAAAAATCGAGGAATTTTTGAACTGCGCGGGCTACATGGCTAGTTGTTACAAGTTTTTTGTTGTTGTATTGGTTCACTTGTCCCTGACGTTTCATGAAATTTGTAGCTGGATGCTTAGTTTACTGTTGGCTGTCAAAAAGGTTTCCTGCAATTTAGTTTTGAAACAGGAATAAGTCGCAGCCATTGCCGGCAATTACGGAGGCTGAGACATCATAACGGTGTCGTTTTTGGTCAAAATTTTACGAACAAGCAGAGAAGTGTAACTTCTAGGTAATACACCTTATTGTTATTGCCTGGTAGTAAGAACTCAGAAACATGACGAGCGTGTTGCGGTCTTGCCTCTTCGCAGGAAGCTTCTATTAGGACCATTAGGTCTTAGTTTGTTAGTTTTTTAGTCATATTCGTTCACTCTTGATTTATCACCAGTTAAGATCCGTTCGAGCAGTTCTGGATCGTCGTCACTTCATTCAGCGAATTCTGAGCAATGTTCATACGGTACTGATTTTGGTCGAAATTCAACAACATCGAAGCCAATTATGCTACCACACGTTTCATGCCCAAAATATTTGAAAACAAGTGTGTGGTATGATCCAAATGATATACCAACATCGTCAGTAATTGTCAATAACCATTTTGCTGATTTTTCGACGATGTCGTCGGTTGTTGGTGTGCTGAGACGTTTAACGCGCTCGTCATCTTCAATGTCTATAAGGCTGTCTTTGAAGCGTTTGTACTACTCGTAAATATTTGTTTTATTCATAGAAGCCAAAACATTCAACATTACCAACACTGTTGTACATCCAGATTCTTTATTTCATTACATCCACAAGTAAGAAACCGCCGAGCTCACCAAACCACATTTAACTTGTCGATAGCTAAAAATTCCACGTGTTTCGATCAAACATTCAAACCTCTCCCAAAAACCTTTCTAAACCAATTCCAGGATATTTCAACTTAAAAAAATCAAAGCAGTTTTTAAGTCTCGAAATTTGTTATGTTTATGATAAAAAAAATTGCTAGATAAAATTGGTTTGGTGTTGACGACTGACGACGATCCACTGGTTAAAAAACAGATTTGTAGTGTAACCTCTTCTATAAAAATTTCAAAAAACGCCACCTTGATTGATCATTTGAATATGCCGCAACTAATTCATTTACCATCAAATATGTCATAATCGGCGAAGTTCCGTTTGGAGCAGGGATGGAGTTTTTTTTTAAATAAAACATGATCACAATTCAACAAATATTCCGGGACACTGCTATTTATATTATGTCGCATACAAACATTTAAACCATAAATTAGAAAATTAGATTTGCCAAAGAGAAATTTGTTTTTTCAATACATAACCAATCCAGGCTTTTTCTAAAGTTCCAGCACCACCAAAATTGATGCGTTGGAACATTTAGTTCGTTTCATTCAGCTTTGGAACATTCAGTTCGTATGAAGACCAAAAATCTACTGCAACTAAGCCATTTATTTTACGATGTCAATTGTCGCATAACAGAATTTAGCGTGCCAGCTGAAATACCTGAACTAACAGATTTTCCTTCGGCAAATCATTGTGAGTTTCTATTTTTACAGATGAATATTATAAATAATTAGGAACCGAACGGCCAAAGAAAATTGTCTGAGTTTAAGATATTGGACCCAACTCCGAGACAATAAAATATATCTTAAGTTATTTTATTCGTCTCTTGCTGTAAAAGTTTACATTGAAAGACAAAAATAAAAAATCTTTAATATTATAAATAAAAAAAATTATTTGACGGAATTAGGTGTCACACAAAGAAAGCAATTGTTTAAAGAAATAATTTTATTGGCACGCCACACCAATAATCAACTATTTGCGAACACTTGTATATACAGTTGAGGCATTATAATTAAGCCACAATTAGTAGAATACATATTTTGACCTATAAATTTCCAATTAAGGTTTTTATTTCAGTTTTCTTTATTTTAAATATGTCATAGGTATATAAATAAATAAAGTTCTAATTCATAGGTTGACAAGGACTACACTTCATCTCCTACCTATACTATTTGTAAGAGAGGCATATTGGGCTGGCGTTGTATTCTTGCAAACCTCCTGAATTTGGGCTCATAAATATTCTCTGGTTGTCGGTTTCTTTATTCGGAGTTCTCATTTAAAATTTCCCGCTAGATTATTGGTTCTTTACAAGTACACCGTTCATACTTTTAGATTATATTTGGAATGCTGATAAAACCACTGTAGCGGAAGAGAATTTCGATATATGTATTTAAGGACGTCCATAATTCCAATACTGATGCCCTCGTTCCAATTCAGGCGCAAACTTTGCTCGTCAAACACCATACATCTTGTAACTGTAACGCAAAACATTGCTACATTTCTTACAAACCCGTTCGTTAACGTAGTCACAATATCTTTATACGATGACAATTTTTCAATGTGACGGAAAAAGTTTTTTTTTATCTCTTTTATTATACAGACAAAACTTTTGTTGGTGCCATTATTGTTATTACCGCATTGTTATTGGGGGGAAAAGTTTATGTGCATATTTAATATGTTTATGCGATTTTCTTTTTGTTTCCATTTCATATTCCGTAATATATTTTCATTTTACTAATTAGTTGTGAAGCTTGTGTACTTGTGTATATACACCGAAGGAAATATGTACACATTTTTATAATTTATAAGAAGCTGGATATGCTAATTAAAAGGGGAAATCCGTATACGCGCACAATCATTTTGTACGACAACTGTCGTCAATAGACAATTCAAGATAACAGATTGCAAAAAAAACATGATTTCAACTTTCTCTGTTGATAGAATATAGTATGGTGTAAGCAGACATAACGTTCATAGTTGCTTAATTGAAAATAATAATAATTTGAATTGTCTTTAGAATTTCTTATATAATCGCGATTATGACGTGTTTGTATACACATAAAGGTAAAACGTCAAAGACGAATATTACAAAATATATGTACGTGATAAGATTTGATATATATCAGCTTATTTACGTCATATCACTTCACATGCAACAATCATCTAACATTTGGGGCACAAACTCTATTTTTAGAATTACTTGAACGAATTTTTTAAACCCATATCAAGAGAGTTTCATTTGCGATATCGGTTTTTTCAACAACCACACACATATTACTTGTACGCTTGGGAACTGGGGTGTATTTATACCAAAAATAGAACGAAAAAAGGAAAAAAAAATATCAATTTTGAATGAATCAAGAGGTTCATCCCTCTGGTTTTGCCTATATTTAGGAGATTTTCATTAACTCAATTTTTATTATAAATGAAAAATTCCTGTTTATAAATAACTTTGAAAAACTATTTCCTACTAAACTTTATACAAATATACACATACCATTTTCATTCAATTTCCATTTGAGTTTGAAAAAAAAAACTTTATTTGGGCAAACAAAAGGAAAATCTATAGTAGGTGTAAACCGGATATTTAAGGAGGAAAACAGGTAGATGGAAAATAGCATTGTTTTTATTACAAACGAAAATGTCGAAAATATATGAATTTGTATACCATGAAATGTTTTCCAGAATTGATTTCAAGATACCCAAAGTGAAAATAAAAGACTGACGCAAAGTGACAGGTTATGATAGGTTAGGTTAATGTGGTGGTCGAAGAAGACCGGATAGACACAAACTGGTCCAAAGCCATATCACAATTTATTAATTATCTATGTTTGCGCGACGACGATTTAACTAAACCGCGGAAATTCATCTAACGGCAGAATGCTGCGAGAAACCTGTCGCAGCAAAACTAATGCTTACAAAGTTCACCTGAAAATACAAAATAACTAAAACTAACCAATAATAGGCGTGTTCGGAAATAGATGTTTAGTAAATTCACAGTAAAATTAGACCATTAAATTAGACCATTATAGTGTAATTTAATGGTCTAATTTTACTGTGAATTTACCCATGGTCTATTTCCGAAAACGCCTAATAAATAAAAAATATGTAATTAATAATTTACCAGTGGAAAATCCATTTGGAATGTTGACAAATTTTAGCTGTCATTCATTGGTATAAATAATATTTATAAAGCTGAACTGATATTATACCATTCACATTAAAATTTGGGTTTTAGGGTCTAGTCAAAATCTTAGACCATAGATGTCACTATTGAATGGAAAATTTTATTTTTAGAAAACAAAAAGAAAAAAATTAATCTCTTTCAACTTTTTGAAGCAACAAGTTCATTCTTGAAAATCGTGTAACAAGAAAATAATAAATTGTAATTGTTTTATATAACGTGAAATTAAAAATAAAACAAATTATTGGAAAAAACATTGATCTACCGTGTCTTCAATTATTCGCTGCCGAGTTTAAAGAAAATCAATTTACCGTCCACACAATCTATCTACTCATTGAAACTATTTTGAGCTGTTGACAAAGCGCTGGATACTCCCGATATTCATCCTACTGAGGTTCATCAGGTCATTTTAAAGGGATGCCAGACGAGGAAAGGGCACAGGAGTGTATTGTCTCTTCCTCCTCTTCGTCTTCACAATTGCGATAGTAGTCATGTGAGCAGAGCCTAAGTCTAATCGCATGCCTGCCTATGAGACAGTGCCCTGTAATTACTCCACCAACCATCCTGACCTGACACCGCTAAACTGAGATCAGCTGGTTAGTTAATTAACCATACGATTAAAATCATGGTTTATCTGAATCATTTTTATTTAATCCAATATCTTTTATATACATATAGGATTTGCACTCCAAGTTCACCTTTTGGCAAATCCAATTCTTCCAACTTCGAAATCGTTTTATTTATTATAATTCACAATAATTCAAATTTGGCTACTATGGCTATGATTTTCAGAGTGGTTACATAAGGGTACCATTATACTTCTGCATATATGTACATATTTTCACTTGGGAGTCCAAAAAAAGATTAGTACAGGTAAGGTTCTACAAGCGTTTTGCCGCTCTCCGCTCCTGAGCAACAGCGGCACAAAGTGGTCGACCGGGTGAAAGCGTCCCAGTGCGACCGGCGTGAAAGATTAAGTTCAAATTCAAGAGAGGGATGATTTTTTGCCAAAACCTGCTAAAATTCTCTCTAGATAGATTGCTTGTTTTGCTGATACGCAGATACATATAATATCAACCTTTAGGTGTATTAGTTACTACTTGCACCATTCAATGTGAATATCACACACACTACTAACGCCGATTGATATTTGAGCATTTTCAACTTTATTCTTATTTATATAAAAAATGTCAAAAACTTGTTTTTTATTTTTCGTATTGACATTTCGGCAGTGAAAATGATCTTTATCGAGAAATTTCCCTCTCGTTGTAACTAGGGTGTCCATTATGAGAATCCCTGGTCATTTATTTGCAGGATGCAAAATCCTTCAATAAGAATAGCAGGCGAGAAGTGGGATAGGAATAATGAAGTTAAAGCTCGAGAATTTGCTGAACACCCCGAAAAAATATTCCAGCCACATGAAGACCAAACGTTGGAATTGGAAGCCGAGATAATAACTGAACAAGCTAAAAGAAGTCATGCGTGTGATAAAAGCAAATATGAATACGAAAAAGGCTCCTGGTTACGATCTGATTACTGGCCAAGTCTTAAAAGAACTGCCATGGAACGCTCTGGTGAAGCTCACCAATCTTATACATGCAGCATTTAGAATCAAATGTGTACCTAGCTTGTAGAAAATTGTAGAAGTAATTATGATCCCAAAACCTGGGAGCTGGGAAACCACCACATATAACATCATTTTATAGGCCAATTTCGCTATTGCGAGTCATGTCCAAACTCTTTGAGAAGTTACTGGTAAAAAGGTTAAATCCGATAATCGAGAGTAAAAACTTGATCCCATACATCAATTCGGTTTTCGTAACCAACACTCAACAATTGATCAAGTTCACAGAATAACCAGTCTAATTGAGAAAGCACTAGTGGAGGAAAAAATCTATTCAACGATATTTCTAGACGTTGCACAAGCGTTTGATAGAGTATGGCATGAAGGGCTCAACCACAAATTAAGAAATCTTCTACCAATGCAATTTGCTAGAAAACTGGAATCTTACTTGAAAGATAGATTCTTCAGGATTAAGTTAGATGATACCTTTTCTGAATTAAAAGAAATCAATGCAGGAGTTCCACAGGGATAGATATTAGGGCCGGTTCTATACGTACTGTACTCTTATGATCTTCCTGCATTAAAAAACAAGACAGTGGCGACTTTTGCATATAACACGGCGATCTTAGCTGTTGACAAAAGCAACGAAGAGTCAACACAAAAGTTACAATCAGCAATAACTAAAATTTATAAATGGACAAAAAGACGACGAATAAAACTAGATGAAACTAAATTAGTTCACATCAACTTTACAAACAGGCGATTCGAACATATCCCGATTACCATAAATCGAGAAATAGTACTGTATGCGAATACAGCTAAGTATCTTGGCATGACCCTGGATGCTAAACTGCGATGGAAAGCACATGTCAAGGAGAAAAATGAAGAACTAAGACTTAAATACAGGAAGATGTATTAGCCGTTGGAAAGGAACTCTTCGTTATCAACATACAAGAAGCTTCTGCTTTATAAGCAAATATTGAGACCGGTTTGGACTTATGGTATTCAACTTTGAGGTTGTACCAAACAGAGCAATGTAAATATCATCCAAAGATTTCAGAACATGGTATTAAGGAACATCGTTGATGCACCTTGGTATGTCAGGAACAATGATCTCCATAAGGATCTTAAAGTGAACCTCATCGCAAATGAAATTCAGGAGAAAGCGCGGAGACATGAGGCTCCGGCAACATGTGAAATAGAGGCGGAATAGGTTCGAAAGGCTGAATGTCGAAACGCCGAACGCCGAAAGGCCGAATGTGTCGAAAGGCGGAATGTTGAAAGGCCGAATGTCGAAAGGCCAAATGTCGAAAGGCCGAATGTGTCGAAAGGCCGAATGTCGAAAGTCCGAATGTCGAAAGGCCGTTTGTGTCGAAAGGCCGAATGTCGAATGTGCGATTGTGTCGAAATTGATTTTAATTTTTCGGGATCAATAAATTTGCCTGAAAAAAAATCCAGAATAGTTGAAAAGTAAAAATTCAGAAAAATAAAATCCCGAAAAAAAATCTAGAAATTACCGGAAAAGCAATCCAGAAAAAAATCCAGAAAAAATAGTTTATTTAAGATAAATGAAAAAAAATCAATTTTATTGGCATAGACTTTGGTTGTCACTTGCAACATATGTGGACAACCATCTATCAGTAGAAGCGATACAAGCGATACAATTTTTTTGACATATGTCTGTAAGGTTGACGAAGCATTAAATCCGCAATTCGCTCCAATATATTCGTCGATGCCATACTAACCCAACGAATTAAGCCAATCACAAAATAACTTGGAAACATTTGTGGTAGAACTATCAGTAGAAGAGATATGAGCGATACGATTCCTTTAATCTGTGTCTGCAAGCAATTTCCAATATCGTAAATATTAAGAACTTTACGGAAAAAGTCAAATTCGATAGACAATTTATATTTATAAATTTTAATTTTAATTTGGTCCGCCCTTTGATAATTGCGTTTCTGGATTTTAGTTTTCTGGATTATAGTTTTTCTGAATTTTTTTCGGGATTTTCAGTATCTGTATTATTTTTTTCTAGATAAGGTAGCCAACGCTAATTTTTCATCTTTTTATTAATGAAAATTTTCAAAATTTATATTTTTTTTCCGACAAAATTTGATCACATTACTATGCTACATATACAGGATTTATTAGCACGTATTTTCAATTTATTTAAATCATTTTACATTAAGAAATAAATTCAATGGTTTTAAATATTGATGTCAATCAATTAAGTGAAGGAAAATTTAATGAAAATTCGGCCTTTCCACGGGTTGGCCATGTATCACTGTTTTTCAAAAGACTGTTTTTAAAATCGTTTCTTCAAAATCTTGTTACCAAAAATCTTGTTTCTCAAAATCTTGTTTTCAAAATAATGTTTATTTATGTTAATAATGTTTTTATTAACCTTTTATAGATTTTACATTAAAATAAAATGGCATCGACTAATTTAACTTAGAATTGTAGAGGCTAACGGCTTCCGTAACTTTCACGGGCACGCGGGATGTCGCTGCGTTCCCTCCCGCTTAGCCCTCCGAGGGCGTGATAATTTAGACGGTGATAATAGGGAACCTAAACTTTCAAGGTATATTTGTGATTTTATCGTTCGAGGAATCGTACAGAATTGGAAAAACGTTCTAAAATTTTATGTTTCTGAAAATTCTATTGCATCAGATTGGTTAACCAAACTAATACAGGATATAAAATCATATATGACGCCATTATTGGGCGTCATTGGGTTGACCATAAGAGCCATCGTTTATGATCAAGGTTCGAATAATCGAGCAGGCTTTAGAAATATGGGTGGTACCATTACTGATCCTGTTTTAAAGTGTAGCACTCCACATCGAGTTGTAAATAATTTTGATCCATCACATTTGATCAAATCGTAACGCAATCCATTACTTAAATCAGATATAAAAATAATCGACGAGGCTGGGTGCAATTTCAAATCGTGATTCTTTTATTTGAGGATATTTAGTTCCATATTATAAGGGATTTACAAAATTTTGCAAACAAAAATTTACAAATAATTCGACATTTTAAGAACTTGCGAGAGAACTTTTTATATTTAGGAGATATTGTTGAGTTAGGCTACGAAATTTTGATCCTCTATACTCTATAGTATTTTGTAGCCAAACCCTTAGCTAAAGGCTTATTGAGAAAATGTTTAGTGAAATCTTGAAGGTCATGTGAACCTGAACCTTCGTCAGATTATTTAAGCCAAACGAAATATTCGCGCGGCTCCCATTTAAAGAATAAGTTTTTGGTTTTACAAAACTACTCTGGGCATCATAATAAATATTTTATGTGTGAGTTAGGCCTTTGTAGCTTAACATTATTAGCTTATATGGTATATCAGCACTTAGGTGTTTATATTTTTTAAAATTAAAGCAATCTATCTTTAAATGACATTTCATAATATCTTAAACGTCAAATTGGTGTAGCTCGTTCAGTTCCAAATTTCTCCGCTACGTGGTACCCACGATCCTCCAATCGCCAATAGTTTTTCTTAATTTTCGTTAGCGCATGTAAACACCATAAAAAAATAAAACATTGTTTTTGTTTCGCGAGTTTCGTTATAACCTGGTTTTACTGTATGTTATAAAAAATGTAAAAAAAAAAACACGTGACCTTCAGCCAATCATAACACAAATAAATTTAATTTTCTTTCGGTGGGACATTTTTTTTTTATATACATGTATGTAGAAAGAATCTCTCCAGGTGGAATGTAGTTCTGAAAAGATTTGTAGGTTTATTCAAATATCGCTAATTCCTTAAAATTATTTTGGAAAACGGAGGAGTTTACTCTAGGGATAACTGTTGGGTAGGCACCCTAGTTAAAGTACGAGACATGACGCCTTAAAGGTTGAATTTATACAAATTTTTACATTTTATATGGGCCTTTGATTCAAACGAATTTTCCCGGAGTCCCCAGAAGAAACTTGTCCTGATAATTTTTCTAGAGACATTTCTTGGCTAGGCACTTTTATTGAACCATTTTTCAGACATGACAAACTTAACTTGTAATTACCATCGCAAATAGTGACAACCAAATGAGCCTGTATCCAGCCATAAATTCACTATATGGAAATTCCAGTTTATAGGTTGTCAAATTTTCATTTTATATGAAATATATTCCGGCTGAAATATGTCGGCTTGTAACTTTCGGCTGAGATAGCCAAGACACTATCTGCATTACCGACATTTTATAACTTTCTGCTAACTTTAATATGGTCTGCAGACCAAAAGTCGGGTAAATCATATTGACGATTGGAGCATCACGGATTCCACCTAGTGGAAAATTTTTAAACTGATGTACCTGATAATTTGACGTTCGAAATTATTGTAAACAATTCCAATTTTGATCTGTAAACACAATTTTTACTTACCGGATTGCTAATAATTGTAAATTATTCCAATTTCGGACTATAAAAACAATTTTTAATATTACCGCATTGCTAAATTTTCTTTCGTCGCATTTGTGACAAATGTCATTTTATCAGGTGCATCATTTTAACTATTGTCCTCGAGAGGCGCTTTCTCTACTTTTACAATCGTCAATAGTACAGTCAATAATTTTAGTAAAAATGGTTTGTTGGGCACAAATTATGGTTTGGAGGGCTGAAATCGTTGGCATTAAGTACAAAAAGAAACGTCAAATATTTTTTTTTTTTTTTTTTTTTTTTTTTTTCATTCGCAAAATATTTTGTTTGCTACGAGTACACATAATATTTGTAATGGAAACGCGACCGACCAACCGGCTCAGTGGTTAAAGCTGTGGCGTTTGGAGCGGGAGGTACCGGGTTCGAATCCCGATAGGGGCTGGATGCAAAAGGGATTTTTCATCATCCGATTACGATCGGGGATGACGATGAACACAACTATGACCCCCTGTCGAGAGTGCAGAATCCATGGGCCGACCCACCTTTCATGTCAGCACTATAGGTTGGCATGAAGCAATGCAATGTGCAGGTGGTTTATACGAAAGCGGGTCTATAGCCGTACGTCCTCAATTTGGCTTACTGCGTAAAAGTAGGACGGTAAAAATTAACTGCGAAAGAGTCGGGAGTGCCTTGAGCCCCAGAAAAGTGTAGAGATATATAAAAAAAAAAAAAAAAAAAAAAAAAAAAAAAAAAAAAAAAAAAATGGAAACGCGGAAGTTTTAACCAAAATCACTGAAACGCCAAAAAGTTAAAAAAACCTCATTTACATTTTTCTCATATTTTACCCAAGTTTTTAGTACAGTATTTCAATTTACCCTGTACACTGTTAAAAAGTAGAAAATTGTTAATTTAAAACTTAATTCTTCGGCCTAGAGCATCATTTAGGCCGTAGATTTCGACAAAAATCATCAAACCAACTGGATAGTCGCATCAACATCCAAAGCAAATATTTATACCTAGATTTGTATAGGGAATTTCCCATTTAAGATGTTATGGTAACATACAAAAAAAAAAAACTAATTGCAATTAAAATTCCTTGAATTGTTAATTTGCTTTACATAAGAAATAAGAAGTGCTAGCGCAAGCAAAACATGAAATATATTTATGTAAATAAAATTCTAAGAACCTGTTGTCTTTTGTAATTCTCGCGCGCGCGCACACACGATAACAATTTGTTCATCTGATAATTACTTGATTAAAACATTGTACGTATGCGACCTTATTTATGAACTGTCGAATAAAATGTTGGCTCACAACGGGCTATGTATATCGTATTTGTGGTGTGGACCCCCCCGTGCAAATAATCATTAGACACCTTTTTATATTCAATCAAAATGATAAAAATGTCGAGCTAATTACAAAATTTGGAAATATTACAATATATTGCCCATTCAGATCTGTCAAATTTATTTATAAAAAATAATTTATGCAATTTTGGTTTATTAACGAAGATGTTTATTGGGTCCCATTTTTGGTTTTCTAGAAAATAACGACTTTTAACCTATCATTGGTGATGGTGTAACAAAACGCAATTTTTCAGATTGGGCGCCCAACATGACGCGGTTGCGAAAGTTTTTATACGATATTGGCGTTCAACATGGAAAATTGAAAAATGTAAATTATGCGACGCGGCCTTCGATTGGGTTATAAACAGAATTCCTTATTTTGTCTCGTCTCTTTCTCTCTATACAGAGTTTTTTGTATCGTTTTTTTGTGGTATGTTAATTTACTGTAAATTTTACATAAAAAATGATTTAAATTCTTAATCTGTTTTCTTCTTTGGTTTTGCCTTTCTTTGTAAGTATATTTATATATACAAATAACAACCAAGAAAATAAAGAATTTGGTAGAAGAAAACAAAAAGAATAAAAACCAACTAAACTTGAAATCATCTGTTGTGTGCTGTGTTGTGTACATAAACGGATACGACGACCTTGCTCTTCATGATGGTGATCAACATCATCATCATCATCATAATCATCGATGTTGCTCTCTATACAAATCATGTGAATGATCAAGAGATGATGATGATGACCAGATAATAATACAGTTTGTTGTTGTTGAAGAGTTCATTAAAATATAAAGTAAAATGACGTAATTATGTTTGGTATGCTGATCGTCTTTTGTTATATACGCGATCTTCTTCTTTAACTTTTGTACGACGAAGGAACGTAAACAACCTATATGTATATGATACAAAATAAAAATTTAGTTTTATTGATATTTAATATTTCAACGAACATATTTATATTAAAAAAATGGCACAAAAAAATTAATTCAGATCAATTACAAATAATGTCGGCTTGTATACACTAAAAGATCTAACGGTATATGCGCCTTGGATGTACTACTTGAAGATCGAATTTTATTAAATTAAAAATAATCGCAACAAAAATTAGAGCAATCCATAAACGCCTTAAGTACATAAATGTTTACTATGTGCTTCAACTTAGCGAAAAGCAATTTTAGTTGACTCTGTAAATATTTGAGTCTTCTTAACTTTCGGTAAATCAATTTGCGTGGCCGTAATTAGTGTATACAAAAAAAAATACTTGAAGCAGTAAAGTTTACATAATAGAAGATCATTTTATTCAGAGGTGAATTGGGAAATATTTTTTACACGACTCGTTCGTAAGCGAGATCATTCAGCGAGAGTGATAAATTTCGATAGTACCACTTAAATTGGGTGATCGAAGATTACTAAAACACATTTAGTTCTGCTCCGATCATTTGTAAAAATTTATGATCGAGAGATGTTATGTGATCACATAATTTACAAAAACCTCGTAATCACCGACACTTAAAATCACATTAAGTAAATTCGGATTGAGAGATCGACGATCGCGAAAAAAAAAATGTAAACTCAGCAAACAGTAGAAGATTGCGATCGTCTGAGTAAATATTTGGATCGGCCGCTGTTAATTACTTCATGACCGGTTTGATCATTAATTAATTTAGATGAGATCAATTAAATATTAAAATTGGAGGTAATAAAAAGAGGTGAAACGACTATTAAGGAGAAGAAGAAAGTCCGACTGTGCTCGAGAAGTTTTTACCACTTCTATTAGAGTACCGAATTCTTTTTACTAGTGTCTCAGTGAAATTTGTAATTCGATCCTGGAAAAGAAGGTTGCTATTGTTCAAGTATACGAAAATAATCATACAACAAACAATACTTTGAAAAATGAGGCAAATAATAGAAAGAAAATTGAAAAGGAAGAGATAACTTCGTAAGATCTGTTTTCGAAGAAAGATTTCCAAGAAACTAGCGGATAGTTTGGAAAAAGTGTTTTTATAATCAAATCTGAAACTAGCTTCAATTATTTGGAAGGAGTCCACCGACTTGTATTTCATTTGTGTCTCCTGGAATGAATCCAGAATTATTTTATTAATTACGGCAGCCATGGTTTAGTGCCTCAAAACCTCCTTTATGCACCATAGTCTCAGAAAATGAGACTACGATCCCGCAGCACTTGTGCTTTGTTGCTTTATTTATTTATTTATATCAACAGGAAACAAAAAAATCCTTTTTTTACAATAACATAATTTAACAAATAACTACAATTTACAATTAATATGCTTTTTAAATAAATATTTGGATAAGTTGAAATCGAACTCATTAAAATTAGCATTAAATTGCCGACACATAGCCGGAATAGGAGGCATTATGCGAACTGGTCAACTGCACCATTTAAAACATTTTTACAATTTTACAGCATTCGGCATAAGATGGTAAATTCCTTTTATTCTGCCACATTGGAAGTTTAGGATCAAACAGCCACTTCATTTTGAACAGCAAGTATAGAATTAATTGTTTTTGTACTCATTCAATTCGATCGATATCAATATTATACATCGGATCCCAAATAATCAATGTATACTCCAGGTTAGACCGTACAAGAGAACAGTACAAACTCTTAACGGAAAGTGGACTACGAAAATTCTTGGTGGCATGACGAACGAAGCTCAGTAAACTATTAGACTTAGCTACAATTAAGTTTATATGATCCCAGAAATCAACTGATAGTCCAAGATGATTCCCAAATCTTTAAATGTCGTCAATCTTTCGAGCGGATGATTATTAACGTGATAAGGATGTATCTACACATTTAAAAATTTTTAAAAACACTTGTTGAATATTTCGCAAAATTACAAAAGGTTTAAAAAATCACTCGATCGATTTCGGCTTGTTAGGCCATCATCAGGAGAATCTACTAAACTATAAAAATAAAAATGTAGTTATTTACAATATGTAGTTGGAAAAATCAAAAAATGAAACAAAAATATACAAATAAAAAATGTGGGAATGGTAAACAATAAAATTGATGAGAGCAATAAACATTAAAAATTAAAGGGGGGGGGGGTGGGTGAGTTAAACACAGGTATATGATTATTGATTAGCCAATCGCTGAATAACAAAATTCCAGATGTTGTTTTTTTCTTCTTTATTTTATTATAACCCGACGTGTTAGTCATTTTAAGGGATGATATGAATATGGGAATAAAACAGTGCGTGGTCGGTAATTGGTGAGAAACGGATTTCTCTCTGTTCGTTGAGGATATTTTGGTTAAGAAATATAGCTTTTCGAATTTCGTAAGATTCTAAGTCGAAATCCGAAAAGCTATATTTCTTAACCAAAATGTCCTCAATGAACAGAGAGAAATCCGTTTCTCACCAATTACCGATTCCCCACTGTTTTATTCCCATACTCATACCATCCCATAAAATGACTAACACGTCGGGTTATAATAAAATAAAGAAAAAAAAAACAACATCTGGAATTTTGTTATTCAGCGGTTGACTAATCAATAAACATATACCTGTGTTTAACTCACCCCCTTTTAATTTTTTTTTTTTGCCCTCACCAGTTTTATTGTTTACTATTCCCACATTTTTTATTTGTATATTTTTGTTTCATTTTTTGATTTTTCCAACTATATAACTACATTTTTATTTTTACAGTTTAGTAGATACTCCTAACAAGCCGAAATCGATCAAGTGATTTTTTAAACCTTCTGTAATTTTGCGAAATATTTAACAAGTGTTTTTAAAAGTTTAATAATGTGTGTATTAAGTGTTTTTCGCCAAGTGCCTACGGCAGAAAGTGTAAAAAGTGATAAGGATGAGTAATCATCTCTTCTCTCCTGAAGAAACTCATAACCTTACATTTTTCTAGATTTAAGTATAATTTATTCGTAATGGTCCATTTGTATAATAAATCTAAATCACTCTGCAGTTCCATACATTATTGCGAAGTAGTAATGATTTTTGATATTTTTAGGTCATCCGCATAAAGTTTACAGCCGCTATATTTGAACAAAGATGCAATTTCATTGATGAATATGATAAACAGCACAAGTTCAAGGTGAGAACGCTGTGGAACGCTTGAGTGAACATCAATGGTTTTAGATGTAATACGATTTATTCCAACCACTTGCTTTCGTTCACGCAGGTACGAGCCAATCCAATCCAAAAATAATTTACATACTCCAAATCTGTCTAATTTTCCAAGTAGAATTTCAAACTGCGGTGTATCAAATACCTTCGGAAAATCAGTAAAAATGATATCTAGCTGACTTCGAGACGCAAAAGCATCAAACACTTTCGATGTCAAGCTTAACACATATGTAGTAGTAGATCGTTGGCGGGTGAACCCATTTTGTTGAATTGCTAATGAAGATTTGATATTAAAATACAGATAATTAGTAATAATCAGTTCAAATAATTTAGGTATAGATGATAGTATGGATATTCTCTGATAATTTTTGATGTTAACGTTTACCAGATTTGAAGATTGGGATAATGATTGACTTCTTCCATCTCGCAGGAAAAATACCGTTCTTCAGCCATATTTCATTTTTGATATCATTCAGAGACATCAACTGAGGATACCCGGAACATTTCCGTTTAGCATCAACGAATGTCCAAAACAACTTAGGATCAACGTCTAATTATCTTCAAGATTTGAGATATAGCTTCTGTAAACGAGCCGATGCTGATTATGAAAATCTCGACGTAACTGCCAGAATGAATTAGTAGCTTGTGAGCTTTATTCTTCCTATTTCTTAAATTGATCAAGTTATTATTAAACCACGGTGGATGGTTATTCATTCGATTATAAGTTTTAGGCACAAATTTATCAAAAACCTTAAATAGAACGTAGTATAGCTCCACTTATGATTAAAACAATTTCATCCCAGTCCAGATTTTTAAAAAACACATGCACTCCAGAAATATCCGCTTTTTTAAAGTTATAATTCATCGTAGGTTGTTTATGATTATTGTAATCTCTCAGGTACAAATGGCTGGCGCCGTTGACTTTGCAATTAAACAATAATTAGGATCATTCATAAATACTAAATCCAGAACCCGGCCATTTAAATTAGTGACTTTACAAATTTGATGCAAATGAAGCGATGACATAGAGTCCATAAAAACATGTTCATCACCATTAAAAATATTGGTTGGGAAGACATGGGACAGATTATCATCATCAGCGCGCTATATTATGCCAGTGCCAGGAGTATTGAAATCTCCTAAAACACAAACTATGTCATTCATGTTACTATACAATCTGCAACAAAATGGTGAATGTTATCACAGTGTAAATTATAAATTTCGGTAGCACTATGAGGTGGAATGTACGCTACATACATATAAATATAATGATCAAAGCATCAAATTCAATGTTATAATTCGGACAAATTACTTCACAGCTCAAAATTGAGTTATGCACAGCCACCAGAACACCACCACCACCAGATTTAGCACTACTTAGTTAGAGTTGATCGGATGGAACTATCTGTAAAAAAATCAGAACTTAAAACTCCTGAATGAAACCAAGTCTCACATAATACGTATACAGGGTGAAGAAAAGTATGGAAACCCCTAAAAATCTTGCGGAGTTTGGTCAAAAAAAAATTAGCAAGGTTTATTCTTAGGTAATTTGCAACAAGAAATTTAATGGTGAGCTTGGTTCTGACCTTGACCTTCATCTTCAAGGTCATTTGGAGGTCAAGGTCATTTTTTAAAATTAGAACCCCTATTTTTGATGACAGAATCGAAAAGAGCGATCAATCTTACGTCCGAGTATGTATTTTCCATGACCTCCCAAGATCATCTGAACGAATTCATTTTGCAAGGTGAAAGTATGGAAACCCCTAGAAATCTCGCGAAGTATATCGAAAAATAATATAAGCAAGGTTTAGTCTTAAGTAATTTTCAACAAGGAATTTAATGGTGAGCTTGGTTGGTACGTTGACCTTCACCTTCAAGGTCATATTGAAGTCAAGGTAACTTTTTCATAGGGAAACTATTGTTTTTGTCATCGGATTCGAAAATAGCGATCAATTGTACGGCCGAATATCTATTTTCCATGACCTCCCAAGGTCATCTGAAGGAATATATTTTAGTTATAATGCTTATGATTAGCTAGGAAAATTAAAAAAATTAATTCTTTATTTTTAAAATTTATATTTTTCTTTTTTATATAATTTTCATAGCAACACAATCATTATTACAATGTTCTGTTATTTATGATTTTTTTATTTTTATAGCAAATCATAAGCATTATAACTAAAATATCGAGTATTCCTTCAGGTAACCTTGGGAAGTCATGCAAAATACATATTCGGACGTACAATTGATCGTTCCTTTCGAATCCGATGTCAAAAACAGGAGTTTTCCTATACAAAATGACATTGACCTCTTTATAACCTTGAATATGAAGGTCAAGGTCACAACCAAGCACACCATTAATTTCCTTGTTGAAAATTACCTAAGAATAAACCTTGCTCATTTTTTTTTTTTTTTTGACCGAACTCCGCGAGATTTTTAGGGGTTTCCATACTTTTTCCTCACCCTGTATATAGAAAAGCAAGACGACGATAAAAATTTAGAAAATAGCGATGATTTAGAGCACATACCACCAACATTTTGATAATACATTGTGCTAGAGCCTTTAGATTCCAATTCACTCCATTAGCGCTGAGCGCGGGACTAAAAAATTATTGTTCATTAATTTACGACGTGAATTTAAAAATTCTTTAATCAAAACTCCAGGAGACCACGTTGATGTATCCAGCATTTGGTCAAATTTGCTTACAGGAATACCGATTTTAAATGATACCCATAATCACGATCATCATTACGTCGAAAGCAATATAATACAGGTTTGTCGACTGCAACCCCCTTTTTGGAGATCGAGACGTTATTGCTTGTGCAAGTTTAGCAATTTTTTTTTCGTTTCACCATTTTTCTTTTTATATTAACCTTATTGTTTTCCGGCTAACGCGACTTTCCCTGCTTGCGGTTTGATTGAATTCACCAAACCACCCAAACGAATGTTTTTTGCTTTACAGACTGCAGGGTAGATGTCACCCTACGCAACTGAGGAGACTTAACATTTCGTCGTACATATACTGTTATGTAGTTTTGCTGATTTATGTTTATCAAAACGTCATCTCATTATTGCCGATTTGCTTCCCTGTGTGAGCGGACAGTTCCAAACCATGAGAAAAATGGGGAATATAGGTAAGAAAAAATGCTCATTGTTTATTTGGAATATATTCTGGTACAGTAAAACTCTGTTATAAAGTATGGTCAACGGAGCTGAGCGAACGGTTTATCGAGAGTATATATCCATAGTAATTTATTATACAATTTTATTAAAAAAACATGATGCATTTTAATGTAAAAGTAACTCCCTTGCCAGTGAATCACCGATAAACGAGACGTTCGCAAAGCGTACAGGTACTTTGGTGTGTCTTCTCGCTCGTGTTATTGCTGATTCCGGTAACATTGAAGGTGTCTCTTTTCATTTCAGACAGGACTTCTTGCTACCGGCTTGGTTGGATAGGCTTGGTTTGCTGTTGGCTTGCGATGTTTCGGTCAAGTCATCCTCAGAGAAACAAGGTTTTAACCAGTCGATCGAAATGTTGCTGTTTTTGCCTCTGATGTTTACTATGAATGATTTTTCACTGCGTGTTTGATGACTGGGAATGGACAATCGTATACCGGCTGCAATGTTCGTTTGCATATCTCTGTCCTAATGAAGACGTCTGTGCACGTATTTAGCGATTGTGAAACAAATACTATTGGACTGCCGTGCCTACATGGTGGTCTTGGCAAAATTCGATCAAAGTGTTCTCGTAATTCCCTTACGAAGTCCGACTGATGGGCTTGTCGGAGTTTTTCGCCATATACTAACTCGGCTGCTGAAGCTTGCAACTCTCTCGGTAAGCAGATCGTAATCGCAGTACACCGTCGGTAATGCTCGTGTCCCGTCACTTCTCCCCTGGCACCTAATAGCAGCCTTGAGTGTTCTGTGCCACCTCTCTATTAAACCGTTTCACTTCGGATTGTACGCGATCGTTCTCTTACGTTCGAAGCCCAACATCTTGGAGAACTCGGCAAATAATTTTGACTCAAATTGTGGGCCTTGATCCGTTACTATAGATGTTGGGACTCCGAAACGTGAGATCCAGTTGTTCACATTATTTAATTAACAATCAAATATAAATCTCAGATAATATTTATGCCCAGAGGAATTTCGGAATGGATCAGGTGAAGAGGCATATTAAAAGCAGAATGGGTCGCTCTTCCACCATCCAACAAAGCCTGACGATGCAACAGCCAAGGCTATTCCATGGTTACTTCTTATTTTTGCTAGAAACAAATTAATAATAAAGGTTTTCGGCTTAGAGAATCTGCCTATAGACAGTTAGTTGCTCATGATGTCAAGGAATCTTCGTTATTTACCACTTGTTGTGCCAAGAATCTCGTGTCGTAGCTGCTGGTCTCCCGAAAATATTCGCTATTGTTCAGAATTCCTCCGCAGTTGATTCCTTTGTTGCACTTCATCAGCTTTGTTGCATCAGCTTCCTCAATTCTGGTATAATGCTCTGGTTTTTGCACATTTTTCCATTTTGCAGCTCTGGTTTTTGCACCTTTGTCGCTAAGGGAACTGTGCGCCTAAGAAGTCAACAATGCGGTAAAACAGAGGTTTGAGGCCTGGGAGAAAACAGACGTTTTGGACATGGAAAATGGAGGAAAACCTACTTTGTGTATAACAAAGGGCCCAGATTTTCCTATTAGTTTGAATGGTCCGGAAACGAAACCTTGCCTAGAGCCTGGATTTTCTTTAGTCCGCCATTGGACGAAAGAATGTATCGAATTCAATTTCTTTTCGTCTTATTTCACCGGTTAATTGCTTTTGTTTATTTTTCATGAAACATCAAAATACGGTAATTGGGCCCGATTCTGGAACGATAAAATTCATGTTATGTTATTTCATTTCCCCGCTTCCTATATGAATTTGTATTGAAAAAACAAAAATAACATATCATCACAGATAAGAATAGACAGATGTGGGTCTTGTATGGGCCATATTTACATTCTAAATTTCAATACCAAATTCCAATCTAATCGTTTTAGAGCAAGACGTATATATTATAAAATAAAATTTTGTTTGAAGTTGGTTTATGTTTGCTTTGATATAATCAAAATAGCCATACGTAAAAAAAGATAAAAAGAGACAGAAATGTACGTCCTGCTCTAAAAGGATTGGATTGGAATTTGGTATTGAAATTTTGGAATGTAAATATAGCCCATACAAGATCTACATCTGTCTATTCTTATCTGTGATAACATAACATAAAATTTTTTAAGGCAGAATCGGGCCTAATATTACAGAATGTAATTGTAATACAACATTTTTGCAAAATATGCCGAATTTTTCGATAAAAATCCATGACAAATTGCAAAATAAGAAGCAAACGAACTGTTTTCAAACAAATATCGAAACGTCAAAACAGATTCACCAATTTATCTATCTATGCGTCTATTTTTTATTCACAAGATGCAGAACCCCTTATTATTGAAATTCAGTCGATTATGTGACCGGTGATTTGCTAATAAAATACGCTACTTACTTCAGTCGAAAATTTAAATTGCTTTATACTAAACCGGCAACCTTTCCCCGTTTGAATTGAATTCAAGAATATGGGCCCAGAAGGCCGATTCTGTTTTCGTAAAAAAAAATGAAACGAAAAAATATTACTGGGGAAACCTAGCTCTAATTTGAATTATAAATTTTATTTTTTATTTGGGTGCCTGGGCCTACTTTGAAATTTAAATATACTAAATTAGAGAGCTGTACTCCCTTCGCTACGCTCACCAACTCCCGAAGATATCTAATTCATTCTTTTGGTTCAGTTTTGGTGATGGAAATGCAATAAAAAAATGAAACATTGTCGTTGTAGCGGTAACCAGTATTATAACCAGAAAAAACAGAACAGATAACACGTGACACTCAATATCAGCCAATCATAACGCAATCTCCTGTCAGCCAATCATAGCACGAATAAAATTTTAGATATTTTTTCTATCGGTGGATCAGCTGCAGTTAATATTTTTGTCTCGTAATAAATGACTAACGTTTTAGTCCAATCTTAATTAAGTCTTCTTAATGATTTAATTTGGGCTTTATTATTTTTAAATGTACTCATGTATCTTCAACTTGTGGAATTTGTAATTTGATATTTTACACTAAAGTTGTATTCATCTACATATTATGTACATTTTGATTTTTAAAGTTCGTATGGAAATCGTTTTCATCTTTAACATTTCAATTCCGTTTAATAAACATTATGCATGGATAATGTAAATTTACACACATAAATAAAGAGACTACCACCAACCGAATAAACTGCATCCATATATACATCAATTCTGTAGAGTATGGTGATGTAACGCGAATTCTTCGTTCGTTTTATTTTCCATTAAACTTTCTACACCAGAAACAACACACCAAGCAAGTAGTAATTAGAATTTTAAATGTTGAGCTGCTTTCGCTTTTCTGTGTGGCTATATACAAACGAAATACTTAAAATCACTGAAGTTTAAAAAATAATTTATCTTATATATAACGAACGAGTATGTACATTTGTTGAAATAAATATGCGCGGCGAAACCATAAATTAAATCTTGAGATTAGCTCTGGTGCCACAACATAATACCATTAAAGTTGAAAAAGAAGAAATTTGTTATATGTTTATATACGATTGTTGCTTTAGTTCACCTGTTTGATTTAAAAACAAAATTCCATTCCGTATGTACACGAGTATATAAATCAAAATTAAATAATTAAGTTAATAACCTTTAAGACTTTTAGATTTGGTGGTGTATAATACATAAGATTTGTTATACAAAACAACTTAGCATTCACTTGTGTACACGATAGTTAGCCAAACTAGCTAGATTTCATTACTTTTCAATTATTTATTTGTACAGCTACATTTCAAAAACATCTAATCTAATATACGGCTTCGTGTATCAGCTAAATTTTTACATTCACTTTCAATAATTCAAAATATTTGTATTACTCTACACTAAAGCGTCTTTTGGTATTCCAAAAACACTTGCAGAATTTTATTTTTTTGTGATGCTAATTTGTGTATGCAAATTAGATTCTTTCGGTGTCGTATATACCAAAATAAAAAGATGGAAAGTTTGAATATTTTTGGAATTAATTTTGGGAATAATAATGCGGTGAAAAGAAGTTTGAAGATTATGATTGATATTATAAATGGTAATAAGGCAATTAAATGTTTTAGCGCATCTCTTTGTTAATGTAATACGCTTGTCGGATCATCTCAATCATGTCGAGATGCTTTTCGGTATGCATTTTATATGTAATCTGTCCACTTTTGCGTTGGTAAATTTCAAACTCACTAATTTTAAAATTTAAGAATGCTGAAATTGAGATTTTGAATTTTGATATAAAGGTACCAAAATGAATCTTCACTGTTGCTAATCATAATCGGTTTTAATGAACGTTTGTGGTTCTAAGCCATTTTTTAGAAATGACGATTAACCGGCAGTCTCACTACTTCCAACAGATACCGCTCTACTAAACCGTTGAAAGTTTCGCTCCAAGAGAAAATCGACCTCGATGTTTAACCCTAATCATCATAGGTGATTTTACTTGCGTAAGCGCATGCGATGAATCTCTCGGACTCATAGTAATTTTAAAGAAAACTGAAAACATTTACTACATTATTGAAAATATTTTATTTACTAATTACAATAACAAAAATTAAATTAAATTTATTAGTTACTTAGCTGGCGAACCTTCCTAAGTGCTAGAGGATTGTTTGTATCACTTAATAAGCGTTTTATACCGTTTGTATAACAATTACAGGTCTCAACGCCTATTGATAGAGGTATCAATCATCGAAATCGGAGCACATTTGCAGATTTTAGATTTTTATGGCTCTGAATTTGTGGGCTATAGTTCAGTTGATTTTCAAAAAAATTGAATTTTCCACGAAACGTGTAGAAATATTCGACCGATCCAAATGGCCGTTTGTATAACAATTACAGGTCTCAACGCCTATTGATAGAGGTATAAATCATCGAAATCGGAGCACATTTGCAGATTTTCGATTTTTGGAGCTCTGAATTTGTGGGCAATAGTTCAGTTGATTTTCAAAAAAATTGAATTTTCCACGAAACGTGTAGAAATATTCGACCGATCCAAATGGCCGTTTGTATGACAATTACAGGTCTGAACGCCTATTGATAGAGGTATCAATCATCGAAATCGGAGCACATTTGCAGATTTTCGATTTTTGGAGCTCTGAATTTGTGGGCAATAGTTCAGTTGATTTTCAAAAAAATTGAATTTTCCGCGAAACGTGTAGAAATATTCGACCGATCCAAATGGCTGTTTGACAATTACAGGTCTCAACGCCTATTGATAGAGGTATAAATCATCGAAATCGGAGCACATTTGCAGATTTTCGATTTTTGTGGCTCTGAATTTGTGGGCTATAGTTCAGTTGATTTTCTAAAAAATTGAATTTTCCACGAAACGTGTAGAAATATTCGACCGATCCAAATGGCCGTTTGTATGACAATTACAGGTCTCAACGCCTATTGATAGAGGTATCAATCATCGAAATTGGAGCACATTTGCAGATTTTCGATTTTTGTGGCTCTGAATTTGTGGGCTATAGTTCAGTTGATTTTCAAAAAAATTGAATTTTCCACGAAACGTGTAGAAATATTCGACCGATCCAAATGGCCGTTTGTATGACAATTACAGGTCTCAACGCCTATTGATGGAGGTATAAATCATCGAAATCGGAGCACATTTGCAGATTTTAGATTATTGTCGCTCTGATTTTGTGGGCTATAGTTCAGTTGATTTTCAAAAAAATTGAATTTTTCACGAAACGTGTAGAAATATTCGACCGATCCAAATGGCCGTTTGTATGACAATTTCAGATCTCAACGCCTCTTGATAGAGGTATCAATCTTTGAAATCGGAGCACATTTGCAGATTTTCGATTATTGTCGCTCTGATTTTGTGGGCTATAGTTCAGTTGATTTTCTAAAAAATTGAATTTTTCACGAAACGTGTAGAAATATTCGACCGATCCAAATGGCCGTTTGTATGACAATTACAGGTCTCAACGCCTATTGATGGAGGTATCAATCATCGAAATCGGAGCACATTTGGAGATTTTCGATTTTTGTGACTCTGAATTTGTGGGCTATGGTTCAGTTGATTTTCAAAAAAATTGAATTTTCCACGAAACGTGTAGAAATATTCGACCGATCCAAATGGCCGTTTGTATGACAATTACAGGTCTCAACGCCTATTGATGGAGGTATAAATCATCGAAATCGGAGCACATTTGGAGATTTTCGATTTTTGTCGCTCTGAATTTGTGGGCTATAGTTCAGTTGATTTTCAAAAAAATTGTATTTTCCACGAAACGTGTAGAAATATTCGACCGATCCAAATGGCCGTTTGTATGACAATTACAGGTCTCAACGCCTATTGATGGAGGTATAAATCATCGAAATCGGAGCACATTTGGAGATTTTCGATTTTTGTGGCTCTGAATTTGTGGGCTATGGTTCAGTTGATTTTCAAAAAATTGAATTTTCCACGAAACGTGTAGAAATATTCGACCGATCCAAATGGCCATTTGTATGACAATTACAGATCTCAACGCCTATTGATAGAGGCATCAATCATCGAAATCGGAGCACATTTGCAGATTTTCGATTTTTGGGGCTCTGAATTTGTGGGCAATAGTTCAGTTGATTTTCAAAAAAATTGAATTTTCCACGAAACGTGTAGAAATATTCGACCGATCCAAATGGCCGTTTGTATAACAATTACAGGTCTCAACGCCTATTGATAGAGGTATAAATCATCGAAATCGGAGCACATTTGCAGATTTTCGATTTTTGGAGCTCTGAATTTGTGGGCAATAGTTCAGTTGATTTTCAAAAAAATTGAATTTTCCACGAAACGTGTAGAAATATTCGACCGATCCAAATGGCCGTTTGTATGACAATTACAGGTCTGAACGCCTATTGATAGAGGTATCAATCATCGAAATCGGAGCACATTTGCAGATTTTCGATTTTTGGAGCTCTGAATTTGTGGGCAATAGTTCAGTTGATTTTCAAAAAAATTGAATTTTCCACGAAACGTGTAGAAATATTCGACCGATCCAAATGGCTGTTTGACAATTACAGGTCTCAACGCCTATTGATAGAGGTATAAATCATCGAAATCGGAGCACATTTGCAGATTTTCGATTTTTGTGGCTCTGAATTTGTGGGCTATAGTTCAGTTGATTTTCTAAAAAATTGAATTTTCCACGAAACGTGTAGAAATATTCGACCGATCCAAATGGCCGTTTGTATGACAATTACAGGTCTCAACGCCTATTGATAGAGGTATCAATCATCGAAATTGGAGCACATTTGCAGATTTTCGATTTTTGTGGCTCTGAATTTGTGGGCTATAGTTCAGTTGATTTTCAAAAAAATTGAATTTTCCACGAAACGTGTAGAAATATTCGACCGATCCAAATGGCCGTTTGTATGACAATTACAGGTCTCAACGCCTATTGATAGAGGTATCAATCATCGAAATCGGAGCACATTTCAGATTTTCGATTTTTGTGGCTCTGAATTTGTGGGCTATAGTTCAGTAGATTTTCTAAAAAATCAATTTTCCACGAAACGTGTAGAAATATTCAACCGATCCAAATGGCCGTTTGTATGACAATTACAGGTCTCAACGCCTATTGATAGAGGTATCAATCATCGAAATCGGAGCACATTTGCAGATTTTCGATTTTTGTGGCTCTGAATTTGTGGGCTATAGTTCAGTAGATTTTCTAAAAAATCAATTTTCCACGAAACGTGTAGAAATATTCGACCGATCCAAATGGCCGTTTGTATGGCAATTACAGATCTCAACGCCTATTGATAGAGGTATCAATCATCGAAATCGGAGCACATTTGCAGATTTTCGATTTTTGTGGCTCTGAATTTGTGGGCTATAGTTCAGTAGATTTTCTAAAAAATTGAATTTTCCACGAAACGTGTAGAAATATTCGACCGATCCAATTGGCCGTTTGTATGACAATTACAGGTCTCAACGCCTATTGATACAGGTATCAATCATCGAAATCGGAGCACATTTGCAGATTTTCGATTTTTGTGGCTCTGAATTTGTGGGCTATAGTTCAGTTGATTTTCAAAAAAATTGAATTTTCCACGAAACGTGTAGAAATATTCGACCGATCCAAATGGCCGTTTGTATGACAATTACAGGTCTCAACGCCTATTGATAGAGGTATCAATCATCGAAATCGGAGCACATTTGCAGATTTTCGATTTTTGTGGCTCTGAATTTGTGGGCTATAGTTCAGTAGATTTTCTAAAAAATTGAATTTTCCACGAAACGTGTAGAAATATTCGACCGATCCAATTGGCCGTTTGTATGACAATTACAGGTCTCAACGCCTATTGATAGAGGTATCAATCATCGAAATCGGAGCACGTTTGCAGATTTTCGATTTTTGTGGCTCTGAATTTGTGGGCTGTAGTTCAGTTGATATTCTAAAAAATTGAATTTTCCACGAAACGTGTAGAAATATTCGACCGATCCAAATGGCCGTTTGTATGACAATTACAGGTCTCAACGCCTATTGATAGAGGTATCAATCATCGAAATCGGAGCACATTTACAGATTTTCGATTTTTGTGGCTCTGAATTTGTGGGCTATAGTTCAGTAGATTTTCTAAAAAATCAATTTTCCACGAAACGTGTAGAAATATTCGACCGATCCAAATGGCCGTTTGTATGACAATTACAGGTCTCAACGCCTATTGATAGAGGTATCAATCATCGAAATCGGAGCACATTTGCAGATTTTCGATTTTTGTGGCTCTGAATTTGTGGCTATAGTTCAGTAGATTTCCTAAAAAATCAATTTTCCACGAAACGTGTAGAAATATTCGACCGATCCAAATGGCCGTTTGTATGACAATTACAGATCTCAACGCCTATTGATAGAGGTATCAATCATCGAAATCGGAGCACATTTGCAGATTTTCGATTTTTGTGGCTCTGAATTTGTGGGCTATAGTTCAGTTGATTTTCAAAAAAATTGAATTTTCCACGAAACGTGTAGAAATATTCGACCGATCCAAATGGCCGTTTGTATGACAATTACAGGTCTCAACGCCTATTGATAGAGGTATCAATCATCGAAATCGGAGCACATTTGCAGATTTTCGATTTTTGTGACTCTGAATTTGTGGGCTATAGTTCAGTTGATTTTCAAAAAAATTGAATTTTCCACGAAACGTGTAGAAATATTCGACCGATCCAATTGGCCGTTTGTATGACAATTACAGGTCTCAACGCCTATTGATAGAGGTATCAATCATCGAAATCGGAGCACATTTGCGGATTTTCGATTTTTGTGGCTCTGAATTTGTAGGCTATAGTTCAGTTGATTTTCTAAAAAATTGGAAACGTGTAGAAATATTCGACCGATCCAAATGGCCGTTTGTATGACAATTACAGGTCTCAACGCCTATTGATAGAGGTATCAATCATCGAAATCGGAGCACATTTGCAGATTTTCGATTTTTGTGGCTCTGAATTTGTGGGCTATAGTTCAGTTGATTTTCAAAAAAATTGGAAACGTGTAGAAATATTCGACCGATCCAAATGGCCGTTTGTATGACAATTACAGGTCTCAACGCCTATTGATAGAGGTATCAATCATCGAAATCGGAGGACATTTGCAGATTTTCGATTTTTGTGGCTCTGAATTTGTGGGCTATAGTTCAGTTGATTTTCAAAAAAATTGGAAACGTGTAGAAATATTCGACCGATCCAAATGGCCGTTTGTATGACAATTACAGGTCTCAACGCCTATTGATAGAGGTATCAATCATCGAAATCGGAGGACATTTGCAGATTTTCGAGTTTTGTGGCTCTGAATTTGTGGGCTATAGTTCAGTTGATTTTCAAAAAAATTGGAAACGTGTAGAAATATTCGACCGATCCAAATGGCCGTTTGTATGACAATTACAGGTCTCAACGCCTATTGATAGAGGTATCAATCATCGAAATCGGAGGACATTTGCAGATTTTCGATTTTTGTGGCTCTGAATTTGTGGGCTATAGTTCAGTTGATTTTCAAAAAAATTGGAAACGTGTAGAAATATTCGACCGATCCAAATGGCCGTTTGTATGACAATTACAGGTCTCAACGCCTATTGATAGAGGTATCAATCATCGAAATCGGAGCACATTTGCAGATTTTCGATTTTTGTGGCTCTGAATTTGTGGGCTATAGTTCAGTTGATTTTCATAAAAATTGGAAACGTGTAGAAATATTCGACCGATCCAAATGGCCGTTTGTATGACAATTACAGGTCTCAACGCCTATTGATAGAGGTATCAATCATCGAAAACGGAGGACATTTGCAGATTTTCGATTTTTATGGCTCTCAATTTGTGGGCTATAGTTCAGTTGATTTTCAAAAAAATTGAATTTTCCACGAAACGGGTAGAAATATTCGACCGATCCAAATGGCCGTTTGTATGACAATTACAGGTCTCAACGCCTATTGATAGAGGTATCAATCATCGAAATCGGAGGACATTTGCAGATTTTCGATTTTTATGGCTCTGAATTTGTGGGCTATAGTTCAGTTGATTTTCAAAAAAATTGAATTTTCCACGAAACGGGTAGAAATATTCGACCGATCCAAATGGCCGTTTGTATGACAATTACAGGTCTCAACGCCTATTGATAGAGGTATCAATCATCGAAATCGGAGCACATTTGCAGATTTTCGATTTTTGTGGCTCTGAATTTGTGGGCTATAGTTCAGTTGATTTTCAAAAAAATTGAATTTTCCACGAAACGTTTAGAAATATTCGACCGATCCTAATTTAGGTTTTTTTCACTGAGTTTAGTGTTTTTTGATCAATCGATAACGACTTAGATGTTTTGAAAAGAACGAAGTCAATCATCAGGTAGTAGATTGGACAGCGATATACAGGATGATCGAATAGTTTAGAAATGACAAAGTAACCGTATTTGCGATATAACCCGAAATCTGTACAGGGATTTTGGTCGCAAAATGAGGTTTGGTTGGTCAAAATTAAAAAAAAAAAATTAAAAATATTACGAATGGGGCCGACGAAGAATGCATAAATTAAAAATCATTTATTTACGTTCCGTTTTGTTTTTTTTATAGATGAGACATTTTTATGTTTACGTATATGTATTTTGTTTTAATTTTTTATCAACGAAACCAAATGAACGTCGTCGGTTGCAACATCTATCGCACAAAAACATGAATTCCTCATGTTAGAACAAAGGGAAAAATTACTCAAGTCGAGCGTAAGCACCAAAAATTTGAACCGATTTCACCCGTTTCGCTTGTTTTTGATACTTACTTACACCATGAGAAAACGCATGAGAAAATACACTAATACAATACAAATATTTGACGGCACACAATAGCAAAATGTATATTATACACCGTGTACATATACAAAATTCTCAACCATCATTTTGCGACCAAAATTGCTATCCTGGTGGATGAAATAAAAAGAGCCTTAGTTATCGTAACGCCGCACAGTGGGCAAAAAATTGACTTTTTGTGGACAAAAATCTCCTTCCACTTCCTAAATTGGCCACCAGGTTTCCCGATTTTAAGATCTAGTCGTAATTGGGATTATTCAAATTATTCTATAGTTTCTCAAATTTTTATACGTTGAGTTGCGTCAAATGTTACCAAAATACAGGTACATCGAGATTTTCGATATTTTATGTGATTTTTTAAAGTTTCTCTATACATACTACTAAAGTTAGCAGAAAATAAAAAGTCGATATTGCAGAACCATGTTAATAGCATGCGAAAGTTATAATCGGTAATGCAGATTGTTTTATCCCACCAAAAATAAAAAATTAAATCGTAATCAGTCGATAGTGTTTGTCAATATTCTTAACAATTGTGAAAAATTCGCGAAACAACAAAAAATATTTAAAATTGGTATAAAATCAGCCTCTGGTCAGCCTATTACGTCTGGTGATGGATTATATTGATGTAACTCGCTAATAGCTATCGCACGAGTAAAATTCACTTCAAGTTTCTCGGGGGAAATCTGAAACACACTAGAGGCTCATTTTTTACAAATTTTCTAATGATTTTTGGAAAATCGAATTTTTTCAGATTTTCCACGGGAAACTTGAATTGATATTTTTTCCAGCGATAGCTATTGACAGGTCACATAAAAACGATTCATCTTCAGATATATACTCTAGAGGCTGATTTTATTTCAATTTTTTTGGATTCTTCTGATTTTCCAACATTTTTCACGAGTAGGTGGTACAAATTTTTCCACGTAAGATTATTTACAAAAGTTTTTATTGCAATCCATGTATCCGGATTACTTTCGGCTGTTAACCATAATTTTTTTTATTTTCGGCTGGAATGTTAATAGCGTAATCTGCATTATCGATGCTTTTACTTTCGGATAACTTTAACTGGGTGTTTTTTTTGGGGGGTTCAGTATTATTTTATACATATACATAGAAATAACGCAAGATTTAATAGATTGTGCGAGATTATTCAAGATTTTAGATAGTATTCGAGTTTGTTTGGATTGAATTAAACTTAGAATTGAGTTAGATGAAATTCTCTATCCGAGATTTTTGGATTAACGTAGATTTTATTCAAATTTATCAACTTTCAGATATTTTTAAAACATTGAGATTGATGATTATCTACAATTTTAATTTTATTCGAGATTTTCGGGAATATTCTCGATCTTTAAGATTATTTGAGCTTTTCGAATTCATTCGAGTCTATTCGAGTTTCTCGATATTATTCTTAAGTTGTAAAGTGCTGTAGATGCGATAAGTTTCAGAAATATAGTGATACATCGATATTTTAAGGGATTTTCGAGGTTTTAACCTAATTTCAGATTTGCTTGGTGTGGCGTATTATGTAACAAAAAAATTATTGAGATTTTTTTTAATTTTTGGGATTATTGAAGATTTTCGATAGCGCTCGAGTTTGACTTGAAATTTAATTAAGCATAGCACTGAGTTACATGATCTTAAAGGGTTAATTTGTCGAGTAGAGTGTTAAGCTATGGGGTTGAGCCGTGAAGTACAGTCGGGTAATTATTTGGCGATTGAGTCGGGATTTACGATGGTGATAAGATTGTGGAGTTCATGTACTCTTGTAGTTTTCGAACCGTGTTGATTTAGGATTTGAGTTAAACGTTGAGTTTGGGTTGAGTTAAGGGTTAAATTGGGGTTGAGTTGAACGTTGAGTTGGGTTGAGTTATGGTTAAGTTAAGGGGTTGGGTTGAGTTAGAGTTAAATAGGGTTTGAGTTGAAGTTGCGTTGGATTTGAGTGAGTGGTTCGATTTAATTTGGAGTCGAGTTTAGGGTTTACTGGGAGGTTAAATTCAGCTGGTTTTGATTTGATACTTGCATGTAGCTTTCGTATCGAGTTGATTTTATGATTGGGTTGGCCGTTAAGTACGGAATTGAGGAGAGGATTGAAATTTGATTCGAGCTAAGTTCAGTTGAAGTTGAGTTAAGGTTTAGTTAGCTAACGTTGGGGTTAAGTAAGAGGTTTGACTGAACCACAATTATTTGTGGTTAAGTTAAGGGTTGATGTCGCTTTTAGGTTGATTTGCTGATTGAGTTGAGGGCTGGGTTAGCGGTTAATTTGGTGATTGCGTTTCGATTGAGTTGGAGGTTGAGTTGAAGATTGAGTTAAGAGGTTCAGTTAGGGATCGATTTCAGAGTTGAGTTAACTTTCAGGACCGAAGTTCTGATCACCTCATGAGGTTTCAGCCCTTTATATTTTTTGTTTGATTTCCCTATAATCACTTTTTATAATATCTTGAGCTGTTAGACTTACTGATTATTCGGCGTGTTTTGTAACAGTCAAGTTATTCGAAATTTTCGAGAATAGTTGAGATTAGCGACTTCGGGCTTTTCGGAATTTTTCGGAATTTTCTTGGGTTTTCTATGTAAATTTTTATTACCAACTTACAGAATTTTATTCAAGATTATTCGAGTTTTAGAAGGCGGTGATTAGTGCTTAGGAATGAGTTCCTTTAGTTTAACAAGCGCATAATTCGACAGTTTTGAGAGTTTTATAATATTTTCAAGATATTCTGAAACTTTGGCATTTTTCAGTTTAAATATTTCGAAATTATTGAAAGTTTTCTAATTAAATTAAAATTTGCTTTTTCGAGATGTTAAAAATTGTCTTAGCACTAAGTTGTTTCCATAATTGAGGATTTCGAGGCCTTTGATATTATTGGTTGGATTAAGATTTATAAAATTAATCCAGATTTGTTTGGCATTCACTTATATCAGCATATAAAGAAGAAGTAAAGATCAAAAATATTTTTTGAGGTTTCACGAAATATTTTAACCGTTACCTCCCTCTTACCGGTAATTTTACGATTTCAGACGCAAACGGAAAAAGTCTAGGAGCAACCACTTTTTTTAGGAAGTGCACAGGAAATCTGAGTTTAAACGGTTGCCACAGGTTTGCATTTTGTCAAAAGTACGAGTTCAGCTGGTGGTATGTAGAGAAGGTTGTTTTCACTTGGTACATTATATTCCATGTGGCTTGCGCTCTACATAGATTCAGGAAAAATGCTGTTCGTCAATTATTTTAAAGCTAATCAAAAATTACCAACCAATGAATGATATTTTAGTAAAATTTTTCGGTTGAAAAGAACTCAAAATTATTTGTCGCGAGATAACCAAACAATTGAATTTGATTGCGCCAAATTTATAAATTTGCATATTTATTTGCCGGCAGCTTATTTTTGTATATGGCATAGCATCGTATTTAACGACGAATTTAAATATGAATACTTTACTAATCCAACCATTACACAATTTTGCTTTTCTAAAGAAATGTATAACATTTATTCTTCTTATGTATTCTACTTTATATACATGTGAATGAGAAATGATATCGATCCAATCTAATCGAAATAACAAAAAAATTCCAATCAAACGTACGTACGAGAGATACGTAATTTGTTCGTTTACCTCTTGCAAATGCGATATACTCGTACATAGGTATAAGAAAAAAAACGTAAGAATTTTGATTTTGTGTATACGTTATGCTTTCTTGTGTTACCTAACTAACGAACGATGTTAATTGATTGCAATTTTGTATATTGCAGTGAGTTTGTTGTTGTAAATTTATACGACATAAAATTTTATAATTCTCATCTTGAATACCTACATAACATACATAGTACATCGTTTTATATTATTACAATTTCTTAGAGCCGGAAAATTATTATCATCACACACGATATTTTAAAACAATTACAGATTTGTTGTTGGTATTTCTGTTGCTCCCCAGTTTATTAAATTGATTTCAGGAAATCTTTATTATTATCTCGTTTGGAATGCATAAAATGCCTTTAAACTAGAATGAAAGGTATATATTGTAGCATTTCTTATTCATCCGGTAGAGCATATGCAATGATTGAATCAAAATAAAAATCAAGAATTTTTGTTAAGAAATTCTAATCAATTTCAATGTAATTCAGATTTTCAGAATTTTCTTGAAAATGCGATGAGAACAGAACGTCATAATTTTTTGGTTGTAACCCATCACACCTCGAGAAGAAAAGGGTTTTCGATCAAAATGTTCTAAATTAAATTTGAAGTAAGTTTCAATAAATAACTTTTTCAAAACCGAAAATTACGATTTATTCTTCTCTTGACAACAAATGAAAAGCTAAAACAAGTAAATATCAAACATAAATAGTAATCAAAAGTAATTAATAGTAATTAAACGACGGGACAACTGTCAATCAAATCGACCCCATCCTCTCGCCCAAAACAAATTTTTCTTGCCTCAAACACATCAGAACTAAACGTGGAGTTAACATCAATTCAGACACTGCATAGTAGTTGCTGAATTAAAATGTGGTCTATTTACCACACACAATCATGGTTTCCCGCATGAAATTTAGCACTTCCCGAAAAGGTAAGAAGATGAAATTTGTCATACCCATAATGAATTGTGTCCACATAAGCCGCAAAATCTAAAGGCACCAAGTCCATCTCTGCAAGATCCTCTGCTGCACGACATCATCAAGGCCAACATAAGTGGCAGTTTATGTATCAATTCACTCGCAGCATGAAAAAGGCAGATGCAGTAAAAGGTTTTTTTTTTCTTTTACTGAAGGACCCTAGACAGGAGATGATAGAAATATATAAAATAATTTGTAGATACGTACACAAAGGCAGTGAAAGTCAAGCGACTTTTGGATTTGAAAATCAGAAAGATGAAGTAATGTTTTATGAAAGGGGACGGTATATCAGCAGTTCCAAAGCTGTTTGGAGAATCCTGGTGTTCCACATTCATGAGAGATACTCAACAGTTTTGCACCTCAATGTTCAATTCTGTTAACCTGTCTGTTCGAGTAGCCAATCATACTCAGACAACACTTCTTACTTTCTTCGAACTAGGCAAAACAGATTTTATGAGGAAAATTAATAGTTTTCGAGAAGAAAGCATGGCAGAGACGTCGAAGCCTGGCGTGGAGTGAAGAAGGATAATGCGCTAAGAAGGGTATACACCATCTACCCAAACAATACCGAATGGTATCACCTCCGGATATTGCTACATGAAGAAGTAAGAGGACTAACATACCAATTTGCATGTCAGGCGCTCGGACTACCAGAGAATAACAAACACTGGGATAACACCCTAAAAGAAGGTGTTATATGTGACCCTCCCTGTACAAATTAAGTAAGCTGTGCACTGTGATGTTGGTATTTTGTAACTGTCTAGTCCGATTACCCTTTGGGAGAAATATACAAATAATTTCGCTGAAGGCATCCTTCGACAGGTGGAGAAAGAGCCACTAGGCAGTGTGCTCCAGTTAATGGATATGGTTTATAACGACTATCTTTTGCATATTGAGAATGCATCATAAGGTTTGGAAGGACAGAGTTTATCTTAGTACCTCAACCCAGAAAGATCACTATTAGACGTCGGCTGTTTGAATCGGGACAGCAAATTATTTCCAAAACAAACTTAAAATGAAAGATAAATTTCGCGAAACAATACTCGCACAAATTATTGGCGGTTTGGTAAAAGTCCCCCAGAATGACGAATCGAAGTAAAATTTACTTGGGTCGGGCTAACGGCAAGGTATTCGGAGGTGGACACATTATTGTTTGGGGAACATTTTCCTGGCGCAGCTTTCGACCAGTATTTAGTATTAGTAAGAGATTGGACCAACATTTATATACAAATATCCACATCTTGAAAATTGTGATGAAGCCTTATCTCCGAAACATGCCGGTTTCAATTGTCTTTTAATAGGAAAATGGTCCTAAATACACTCAAGTTTTAGTTTACGGATCAAAAATTAGATGTCTGGACATGCACTTTACGGTGGCCCTGACCTTTCCCCAAATGAGAAAGCTTATAGGCGGTAGTTAAGCGATAATAATCATTGCAATACGCTCTATCTATAGCCCACGAATTTAGAGCCAGAAAAATCGAAAATCTGCAAGTGTGCTCCGATTTCGTTGATTGATACCTCTATCAATAGGCGTTGAGACCTGTTATCATCATGCCGACGGTCATTTGGATCGCTCGCACATTTCTACACATTTCGCAGAAAATTCAATTTTCTTGAAAATCAACTGAACTATAGCCCACAAATTCAGAGCGAGAAAAATCGAAAATCTGCAATTGTGCTCCGATTTCGTTGATGGATACCTCTATCAATAGGCGTTGAGACCTGTAATCGTCATGGCAACGATCAATTGGATCGCTCGCACATTTCTACAGATTTTGCAGAAAATTCAATTTTCTTGAAAATCAACTGAACGAATTTAGAGCCCGAAAAATCGAAAATCTGCAATTGTGATCCGATTTCGTTGATTGATACCTCTATCAATAGGCGTTGAAACCTGCAATCGTCATGCCAACGGTCATTTGGATCGCTCGCACATTTCTACACATTTAGCAGAAAATTCAATTTTCTTGAAATTCAACTGAACTATAGCCCACAAATTCAGAGCCAGAAAAATCGAAAATCTGAAATTGTGCTCTAATATCGACCTCTTTCAATAGGCGTTGAGACCTGCAATCGTTATGTCAACGGTCATTTGGATCGCTCGCACATTTCTACACACATTTCTACACATTTAGCAGAAAATTCAATTTTCTTGAAAATCAACTGAACTATAGCCCACGAATTTAGAGCCAGAAAAGTCGAAAATCTGCAATTGTGCTCCGATTTCGTTGATGGATACCTCTATCAATAGGCGTTGAGACCTGCAATCGTTATGTCAACGGTCATTTGGATCGCTCGCACATTTCTACACATTTAGCAGAAAATTCAATTTTCTTGAAAATCAACTGAACTATAGCCCACGAATTTAGAGCCAGAAAAGTCGAAAATCTGCAATTGTGCTCCGATTTCGTTGATTGATACCTCTATCAATAGGCGTTGAGACCTGTAATCGTCATGCCAACGATCATTTGGATCGCTCGCACATTTCTACACATTTCGCAGAAAATTCAATTTTCTCGAAAATCAACTGAACTATAGCCCACGAATTTAGAGCCAGAAAAATTGAAAATCTGAAATTGTGCTCTAATATCGACCTCTTTCAATAGGCGTTGAGACCTGCAATCGTTATGTCAACGGTCATTTGGATCGCTCGCACATTTCTACAGATTTAGCAGAAAATTCAATTTTCTTGAAAATCAACTGAACTATAGCCCACGAATTTAGAGCCAGAAAAATCGAAAATCTGCAATTGTGCTCCGATTTCGTTGATAGATACCTCTGTCAATAGGCGTTGAGACCTGTAATCGTCATGGCAACGATCATTTGGATCGCTCGCACATTTCTACAGAAAAGTCGAAAATCTGCAATTGTGCTCCGATTTCGGTGATGGATACCTCTATCAATAGGCGTTGAGACCTGTAATCGTCATGCCAACGATCATTTGGATCGCTCGAACATTTCTACAAATTTCGCAGAAAATTCAATTTTATTGAAAATCAACTGAACTATAGCCCACGAATTTAGAGCCAGAAAAGTCGAAAATCTGCAATTGTGCTCCGATTTCGTTGATGGATACCTCTATCAATAGGCGTTGAGACCAGTAATCGTCATGCCAACGATCATTTGGATCGCTCGCACATTTCTACAGATTTTGCAGAAAATTCAATTTTCTTGAAAATCAACTGAACTATAGCCCACGAATTTAGAGCCAGAAAAATTGAAAATCTGAAATTGTGCTCTAATATCGACCTCTTTCTATAGGCGATGAGACCTGCAATCGTTATGTCAACGGTCATTTGGATCGCTCGCACATTTCTACAGATTTAGCAGAAAATTCAATTTTCTTGAAAATCAACTGAACTATAGCCCACGAATTTAGAGCCAGAAAAATCGAAAATCTGCAATTGTGCTCCGATTTCGTTGATGGATACCTCTATCAATAGGCGTTGAGACCTGAAATCGTCATGCCAACGATCATTTGGATCGCTCGAACATTTCTACACATTTCGCAGCAAATTCAGTTTTCTTGAAAATCAACTGAACTATAGCCCACGAATTTAGAGCCAGAAAAGTCAAAAATCTGCAATTGTCAACGGTCATTTGGATCGCTCGCACATTTCTACAGATTTTGCAGCAAATTCAATTTTCTTGAAAATCAACTGAACTATAGCCCACGAATTTAGAGCCAGAAAAATCAAAAATCTGCAATTGGGCTCCGATTTCGTTGATGGATACCTCTATCAATAGGCGTTGAGTCCTGTAATCGTCATGCCAACGATCATTTGGATCGCTCGCACATTTCTACAGATTTTGCAGAAAATTCAATTTTCTTGAAAATCAACTGAACTATAGCCCACGAATTTAGAACCAGAAAAATCGAAAATCTGCAATTGTGCTCAAATATCGACCTCTTTCAATAGGCGTTGAGACCTGCAATCGTTATGTCAACGGTCATTTGGATCGCTCGCACATTTCTACACATTTCGCAGAAAATTCAATTTTCTTGAAAATCAACTGAACTATAGCCCACGAATTTAGAGCCAGAAAAGTCGAAAATCTGCAATTGTGCTCCGATTTCGTTGATTGATACCTCTATCAATAGGCGTTAAGACCTGTAATCGTCATGCCAACGATCATTTGGATCGCTCGCACATTTCTACAGATTTTGCAGAAAATTCAATTTTCTTGAAAATCAACTGAACTATAGCCCACGAATTTAGAACCAGAAAAATCGAAAATCTGCAATTGTGCTCAAATATCGACCTCTTTCAATAGGCGTTGAGACCTGCAATCGATATGTCAACGGTCATTTGGATCGCTCGCACATTTCTACACATTTCGCAGAAAATTCAATTTTCTTGAAAATCAACTGAACTATAGCCCACGAATTTAGAGCCAGAAAAGTCGAAAATCTGCAATTGTGCTCCGATTTCGTTGATTGATACCTCTATCAATAGGCGTTGAGACCAGTAATCGTCATGCCAACGATCATTTGGATCGCTCGCACATTTCTACAGATTTTGCAGAAAATTCAATTTTCTTGAAAATCAACTGAACTATAGCCCACGAATTTAGAGCCAGAAAAATTGAAAATCTGAAATTGTGCTCTAATATCGACCTCTTTCTATAGGCGATGAGACCTGCAATCGTTATGTCAACGGTCATTTTGATCGCTCGCACATTTCTACAGATTTAGCAGAAAATTCAATTTTCTTGAAAATCAACTGAACTATAGCCCACGAATTTAGAGCCAGAAAAGTCGAAAATCTGCAATTGTGCTCCGATTTCGTTGATGGATACCTCTATCAATAGGCGTTGAGACCTGTAATCGTCATGCCAACGATCATTTGGATCGCTCGAACATTTCTACACATTTCGCAGAAAATTCAATTTTATTGAAAATCAACTGAACTATAGCCCACGAATTTAGAGCCAGAAAAATCAAAAATCTGCAATTGTGCTCCGATTTCGTTGATTGATACCTCTATCAATAGGCGTTAAGACCTGTAATCGTCATGCCAACGATCATTTGGATCGCTCGCACATTTCTACAGATTTAGCAGAAAATTCAATTTTCTTGAAAATCAACTGAACTATAGCCCACGGATTTAGAACCAGAAAAATCGAAAATCTGCAATTGTGCTCCGATTTCGTTGATTGATACCTCTATCAATAGGCGTTGAGACCTGTAATCGTCATGCCAACGATCATTTGGATCGCTCGCACATTTCTACACATTTAGCAGAAAATTCAATTTTATTGAAAATCAACTGAACTATAGCCCACGAATTTAGAGCCAGAAAAGTCGAAAATCTGCAATTGTGCTCCGATTCCGTTGATTGATACCTCTATCAATAGGCGTTGAGACCTGTAATCGTCATGCCAACGATCATTTGGATCGCTCGCACATTTCTACAGATTTTGCAGAAAATTCAATTTTCTTGAAAATCAACTGAACTATAGCCCACGAATTTAGAACCAGAAAAATCGAAAATCTGCAATTGTGCTCAAATATCGACCTCTTTCAATAGGCGTTGAGACCTGCAATCGTTATGTCAACGGTCATTTGGATCGCTCGCACATTTCTACACATTTCGCAGAAAATTCAATTTTCTTGAAAATCAACTGAACTATAGCCCACGAATTTAGAGCCAGAAAAGTCGAAAATCTGCAATTGTGCTCCGATTTCGTTGATTGATACCTCTATCAATAGGCGTTAAGACCTGTAATCGTCATGCCAACGATCATTTGGATCGCTCGCACATTTCTACAGATTTTGCAGAAAATTCAATTTTCTTGAAAATCAACTGAACTATAGCCCACGAATTTAGAACCAGAAAAATCGAAAATCTGCAATTGTGCTCAAATATCGACCTCTTTCAATAGGCGTTGAGACCTGCAATCGATATGTCAACGGTCATTTGGATCGCTCGCACATTTCTACACATTTCGCAGTAAATTCAATTTTATTGAAAATCAACTGAACTATAGCCCACGAATTTAGAGCCAGAAAAGTCGAAAATCTGCAATTGTGCTCCGATTTCGTTGATTGATACCTCTATCAATAGGCGTTGAGACCAGTAATCGTCATGCCAACGATCATTTGGATCGCTCGCACATTTCTACAGATTTTGCAGAAAATTCAATTTTCTTGAAAATCAACTGAACTATAGCCCACGAATTTAGAGCCAGAAAAATTGAAAATCTGAAATTGTGCTCTAATATCGACCTCTTTCTATAGGCGATGAGACCTGCAATCGTTATGTCAACGGTCATTTGGATCGCTCGCACATTTCTACAGATTTAGCAGAAAATTCAATTTTCTTGAAAATCAACTGAACTATAGCCCACGAATTTAGAGCCAGAAAAGTCGAAAATCTGCAATTGTGCTCCGATTTCGTTGATGGATACCTCTATCAATAGGCGTTGAGACCTGTAATCGTCATGCCAACGATCATTTGGATCGCTCGAACATTTCTACACATTTCGCAGAAAATTCAATTTTATTGAAAATCAACTGAACTATAGCCCACGAATTTAGAGCCAGAAAAATCAAAAATCTGCAATTGTGCTCCGATTTCGTTGATTGATACCTCTATCAATAGGCGTTAAGACCTGTAATCGTCATGCCAACGATCATTTGGATCGCTCGCACATTTCTACAGATTTAGCAGAAAATTCAATTTTCTTGAAAATCAACTGAACTATAGCCCACGGATTTAGAACCAGAAAAATCGAAAATCTGCAATTGTGCTCCGATTTCGTTGATTGATACCTCTATCAATAGGCGTTGAGACCTGTAATCGTCATGCCAACGATCATTTGGATCGCTCGCACATTTCTACACATTTAGCAGAAAATTCAATTTTATTGAAAATCAACTGAACTATAGCCCACGAATTTAGAGCCAGAAAAGTCGAAAATCTGCAATTGTGCTCCGATTCCGTTGATTGATACCTCTATCAATAGGCGTTGAGACCTGTAATCGTCATGCCAACGATCATTTGGATCGCTCGCACATTTCTACAGATTTTGCAGAAAATTCAATTTTCTTGAAAATCAACTGAACTATAGCCCACGAATTTAGAACCAGAAAAATCGAAAATCTGCAATTGTGCTCAAATATCGACCTCTTTCAATAGGCGTTGAGACCTGCAATCGTTATGTCAACGGTCATTTGGATCGCTCGCACATTTCTACACATTTCGCAGAAAATTCAATTTTCTTGAAAATCAACTGAACTATAGCCCACGAATTTAGAGCCAGAAAAGTCGAAAATCTGCAATTGTGCTCCGATTTCGTTGATTGATACCTCTATCAATAGGCGTTAAGACCTGTAATCGTCATGCCAACGATCATTTGGATCGCTCGCACATTTCTACAGATTTTGCAGAAAATTCAATTTTCTTGAAAATCAACTGAACTATAGCCCACGAATTTAGAACCAGAAAAATCGAAAATCTGCAATTGTGCTCAAATATCGACCTCTTTCAATAGGCGTTGAGACCTGCAATCGATATGTCAACGGTCATTTGGATCGCTCGCACATTTCTACACATTTCGCAGAAAATTCAATTTTCTTGAAAATCAACTGAACTATAGCCCACGAATTTAGAGCCAGAAAAGTCGAAAATCTGCAATTGTGCTCCGATTTCGTTGATTGATACCTCTATCAATAGGCGTTAAGACCTGTAATCGTCATGCCAACGATCATTTGGATCGCTCGCACATTTCTACAGATTTTGCAGAAAATTCAATTTTCTTGAAAATCAACTGAACTATAGCCCACGAATTTAGAGCCAGAAAAGTCGAAAATCTGCAATTGTGCTCCGATTTCGTTTATGGATACCTCTATCAAAAGGCGTTGAGACCAGTAATCGTCATGCCAACGATCATTTGGATCGCTCGCACATTTCTACACATTTCGCAGAAAATTCAATTTTCTCGAAAATCAACTGAACTATAGCCCACGAATTTAGAGCCAGAAAAATTGAAAATCTGAAATTGTGCTCTAATATCGACCTCTTTCAATAGGCGTTGAGACCTGCAATCGTTATGTCAACGGTCATTTGGATCGCTCGCACATTTCTACAGATTTAGCAGAAAATTCAATTTTCTTGAAAATCAACTGAACTATAGCCCACGAATTTAGAGCCAGAAAAATCGAAAATCTGCAATTGTGCTCCGATTTCGTTGATAGATACCTCTGTCAATAGGCGTTGAGACCTGTAATCGTCATGGCAACGATCATTTGGATCGCTCGCACATTTCTACAGAAAAGTCGAAAATCTGCAATTGTGCTCCGATTTCGTTGATGGATACCTCTATCAATAGGCGTTGAGACCTGTAATCGTCATGCCAACGATCATTTGGATCGCTCGAACATTTCTACACATTTCGCAGAAAATTCAATTTTATTGAAAATCAACTGAACTATAGCCCACGAATTTAGAGCCAGAAAAGTCGAAAATCTGCAATTGTGCTCCGATTTCGTTGATGGATACCTCTATCAATAGGCGTTGAGACCAGTAATCGTCATGCCAACGATCATTTGGATCGCTCGCACATTTCTACAGATTTTGCAGAAAATTCAATTTTCTTGAAAATCAACTGAACTATAGCCCACGAATTTAGAGCCAGAAAAGTCGAAAATCTGCAATTGTGCTCCGATTTCGTTGATGGATACCTCTATCAATAGGCGTTGAGACCTGTAATCGTCATGCCAACGATCATTTGGATCGCTCGAACATTTCTACACATTTCGCAGAAAATTCAATTTTATTGAAAATCAACTGAACTATAGCCCACGAATTTAGAGCCAGAAAAATCGAAAATCTGCAATTGTGCTCCGATTTCGTTGATGGATACCTCTATCAATAGGCGTTGAGACCTGAAATCGTCATGCCAACGATCATTTGGATCGCTCGAACATTTCTACACATTTCGCAGCAAATTCAGTTTTCTTGAAAATCAACTGAACTATAGCCCACGAATTTAGAGCCAGAAAAGTCAAAAATCTGCAATTGTCAACGGTCATTTGGATCGCTCGCACATTTCTACAGATTTTGCAGCAAATTCAATTTTCTTGAAAATCAACTGAACTATAGCCCACGAATTTAGAGCCAGAAAAATCAAAAATCTGCAATTGGGCTCCGATTTCGTTGATGGATACCTCTATCAATAGGCGTTGAGTCCTGTAATCGTCATGCCAACGATCATTTGGATCGCTCGAACATTTCTACACATTTCGCAGTAAATTCAATTTTATTGAAAATCAACTGAACTATAGCCCACGAATTTAGAGCCAGAAAAGTCGAAAATCTGCAATTGTGCTCCGATTTCGTTGATTGATACCTCTATCAATAGGCGTTGAGACCTGTAATCGTCATGCCAACGATCATTTGGATCGCTCGAACATTTCTACACATTTCGCAGCAAATACAATTTTCTTGAAATTCAACTGAACTATAGCCCACGAATTTAGAGCCAGAAAAATCAAAAATCTGCAATTGTGCTCCGATTTCGTTGATTGATACCTCTATCAATAGGCGTTAAGACCTGTAATCGTCATGCCAACGATCATTTGGATCGCTCGCACATTTCTACAGATTTTGCAGAAAATTCAATTTTCTTGAAAATCAACTGAACTATAGCCCACGGATTTAGAACCAGAAAAATCGAAAATCTGCAATTGTGCTCCGATTTCGTTGATTGATACCTCTATCAATAGGCGTTGAGACCTGTAATCGTCATGCCAACGATCATTTGGATCGCTCGCACATTTCTACACATTTAGCAGAAAATTCAATTTTCTTGAAAATCAACTGAACTATAGCCCACGAATTTAGAGCCAGAAAAGTCGAAAATCTGCAATTGTGCTCCGATTCCGTTGATTGATACCTCTATCAATAGGCGTTGAGACCTGTAATCGTCATGCCAACGATCATTTGGATCGCTCGCACATTTCTACAGATTTTGCAGAAAATTCAATTTTCTTGAAAATCAACTGAACTATAGCCCACGAATTTAGAACCAGAAAAATCGAAAATCTGCAATTGTGCTCAAATATCGACCTCTTTCAATAGGCGTTGAGACCTGCAATCGTTATGTCAACGGTCATTTGGATCGCTCGCACATTTCTACACATTTCGCAGAAAATTCAATTTTCTTGAAAATCAACTGAACTATAGCCCACGAATTTAGAGCCAGAAAAGTCGAAAATCTGCAATTGTGCTCCGATTTCGTTGATTGATACCTCTATCAATAGGCGTTAAGACCTGTAATCGTCATGCCAACGATCATTTGGATCGCTCGCACATTTCTACAGATTTTGCAGAAAATTCAATTTTCTTGAAAATCAACTGAACTATAGCCCACGAATTTAGAACCAGAAAAATCGAAAATCTGCAATTGTGCTCAAATATCGACCTCTTTCAATAGGCGTTGAGACCTGCAATCGATATGTCAACGGTCATTTGGATCGCTCGCACATTTCTACACATTTCGCAGAAAATTCAATTTTCTTGAAAATCAACTGAACTATAGCCCACGAATTTAGAGGCAGAAAAGTCGAAAATCTGCAATTGTGCTCCGATTTCGTTGATTGATACCTCTATCAATAGGCGTTAAGACCTGTAATCGTCATGCCAACGATCATTTGGATCGCTCGCACATTTCTACAGATTTTGCAGAAAATTCAATTTTCTTGAAAATCAACTCAACTATAGCCCACGAATTTAGAGCCAGAAAAGTCGAAAATCTGCAATTGTGCTCCGATTTCGTTTATGGATACCTCTATCAAAAGGCGTTGAGACCAGTAATCGTCATGCCAACGATCATTTGGATCGCTCGCACATTTCTACACATTTCGCAGAAAATTCAATTTTCTCGAAAATCAACTGAACTATAGCCCACGAATTTAGAGCCAGAAAAATTGAAAATCTGAAATTGTGCTCTAATATCGACCTCTTTCAATAGGCGTTGAGACCTGCAATCGTTATGTCAACGGTCATTTGGATCGCTCGCACATTTCTACAGATTTAGCAGAAAATTCAATTTTCTTGAAAATCAACTGAACTATAGCCCACGAATTTAGAGCCAGAAAAATCGAAAATCTGCAATTGTGCTCCGATTTCGTTGATAGATACCTCTGTCAATAGGCGTTGAGACCTGTAATCGTCATGGCAACGATCATTTGGATCGCTCGCACATTTCTACAGAAAAGTCGAAAATCTGCAATTGTGCTCCGATTTCGTTGATGGATACCTCTATCAATAGGCGTTGAGACCTGTAATCGTCATGCCAACGATCATTTGGATCGCTCGAACATTTCTACACATTTCGCAGAAAATTCAATTTTATTGAAAATCAACTGAACTATAGCCCACGAATTTAGAGCCAGAAAAGTCGAAAATCTGCAATTGTGCTCCGATTTCGTTGATTGATACCTCTATCAATAGGCGTTGAGACCTGTAATCGTCATGCCAACGATCATTTGGATCGCTCGAACATTTCTACACATTTTGCAGAAAATTCAATTTTATTGAAAATCAACTGAACTATAGCCCACGAATTAGAGCCAGAAAAGTCGAAAATCTGCAATTGTGCTCCGATTTCGTTGATGGATACCTCTATCAATAGGCGTTGAGACCAGTAATCGTCATGCCAACGATCATTTGGATCGCTCGCACATTTCTACAGATTTTGCAGAAAATTCAATTTTCTTGAAAATCAACTGAACTATAGCCCACGAATTTAGAGCCAGAAAAATTGACAATCTGAAATTGTGCTCTAATATCGACCTCTTTCTATAGGCGATGAGACCTGCAATCGTTATGTCAACGGTCATTTGGATCGCTCGCACATTTCTACAGATTTAGCAGAAAATTCAATTTTATTGAAAATCAACTGAACTATAGCCCACGAATTTAGAGCCAGAAAAGTCGAAAATCTGCAATTGTGCTCCGATTTCGTTGATGGATACCTCTATCAATAGGCGTTGAGACCTGTAATCGTCATGCCAACGATCATTTGGATCGCTCGAACATTTCTACACATTTCGCAGAAAATTCAATTTTATTGAAAATCAACTGAACTATAGCCCACGAATTTAGAGCCAGAAAAATCGAAAATCTGCAATTGTGCTCCGATTTCGTTGATGGATACCTCTATCAATAGGCGTTGAGACCTGAAATCGTCATGCCAACGATCATTTGGATCGCTCGAACATTTCTACACATTTCGCAGCAAATTCAGTTTTCTTGAAAATCAACTGAACTATAGCCCACGAATTTAGAGCCAGAAAAGTCAAAAATCTGCAATTGTCAACGGTCATTTGGATCGCTCGCACATTTCTACAGATTTTGCAGCAAATTCAATTTTCTTGAAAATCAACTGAACTATAGCCCACGAATTTAGAGCCAGAAAAATCAAAAATCTGCAATTGGGCTCCGATTTCGTTGATGGATACCTCTATCAATAGGCGTTGAGACCTGTAATCGTCATGCCAACGATCATTTGGATCGCTCGAACATTTCTACACATTTCGCAGCAAATACAATTTTCTTGAAAATCAACTGAACTATAGCCCACGAATTTAGAGCCAGAAAAATCAAAAATCTGCAATTGGGCTCCGATTTCGTTGATGGATACCTCTATCAATAGGCGTTGAGACCTGTAATCGTCATGCCAACGATCATTTGGATCGCTCGAACATTTCTACACATTTCGCAGAAAATTCAATTTTATTGAAAATCAACTGAACTATAGCCCACGAATTTAGAGCCAGAAAAGTCAAAAATCTGCAATTGTCAACGGTCATTTGGATCGCTCGCACATTTCTACAGATTTTGCAGCAAATTCAATTTTCTTGAAAATCAACTGAACTATAGCCCACGAATTTAGAGCCAGAAAAATCAAAAATCTGCAATTGGGCTCCGATTTCGTTGATGGATACCTCTATCAATAGGCGTTGAGACCTGTAATCGTCATGCCAACGATCATTTGGATCGCTCGAACATTTCTACACATTTCGCAGAAAATTCAATTTTATTGAAAATCAACTGAACTATAGCCCACGAATTTAGAGCCAGAAAATCGAAAATCTGCAATTGTGCTCCGATTTCGTTGATGGATACCTCTATCAATAGGCGTTGAGACCTGAAATCGTCATGCCAACGATCATTTGGATCGCTCGAACATTTCTACACATTTCGCAGCAAATACAATTTTCTTGAAAATCAACTGAACTATAGCCCACGAATTAGAGCCAGAAAAATCAAAAATCTGCAATTGGGCTCCGATTTCGTTGATGGATACCTCTATCAATAGGCGTTGAGACCTGTAATCGTCATGCCAACGATCATTTGGATCGCTCGAACATTTCTACACATTTCGCAGCAAATACAATTTTCTTGAAAATCAACTGAACTATAGCCCACGAATTTAGAGCCAGAAAAATCAAAAATCTGCAATTGGGCTCCGATTTCGTTGATGGATACCTCTATCAATAGGCGTTGAGACCTGTAATCGTCATGCCAACGATCATTTGGATCGCTCGAACATTTCTACACATTTCGCAGAAAATTCAATTTTATTGAAAATCAACTGAACTATAGCCCACGAATTTAGAGCCAGAAAAGTCAAAAATCTGCAATTGTCAACGGTCATTTGGATCGCTCGCACATTTCTACAGATTTTGCAGCAAATTCAATTTTCTTGAAAATCAACTGAACTATAGCCCACGAATTTAGAGCCAGAAAAATCAAAAATCTGCAATTGGGCTCCGATTTCGTTGATGGATACCTCTATCAATAGGCGTTGAGACCTGTAATCGTCATGCCAACGATCATTTGGATCGCTCGAACATTTCTACACATTTCGCAGAAAATTCAATTTTATTGAAAATCAACTGAACTATAGCCCACGAATTTAGAGCCAGAAAAGTCAAAAATCTGCAATTGTCAACGGTCATTTGGATCGCTCGCACATTTCTACAGATTTTGCAGCAAATTCAATTTTCTTGAAAATCAACTGAACTATAGCCCACGAATTTAGAGCCAGAAAAATCAAAAATCTGCAATTGGGCTCCGATTTCGTTGATGGATACCTCTATCAATAGGCGTTGAGACCTGTAATCGTCATGCCAACGATCATTTGGATCGCTCGAACATTTCTACACATTTCGCAGCAAATACAATTTTCTTGAAAATCAACTGAACTATAGCCCACGAATTTAGAGCCAGAAAAATCAAAAATCTGCAATTGGGCTCCGATTTCGTTGATGGATACCTCTATCAATAGGCGTTGAGACCTGTAATCGTCATGCCAACGATCATTTGGATCGCTCGAACATTTCTACACATTTCGCAGAAAATTCAATTTTATTGAAAATCAACTGAACTATAGCCCACGAATTTAGAGCCAGAAAAGTCAAAAATCTGCAATTGTCAACGGTCATTTGGATCGCTCGCACATTTCTACAGATTTTGCAGCAAATTCAATTTTCTTGAAAATCAACTGAACTATAGCCCACGAATTTAGAGCCAGAAAAATCAAAAATCTGCAATTGGGCTCCGATTTCGTTGATGGATACCTCTATCAATAGGCGTTGAGACCTGTAATCGTCATGCCAACGATCATTTGGATCGCTCGAACATTTCTACACATTTCGCAGAAAATTCAATTTTATTGAAAATCAACTGAACTATAGCCCACGAATTTAGAGCCAGAAAAATCGAAAATCTGCAATTGTGCTCCGATTTCGTTGATGGATACCTCTATCAATAGGCGTTGAGACCTGTAATCGTCATGCCAACGATCATTTGGATCGCTCGAACATTTCTACACATTTCGCAGAAAATTCAATTTTATTGAAAATCAACTGAACTATAGCCCACGAATTTAGAGCCAGAAAAATCGAAAATCTGCAATTGTGCTCCGATTTCGTTGATGGATACCTCTATCAATAGGCGTTGAGACCTGAAATCGTCATGCCAACGATCATTTGGATCGCTCGAACATTTCTACACATTTCGCAGCAAATTCAGTTTTCTTGAAAATCAACTGAACTATAGCCCACGAATTTAGAGCCAGAAAAGTCAAAAATCTGCAATTGTCAACGGTCATTTGGATCGCTCGCACATTTCTACAGATTTTGCAGCAAATTCAATTTTCTTGAAAATCAACTGAACTATAGCCCACGAATTTAGAGCCAGAAAAATCAAAAATCTGCAATTGGGCTCCGATTTCGTTGATGGATACCTCTATCAATAGGCGTTGAGACCTGTAATCGTCATGCCAACGATCATTTGGATCGCTCGAACATTTCTACACATTTCGCAGCAAATACAATTTTCTTGAAAATCAACTGAACTATAGCCCACGAATTTAGAGCCAGAAAAATCAAAAATCTGCAATTGGGCTCCGATTTCGTTGATGGATACCTCTATCAATAGGCGTTGAGACCTGTAATCGTCATGCCAACGATCATTTGGATCGCTCGAACATTTCTACACATTTCGCAGAAAATTCAATTTTATTGAAAATCAACTGAACTATAGCCCACGAATTTAGAGCCAGAAAAGTCAAAAATCTGCAATTGTCAACGGTCATTTGGATCGCTCGCACATTTCTACACATTTAGCAGAAAATTCAATTTTCTTGAAAATCAACTGAACTATAGCCCACGAATTTAGAGCCAGAAAAGTCGAAAATCTGCAATTGTGCTCCGATTTCGTTGATTGATACCTCTATCAATAGGCGTTGAGACCTGAAATCGTCATGCCAACGATCATTTGGATCGCTCGAACATTTCTACACATTTCGCAGAAAATTCAATTTTCTTGAAAATCAACTGAACTATAGCCCACGAATTTAGAGCCAGAAAAGTCAAAAATCTGCAATTGTCAACAGTCATTTGGATCGCTCGCACATTTCTACACATTTAGCAGAAAATTCAATTTTCTTGAAAATCAACTGAACTATAGCCCACGAATTTAGAGCCAGAAAAGTCGAAAATCTGCAATTGTGCTCCGATTTCGTTGATTGATACCTCTATCAATAGGCGTTGAGACCTGTAATCGTCATGCCAACGATCATTTGGATCGCTCGAACATTTCTACAGATTTCGCAGAAAATTCAATTTTATTGAAAATCAACTGAACTATACCCCACGAATTTAGACCCAGAAAAGTCGAAAATCTGCAATTGTGCTCCGATTTCGTTGATTGATACCTCTATCAATAGGCGTTGAGACCTGTAATCGTCATGCCAACGATCATTTGCATCGCTCGAACATTTCTACACATTTCGCAGAAAATTCAATTTTATTGAAAATCAACTGAACTATAGCCCATGAATTTAGAGCCAGAAAAGTCGAAAATCTGCTATTGGGCTCCGATTTCGTTGATTGATACCTCTATCAATAGGCGTTGAGACCTGTAATCGTCATGCCAACGATCATTTGGATCGCTCGAACATTTCTACACATTTCGCAGAAAATTCAATTTTCTTGAAAATCAACTGAACTATAGCCCACGAATTTAGAGCCAGAAAAATCAAAAATCTGCAATTGGGCTCCGATTTCGTTGATTGATACCTCTATCAATAGGCGTTGAGACCTGTAATCGTCATGCCAACGATCATTTGGATCGCTCGCACATTTCTACAGATTTTGCAGAAAATTCAATTTTCTTGAAAATCAACTGAACTATAGCCCACGAATTTAGAGCCAGAAAAATCGAAAATCTGCTATTGTGCTCCGATTTCGTTGATTGATACCTCTATCAATAGGCGTTGAGACCTGTAATCGTCATGCCAACGATCATTTGGACCGCTCGAACATTTCTACACATTTCGCAGAAAATTGAATTTTATTGAAAATCAACTGAACTATAGCCCACGAATTTAGAGCCAGAAAAGTCGAAAATCTGCAATTGTGCTCCGATTTCGTTGATAGATACCTCTATCAATAGGCGTTGAGACCTGTAATCGTCATGCCAACGATCATTTGGATCGCTCGCACATTTCTACAGATTTTGCAGAAAATTCAATTTTCTTGAAAATCAACTGAACTATAGCCCACGAATTTAGAGCCAGAAAAGTCGAAAATCTGCAATTGTGCTCCGATTTCGTTGATGGATACCTCTATCAATAGGCGTTGAGACCTGTAATCGTCATGCCAACGATCATTTGGACCGCTCGAACATTTCTACACATTTCGCAGAAAATTCAATTTTATTGAAAATCAACTGAACTATAGCCCACGAATTTAGAGCCAGAAAAGTCGAAAATCTGCAATTGTGCTCCGATTTCGTTGATTGATACCTCTATCAATAGGCGTTGAGACCTGTAATCGTCATGCCAACGATCATTTGGATCGCTCGCACATTTCTACACATTTCGCAGAAAATTCAATTTTCTTGAAAATCAACTGAACTATAGCCCACGAATTTAGAGCCAGAAAAATCAAAAATCTGCAATTGGGCTCCGATTTCGTTGATTGATACCTCTATCAATAGGCGTTGAGACCTGTAATCGTCATGCCAACGATCATTTGGATCGCTCGCACATTTCTACAGATTTTGCAGAAAATTCAATTTTCTTGAAAATCAACTGAACTATAGCCCACGAATTTAGAGCCAGAAAAGTCGAAAATCTGCAATTGTGCTCCGATTTCGTTGATGGATACCTCTATCAATAGGCGTTGAGACCTGTAATCGTCATGCCAACGATCATTTGGATCGCTCGCACATTTCTACAGATTTTGCAGAAAATTCAATTTTCTTGAAAATCAACTGAACTATAGCCCACGAATTTAGAGCCAGAAAAATCGAAAATCTGCTATTGTGCTCCGATTTCGTTGATTGATACCTCTATCAATAGGCGTTGAGACCTGTAATCGTCATGCCAACGATCATTTGGACCGCTCGAACATTTCTACACATTTCGCAGAAAATTGAATTTTATTGAAAATCAACTGAACTATAGCCCACGAATTTAGAGCCAGAAAAGTCGAAAATCTGCAATTGTGCTCCGATTTCGTTGATTGATACCTCTATCAATAGGCGTTGAGACCTGTAATCGTCATGCCAACGATCATTTGGATCGCTCGCACATTTCTACAGATTTTGCAGAAAATTCAATTTTCTTGAAAATCAACTGAACTATAGCCCACGAATTTAGAGCCAGAAAAGTCGAAAATCTGCAATTGTGCTCCGATTTCGTTGATGGATACCTCTATCAATAGGCGTTGAGACCTGTAATCGTCATGCCAACGATCATTTGGACCGCTCGAACATTTCTACACATTTCGCAGAAAATTCAATTTTATTGAAAATCAACTGAACTATAGCCCACGAATTTAGAGCCAGAAAAATTGAAAATCTGAAATTGTGCTCCGATTTCGTTGATTGATACCTCTATCAATAGGCGTTGAGACCTGTAATCGTCATGCCAACGATCATTTGGATCGCTCGAACATTTCTACACATTTCGCAGCAAATACAATTTTCTTGAAAATCAACTGAACTATAGCCCACGAATTTAGAGCCAGAAAAATCAAAAATCTGCAATTGGGCTCCGATTTCGTTGATGGATACCTCTATCAATAGGCGTTGAGACCTGTAATCGTCATGCCAACGATCATTTGGATCGCTCGAACATTTCTACACATTTCGCAGAAAATTCAATTTTATTGAAAATCAACTGAACTATAGCCCACGAATTTAGAGCCAGAAAAGTCAAAAATCTGCAATTGTCAACGGTCATTTGGATCGCTCGCACATTTCTACACATTTAGCAGAAAATTCAATTTTCTTGAAAATCAACTGAACTATAGCCCACGAATTTAGAGCCAGAAAAGTCGAAAATCTGCAATTGTGCTCCGATTTCGTTGATTGATACCTCTATCAATAGGCGTTGAGACCTGAAATCGTCATGCCAACGATCATTTGGATCGCTCGAACATTTCTACACATTTCGCAGAAAATTCAATTTTATTGAAAATCAACTGAACTATAGCCCACGAATTTAGAGCCAGAAAAGTCAAAAATCTGCAATTGTCAACGGTCATTTGGATCGCTCGCACATTTCTACACATTTAGCAGAAAATTCAATTTTCTTGAAAATCAACTGAACTATAGCCCACGAATTTAGAGCCAGAAAAGTCGAAAATCTGCAATTGTGCTCCGATTTCGTTGATTGATACCTCTATCAATAGGCGTTGAGACCTGTAATCGTCATGCCAACGATCATTTGGATCGCTCGCACATTTCTACAGATTTAGCAGAAAATTCAATTTTCTTGAAAATCAACTGAACTATAGCCCACGAATTTAGAGCCAGAAAAGTCGAAAATCTGCAATTGTGCTCCGATTTCGTTGATTGATACCTCTATCAATAGGCGTTGAGACCTGTAATCGTCATGCCAACGATCATTTGGATCGCTCGAACATTTCTACACATTTCGCAGAAAATTCAATTTTCTTGAAAATCAACTGAACTATAGCCCACGAATTTAGAGCCAGAAAAGTCGAAAATCTGCAATTGTGCTCCGATTTCGTTGATTGATACCTCTATCAATAGGCGTTGAGACCTGTAATCGTCATGCCAACGATCATTTGGATCGCTCGAACATTTCTACAGATTTCGCAGAAAATTCAATTTTATTGAAAATCAACTGAACTATACCCCACGAATTTAGACCCAGAAAAGTCGAAAATCTGCAATTGTGCTCCGATTTCGTTGATTGATACCTCTATCAATAGGCGTTGAGACCTGTAATCGTCATGCCAACGATCATTTGGATCGCTCGAACATTTCTACACATTTCGCAGAAAATTCAATTTTCTTGAAAATCAACTGAACTATAGCCCACGAATTTAGAGCCAGAAAAATCAAAAATCTGCAATTGGGCTCCGATTTCGTTGATTGATACCTCTATCAATAGGCGTTGAGACCTGTAATCGTCATGCCAACGATCATTTGGATCGCTCGCACATTTCTACAGATTTTGCAGAAAATTCAATTTTCTTGAAAATCAACTGAACTATAGCCCACGAATTTAGAGCCAGAAAAATCGAAAATCTGCTATTGTGCTCCGATTTCGTTGATTGATACCTCTATCAATAGGCGTTGAGACCTGTAATCGTCATGCCAACGATCATTTGGACCGCTCGAACATTTCTACACATTTCGCAGAAAATTGAATTTTATTGAAAATCAACTGAACTATAGCCCACGAATTTAGAGCCAGAAAAGTCGAAAATCTGCAATTGTGCTCCGATTTCGTTGATTGATACCTCTATCAATAGGCGTTGAGACCTGTAATCGTCATGCCAACGATCATTTGGATCGCTCGCACATTTCTACAGATTTTGCAGAAAATTCAATTTTCTTGAAAATCAACTGAACTATAGCCCACGAATTTAGAGCCAGAAAAGTCAAAAATCTGCAATTGTGCTCCGATTTCGTTGATGGATACCTCTATCAATAGGCGTTGAGACCTGTAATCGTCATGCCAACGATCATTTGGATCGCTCGCACATTTCTACACATTTCGCAGAAAATTCAATTTTCTTGAAAATCAACTGAACTATAGCCCACGAATTTAGAGCCAGAAAAATCAAAAATCTGCAATTGGGCTCCGATTTCGTTGATTGATACCTCTATCAATAGGCGTTGAGACCTGTAATCGTCATGCCAACGATCATTTGGATCGCTCGCACATTTCTACAGATTTTGCAGAAAATTCAATTTTCTTGAAAATCAACTGAACTATAGCCCACGAATTTAGAGCCAGAAAAGTCGAAAATCTGCAATTGTGCTCCGATTTCGTTGATGGATACCTCTATCAATAGGCGTTGAGACCTGTAATCGTCATGCCAACGATCATTTGGATCGCTCGCACATTTCTACACATTTCGCAGAAAATTCAATTTTCTTGAAAATCAACTGAACTATAGCCCACGAATTTAGAGCCAGAAAAGTCGAAAATCTGCAATTGTGCTCCGATTTCGTTGATTGATACCTCTATCAATAGGCGTTGAGACCTGTAATCGTCATGCCAACGATCATTTGGATCGCTCGCACATTTCTACACATTTCGCAGAAAATTCAATTTTCTTGAAAATCAACTGAACTATAGCCCACGAATTTAGAGCCAGAAAAATCAAAAATCTGCAATTGGGCTCCGATTTCGTTGATTGATACCTCTATCAATAGGCGTTGAGACCTGTAATCGTCATGCCAACGATCATTTGGATCGCTCGCACATTTCTACAGATTTTGCAGAAAATTCAATTTTCTTGAAAATCAACTGAACTATAGCCCACGAATTTAGAGCCAGAAAAATCGAAAATCTGCTATTGTGCTCCGATTTCGTTGATTGATACCTCTATCAATAGGCGTTGAGACCTGTAATCGTCATGCCAACGATCATTTGGACCGCTCGAACATTTCTACACATTTCGCAGAAAATTGAATTTTATTGAAAATCAACTGAACTATAGCCCACGAATTTAGAGCCAGAAAAGTCGAAAATCTGCAATTGTGCTCCGATTTCGTTGATTGATACCTCTATCAATAGGCGTTGAGACCTGTAATCGTCATGCCAACGATCATTTGGATCGCTCGCACATTTCTACAGATTTTGCAGAAAATTCAATTTTCTTGAAAATCAACTGAACTATAGCCCACGAATTTAGAGCCAGAAAAGTCGAAAATCTGCAATTGTGCTCCGATTTCGTTGATGGATACCTCTATCAATAGGCGTTGAGACCTGTAATCGTCATGCCAACGATCATTTGGACCGCTCGAACATTTCTACACATTTCGCAGAAAATTCAATTTTATTGAAAATCAACTGAACTATAGCCCACGAATTTAGAGCCAGAAAAATTGAAAATCTGAAATTGTGCTCCGATTTCGTTGATTGATACCTCTATCAATAGGCGTTGAGACCTGTAATCGTCATGCCAACGATCATTTGGATCGCTCGAACATTTCTACACATTTCGCAGCAAATACAATTTTCTTGAAAATCAACTGAACTATAGCCCACGAATTTAGAGCCAGAAAAATCAAAAATCTGCAATTGGGCTCCGATTTCGTTGATGGATACCTCTATCAATAGGCGTTGAGACCTGTAATCGTCATGCCAACGATCATTTGGATCGCTCGAACATTTCTACACATTTCGCAGAAAATTCAATTTTATTGAAAATCAACTGAACTATAGCCCACGAATTTAGAGCCAGAAAAGTCAAAAATCTGCAATTGTCAACGGTCATTTGGATCGCTCGCACATTTCTACACATTTAGCAGAAAATTCAATTTTCTTGAAAATCAACTGAACTATAGCCCACGAATTTAGAGCCAGAAAAGTCGAAAATCTGCAATTGTGCTCCGATTTCGTTGATTGATACCTCTATCAATAGGCGTTGAGACCTGAAATCGTCATGCCAACGATCATTTGGATCGCTCGAACATTTCTACACATTTCGCAGAAAATTCAATTTTATTGAAAATCAACTGAACTATAGCCCACGAATTTAGAGCCAGAAAAGTCAAAAATCTGCAATTGTCAACGGTCATTTGGATCGCTCGCACATTTCTACACATTTAGCAGAAAATTCAATTTTCTTGAAAATCAACTGAACTATAGCCCACGAATTTAGAGCCAGAAAAGTCGAAAATCTGCAATTGTGCTCCGATTTCGTTGATTGATATCTCTATCAATAGGCGTTGAGACCTGTAATCGTCATGCCAACGATCATTTGGATCGCTCGCACATTTCTACAGATTTAGCAGAAAATTCAATTTTCTTGAAAATCAACTGAACTATAGCCCACGAATTTAGAGCCAGAAAAGTCGAAAATCTGCAATTGTGCTCCGATTTCGTTGATTGATACCTCTATCAATAGGCGTTGAGACCTGTAATCGTCATGCCAACGATCATTTGGATCGCTCGAACATTTCTACACATTTCGCAGAAAATTCAATTTTCTTGAAAATCAACTGAACTATAGCCCACGAATTTAGAGCCAGAAAAGTCGAAAATCTGCAATTGTGCTCCGATTTCGTTGATTGATACCTCTATCAATAGGCGTTGAGACCTGTAATCGTCATGCCAACGATCATTTGGATCGCTCGAACATTTCTACAGATTTCGCAGAAAATTCAATTTTATTGAAAATCAACTGAACTATACCCCACGAATTTAGACCCAGAAAAGTCGAAAATCTGCAATTGTGCTCCGATTTCGTTGATTGATACCTCTATCAATAGGCGTTGAGACCTGTAATCGTCATGCCAACGATCATTTGGATCGCTCGAACATTTCTACACATTTCGCAGAAAATTCAATTTTCTTGAAAATCAACTGAACTATAGCCCACGAATTTAGAGCCAGAAAAATCAAAAATCTGCAATTGGGCTCCGATTTCGTTGATTGATACCTCTATCAATAGGCGTTGAGACCTGTAATCGTCATGCCAACGATCATTTGGATCGCTCGCACATTTCTACAGATTTTGCAGAAAATTCAATTTTCTTGAAAATCAACTGAACTATAGCCCACGAATTTAGAGCCAGAAAAATCGAAAATCTGCTATTGTGCTCCGATTTCGTTGATTGATACCTCTATCAATAGGCGTTGAGACCTGTAATCGTCATGCCAACGATCATTTGGACCGCTCGAACATTTCTACACATTTCGCAGAAAATTGAATTTTATTGAAAATCAACTGAACTATAGCCCACGAATTTAGAGCCAGAAAAGTCGAAAATCTGCAATTGTGCTCCGATTTCGTTGATTGATACCTCTATCAATAGGCGTTGAGACCTGTAATCGTCATGCCAACGATCATTTGGATCGCTCGCACATTTCTACAGATTTTGCAGAAAATTCAATTTTCTTGAAAATCAACTGAACTATAGCCCACGAATTTAGAGCCAGAAAAGTCGAAAATCTGCAATTGTGCTCCGATTTCGTTGATGGATACCTCTATCAATAGGCGTTGAGACCTGTAATCGTCATGCCAACGATCATTTGGACCGCTCGAACATTTCTACACATTTCGCAGAAAATTCAATTTTATTGAAAATCAACTGAACTATAGCCCACGAATTTAGAGCCAGAAAAATTGAAAATCTGAAATTGTGCTCCGATTTCGTTGATTGATACCTCTATCAATAGGCGTTGAGACCTGTAATCGTCATGCCAACGATCATTTGGATCGCTCGAACATTTCTACACATTTCGCAGCAAATACAATTTTCTTGAAAATCAACTGAACTATAGCCCACGAATTTAGAGCCAGAAAAATCAAAAATCTGCAATTGGGCTCCGATTTCGTTGATGGATACCTCTATCAATAGGCGTTGAGACCTGTAATCGTCATGCCAACGATCATTTGGATCGCTCGAACATTTCTACACATTTCGCAGAAAATTCAATTTTATTGAAAATCAACTGAACTATAGCCCACGAATTTAGAGCCAGAAAAGTCAAAAATCTGCAATTGTCAACGGTCATTTGGATCGCTCGCACATTTCTACACATTTAGCAGAAAATTCAATTTTCTTGAAAATCAACTGAACTATAGCCCACGAATTTAGAGCCAGAAAAGTCGAAAATCTGCAATTGTGCTCCGATTTCGTTGATTGATACCTCTATCAATAGGCGTTGAGACCTGAAATCGTCATGCCAACGATCATTTGGATCGCTCGAACATTTCTACACATTTCGCAGAAAATTCAATTTTATTGAAAATCAACTGAACTATAGCCCACGAATTTAGAGCCAGAAAAGTCAAAAATCTGCAATTGTCAACGGTCATTTGGATCGCTCGCACATTTCTACACATTTAGCAGAAAATTCAATTTTCTTGAAAATCAACTGAACTATAGCCCACGAATTTAGAGCCAGAAAAGTCGAAAATCTGCAATTGTGCTCCGATTTCGTTGATTGATACCTCTATCAATAGGCGTTGAGACCTGTAATCGTCATGCCAACGATCATTTGGATCGCTCGCACATTTCTACAGATTTAGCAGAAAATTCAATTTTCTTGAAAATCAACTGAACTATAGCCCACGAATTTAGAGCCAGAAAAGTCGAAAATCTGCAATTGTGCTCCGATTTCGTTGATTGATACCTCTATCAATAGGCGTTGAGACCTGTAATCGTCATGCCAACGATCATTTGGATCGCTCGAACATTTCTACACATTTCGCAGAAAATTCAATTTTCTTGAAAATCAACTGAACTATACCCCACGAATTTAGACCCAGAAAAGTCGAAAATCTGCAATTGTGCTCCGATTTCGTTGATTGATACCTCTATCAATAGGCGTTGAGACCTGTAATCGTCATGCCAACGATCATTTGGATCGCTCGAACATTTCTACACATTTCGCAGAAAATTCAATTTTATTGAAAATCAACTGAACTATACCCCACGAATTTAGACCCAGAAAAGTCGAAAATCTGCAATTGTGCTCCGATTTCGTTGATTGATACCTCTATCAATAGGCGTTGAGACCTGTAATCGTCATGCCAACGATCATTTGGATCGCTCGAACATTTCTACACATTTCGCAGAAAATTCAATTTTCTTGAAAATCAACTGAACTATAGCCCACGAATTTAGAGCCAGAAAAATCAAAAATCTGCAATTGGGCTCCGATTTCGTTGATTGATACCTCTATCAATAGGCGTTGAGACCTGTAATCGTCATGCCAACGATCATTTGGACCGCTCGAACATTTCTACACATTTCGCAGAAAATTGAATTTTATTGAAAATCAACTGAACTATAGCCCACGAATTTAGAGCCAGAAAAGTCGAAAATCTGCAATTGTGCTCCGATTTCGTTGATTGATACCTCTATCAATAGGCGTTGAGACCTGTAATCGTCATGCCAACGATCATTTGGATCGCTCGCACATTTCTACAGATTTTGCAGAAAATTCAATTTTCTTGAAAATCAACTGAACTATAGCCCACGAATTTAGAGCCAGAAAAGTCGAAAATCTGCAATTGTGCTCCGATTTCGTTGATGGATACCTCTATCAATAGGCGTTGAGACCTGTAATCGTCATGCCAACGATCATTTGGACCGCTCGAACATTTCTACACATTTCGCAGAAAATTCAATTTTATTGAAAATCAACTGAACTATAGCCCACGAATTTAGAGCCAGAAAAATTGAAAATCTGAAATTGTGCTCCGATTTCGTTGATTGATACCTCTATCAATAGGCGTTGAGACCTGTAATCGTCATGCCAACGATCATTTGGATCGCTCGCACATTTCTACAGATTTTGCAGAAAATTCAATTTTCTTGAAAATCAACTGAACTGTAGCCCACGAATTTAGAGCCAGAAAAATCGAAAATCTGCTATTGTGCTCCGATTTCGTTGATTGATACCTCTATCAATAGGCGTTGAGACCTGTAATCGTCATGCCAACGATCATTTGGATCGCTCGAACATTTCTACAGATTTCGCAGAAAATTCAATTTTATTGAAAATCAACTGAACTATACCCCACGAATTTAGACCCAGAAAAGTCGAAAATCTGCAATTGTGCTCCGATTTCGTTGATTGATACCTCTATCAATAGGCGTTGAGACCTGTAATCGTCATGCCAACGATCATTTGGATCGCTCGAACATTTCTACACATTTCGCAGAAAATTCAATTTTATTGAAAATCAACTGAACTATAGCCCATGAATTTAGAGCCAGAAAAGTCGAAAATCTGCTATTGTGCTCCGATTTCGTTGATTGATACCTCTATCAATAGGCGTTGAGACCTGTAATCGTCATGCCAACGATCATTTGGATCGCTCGCACATTTCTACAGATTTGGCAGAAAATTCAATTTTATTGAAAATCAACTGAACTATAGCCCACGAATTTAGAGCCAGAAAAGTCGAAAATCTGCAATTGTGCTCCGATTTCGTTGATTGATACCTATATCAATAGGCGTTGAGACCTGTAATCGTCATGCCAACGATCATTTGGATCGCTCGCACATTTCTACAGATTTTGCAGAAAATTCAATTTTCTTGAAAATCAACTGAACTATAGCCCACGAATTTAGAGCCAGAAAAATCGAAAATCTGCAATTGTGCTCCGATTTCGTTGATTGATACCTCTATCAATAGGCGTTGAGACCTGTAATCGTCATGCCAACGATCATTTGGATCGCTCGCACATTTCTACAGATTTGGCAGAAAATTCAATTTTCTTGAAAATCAACTGAACTATAGCCCACGAATTTAGAGGCAGAAAAATCGAAAATCTGCTATTGTGGTCCGATTTCGTTGATTGATACCTCTATTAATAGGCGTTGAGACCTGTAATCGTCATGCCAACGATCATTTGGATCGCTCGCACATTTCTACAGATTTTGCAGAAAATTCAATTTTCTTGAAAATCAACTGAACTATAGCCCACGAATTTAGAGGCAGAAAAATCGAAAATCTGCTATTGTGGTCCGATTTCGTTGATTGATACCTCTATCAATAGGCGTTGAGACCTGTAATCGTCATGCCAACGATCATTTGGACCGCTCGAACATTTCTACACATTTCGCAGAAAATTCAATTTTATTGAAAATCAACTGAACTATAGCCCACGAATTTAGAGCCAGAAAAGTCGAAAATCTGCAATTGTGCTCCGATTTCGTTGATGGATACCTCTATCAATAGGCGTTGAGACCAGTAATCGTCATGCCAACGATCATTTGGATCGCTCGCACATTTCTACAGATTTTGCAGAAAATTCAATTTTCTTGAAAATCAAATGAACTATAGCCCACGAATTTAGAGACAGAAAAATTGAAAATCTGCAATTGGGCTCCGATTTCGTTGATGGATACCTCTATCAATAGACGTTGAGACCTGTAATCGTCATGCCAACGATCATATGGATCGCTCGAACATTTCTACACATTTCGCAGAAAATTCAATTTTCTTGAAAATCAACTGAACTATAGCCCACGAATTTAGAGCCAGAAAAGTCGAAAATCTGCAATTGTGCTCCGATTTCGTTGATGGATACCTCTATCAATAGGCGTTGAGACCAGTAATCGTCATGCCAACGATCATTTGGATCGCTCGCACATTTCTACAGATTTTGCAGAAAATTCAATTTTCTTGAAAATCAACTGAACTATAGCCCACGAATTTAGAGCCAGAAAAATTGAAAATCTGCAATTGGGCTCCGATTTGTTTGATGGATACCTCTATCAATAGGCGTTGAGACCTGTAATCGTCATGCCAACGATCATTTGGATCGCTCGAACATTTCTACACATTTCGCAGAAAATTCAATTTTATTGAAAATCAACTGAACTATAGCCCACGAATTTAGAGCCAGAAAAGTCGAAAATCTGCAATTGTGCTCCGATTTCGTTGATTGATACCTCTATCAATAGGCGTTGAGACCTGTAATCGTCATGCCAACGATCATTTGGATCGCTCGAACATTTCTACACATTTCGCAGAAAATTCAATTTTATTGAAAATCAACTGAACTATAGCCCACGAATTTAGAGCCAGAAAAATCGAAAATCTGCAATTGTCAACGATCATTTGGATCGCTCGCACATTTCTACAGATTTTGCAGAAAATTCAATTTTCTTGAAAATCAACTGAACTATAGCCCACGAATTTAGAGCCAGAAAAATCAAAAATCTGCAATTGGGCTCCGATTTCGTTGATGGATACCTCTATCAATAGACGTTGAGACCTGTAATCGTCATGCCAACGATCATTTGGATCGCTCGAACATTTCTACACATTTCGCAGAAAATTCAATTTTCTTGAAAATCAACTGAACTATAGCCCACGAATTTAGAGCCAGAAAAGTCAAAAATCTACAATTGTCGACGGTCATTTGGATCGCTCGCACATTTCTACACATTTAGCAGAAAATTCAATTTTCTTGAAAATCAACTGAACTATAGCCCACGAATTTAGAGCCAGAAAAGTCGAAAATCTGCAATTGTGCTCCGATTTCGTTGATGGATACCTCTATCAATAGGCGTTGAGACCTGTAATCGTCATGCCAACGATCATTTGGATCGCTCGAACATTTCTACACATTTCGCAGAAAATTCAATTTTATTGAAAATCAACTGAACTATAGCCCACGAATTTAGAGCCAGAAAAGTCAAAAATCTGCAATTGTCAACGGTCATTTGGATCGCTCGCACATTTCTACACATTTAGCAGAAAATTCAATTTTCTTGAAAATCAACTGAACTATAGCCCACGAATTTAGAGCCAGAAAAGTCGAAAATCTGCAATTGTGCTCCGATTTCGTTGATGGATACCTCTATCAATAGGCGTTGAGACCTGTAATCGTCATGCCAACGATCATTTGGATCGCTCGAACATTTCTACACATTTCGCAGAAAATTCAATTTTATTGAAAATCAACTGAACTATAGCCCACGAATTTAGAGCCAGAAAAATCAAAAATCTGCAATTGGGCTCCGATTTCGTTGATGGATACCTCTATCAATAGGCGTTGAGACCTGTAATCGTCATGCCAACGATCATTTGGATCGCTCGAACATTTCTACACATTTCGCAGAAAATTCAATTTTCTTGAAAATCAACTGAACTATAGCCCACGAATTTAGAGCCAGAAAAGTCGAAAATCTGCAATTGTGCTCCGATTTCGTTGATTGATACCTCTATCAATAGGCGTTGAGACCTGTAATCGTCATGCCAACGATCATTTGGATCGCTCGAACATTTCTACACATTTCGCAGAAAATTCAATTTTCTTGAAAATCAACTGAACTATAGCCCACGAATTTAGAGCCAGAAAAGTCGAAAATCTGCAATTGTGCTCCGATTTCGTTGATTGATACCTCTATCAATAGGCGTTGAGACCTGTAATCGTCATGCCAACGATCATTTGGATCGCTCGCACATTTCTACAGATTTAGCAGCAAATTCAATTTTCTTGAAAATCAACTGAACTATAGCCCACGAATTTAGAGCCAGAAAAATCAAAAATCTGCAATTGGGCTCCGATTTCGTTGATGGATACCTCTATCAATAGGCGTTGAGACCTGTAATCGTCATGCCAACGATCATTTGGATCGCTCGAACATTTCTACACATTTCGCAGAAAATTCAATTTTATTAAAAATCAACTGAACTATAGCCCACGAATTTAGAGCCAGAAAAATTTAAAATCTGCAATTGTCAACGGTCATTTGGATCGCTCGCACATTTCTACACATTTAGCAGCAAATTCAATTTTCTTGAAAATCAACTGAACTATAGCCCACGAATTTAGAGCCAGAAAAATCAAAAATCTGCAATTGGGCTCCGATTTCGTTGATGGATACCTCTATCAATAGGCGTTGAGACCTGTAATCGTCATGCCAACGATCATTTGGATCGCTCGAACATTTCTACACATTTCGCAGAAAATTCAATTTTATTGAAAATCAACTGAACTATAGCCCACGAATTTAGAGCCAGAAAAGTCGAAAATCTGCAATTGTGCTCCGATTTGGTTGATAGATACCTCTGTCAATAGGCGTTGAGACCTGTAATCGTCATGGCAACGATCATTTGGATCGCTCGCACATTTCTACACATTTCGCAGAAAATTCAATTTTCTTGAAAATCAACTGAACTATAGCCCACGAATTTAGAGCCAGAAAAATCGAAAATCTGCTATTGTGCTCCGATTTCGTTGATTGATACCTCTATCAATAGGCGTTGAGACCTGTAATCGTCATGCCAACGATCATTTGGATCGCTCGCACATTTCTACAGATTTTGCAGAAAATTCAATTTTCTTGAAAATCAACTGAACTATAGCCCACGAATTTAGAGCCAGAAAAGTCGAAAATCTGCAATTGTGCTCCGATTTGGTTGATAGATACCTCTGTCAATAGGCGTTGAGACCTGTAATCGTCATGCCAACGATCATTTGGATCGCTCGAACATTTCTACACATTTCGCAGAAAATTCAATTTTATTGAAAATCAACTGAACTATAGCCCACGAATTTAGAGCCAGAAAAGTCGAAAATCTGCAATTGTGCTCCGATTTCATTGATTGATACCTCTAGCAATAGGCGTTGAGACCTGTAATCGTCATGCCAACGATCATTTGGATCGCTCGCATATTTCTACAGATTTTGCAGAAAATTCAATTTTCTTGAAAATCAACTGAACTATAGCCCACGAATTTAGAGCCAGAAAAATCGAAAATCTGCTATTGTGCTCCGATTTCGTTGATTGATACCTCTATCAATAGGCGTTGAGACCTGTAATCGTCATGCCAACGATCATTTGGATCGCTCGAACATTTCTACACATTTCGCAGAAAATTCAATTTTATTGAAAATCAACTGAACTATAGCCCACGAATTTAGAGCCAGAAAAGTCGAAAATCTGCAATTGTGTTCCGATTTCGTTGATAGATACCTCTATCAATAGGCGTTGAGACCTGTAATCGTCATGCCAACGATCATTTGGATCGCTCGCACATTTCTACAGATTTTGCAGAAAATTCAATTTTCTTGAAAATCAACTGAACTATAGCCCACGAATTTAGAGCCAGAAAAATCGAAAATCTGCTATTGTGCTCCGATTTCGTTGATTGATACCTCTATCAATAGGCGTTGAGACCTGTAATCGTCATGCCAACGATCATTTGGATCGCTCGAACATTTCTACACATTTCGCAGAAAATTCAATTTTATTGAAAATCAACTGAACTATAGCCCACGAATTTAGAGCCAGAAAAGTCGAAAATCTGCAATTGTGTTCCGATTTCGTTGATAGATACCTCTATCAATAGGCGTTGAGACCTGTAATCGTCATGCCAACGATCATTTGGATCGCTCGCACATTTCTACAGATTTGGCAGAAAATTCAATTTTATTGAAAATCAACTGAACTATAGCCCACGAATTTAGAGCCAGAAAAATTGAAAATCTGAAATTGTGCTCTAATATCGACCTCTTTCAATAGGCGTTGAGACCTGCAATCGTTATGTCAACGGTCATTTGGACCGGTCGCACATTTCTACACATTTTGCAGAAAATTCAATTTTATTGAAAATCAACTGAACTATAGCCCACGAATTTAGAGCCAGAAAAGTCGAAAATCTGCAATTGTGCTCCGATTTCGTTGATTGATACCTCTATCAATAGGCGTTGAGACCTGTAATCGTCATGCCAACGATCATTTGGATCGCTCGCACATTTCTACAGATTTTGCAGAAAATTCAATTTTCTTGAAAATCAACTGAACTATAGCCCACGAATTTAGAGCCAGAAAAATCGAAAATCTGCAATTGTGCTCCGATTTCGTTGATTGATACCTCTATCAATAGGCGTTGAGACCTGTAATCGTCATGCCAACGATCATTTGGATCGCTCGCACATTTCTACAGATTTTGCAGAAAATTCAATTTTCTTGAAAATCAACTGAACTATAGCCCACGAATTTAGAGCCAGAAAAATCGAAAATCTGCAATTGTGCTCCGATTTCGTTGATTGATACCTCTATCAATAGGCGTTGAGACCTGTAATCGTCATGCCAACGATCATTTGGATCGCTCGCACATTTCTACAGATTTGGCAGAAAATTCAATTTTCTTGAAAATCAACTGAACTATAGCCCACGAATTTAGAGCCAGAAAAGTCGAAAATCTGCAATTGTGCTCCGATTTCGTTGATTGATACCTCTATCAATAGGCGTTGAGACCTGTAATCGTCATGCCAACGATCATTTGGATCGCTCGCACATTTCTACAGATTTTGCAGAAAATTCAATTTTCTTGAAAATCAACTGAACTATAGCCCACGAATTTAGAGCCAGAAAAGTCGAAAATCTGCAATTGTGCTCCGATTTCGTTGATTGATACCTCTATCAATAGGCGTTGAGACCTGTAATCGTCATGCCAACGATCATTTGGATCGCTCGCACATTTCTACAGATTTTGCAGAAAATTCAATTTTCTTGAAAATCAACTGAACTATAGCCCACGAATTTAGAGCCAGAAAAGTCGAAAATCTGCAATTGTGCTCCGATTTCGTTGATTGATACCTCTATCAATAGGCGTTGAGACCTGTAATCGTCATGCCAACGATCATTTGGATCGCTCGCACATTTCTACAGATTTTGCAGAAAATTCAATTTTCTTGAAAATCAACTGAACTATAGCCCACGAATTTAGAGCCAGAAAAGTCGAAAATCTGCAATTGTGCTCCGATTTCGTTGATTGATACCTCTATCAATAGGCGTTGAGACCTGTAATCGTCATGCCAACGATCATTTGGATCGCTCGCACATTTCTACAGATTTTGCAGAAAATTCAATTTTCTTGAAAATCAACTGAACTATAGCCCACGAATTTAGAGCCAGAAAAAACGAAAATCTGCAATTGTGCTCCGATTTCGTTGATTGATACCTCTATCAATAGGCGTTGAGACCTGTAATCGTCATGCCAACGATCATTTGGATCGCTCGCACATTTCTACAGATTTTGCAGAAAATTCAATTTTCTTGAAAATCAACTGAACTATAGCCCACGAATTTAGAGCCAGAAAAATCAAAAATCTGCAATTGGGCTCCGATTTCGTTGATGGATACCTCTATCAATAGACGTTGAGACCTGTAATCGTCATGCCAACGATCATTTGGATCGCTCGAACATTTCTACACATTTCGCAGAAAATTCAATTTTATTGAAAATCAACTGAACTATAGCCCACGAATTTAGAGCCAGAAAAGTCAAAAATCTGCAATTGTCGACGGTCATTTGTATCGCTCGCACATTTCTACACATTTAGCAGAAAATTCAATTTTCTTGAAAATCAACTGAACTATAGCCCACGAATTTAGAGCCAGAAAAGTCGAAAATCTGCAATTGGGCTCCGATTTCGTTGATGGATACCTCTATCAATAGGCGTTGAGACCTGTAATCGTCATGCCAACGATCATTTGGATCGCTCGAACATTTCTACACATTTCGCAGAAAATTCAATTTTATTGAAAATCAACTGAACTATAGCCCACGAATTTAGAGCCAGAAAAGTCAAAAATCTGCAATTGTCAACGGTCATTTGGATCGCTCGCACATTTCTACACATTTCGCAGAAAATTCAATTTTATTGAAAATCAACTGAATTATAGCCCACGAATTTAGAGCCAGAAAAATCAAAAATCTGCAATTGGGCTCCGATTTCGTTGATGGATACCTCTATCAATAGGCGTTGAGACCTGTAATCGTCATGCCAACGATCATTTGGATCGCTCGAACATTTCTACACATTTCGCAGAAAATTCAATTTTCTTGAAAATCAACTGAACTATAGCCCACGAATTTAGAGCCAGAAAAGTCGAAAATCTGCAATTGTGCTCCGATTTCGTTGATTGATACCTCTATCAATAGGCGTTGAGACCTGTAATCGTCATGCCAACGATCATTTGGATCGCTCGCACATTTCTACAGATTTAGCAGCAAATTCAATTTTCTTGAAAATCAACTGAACTATAGCCCACGAATTTAGAGCCAGAAAAATCAAAAATCTGCAATTGGGCTCCGATTTCGTTGATGGATACCTCTATCAATAGGCGTTGAGACCTGTAATCGTCATGCCAACGATCATTTGGATCGCTCGAACATTTCTACACATTTCGCAGAAAATTCAATTTTATTGAAAATCAACTGAACTATACCCCACGAATTTAGAGCCAGAAAAGTCGAAAATCTGCAATTGAGCTCCGATTTCGTTGATGGATACCTCTATCTATAGGCGTTGAGACCTGTAATCGTCATGCCAACGATCATTTGGATCGCTCGAACATTTCTACACATTTCGCAGAAAATTCAATTTTATTGAAAATCAACTGAACTATAGCCCACGAATTTAGAGCCAGAAAAGTCGAAAATCTGCAATTGTGCTCCGATTTCGTTGATTGATACCTCTATCAATAGGCGTTGAGACCTGTAATCGTCATGCCAACGATCATTTGGATCGCTCGCACATTTCTACAGATTTAGCAGCAAATTCAATTTTCTTGAAAATCAACTGAACTATAGCCCACGAATTTAGAGCCAGAAAAATCAAAAATCTGCAATTGGGCTCCGATTTCGTTGATGGATACCTCTATCAATAGGCGTTGAGACCTGTAATCGTCATGCCAACGATCATTTGGATCGCTCGAACATTTCTACACATTTCGCAGAAAATTCAATTTTATTGAAAATCAACTGAACTATAGCCCACGAATTTAGAGCCAGAAAAGTCGAAAATCTGCAATTGTGCTCCGATTTCGTTGATTGATACCTCTATCAATAGGCGTTGAGACCTGTAATCGTCATGCCAACGATCATTTGGATCGCTCGCACATTTCTACAGATTTAGCAGCAAATTCAATTTTCTTGAAAATCAACTGAACTATAGCCCACGAATTTAGAGCCAGAAAAATCAAAAATCTGCAATTGGGCTCCGATTTCGTTGATGGATACCTCTATCAATAGGCGTTGAGACCTGTAATCGTCATGCCAACGATCATTTGGATCGCTCGAACATTTCTACACATTTCGCAGAAAATTCAATTTTATTGAAAATCAACTGAACTATAGCCCACGAATTTAGAGCCAGAAAAGTCGAAAATCTGCAATTGAGCTCCGATTTCGTTGATGGATACCTCTATCTATAGGCGTTGAGACCTGTAATCGTCATGCCAACGATCATTTGGATCGCTCGAACATTTCTACACATTTCGCAGAAAATTCAATTTTATTGAAAATCAACTGAACTATACCCCACGAATTTAGAGCCAGAAAAGTCGAAAATCTGCAATTGAGCTCCGATTTCGTTGATGGATACCTCTATCTATAGGCGTTGAGACCTGTAATCGTCATGCCAACGATCATTTGGATCGCTCGAACATTTCTACACATTTCGCAGAAAATTCAATTTTATTGAAAATCAACTGAACTATAGCCCACGAATTTAGAGCCAGAAAAGTCGAAAATCTGCAATTGTGCTCCGATTTCGTTGATTGATACCTCTATCAATAGGCGTTGAGACCTGTAATCGTCATGCCAACGATCATTTGGATCGCTCGCACATTTCTACAGATTTAGCAGCAAATTCAATTTTCTTGAAAATCAACTGAACTATAGCCCACGAATTTAGAGCCAGAAAAATCAAAAATCTGCAATTGGGCTCCGATTTCGTTGATGGATACCTCTATCAATAGGCGTTGAGACCTGTAATCGTCATGCCAACGATCATTTGGATCGCTCGAACATTTCTACACATTTCGCAGAAAATTCAATTTTCTTGAAAATCAACTGAACTATAGCCCACGAATTTAGAGCCAGAAAAGTCGAAAATCTGCAATTGTGCTCCGATTTCGTTGATTGATACCTCTATCAATAGGCGTTGAGACCTGTAATCGTCATGCCAACGATCATTTGGATCGCTCGCACATTTCTACAGATTTAGCAGCAAATTCAATTTTCTTGAAAATCAACTGAACTATAGCCCACGAATTTAGAGCCAGAAAAATCAAAAATCTGCAATTGGGCTCCGATTTCGTTGATGGATACCTCTATCAATAGGCGTTGAGACCTGTAATCGTCATGCCAACGATCATTTGGATCGCTCGAACATTTCTACACATTTCGCAGAAAATTCAATTTTATTGAAAATCAACTGAACTATAGCCCACGAATTTAGAGCCAGAAAAGTCGAAAATCTGCAATTGAGCTCCGATTTCGTTGATGGATACCTCTATCTATAGGCGTTGAGACCTGTAATCGTCATGCCAACGATCATTTGGATCGCTCGAACATTTCTACACATTTCGCAGAAAATTCAATTTTATTGAAAATCAACTGAACTATACCCCACGAATTTAGAGCCAGAAAAGTCGAAAATCTGCAATTGAGCTCCGATTTCGTTGATGGATACCTCTATCTATAGGCGTTGAGACCTGTAATCGTCATGCCAACGATCATTTGGATCGCTCGAACATTTCTACACATTTCGCAGAAAATTCAATTTTATTGAAAATCAACTGAACTATAGCCCACGAATTTAGAGCCAGAAAAGTCGAAAATCTGCAATTGTGCTCCGATTTCGTTGATTGATACCTCTATCAATAGGCGTTGAGACCTGTAATCGTCATGCCAACGATCATTTGGATCGCTCGCACATTTCTACAGATTTAGCAGCAAATTCAATTTTCTTGAAAATCAACTGAACTATAGCCCACGAATTTAGAGCCAGAAAAATCAAAAATCTGCAATTGGGCTCCGATTTCGTTGATGGATACCTCTATCAATAGGCGTTGAGACCTGTAATCGTCATGCCAACGATCATTTGGATCGCTCGAACATTTCTACACATTTCGCAGAAAATTCAATTTTCTTGAAAATCAACTGAACTATAGCCCACGAATTTAGAGCCAGAAAAGTCGAAAATCTGCAATTGTGCTCCGATTTCGTTGATTGATACCTCTATCAATAGGCGTTGAGACCTGTAATCGTCATGCCAACGATCATTTGGATCGCTCGCACATTTCTACAGATTTAGCAGCAAATTCAATTTTCTTGAAAATCAACTGAACTATAGCCCACGAATTTAGAGCCAGAAAAATCAAAAATCTGCAATTGGGCTCCGATTTCGTTGATGGATACCTCTATCAATAGGCGTTGAGACCTGTAATCGTCATGCCAACGATCATTTGGATCGCTCGAACATTTCTACACATTTCGCAGAAAATTCAATTTTATTGAAAATCAACTGAACTATAGCCCACGAATTTAGAGCCAGAAAAGTCGAAAATCTGCAATTGAGCTCCGATTTCGTTGATGGATACCTCTATCTATAGGCGTTGAGACCTGTAATCGTCATGCCAACGATCATTTGGATCGCTCGAACATTTCTACACATTTCGCAGAAAATTCAATTTTATTGAAAATCAACTGAACTATAGCCCACGAATTTAGAGCCAGAAAAGTCGAAAATCTGCAATTGTGCTCCGATTTCGTTGATTGATACCTCTATCAATAGGCGTTGAGACCTGTAATCGTCATGCCAACGATCATTTGGATCGCTCGCACATTTCTACAGATTTAGCAGCAAATTCAATTTTCTTGAAAATCAACTGAACTATAGCCCACGAATTTAGAGCCAGAAAAATCAAAAATCTGCAATTGTGCTCCGATTTCGTTGATTGATACCTCTATCAATAGGCGTTGAGACCTGTAATCGTCATGCCAACGATCATTTGGATCGCTCGAACATTTCTACACATTTCGCAGAAAATTCAATTTTATTGAAAATCAACTGAACTATAGCCCACGAATTTAGAGCCAGAAAAGTCGAAAATCTGCAATTGTGCTCCGATTTCGTTGATTGATACCTCTATCAATAGGCGTTGAGACCTGTAATCGTCATGCCAACGATCATTTGGATCGCTCGCACATTTCTACAGATTTAGCAGCAAATTCAATTTTATTGAAAATCAACTGAACTATAGCCCACGAATTTAGAGCCAGAAAAATCAAAAATCTGCAATTGGGCTCCGATTTCGTTGATGGATACCTCTATCAATAGGCGTTGAGACCTGTAATCGTCATGCCAACGATCATTTGGATCGCTCGAACATTTCTACACATTTCGCAGAAAATTCAATTTTATTGAAAATCAACTGAACTATACCCCACGAATTTAGAGCCAGAAAAGTCGAAAATCTGCAATTGAGCTCCGATTTCGTTGATGGATACCTCTATCTATAGGCGTTGAGACCTGTAATCGTCATGCCAACGATCATTTGGATCGCTCGAACATTTCTACACATTTCGCAGAAAATTCAATTTTATTGAAAATCAACTGAACTATAGCCCACGAATTTAGAGCCAGAAAAGTCGAAAATCTGCAATTGTGCTCCGATTTCGTTGATTGATACCTCTATCAATAGGCGTTGAGACCTGTAATCGTCATGCCAACGATCATTTGGATCGCTCGCACATTTCTACAGATTTAGCAGCAAATTCAATTTTCTTGAAAATCAACTGAACTATAGCCCACGAATTTAGAGCCAGAAAAATCAAAAATCTGCAATTGGGCTCCGATTTCGTTGATGGATACCTCTATCAATAGGCGTTGAGACCTGTAATCGTCATGCCAACGATCATTTGGATCGCTCGAACATTTCTACACATTTCGCAGAAAATTCAATTTTCTTGAAAATCAACTGAACTATAGCCCACGAATTTAGAGCCAGAAAAGTCGAAAATCTGCAATTGTGCTCCGATTTCGTTGATTGATACCTCTATCAATAGGCGTTGAGACCTGTAATCGTCATGCCAACGATCATTTGGATCGCTCGCACATTTCTACAGATTTAGCAGCAAATTCAATTTTCTTGAAAATCAACTGAACTATAGCCCACGAATTTAGAGCCAGAAAAATCAAAAATCTGCAATTGGGCTCCGATTTCGTTGATGGATACCTCTATCAATAGGCGTTGAGACCTGTAATCGTCATGCCAACGATCATTTGGATCGCTCGAACATTTCTACACATTTCGCAGAAAATTCAATTTTATTGAAAATCAACTGAACTATAGCCCACGAATTTAGAGCCAGAAAAGTCGAAAATCTGCAATTGAGCTCCGATTTCGTTGATGGATACCTCTATCTATAGGCGTTGAGACCTGTAATCGTCATGCCAACGATCATTTGGATCGCTCGAACATTTCTACACATTTCGCAGAAAATTCAATTTTATTGAAAATCAACTGAACTATACCCCACGAATTTAGAGCCAGAAAAGTCGAAAATCTGCAATTGAGCTCCGATTTCGTTGATGGATACCTCTATCTATAGGCGTTGAGACCTGTAATCGTCATGCCAACGATCATTTGGATCGCTCGAACATTTCTACACATTTCGCAGAAAATTCAATTTTATTAAAAATCAACTGAACTATAGCCCACGAATTTAGAGCCAGAAAAATTTAAAATCTGCAATTGTCAACGGTCATTTGGATCGCTCGCACATTTCTACACATTTAGCAGCAAATTCAATTTTATTGAAAATCAACTGAACTATAGCCCACGAATTTAGAGCCAGAAAAATCAAAAATCTGCGATTGGGCTCCGATTTCGTTGATGGATACCTCTATCAATAGGCGTTGAGACCTGTAATCGTCATGCCAACGATCATTTGGATCGCTCGAACATTTCTACACATTTCGCAGAAAATTCAATTTTATTGAAAATCAACTGAACTATAGCCCACGAATTTAGAGCCAGAAAAGTCGAAAATCTGCAATTGTGCTCCGATTTGGTTGATAGATACCTCTGTCAATAGGCGTTGAGACCTGTAATCGTCATGGCAACGATCATTTGGATCGCTCGCACATTTCTACACATTTCGCAGAAAATTCAATTTTCTTGAAAATCAACTGAACTATAGCCCACGAATTTAGAGCCAGAAAAATCGAAAATCTGCTATTGTGCTCCGATTTCGTTGATTGATACCTCTATCAATAGGCGTTGAGACCTGTAATCGTCATGCCAACGATCATTTGGACCGCTCGAACATTTCTACACATTTCGCAGAAAATTGAATTTTATTGAAAATCAACTGAACTATAGCCCACGAATTTAGAGCCAGAAAAGTCGAAAATCTGCAATTGTGCTCCGATTTCGTTGATTGATACCTCTAGCAATAGGCGTTGAGACCTGTAATCGTCATGCCAACGATCATTTGGATCGCTCGCACATTTCTACAGATTTTGCAGAAAATTCAATTTTCTTGAAAATCAACTGAACTATAGCCCACGAATTTAGAGCCAGAAAAATCGAAAATCTGCTATTGTGCTCCGATTTCGTTGATTGATACCTCTATCAATAGGCGTTGAGACCTGTAATCGTCATGCCAACGATCATTTGGATCGCTCGAACATTTCTACACATTTCGCAGAAAATTCAATTTTATTGAAAATCAACTGAACTATAGCCCACGAATTTAGAGCCAGAAAAGTCGAAAATCTGCAATTGTGCTCCGATTTCGTTGATAGATACCTCTATCAATAGGCGTTGAGACCTGTAATCGTCATGCCAACGATCATTTGGATCGCTCGCACATTTCTACAGATTTTGCAGAAAATTCAATTTTCTTGAAAATCAACTGAACTATAGCCCACGAATTTAGAGCCAGAAAAGTCGAAAATCTGCAATTGTGCTCCGATTTCGTTGATTGATACCTCTATCAATAGGCGTTGAGACCTGTAATCGTCATGCCAACGATCATTTGGATCGCTCGCACATTTCTACAGATTTGGCAGAAAATTCAATTTTATTGAAAATCAACTGAACTATAGCCCACGAATTTAGAGCCAGAAAAATTGCTGAAATTGTGCTCTAATATCGACCTCTTTCAATTGGCGTTGAGACCTGCAATCGTTATGTCAACGGTCATTTGGACCGGTCGCACATTTCTACACATTTTGCAGAAAATTCAATTTTATTGAAAATCAACTGAACTATAGCCCACGAATTTAGAGCCAGAAAAGTCGAAAATCTGCAATTGTGCTCCGATTTCGTTGATTGATACCTCTATCAATAGGCGTTGAGACCTGTAATCGTCATGCCAACGATCATTTGGATCGCTCGCACATTTCTACAGATTTTGCAGAAAATTCAATTTTCTTGAAAATCAACTGAACTATAGCCCACGAATTTAGAGCCAGAAAAATCGAAAATCTGCAATTGTGCTCCGATTTCGTTGATTGATACCTCTATCAATAGGCGTTGAGACCTGTAATCGTCATGCCAACGATCATTTGGATCGCTCGCACATTTCTAAAGATTTTGCAGAAAATTCAATTTTCTTGAAAATCAACTGAACTATAGCCCACGAATTTAGAGCCAGAAAAATTGAAAATCTGCAATTGTGCTCCGATTTCGTTGATTGATACCTCTATCAATAGGCGTTGAGACCTGTAATCGTCATGCCAACGATCATTTGGATCGCTCGCACAATTCTACACATTTCGCAGAAAATTCAATTTTATTGAAAATCAACTGAGCTCTATCATTAAAAGTATCTTATTTTCCTAAATAAATATACACATGTGGTAATATTAATTATTTCTAAATAAATATATATGAGGCAACCCTATTGTGCTGCCAACATAAAAACCAATGTAAATCATTTTATGTCATTCCATAACTGTCAAATATGTACATAATATGAAACAATGTAAACCGCATGTATGTAAAAGTGAAATAAAAGAATCAAAAGTATTCATGTATTTGTTTTAATAAATCTTGACCCAAACCTAATTATTAAATAATAGGTAGGTACACTATGAACGTCGAAAAATTGGCCTTGAATATTAAAATTCTGACCTCAAATTCGTGATCAGTGACCCCTTCTAACCTTCTAGAACATGTTTCTAATGATCTTTATGAACGTCGAAAAGTGTTCCAGTTTTTGCGGCCATTTTGGATCCGACATCTTGGAATTTAAAAAAACTAATAAAAAATTTGTAATCTATGGGCATATCCAGCGCAGTTAGATCATAGAAAAATAACAAAGAGAACAGAAACTAAACAAAAATAGTGAAGCAAATTCAAAAACCAAGATGGCCCAAAAATTCATGATGGCCGACAAATTATTTTTTTTTTTTCAGTAGCGTCGCATATTTCTTTAGGTTTTATGCAAATAGTAATAAGATTTTTAAGAATTTTGCGAAATATTTAACAAGTGTTTTTAAAAAATTTTAAAAATGTGTGTAAATAGTAATAATTTATGTAAATGACGTAGGGTAATTATATTAAAAGGAGCATAATTAATATAAAAAAGTTATCGTTATAAGTGAACCAACATAATTATAATAATAATACTTATATATGTGTGTTGTGTAAAAAATGGTTTACAGTTACTATAATGAACATAAAAATACCAATTTATAACATAGCTAAAGTATTAAAACTTGCAAAAAAGTCATATGGAATGCAAGATCTGACTTCAACAAATTTAAAAACAATCAATACACTTATAATAAAATTTTCTCATATGTGATTTCGTTCATTAGACTCCCCTAATATTAAATATAACTGGACGCCTATGGTTTTTTTTTTGCTTTCGTCATGTTGCCATGACGATTCATATGCGTGGCCAAAATAAGATTTTTGTGTGAATGAAACTTGAAATTTTTACTTTAACTACAATTTTATGAAATAGATTTTTTTTAATTTTGTATTTTGAACATTTTAAAACATTGTGAATTAACTGATGTGTACAAAATAAGTGTAAAAAATTCAAAAATATTTAAAATGATTGTGTACAAGTGTTATAAATATTTGTAAACAAATAAAAATTTATTTACCGGTGAAATGTAATCCCTTTTTCCTCAATTTTTTCTTTATATCTGGTATTTTTGCATTTACACACACAACACTTATGCATCATTTTAACAAATAAATTTATTTTTTGAAAGTACACTTTAATTTTTTATTCAAGAAATGCCTTATAAACTTTAAAAAACTAAAACCTCAAATGACAAAATGTCTCTAACCAATATGGCGTTGGTAAATATAAAAAGAGGAAAAACATAAAAACTGGCTTCAATTGTTTTTAAGATTTTATATGGGATTTTTGTTTTATCTTCTATCCTTTTGTTTATTATCTGTGAGTTAGATCGACAAATGAGATGTTTTTCAAATCACTAAACTCACACTAAAACAGTGAGATTAATTTAGATTTTTTACTGAGATATTTGTATCCAGCGCATAGAATTTGTGTGGTCTATTTTTATAGTGAGATCTATCCGCGCTGGATATGCCCTATGACTCCAAAAACACTTTTGAGTAAATTAACAGAGCTAAAATTACGTTTTTATAACAATTTTATTGAAAACAAGAGACTTGTTTATCAATTATGGTCCGCCATTTTGAAAATTCAAGGATGCCCTAAAACACCATACGGCATTAAAAAGTAGACATGTTAACGAAAATTTTAAGCGCAAAAACGTTTATTTATCCCAAAAAATGAAATGCGTAGGAGGTGACCAATTTGACATAGAATGCCCCATATATACATAATACATAAATATTGTAGTATTTATTAAGAGCTCGTTAAAGCTTATTAGGTCTCTAAGATTCGCATTCCAGTTTTTTCAGATAAATAATGAGACTTTCAATTTTCGTAAATTGTAAAATTTCGAAATTCCAGAATTCTTAAATTGGCCAGTTTAAACAATTCAATCAATCAAATTATCCTCTCAGGCGCAATCAGGTTAAGCAACTTTGAAATGAAATTTTCACGAAATTATATTAATTTGTGTAATTTCTTAACAACATGATAGATCGAATTTCATTTTCTCCATCAGTAAATTGTCAATTCCTGCATGTTGCGTGATCTAAAAACACCCAATGTACTTATGGGTAAATTCCATATCGAGCGGACCAATGTCCATACGGGTTAAATCCAAATATCTCGAAGTGCTTATTTAGAGATTTTTTAATTTAGTGTGTACATTTTTTTAAAGACTTAGGTTTATTCCTCCATAATGACAACAAAAACAAATATTTCTGGAGGGGACCTATTTCAGGTAACAACAACAAGTTGAAGATCTGGGTCATAAATAATAACAACCAAACAGTTTTTTGTGGTTCAATAAAATCTAAATTCTTAATTGTTTGGTCGCAAAATAAATAATTGTCTCGTTTAATTGCTTAAGAACTTTAAATATTCCGTTACATCGTAAGACTACTAAACGCATAGCTCAAATTTGCTCAGTTGTTGCCTAATAATAAATTTAATAAATTTCTTAGATCCTCAGGAACGATGCTAAATATTTGATTAAGTAGTCCAATATTTTAAGTTTCACCAAATGTGCTAAGTTATGCTTACTGTTTTGTGACAATTCTACATATTTCGTATTGAACTTAAGTTCCTACAGAAAGACAGTAAAATTTTGTTCTGATAAAATCTTGTCCAATGACTGAAACGTATTTAACTACATATGTATATCCATCTTCTGGTGAATATTCCACTAATCGATGAAATGTTTCTATTAAATTTAAGTTGGCACAACAAATGTTCAAGTTTTGGTTTACCGTCGTAATCCAGTTTATTTTAACCCAATTCACAATTTAATATCTTAATTTCGCATTAACGTTGTTTTCAAATTTTTATAGTATTTGGTCAAGAGTCATTGGCCTCTTTAATCTTTTTTTGGAGACCCACCAAAGACAAGAAACTAAACCATGGCTGACATTCTGTACAATATGGTGATAATCACCGTTACAACTGCTTTTTGGGAATTTAAGTGACGGCATCACTTATCACATTCAGTATCACTTTTTATGGAATTTTTTAAATTGGAATTTGTCTAAAACTGGCATCTTACTTAAGAAAGTCTCAAGTGAAAATTCCGCTAAATGTAGACATATTGTAGGATCAGTATAATTGCCTGCCAATGTGTTAATAAGCGAGATATTAACTATTTTAATTAGCATAAGGCGAATTAATTACTGTACAAGCAACAAACAAATCTTGCTTTCATTCTTAACAACAATAAAAAAAATGAAAAGATTTCTTTACAAACAGAAAAGAAAACGTTTATTTTGTTGCGGTTAAGTTAATCCACCATCCACCACAAAAAAAAAATATTAAAAAACTTTATGTTTGATTAATTTCGTATTAAAAATTATTGTTTAAAACAACGCGCAAAGTGCAATGTCCGCGTTGCGCTGGCTAATAAAAAACTAAATTAAAATGTTAACAGTGTGTTTCGAAAAAATGTTAAATTACCACCGGTACCGCTCAAATTACTATAAAGTATTATGTACAATATTTTAGGGTCGTTAACTGATGCGTTCGGAGGGAAGAAGTAATTTATCATGTACACACATAAAAATGACGAACTCTCGAGAAAGACGCAGAAAAGAAGTGAAAATAAAGTTCTGTGTTTCTTCTCTTGTGTGTACGAGTATGCCAATAAATCAAAAAACAGCAAATTTCTTTGTTTTTTTTTGTGTGTGTGGAAGGAATTTCTCGTGTTTTTTAAATTGTCATGATTTAACATTTTGTCGTACAACTGCTAAATAATAAGACAAGCGCGCGAGCTAATAATAAAAAGAAGGAGAACATGACGTGAAAAATTGAAGATGTCATTTATCGTTAACCCCGTTGGAATTTTTTTCGTTTTTTGTTTGTTTTTGTGCTATAGAGAAGTAGGAGTGTACGTTCTTTCTTTTAGGCCGGGGTGATTAAGTAGGTTCGGGAATTAACAAGTATTGATGTTTTTATTTTTAAAATTTGTTGAAGATCCAAATTCTCATTATAGCCATTCGAAAAATGACGTGCGTTTTGGATGTAGAAAATCACTTATATAGTATTTCAGCTTGTAGGGCTAATATTAATTGTACCCTGCATGTAAAACTACATATATTAAATAATTAAGGTTCTTTGGCGAAACGCACCTAACTTCACGAGAAAAGAAAACGTGAAATTTGAAATACAGGGGTAACATGTTGTTGAGAAGACCATGAGAATCTCGCGATTTTACGAAAACTTATTTATCATCAGTATAAAAGATTACTGGTAATTTTACCGGTTGCTTTATTAATATTAACTAATTTCTTTGGCCAATGAGCAGAAGTCGTAGTCAGTTGCTGGCTGAACTTTTAAACCGTTACGTATAGGATTTTCGAGATCCTGATCAACAGAATCACACATAATTTGCTCTAATTCTGGTTCTAATGTGAAGTTGGACGTTGTTGCTATAAGAGATTCATCCATAGGATTTCTGTTTGGATATTATTTTTGCCGTTTTGATTATTACCGTTTTCGAATAGGCAGAAAAAAAAAATCATCTTCGGCTTTGGCAATACAATTACGATTTTGTAAAAATGTTTAATAGTGAAATAATAGGTTTGTTCCTTATTTTGATGATTTGAGCTTTTAAAATAGTTTCTTCGTCTTTGGTGACGGTTTTCAATATATTCTTGCAGTGAGGCTCACAAGGTGGTGGTGAGGGACAATCACCACGAGAGGAACTGAGTTGTAGAGCTAAGAATGGTAAAAGCAAAGTTTGTAATAAAAATTTAAGAATATTGCGTTTTATTCAACTCATCAAAGAGATTTACTATTATACACTATAGCCCACAAATTCTGAGCCAATAATGTAAAATCTGCAATTGTGGTTCGATAAAAGATTGATACCTCTAACAAGAGGTTTGGGATTCCAATGGCACCTGAAACTGCTTTCAAATTCAATATGATGCCCGAAAATCTACAATATTCCGCTTCCTCGTTTAATTCGATGGTTGATTTTTGAACTCTAAAATGTTTAACCATAAAATCGGTAGTTATTTGTCTTATTTATTTTGTAGTCATTAAAGTTCTATCATTTTTGTTGTTGTGATTAGGATAATTGTTCTAAATTTATAATTTATACTAATTTCGATTTTTTACTTTATTTAATTCCAGTCATGACAGACAATGCCTTCAAAGCACGTGACATTGGGTTACGAGCCCAAAAGAAAATCCTGTCCCGGATGGCTACCAAAAATATAGCAAAAACATTTATAGATGGTACAACTGCCTCCCTATTAGACAATGTATACCGATTGGCTAAAATACACGTAAGTATATTAATTATAATAAAATTCCACAAGATTTTCATTAATCATTAATTTATGTCTACCATTATTTTACCGTTTTTTTTTTGTTTTTTTTTTTTTTTTTTTTGCAGACGGGTAGTAAAAAAGAAGCCGAACGTCTTGTAAAAAATATCATAAAAATTGTCATTAAAATAGCCGTCCTCCATCGTAATGGACAATTTAGTTTAGATGAAACAAAAATCGCCGATAAATTTCGCAACAAATTCCAAATGACCCAATTGGCTGTCATCTCATTTTATGAGGTTGATTTTAGTTTTGATTTACCCTATCTACAGAAATCATTGGGCGAATGTCAAAAGCTATTAAAACAGGTGGTCGAACGTCATCTAACCGATAAATCATTGATGCGAATTGATGAGGTATTCAATTTTTTTAGTGATTCACACCTGCTTGAAACCTCATTCCGGATTGAATCACCGTATCGTGATATAATTGGTAAAATTGTGGCGGATCTAAATAAGGCGATGGATAGTGGTGATATTTAGAAGAGATTTTGATTTCTTCGGTGACGACGAAGCGCCACAACATTTACAACAAATCGAAAAAAAGAACGTAAAAAAAAATTTGTAATTTTTACCTAAACACACACACTCTTTCACGCATCTTCGTTTTAAAATTTTTTCGTTTTTTTTTTTCTTTAGAAGTAAGTATGATACATAGCTGTTAAGAAGCGACGAGATAAGAAATGAGCTTTTTATGAACAATTTTGATAAATAAATTAGTAAAAATTATAAAATTTTCTTGCCCCCTTTAGTTTTGTATATCGATTCTTGCCCCGCAGGACTTAACATAATTTAGTCATCTTGCCATTTATTTTTATATTTTTTTTTTTTCATAACTACATATTTAACTTGAATCATAAATTGCACCTTGCAAGTTACAACATATTTTGTTTTATTGTAAATACTTAACTACTATAATGATAACGATAAAATGAGATAATTACAAATCAAATTCTTTATTGTGCAGGGCGGCATGTGGAAATATATTTCGCTTATTTTTTTTTTTTTTTGCAATCATCCATAAAGTACTTTACAGACTCGTCCTAAAAAATCTTTTGTTCCATACTATCCAACTGAAATTCAACGTTTACATGATTGATTTCAGTCCGGAAACGAATTCGTAATGTTTAGAATAACATGAGGCCTATTTTCTTTAAATCAAAAGAAATTTATAAACTTTACTGGATTGGTTTTTTTAACCAATTTTTTATGCAAAACAAAATAAGACAACATAAATATCATTTGCATTGATATTCTTTAAATTTTAAATTCATGTTTTTTCTTTAAATGAAAAAATCGATGCAATGCCACATTAATAGTATGAAATAAAACGTTCCACGTTACGCGTACAGTGGTAAATGATCGCCACCGCAGTACTCCTTCCAAAATCTGGAAAAGCATCGAACTCTTAAGGTTGCTTGAGGCATATATAGGATTCGTTTCATTCCCGCTCCTTAAGTTAAATATTTCAAACAATTGTCACAATGTTAAGTTCAGAGACGAATTGAAACCAAAGATTTGATGAAATTTCAATAAAAACTTAAACAGTACCTCAAAGTATTTTGAAGTTTGGCTTATAATTTTTGTGCGCAGGTTTGCAAACTAAACTATGACAGAATAATCGAAAATATTAAGTCGATTATAAAACCCGCGCGAGCGAATCAATCGCGGATCGGAATCTGTTTATAAAAAAAGTGGGAAATAAAATTTCATTGAAATTCCTTTTAATTTTTTACAATCCGTCAAAAATAAAAAATTGTTCTAGAAACGCGACAAAATTATTGCGTTTATACAGAGCGCGGGAGAATCAAAAATTCTAAACTGCATGGAAATCAAAAGTAGATTTCCAGGCTACTTGATTTACCGCAATTGTTTCCCATTTTTTGTTATAAGCTCCTGCGGATTCTATAATCGACCCTATTAAAAAAAATCATTACTGGAGACCTATGATAAACCAATTTAAAAGGTATGATCAAGCGCATGTATTGCTATCTCTTTCACTAAAAAATTACGTCATTCGGTGATTTGCGCTGTACTTTTTTTTTTATAAACACTAGTAGTTCATAGCAAACAAAAACAAATCGAATTGTTTTGCGGTGATAGTTTTTGTGAAAATTTTGTGAAAATAACGAAGCCTCATGATTTTATCGCACCGATTGATGACATGCGCAAGAAAAGACGAATTTGAAACAACTGTCAATCATACCTTTCAATTGGTTTATCATGACTGGAAACTACTGGCCTACAATAAAAAAATCGAAACGAAACGGACTGAAACGAATCAAATCCTATGTGTCTTAGGCTTACTGTAACCAGAGACAACGTATTTATCATAGATTTCTCATTTTTCTAAAAACTATGAAAAAAAGTAAACTTCTGATATTTCCCATGTTATCGTTGTATTGCATATACGTATTATATACGCAACGCATTTAAAAATCATTGCCATATAAAATACACCAACACAATGAAATATCAGAAGTTTATTTTTTTTCATGTTTTTAGTCAAAAGAGAGATCTATGATAAATATGTTGTCTCTGCTGTAACAAATCATTTCAAAATCATTGCGCAATGTAATCAGTTGCTGTTTTTTATAAGCCTCGATAGATCTAGATATTTGCCAAAAAAAAATGGGAAATTCTTCTATCATCCACTTAAAAATGCTGGCACTCGCATCACTAAAAATTGTGTTTATTTTGACAACGCTACGTCATTAGGCACTTTCGTTTGGCGTGAATTGACAGAGTTAGCTGAATTAACTGAATCAAGTGAAGTGAATTGAGTGTTCGATTCACAACTCTTCACTTCAGATAAAAATTAAGCAACTGAGTTATCTGAATATGTATTTTGCTCGTGTAGTTAATTCAGTTAGGCGATTTTTGTTTTATTTTGTTTAAAAGATGTTTGCGCATGAAATTTTTCATTTTGAATTAAATAAATAAGTTTGTAAAATTCGATATAATTATAGATAGATTGTAAATATTCTTAATAATTTTTAATATATTTAATTTCTATTTTTATTCAAACTATAATTAACAAAAATCAAATTTTGAATGACTTTTTTGACATTTATCTGAAGTGAATGGAACCAATCGAACACCCAATTCACTTCAGTAGCTCAATTATCTAAATAGCAACTGAATTATCTAAATAGTAACTCAATTCTAATTCAGTTAATTCACTCCAATCGAAAATGCCTATTGTTAAAATACATGAGGAAAAGTGCGAATACATTTTATCCATATATAAAAATGAGACGGACATACTAAAACTTATTTTTTTTTTTTTTTTTGAAAATGTTACTATGACTTTTTAAATTTTGAGCAACTTTTACGAAAAATGATAAATAGGTTCATTTTTCGATTTTTCCATTCTTTTTCGCCAAAAAAGTTATGGATTGCGGTATATTGTACTACAATATTAAATAACACATTTTGAATATGCCTCTTCATAATGGAAGGAAATATTAAAAAAATGAATACTTTTATCGTACATCTTCTGCCTTTTAAAATAGAGCAAAAGATTAAATGTAAATCAGCTACTAGTTTCCTTTTGTACTAAAGGTTGATTTACATTCAATCTATCCGTTCTTTTTCAAACGATAAAAGATGTACAATAAAACATACGTTTTAGTATGATTTCCTTGTATTAAAATCAAAAGGAATACTCGAAAGTATTATTCAATACTATTTACTGCAACACTCAACTTTTGTTGGTGAAAAAGAATGGAAAAACCTGAAAAAGATGAACTGGTTTATCATTTTTCGTAAAAGTTGCTCAAAATTTATAAAATCAAAGTAACATTTTGAATGGAAAAAATTAAATTTTGAATATGCTCATCTCATTTTTATATATGCGTATAATGTATTTGCACTTTTCTTCGTGATTCTATTCTTTTGAAAAAGAACGAAAAAATTGAATGTAAGGCAAGTTCGCTTCAACTGAAGAGTATAACTCTGCACTTAATTAAGCTACTGAAGAGGAGAAACTGTTCGATTAAAGGTTGAAAATCACGCACTAGTTCTCGCTCTCAACAACAAACAACGTAACTTCAATTACCAAATTTAATTTAAATTATTTTTTTTAATTTATTACACATAACAGTATCGTTTAAAAAAGTTAATTGAGCTAGTGAGATGGTTTTTAAGGGTATGTTGTTTATTATGTTATTTAATTTTGTCATCGGTCGCTGAAGCTCTTGTTGTGTTTGCTAAGGCGACATCGCCAGAAAAGCGTATTTTGAAGTCGTCGTTTGTAGTTATCGCTCTTGTTCTGTTTATACCTTAAAACTAACATTTTTCGATACATAAGAAACTATTTTATAGGAAGATACAAACAATTCATTCCTAAAATACTGAAAATCGAAAATTAATGTACACTGTTAAAATGGATTCTCAGTGATTCGCCTAAATGTTGGCAATATTGTTAATAAATACGACATACAACAGCATCACAATGAATTTGGAACCGTTGTATGCAGTGGCGGGTGAAGTTACTCATTTTGATCCTGAATATCTTCAGCTTCGACCATCGAGTGTTTCCCAGCCACAAATGAATATTTTCAAGTCGTAACCTGCGGTTTTTTACCCATATTAAACCAATAATTCGAGCCGGTTAGAGCCCCCCAAATAGAAAATAATTTTTTTTGTATTTCAGTGGTGTAACTACAATTGATTGCAAATGATTTTAGCGAATTTTCTTCTAAATTAATGGGTAGATTTTCACATTTGTCGACTAACTAGATTACCAGGGCTCAAAAACATTGTTTAAAAAATATCGTGTCCGTCCTTCCATCCTTGTTCACATTATGTGGTTTAGACCAAATGACACAAATCAGAAATATTGAGTGAGTATAATACAGAAATTAGATTGTAAAATTAAATATGTATGTAATAGAAAATTATAAATGTATAAATACGAAGTAAAGTTATTATGCTTCTGGCCTTGAGTTCAATCCTCGCCGCAAACCAAAAAATGTTGTTTTATTTAACATATACTAATTTTTTATTGGATGGTTGCTTTCGAATTATGTTTGCCTGGTTGTAACAAAAATATTTCACATGAAATTTTCTGATCAAGATCGAACAAGAAAATTACTGTTTTGTTCTCGTCATTGTTTTAAATATTATAACAGGCAAACAGAATAATATGTAACATCGCTTCTACTACCAATATGACATTTTTCGACGTGACATACAGCTACTAAATTCTGTTTGCCTGTTACCAAACAAATATTTCAAATTCAATTTTGGAGTAAGAAAATTTTTGCTTTTTTGGTGTTCTGTTTGCCTGAGAAAATTTATTTCGGGTTTAACAGGCGAGCAGAATTTAAAAGAAAATAACATTTTTGTTGAGCAAATTCCATCTAAAATATTTTTGTTATAACAGGCAAGCATAATTCGAAAGCAGCCAAAATAAAAAAAATCTTTATTACAAAAATATTTTATTAAACGATGAGTATCGAACTCAAAGACCAATAATTGATAACCAACAGACTTAACAATCGCACCACCACTTCCGTTGTAGATTAGCCTACTTAGGCAAAATTTATCATACTTGATCTTTTATTTATTAAAATTAATTTTTTATTATGAATTTTTGTTAAATGATGTTTTTAATCTTACGAATTATATCTTATTACAGATTAATTTAATTGAAAACTTCGCATACTTAACATAATAAATATTTTATAATAAGTGGTATCTCGTCGAGCGAATACTTCTCTCTTCAATCCCTGTTTGGAGTTTCTATTTTCGAACCTTTGCCTCTCATTTTAATTACACACTTTTAACTTTTTTCCAATTTCTGTGCCTCTTTCTATAAATCCTGGTACCGAAGTTTACGCGATGTTGCAATTTCCAACAACATGTAAGAATGAAATTTAGAGTTTATGCTTACGGATGATATTTTACGATCAAGCCCGATTACATAGACCACATGTCCCCATTAAAGGACGCATCCAGCGCAAGTAGAGTATAAATTTGAGATTTTCCAAAATGGAAATGTAGAAGCGCTTTCAGAAATATAGATTTTACATATTTTCGGTAGACTCTACATGCGGTGGATGCGCGCGCCACTAAACACCATAAACATTCAAAAAACAGATACATTTTATAAATATAATCGTTATTGTTAATAAATTATATAACACAATAAAATTAATTTTATAAAGAACTCAGGCTCTATTAAGGCACTAGAAAATGAATAAAATTTATAAATTAAATATTTTGTAATAAGCAAATTATTAAGAAGCCATTTTACCAAATCAAAAAAATTTTACAATCTAAGATACGTATTTGCATATCAAGTATTAACATAAATCTTAGATTGTTCTTGTACTTGTGTACGATTGATATTAAATATCGATCGATATTAAAAAAAAATAAAAGATAATTAAATATTATTGAAATTAAAAGGACCACATTATATAATATATTTGAATCATAAATTTAAAATCTTTTCATTTTTTTCTACGAAAGATTATCGCTTATATACTATATATAAAAATTTAGATACTCACCTTTTACTACTCATCAATTCTAATTCGAGAATATGCCCATTTGACATTAAACACGGCACAGCATGAGTTCTACAATCGTTAATTGGGAATGCAGTATGAAACTCAAAAAGCGCACCAATTTTTTTATTTATAGGAATATATCTTGGATCGATTATCTATTTTGGATAATATGAACAAAATTAGGAAATGAAGATATTATTGTTGGTCACACCAAAAACGAGAATGTCATTTGAGCGTGCAAACCATTTTACATTTAAAACATTTTTAGATATTTTTGAAATTGATATTTTATATGACTCACCTTAATTTAAAAAAACTATTACTCAACCCCCTTAATAACGGAGTGAATACGAAATGTATCAAGTCTGCACACGTTTTAAATTCTGAATTTAATCTAACTATGTAAATCACTACGTAAATCAAAAATCTAGTCTTTTTATAATTTAACCACTACACACTACAAAATTCTTGCCAGATTAAAAAAAAACATAAAAATTATGATTATTTACATATAAATAATTACATAAATAAAAAACATATCTTTGCGACAATAAAATACAAATATATAAGTAAAGCAAATAGTAAACAAGAACTAAATAAATTGTAACACTCTAGCGGTGAAATCATAAAACTAAATGTTTTAGTAAAATATTTTTACATCAAACAAAAAAAAAACCAAACTAAATTAATATAACTAATTAATGTACACGTATATTTAATAAAAATTAATTTTAAGTAATATATTATATTATAATATTTATGTGTTATTTGTTGTTTAATTATAAAAAAAAAAAAATATTTTGTTTTGCACACTCACACACACAAAGTCATAAACGGTACGTGTTATTTAAGTCATTCCACAAACAAAGTGGTGTCATTTTTTTTGTCTATAGTGTAAAATAATTTTACGTTATATAATTAATAAATGTTGAAAGACTTGGAGTATTATTTTATATTAATCACATTTTAATTAAATATAAATTGTACTTAAAATTAACAAATGTTTTACATAAAAAAGAAAATTCTACACAAACAACTTTGTTTTTTGGTAACCTATATATATATAAATACATAATCAATATCTACACATACAACATTTGTAAAATTTATTTAGCTTAGTATTTAAAATAAAATAATAAAAAATTATTATTATTCGTAATTTAATTGTTTTATTTAATGAAAGTGGTGCGGAATTTACGTATGTGCAGTGTGCACTGCAAATGAAATTGTACATAGTAGTTTGCCTATCTAATCGTAGATGGCACTGCATGATTTGTTTTGTTTCAATTTTATTTAAGCAATTAATAGTCAACATCATGGCGCTTGAAGCACAAGCCGGAGCTAAATTGTGGGACAAATTATCTATGTAAATATTTAGTATGGATATTAATCCGATATTTTACATTTTAGTGATGAACATTTGGTGTGGTTGGATTATGGATCAAAACGATGGAACGATCCGGATGCCAATAAAGGTTTACGACCGTTACTATGGGATGTGGATAATGAATTAAAATCGTGTCAATCGGTAGCAATAAAGGTAATTAATTTTAGCGTATTTCTGTTAAAAATTCAATGAAAACACTCAAGTTCGTTCAAATGGTAATACGAAAATGTTTCTGTGAGTAATCCCTGGCTATTTGTTAATTCGATTCAAACGTATTCCAGTCTTCGTAGTATTATTGGATTCTTATTTGAATTGAATCGATTTCGTTCGTTTCTTATTTAAACCAACTACGAATCTTGTACTTTGGAGATTCAAATAGGTTCGAATTTAATAAACGTTAGTAAACTGAGCTGAGAAAATTAATTTGGCCTAAAATTACAGTTAAGTTAATTAATGTAAATTAACAAAACGTACCTAGCCGAGCTAACTTAGAACTAAGTAGGTATCTGAAAATTAAATACCTTATTAGCATCCTAATTCCTTCAGTACTCAGATTAAATTCACTAAATTTAAGCAGTTGTTAAAAATTAGACGACTATGTGATTTTTATAATTATTATTAGGAACCGCGAATAATGCACATATCCAGCAAGTAATCCAAATATATTTTCATTACCATAGATCCGTCGAACCAAACTCAGAAATCTCATCATCCAAGACTATGCAGAGCTGGGAGAAGAATACCGCCTTGCCATCATACCAAAAACTAATCCAGCTCCAATTTACAAATCAACATTACTGCGATAAGTTCCTACAAGAGTAAAACATGAAAATTCTAAACTTTTAATTAAATTTTATTATTATAATTTTTTTTTTTTTTTGTATTGAATTTTTAATTAAACTAAATAATTATTATTAAGAATTCTATTTATTTATATTAAAAATTAAATTTTAATTGTATCACACAAAATAATAGTTTTTTTTTATCTAATGAATTTTTTTCATTTTTTTTTTTAAATAAAATTTGATTCGGTAATTTCTTTACAATAAAAAAATAAAAAGTAGTAGTGTAAACAAGTCAACTTTTGTATCTTTCATCATTCTACTAATCTACTACTACAATATTAGCATATATTTCTTGCATTAATATAACAGAAATTTGTAAATATAAGATTTAATTTTTGTTTTATTTTTTTATTTATTTACATTGTTTTTTAATTAATTAGTGTTTCTCTTAAATGGCGTACTTTAATTAAACCCATAAATAATTTTAATAATTATTATCCCAGAAATTGTACGAGTAATAATTAATTATATTCATACAAACTAAAATAAAAATTGTACTAGATTATTTTCGTTTTGATGCGGTTTTTTGTTTACAAATTGGAAATCAACCTTAATAGTAATATAAGACTATAAAGAAAAAATATAGTAGATATATGGTTACACTGTTAAAATAAAATGTTGTACGGCGATTTTATTGTGTTACACGAACTTTCGTGTGCTCCGCTTCCTCTTCGCCGCCTGACGAATTATTTGATTCGGGACTTTCATCTGTGCTATTTGATGTATTTGTATCGGGACTGCGGCGTACATACTGAGGCTGGGTTACACCTTTAACACAATCCTCGTTTATGTGAACACTTTTTACGTCTGAGCCGGGTACTTCAAACATTGGTTCGAGAAGTAAAGTTTCCTAAAAAAGACATTTGTAAGTATACTAAGTAAGAATAAAGTTTATATATTATATTCCTTACCATAATAGCTCTTAAACCTCGTGCTCCAGTCTGTCTCTCCATTGCTAATGTTGAAATTGCTTGGAGCGCATCTGGTGTAAAAGATAATTCAACTTGGTCCATTCCAAGAAGGGTACGGTATTGAGGTACTAAAGCGTTTTTCGGTTCCGTTAAAATTCTAACAAGCATACTTATGTCTAAACTGTGGAAAGGCACTAAAACTGGAAATCGGCCTACAAATTCCTGGAAACACAAAATCACAAATTAGTAAAACTTTTCACACCTATTAAATTAGTAACCGCATATAAACCACAGACTTACCGGAATCATTCCGAATTCAACTAGATCACGTGCTTGTACTTTCCGCAAACAAGCATCCCGTTCAAGTTGATCATTATCCATGGGTGCTGCTTTACCTTGAGCCGCTCGTCTTCCATCAGCGTTACTCGAGGGCATACCAAATCCTAAATATTTCTCATTAATTCGTCGCGCAATTAAACGATCAAGTCCTGTGTAAGCTCCCGAAGCCACAAACAATATATTCGTTGTATCCACTTGTACTGTTTCACCGCGTAATTTACGTGGTGAATTACGTTCAGGCACATTTACGATGGTACCTTCCAACATTTTTAACATACCTTGTTGTACACCCTCTCCGCCAACATCTCGCAATTGATGTATCCCGGGAACAGCTCCAATTTTATCAACCTCATCCAAAAATACGATTCCAGTTTGTGCTCGCTCTACACTATAATTAGCGTCTTGTAGTAACTTTGCAATAACAGATTCAATATCTTCTCCCACATAACCAGCCTGGGTAAGTGTGGTACAATCACAAATCGCAAAAGGAACATCTAAACATTTGGCTATTGTTTGGGCGAGTAAAGTTTTACCCGAACCCGTTGGGCCCAACATTAAAATGTTACTTTTTTCTAATTTCAATTCGTGTGATTTTTTATCCAATAGCTCAGATCCCAAATGATTGTGTTGTGATTGTGGCGGTGTTACAGGTGGACGTGGTACTTCCGATGGCGATGAACTCATCATTGTATGACCAATTCCGGATATATGAAGTAAATCATTGCGGCCCATTGATTCATTTTGTTGCTGTTGTTGAAGCGCTGATGTATTTGGCAAATTATGATAAATACGTTTATAGTGATTGTATACGGCAACGGATAGTACTTTTTTTGCGAGCTCCTGTCCCACAACGTGCCGATCTAAATATTCCATAATTTTTTTGGGTGGTGGTGGTGGTTTATTTTGTCCCTTGAGTTCTTCTTTAACCGTTTTCTTAGAATCAACTTCGCTGAGCACCACAAAAAAGTGATGACATTTTTCACATTTTACAAAACGCGTAGAGCTAACAAATGTTTCGACATGGGTGCACGGATCACCACATTTTGGGCACGAAAGTGTATTTTTTTTGTTTGGTGGTTCTTTACCGCCGCCACCGCTAGCTGCACTGCTACCACCACCGCCTGAAGTTGGGGCTGAGGAGCCACCAGATCCACCGGTTGGTGGTGGCGGTGGTGGTGTATCTTTTGTTGATTTATCACAGATGTACGATATATGAAATGGACGTATTGTGTTCAGCGAGGTACACGGATCTGTTGCTATTACGTATAGTAAACCTGAAACGAAATAAATAAACAAAAAAAGTTCAAATTAAATTTCACATCTCTTTCACTTTTTACAAATCACAAAATATTTCATTGCCCTCAAGCATTGGTCTCGAAACACAAACTAAATTACTGACTGATTGTCTACTCTAAGTCTAAATCGCAACAGATTGGGAAGACAACAACAAAGCGAATTCAAAAGATTGGAATTTTAATTGAATTCCAAATAAGGCCAATTATTCTCAAGGACGTACGTTAGCCCTAACATAATGTTTTTACCATAGAACTAAAATTCGATTAAATAATCGGGTGAATTAAATAATTTCATGAAATTCTTTTAAGAAAGTGCGTAATCGAAATTTAATAAATTTAATTGTAAGATTGATTACTGGAAATTGCGTCGTCATATTTTGCCTTTCACATTCACGGATCGTGCTGGATTGTGCACAAGTTATAGATATGAAGACATTTAAACTTATAACTTTGAACTTCAAATCAATGCGTACGTGTTTGCCTAAATTTACACAAAGATTGCCCAACGAAGAATTAAATACGACAGCATGAAAACACATCAACGGCTTAATTTGGGCCGATCCCAAAATTAATGTCCCAGGCGCATACATTGCTGGGAATGGACTACTTCTCAGAAATCCTGATGCCAGAAATAGAAAGGGATGAAACAGTACCAACAGCTCAACGAACTAAACTTGGTTGGATGATGTTTGGAGCCATTAAACCAATCACTAGTGAACACTAAATACAAACAATGATTTCGCCGGCTGTAGACAGCAACCTACAAAGAATTTGGGAAATTGAGGAAGTAGAAGCATTTAAACAACTATCATTAGAACAAGCACAGTGTGAAGAAGTGTTTAAACAAGGTTACACGCGATTACCAGATGGGTATTATGAAGTGATGTTACCACTAAACGAAGGAGTAGAATTAGGCAAATCAAAAACTAGGCCATAGCGAAAGTTTTCCAAGTAGAGAAACGTTTCAAAAACAATCCTACCTTTAAGCAGGGCCATCTTAAATTTATGAACATATATTTGGAGGGTGGGACACATGGTTCCAGCAGAATAATCAACTAACACGAAATGTTTCTTACCACACCACAACAGGAAACATCCTCAACGAGCTGCAACTAGTCGGGCCAACTCTTCAAACAAGCACTTTTCCATCATTTTAAGATGGAGAAAACATAAATTTGTTTTCACTCTCAACATTCAAAAGATGTACCGAAAAATTAAAGTCGCAAAGAAACATCAAGATTAACAAACAATTCTTTTGTGAGATGATCCCAACAAGGACGCTTTACCAGCTAGCACAGGATAAGAAAGCAAACTTTCCTAGAGCTGCAGAAATTTTGAGGAGAAATTTTTTATGTTGACGACGTGCTTTCAGGAGCAAGTTCATTAGATGCCATAACTACGTTGCAAAATGATTTAATACTACTTTTGTCGTGTGGGAAGAGAAAATCAAATCTGAGAAAATGGTACAGCAATACCAAAGACGTGTTAGAAAGGGTTCCAGAGGAAAACGAGAGCTTGCTAAGTTTGAAATTAAAGAAGATCATACAATACAAATATTAGGCATATTTTGGGACCCTAAGGAAGACTCATTTAGTTTCAAAACTCCATCTCCGCTAATTACAAATAAGGAAAATACTAAAAAACTTTGTTTATTAAACATTGCCAAGATATTCCATCCATTAGGCTGGGATAGCTCCAGTTACTATAACCGCAAAAATATTAATGAAAAGGATTTGGTACACCGAGAAACCAGTGGTTAAGCTTTCAACAACAATTACAATTACTAGATAATCCAGATCTCCAAGGACTGCTAAGAGACTGTTAGGCATGCTAGCTTTCTGTATAATCTGCGTCGGGAATGCTAATGCAGCACCAATACTTAAATCCATACCGATATACTCAAATTTATACAACACCGCTTCCAGAACTTTATTAACCAGGCAAATCACATTAAAATTCAAGAGTTCGAGAGAATACGTTAGGAATATATTTCGAAAATTTTGTAGAAATGACATTGGCTCAAGAAGAATGGAAAATTATAGTCTACTATAATCTAAAAAATTATTGGGTTGAGCAACAACAACTAACGAATTGCGTGAAACATTTAACACAACTACATACATATGTTCATTTCCAAAGGAAATAACGATTGATGCACAACTTTGTCAATTTACGGTGACATACATATTTATTGGATCAACTCCATTGCATTGACGATGCAAATAACATATTAATGGCTAATCGAAAATTATCCGATACTAGACGGCGACGAGCAGTTATTAGTTTTGTTGGTCCATTAGCCCATGACTTTTTTGCAAATAAATTATAATACCTATAAAGGACATAACTATACTTTTCCATAGTAAACTTGCGGTCAATGCTTAGACAATAGAATTAGAATGGACCGCTAATACAATGACAGTTCAATGTAATTTTCAAATAAATGATGATGCCAACATACAACTAGCGGTCAAGAGGCAAATTGCGGCAAAAACGAAAACTAAAGATTTGTCAAAGTTGTTAACATTGTAGTATCTGTAATATCGACAGATGCAATATCTGTATAACCGACTCTAGATAGTAGGCTACGCTACTGACGGCGATAAATACAGGAACATGGGAAAGGGCCGAGGAATAATTATTAGTATTGGCGCCGAGCTGTGAACGAGATATACATATATTGAATTCCAAAATATTCTTTTGTATTTTCCACGCGAGCAAGTCGCGGAATAAATACTTATATGTGCTAAAGAGTGTGTTTCATTTCTACAATTGGCGACGAGGATATAAATATAAAAAATAAAAAAAATAAAAATGGATGACGAAATTTTCGGAAACAAAGCACCAGTTAACAAAGGTAATTTTGTTTTTGGGAAATTATAAAATGAAAAAAAAAGAATCATTAACTGTGTGTGATAAAAGTATTAAATGGCCTGTGTGGCAAAATAGGAAAAAAAAAAAGAAAAACCGGTGAGGCTATTTTAAATGCTGTGGTTATTTAAATGCTGTGTGCGATTAACTGTGGGATAAAAATTATTAAATGGCCTGTGTGGCAAAATAGGAAAAAATAAAAGCCGGTGAGGCTATTTTAAATGCTTTGTGCAGAGGGATGATTAACTGGAGATTATTTTAAATGCTGTGTGCAGAGAGGGATGATTAACTGTGTGATAAAATTATGTATTAAATGGCCCGTGTGGCAAAATAGAAAAAAGTCAGTGAGGTTATTTTAAATGCTGTGTGCCGAGGGATGATTAACTGTGAAATTATTAATGGCCTGTGTGGTAAAAATGCTGTGTGCAGAGAGGGATGATTAACTGTGTGATAAAATTATTAAATGGCCTGTGTGGCAAAATAGAAAATAAAAGGTATGGAGATTTGGAAAAACTAATTCGATTGTATCGGTTTAGGAAAATCGTTAATGGTACCATCTAATGTAAAGCCATTCTTGTGTGACATATTGGGAAATTCAGTTGGAAAAGAATGGGAGAAGTGGAAAAGGAACTTTTCATTGTTTTTAAAAATAAATATAATCACCGATGCTGAACAAAGGAAAGATTATTTATTATATCTGGCCGGAGAGCAAGTGCAAGATGTCGTAGCTGAATTGGCAGAAGAGGTACACATTATTCGCCCACCAGAGAATGACGATGTGTTTATTAAATTAGTTAGAGCGTTGGATGAGCAATTTTTGCCAAAACAAAATGATGCTATTGTACAAATGGTATTTCAAAATTTAGTGCAAGAACCCGACGAAAAATTTCAAAAATTTGTTCTGCGATTGAATCAGCAAGCAAAGAAATGTGGTTTTGATGACCATAAAGATAAGTTTATACGAAACCAAATTGTTGCAAAATGCCAATCAGGCAGGTTGCGTCGCGAGGGTTTGGAGAAACCTGAGACACCATTGCAGCACATTATCGATAAGGGTATTGCATTTGAAATGGTACATGAACAAGAACTGGCCATAAAAGGAATTGCAAAACAGAACACTGTAACTATAGATTCCACCGTGAATAAAATAACCAACATAAAAGAATGTTCTCGATGTGGCAGTAAAACCCATGATGCTAAATACTCTGAATGTCCGGCAATAAACCGAAAATGTTTCAAATGTGAAAACAAAGGTCATTTTGCGAGTAAATGCCGCACACCAGGTTGGGAGCAAAATCGAAACGGTCGAAGTGGTAGTCGTGGTAACGAACGAAAAATTTCGGTGAACGTAAATTCCGAGGTAGTGGAAACGGTCATGGAACGAATTCAAAAAAATTCTGGAATTCCGGAAACAACGATGATCGGGCCAATGAGACTGAAGCTGTCCGAAATGTGCAAGACAACGAACTGGGATATATATTCTGTATCGATTGTCCAGAGGGAAATGAAATTGGTTGTATTTTAGGCGGGGTTAAGCTGAACATGATAATTGATTCTGGATCAAAGCAGAACATTATTGATCAAAATAGCTGGGAGATGTTGAAACAGAAGAAGATTAAGATTGTCAACATGGTCAAATTACCGGATAAAAGTTTTAAGGCTTACGGTGGATATTCATTAGAAGCTATTGGGGTTGTTGAAACTGAAATTAGCATTGGGAAAAATAGAACCATAGCGAAGTTTTACGCGGTAAAAAACACGGGTAACCCATTATTGGGTTTATTTACGGCAAAACTATTAAAAGTTTTAAGAATAAGACCAGAAGTGGATGTAAACAGTATTCAACAACTGCGACCACTGGGTAAAATTAAAGGGATAATTTATGATTTGGCCATTGATGAATCAGTAAAACCAGTTGCACAGCCTTACCGCAGAGTTCCAGTTTCCATTGAACAAGCGGTATCAAAGGAAATTGAGGAATTAATAGCACTAGAAGTAATTGAATCTGTGAAAGGTGCACCAACATGGATCTCACCAATGGTCGTGGTACCAAAAGGAAATGTTGTTATTTAATTGATTTAGTTTATGTTGTTATTTAATTGATTTAGTTTATGTTGTTATATAATTGATTTAGTTTATTATATTAATGAATTTTTGATTAAAATTAAAATGGGAAAAAACGAAGAAAAGAGAAGGAATAAAGGAAGGAAGAGAAAAGGAAGGAATAAAGGAAGGAAGAGAAAAGGAAGGAAGAGATGTAGTATCTGTAATATCGACAGATGCAATATCTGTATAACCGACTCTAGATAGTAGGCTACGCTACTGACGGCGATAAATACAGGAACATGGGAAAGGGCCGAGGAATAATTATTAGTATTGGCGCCGAGCTGTGAACGAGATTTATATTGAATTCCAAAATATTCTTTTGTATTTTCCACGCGAGCAAGTCGCGGAATAAATACTTATATGTGCTAAAGAGTGTGTTTCATTTCTACAAACATCAATAAATTTTTATTTAATTTTTGGCTCCTTTTCGTGTATTTTCTATTTTGTCACCGTTTTATAGTTTTAAATTCAATTTAATTTGATTTGAGATATTTTAATTGTGATTTTTGCACAAAATTTTTCCTCGGTTTCTTTTATTTTTACTGAAAATGGGGAGAAAGTGTGTCGTAGTTGGGTGTGATATCAGTTTGCCATTGACAGATAAGACTGTTTCTTTGCATCTGTGAGTACAAAAATAAATCTTTATTTTAATATTCAGTGCTTGCAACTGCTTATAATTTCAAATATTGGACTCGATTCTGCAACGTTAAAATTCATGTTATGTTATTTTATTTCCCCGCTTCCTATATGAATTTGTATTGAAAAAACAAAAATAACAAAACATAACATAACATTTTGGAAGGCAGAATCGGGCCTATTAATGATGTTTTCTTTTATAAAATTTAATCTTAATGTTGATTTTTCGATTATTCCTAATAAATTAAATGGTAACGAACTTTTTAGTTAGCGAATTCGCCACGATTTGCCTCTTGACCGCCACTGTATGTTGGATCGCATATGAAGTAAGCAACTAGCAGTCCATTTCAAAATATATAGTCAAAGGGTCAATGATATATGCAGATTTATCGATAATGCAGTATTATTTAATACGTGGAAACATAGTACGGGATAACTTCTAAAGATGTCAGCTTTAACAATTTTTAATTTTTGGTAAATAAACAAAAAAATAAAATGAATTTTTTTTATAATTCATGTCTAGTTGTCAGTTTTATTCGTATTTTTTGCTTTTGTTTACATTTTTGTTTCGAAACAACAAAAAAAAAAAAATTAAAAAAAACTACTAGTGCCATCTTTAGAATTAATCCATCTATCGCCGGTTTTTGACGGTTAATGTCCTTTATAGGTATTATAATTTATTTGCTTTTTTGGGGTAGTAGGACATCTCTAATATTAAACATACAAATGACAAACTTCCAACTTTGTTTTAGTAACATAACAAAAACGGTAAACAAGCTATGTAGGTAGCATCAGAAGTAGATCAAATAAAAACCACATAGCTATTCACAAATCTTGCCCTAAATACTGTGTTAAATCTGCTTAACTATCAAAATAGTCAGAGAGAACTATTAAATAACGTTATTGGCATACATCCAGGAAAGATCAACCCGCTCACTTTGACAATAAAACAACTTGAAGAGCAGCTGACTGTAATATATCAGAACACTCCCAGAACATTATCAATTGCTGGAAATAAGGCAGAGCAGCAAACGGAATCCGAATTCAACAAATGTCATAGCATTCCAGAGCATGAATACTGATATTCACGGTAAAATCAAATATATTTAAGTACGAATTAAGCAGATTCGAGCATACCAGGAACAATCAAAGGAACAGGGACTTTAACAGTGCAATCAACATGCTTAATTAAGTATCAGGGAATAATCAGAGCAGGGTATCGCACTTCAACAAATTCCTTAAACAAATCATTCCTGCCAGTAATGAACATCTCAGTGCAAATAATAAAGGCTCAACATTCCGGAACCTTTCAACAAATCGAAGAATTCTTAACCCAATAGGATTAGTTTCCATAGAATATTGATGAAATTAAGCAAGCAATTAAATATTTAAAATCATAACACGGTGTACATCAGTATTCTGTATAATGTGTCTTATGGAACACTATTTAAAAATATTGTATTAATTGTAAGATGCAACAGAGTTTTTAGCGACGATAGAAAGGGCAAGTCAATCGTTATTGTTATATTCAATGAAAATTGTTTATTTTTTATTTTTTTTATAAGCTTTTATATTTTATCAAGTGATTGATCATTTAGAAGTTCGCTCTAGAAAGTAGTCTTCCTGATGATTAAGTTGACAGGTACAGTTTCATTCTAGTATGTTTACACTCCCGCTCAATTTAAACCCAAACGAAGTTTACAATTTTGATACATTGTTTTTGATAATGCTTTGGCTAAACAATCAGTTATCTGATTTGTTGACACAGCTACTAGCTTTAACTTTCCCTGTTCAGGGCCCGTATTCTTGAAATTCACCGAAAAAAGCCGCCGGTGACTTTGGTATAAAACAATTTAAATGTTCGACTGAAATGACGTATTTCACTAGAAAATTATCGGCGACTTTTTCGGTTGAATTTCAAGAATACGGGCCCAGGCCATTCCAAATCAATTATCATACCATTCAATATCTTACTTAACCAAATTACCTCACAGGCAGCATAAGTTGTAGCGACATATTCTGCCTCAGTTGTTGATATTAACGATTTATTGTTTCTTACTTGCCCATAAAACTGTATTTCCATAAACTTGTACCAAGTCGATTTTCTATCCGAGTTATTTGCCCAATCGGAATCGACATAGCCTTGTAAGTACTAAGTACTGAATTTTGACAATAATAAACAAGTTTTATATCTTAAAACTTTCTTCAAGTGTGCACCAATGTTCAGAACCGGCTTTTTCTTGATATATACTAAAGTAACCAATAGCATAACAGATATCTGGTCTTGAACTTAACACAAGGTACATAAGTATACCAATCAGTTCGCAATACGGTTGATCAGTTTTATTTTCATCACTGACTGGTTCCAACTTTAAGCCGCTTTCAATAGGGGTAGAGACCGAATTGCAATCGGTCATTCCAAATTTCTCAAATATTTTCTTAATGTGCTTGTTTTGGTTAAGATACATAAAGAAATCTCTCATTTTGCACTCTTTGAACAGTTGATCCTTGACATGATTCAACTGCAGCTTACTTGAACTGCATAATAACATGTCATCAACATATGGATGGGTCAGAAGCTATAAGGCCTAACTCCACTTTTCGAAAATTTTTCAATTGTGTTATATTACAAGAGTTCACAACTAACTAGATAGTAATATAACACAATTGAAAAATTTTCGAAAAGTGGAGTTAGGCCTTATAGCTTCTGACCCATCCATAATCATTTTCACCGTAATCAGATAGATATGCTGTCCTCTTAATTTCACAATTATATCTTGTACAAATCGTATTATCGTCATATTCTGTACCCGATTACATAACGGAAGAATTTGGCGAGACATATTTCTCAATACTAGTAAACGATTCTTGTGTTCATGCTTCTGTTTCACTGACCGAAATTTTGTCATTTACTTTATTTATTTCTCGAATTTGGTCATCAGAAAATAGCACCTCTTCTTTATCAAAGTCGAAACACCTCTAATCGAATTTAACATGATTTGATCGAAAAATTTGTTTATACATTTTGCCAAATAACAAGTAACAGCTTTCACCATCATATCCAAGATATATATAGTCTTAACCTTTTCATCGAACTTGGATCTCAATTGCTTCGGTATATAAACAAATGCACGACACAAGGTGTTTTATTTTCTAAAGCAACAGTAGGACTTCTATATAGAATTACGTAGATGTTTTGCGTGTTTCACCTTATAATTTCTTTGGCAATTTGGCTCCATTAAGCATGGCCCTTACCTTTTCTACGAGACGCCAAATATTCACCACCATTGTTACACTTTAGACTTATTTCTCAGCAAAAATACTACCGTTACGTACATGTAATCGTCGATAAATGTTACAAAATATCTGTAACCATCAACGATATTAGCTTCTGCAGGCCCACACACATCTGAGTGTACTCTCTCTAATGGTCTTGAAGTTGCTGGTTTTTTTCTTGTACAAGGACTTTGTCTTATTTTGCCTTTTACAAAATTTTCGCAGAATTGCAAATTATCTTTTATTTATTTATGTATTTATTACCAGCACTAACAAATAGCAAAGGTTACAATACTAATAGAATATGTACAGTCCCTGGCCAAATTATTAGACGCACATCAATTCTGTTGGGAAATGTTGACTTCTGGCGACTTATGTATTTCACTAAATATTTGTATAACCTAGCCATACGAAACTATTATGTGCACAGGTGCATTCAAAATACAAAGATTTACTTTGTACTAAATAATATTTGTACTAAAAGTAGAAATACATTTTTTATCTAAATTAGAAATATTTTTAAAAAAAAATATTTCTAGATGAGCTAGCTCAAAATATTGAGTGGATGCATGTTCAGTATTATTGACTCTATACGTTTCTTTCATTTAGCGTTTTGTGCTATTTAAGCTAGAAATAGCTCTCAGGGCATTAAATAAATGTAGATTAATATGAATAAAATTAGTACTTATTACAACAAGTAATTTTAGCCCTTATAATTTTGCATACACAAATAAATTTACATTTTCCAATTAAAAAAATAACTTTTGTTCGTTTATTAAATACGATAAGTACTAATTAGTACATATACCAACAAGTACAATACTAATTTTAAGTATTATTATCTAAATTTATAATGCCCTCAGAGCTATTTCTAGCCTAGATAGCACAAAACGCCAAATGAAAGAAATGTAGAGTCAACAATACTGAACATACATAGATAAAAAATGAATTTCTACTTTTAGTACAAATATTATTTAGTACAAAGTAAAACTTTGAATGCACCTTAACACATAATAGTTTCGTATGGCTAGGCTATAAAAATGTTTAATGAAATACATAAGTCGCCAGAAGTAAACATTTCCCAACAGAATTGATGTGCGTCTAATAATTTGGCCAGGGACTGTACATTTTCTATTAGTATTGTAACCTATGTACCTTTTTTAACAAAATATCGTATCATTAACAAATACCGCCAGATTGATTGTCGTTGATCTACCAGAAAAAAACCCGTGTTGTTGGGGAACAATTAAGTTTTTGATATTAAAATAAATACAATCTTTGACAAATTTTTCAAAAAGTTTAGGGATAACAGATAAAATAGCTATTCCTCTATAATTCTCAACTAAATTTTTTGGCCCAGATTTAAATACTGGGATTACATACGAGGGTTTCCAACACTGGGGAAAAATACTTTGCCTAAGGCTGTAATTAAATAAATGTGCTAAATGCCACTTAAGGCTTCGGAACAATTATATAAAAGTAATGAGGGAATACCATCAGGGCCCATAGACAATTTAGTATTGAAACCATCTAAAGCCGTTTTAATTTGTTCCCACGTAAAAGAAGAAATACGGTGAATATGAATGACAATGTCATGGTCAGAGACAGATGTCAAAACATTATCAAAATAATTATCAAATAATTCGCAAACAGAATTTAGAACATTAGCTTCCCTAACTCATGGGTATTGGATAACCGACAGACTTCCTTTTAGTTTATATAATGCCAAAAGCACGATGGATTTGACTTGATACCAGATTCAATTTCTAACAAGTAATTACCATACATAAATTGATTCAAAACCTTAAACTCATACCGAAGGAGAGAATACAATGCATAATCAGCAGATGCGTTCGTTATTTTATACCGTTTGTGTGCCTTGGTTTTACGGTTATATAAATTAACAAGTTTTTTGTTGAACCACTTTTCACGATACGAATTATGTTTGTTTACAGTTTTTTTAATAAATAGATCCATGCCCGCATACAAAATTTCGTAAAATCGGTTAATCATAATTTCGATATCCTGCTCATTATAAAGGAAATCCCAGGAAATATTTTCAAGATATCCATTTAGAAAGACATAATCACCATTACTAAAATCAAAAATTAAAATATTATCATTTAGAATATAATCGTCAAAACATTGAAAACTTAATTTAATTAACAACGGTAAATGATGAACGCTTGATGAGCGAGCCAGGTCTTCACAAGGTTGCACAGATGGATGTAAACTTTCGTCAGTAAAAACCAGATCCAGAAGTGAGCCATTATGATTGTGCACTTCATTATGTTGCCTTAGACCCATATCAAAAAATGACTCAATCACCAAGGAGGTATTGGCAGTGTTACCAAACGGTGTGAGTATTCCGTCAATTCGTTTCCAATTTAAGTTTGGGAAGTTAAAATCTCCCACGATGCACAAGCTAACATTTTTTTTCCTTAATACCTTTAACCATTTGATGATTTACAATCTGGCATAACCTTCGGTTGTTAATATGTCCATTTTGTTTGTTATAACTGTAATAAGTAAACTTGATCAAATACAAGCCACCATTGAGTAAAGCTTCGGCCACTACTTTATCGTTCAAGGGAGAGTTTCGGAATATCGATTTTAGAAATCTCGGTTTACAAAATCTCGGTTTTCAAAATCTCGGTTTTCAAAATCTCGGTAAATAATGAATCGGTCAAATAATTTTTTTGAACCATTTTCCAATTTTGTGTCCATACCATCAGGATCGAAATTTTAATGCTTTATAGTAAGAAATACTTTCTGCAGCAGGCACAAAAGCTAGACTTTTAAGCATGCGAATTTGAATGCTAAAATTTTCGTCTGTTCCATATTTTACTGCACAACCTTGCGCCTGCACTCTACGCCAGATAATTTACCCGAAATGGAACAAACATTCTTTGTAGACTGCCTCCGGGAAAAAATTCGTAAGTGCAGATACGCTAGCCTTTTCAAAATCCGCAATCACTCTTAAAGGATTTAAATTTATATTCCACACTTGACTTTTTGAACTCACAATACAAACAAGTAGCGGGACGATCTCTTGCTCAATTTTCCCATCAATAGTGAGAAGCTGGCGCATAAACAATGGGACCACCTCCGAACGTGCCGTCCATCAGCCAACACTCAGCCTCAGCAAGGAGCTGTAAGCTCGAAGGTGTTCCGAGAAGGATATACACACACACACACACTTACACATACACTCACACATACACTTACATATTCACTTACGCATACACATACACTCATACACTCGCAGCATGAGAGATACATAATCGCAAACCGGATCTCAAAAGCTCAGTTTTGAAAAATAAATTTTTATTAATTCGGGCGGCCCGAATTAATAAAAATTAATTTTTCAAAACTGAGCTTTTGAGAACCTAGATTTTGAAAATCGAGATTTTAAAAACCGAGATTTTAAAACCGAAATTTTAATATCGAGATTTTGAAAACCGAGATTATGTAGCCAACCCATCGTTCATGATGATGAAAGCTTTGCTGTTCTTAAAAAACACAATACCTCCTTGCTTCTATATACGACTGACAGATAATAAATCAGGTGCAACGTCCGGTACAAACAGAACATTGTACAACAACCCCATTTCCTCCCGCTCATTGACAAGAGTACTGATCCACCACTAACTGGTTTCATAGACACTTTATTCTTGGCAATACCAACTGGGAGTGAATATCATTTTCTGAGGCATGATTTTTTTATTTTTGTTCCAACAACTGGTTGTTTTGTGTATGACCTTTCTTTTTGCAAATAATCAAATAGGAATGGTACTACTACTTATCCAGCTTGATTTTCGTCTTATTTAATACCTCGGTTGCAGTAACAACCAATTCATAATAGTCAGGTAACAATGAAAATGAATAACTACTTGTATTTCTTTCATTTCACCTTCCGCTGCCTTAAATACTCTGATATTTTTGTCAAAACTCAATAGATACTCTGCGATTACTTGATTGTCATCACATTTCATATGTATTAATTGTTTTAGATATAAAACTTTGTGTGGCAATGCTTTTTCTTTCAAAAATGCTAAGTAAGGCACACCAGATTTCCAGATATTCTGGCTTCAATACATCATCCGGTATTGTGGTAATATGCGATTTGACTCCTTTGGCAACTAGCAGCGACTCTAATTTTGCATGAAGGAAAATCCTTTCCAGCTAATTTAAAAACACCATTTTTGCGTGTCTGAGAACTCTATAACATGTAAAATGCAACAGAGATTTTAGCGACGAATGAAAAAAGGCACGTCAATCGTTATTGCTATATTCCACGAAAATTGTTTATTTGTTTTTTATTTTATTTTAACAAAAGCTTCTACTTTTTATCAAATCATAGTTGATCATTTAGCAGTTTGTTCTAGAAAGTAGTCTTCCTGATGATTAAATTGACAGGTATATAATTTCGTTCTAGTACTTTTACATTAATATCCCTGTTTGAATCTTAGTTCCAAAATTTACCCAATATTCTATATTGGTAACTGAGCGCAAGAGAACCGCTAGAGAAGTAGAGGTTTCACAACAAGTCTGCTTAGTTATTCTTAAAAAGTTCATTTCAGACTTAAAATTTAAAAATACGCGTTTATACATTTTTTTTTTATTTTTTCTTAACAAATCATAAAAACTGTTTCATATTCTGATCTCTGTACAAATTAATAACATTTTAAACCCAACCTATCTACTCTGTTTAAAGGCCAAACATTCCAAAAAAAATAGAAATTTGCAAAGTCAAAGCAATACTTCAGGATCTGTTAACGAAATACATTTCATCACGCAACCATATTCCAAACGATCGACCTAAAATTTTACCTGTACTATTTTCCCATTAACTAATTATACATTCCACAAAACTATTTATGCGCCATCGAAAAAAATTATCACGTTGCACAGCGCCTGTAGATGCTAATTAAATTGATTAACAGAAATTAATTCAAACTCGTAGTCAGCTGAAATCTTGTTTTCAGAATTTTCAAGTACAAAAAAAAACCAGTTTTATGTGGCAGCATTCATTTATCGCGTAATATTTATTCTTTTCTGTTGATATTTCGCGATGTAGTATACTTATTAAAAACAATCCGAATAACTTGTTGTTATATGGAACATCTTTTTCATGTAACAATAATAAGGCATAACTTATTTATTTAAACAACAAAGCTCCATCCACCATGACATAAAAAACAAATAAAAACAAGACTGCAATGAAAATTTTTTTTTGTTCAACTTAAAAAAAAAAACTTTAATTAATTTCACCACGACCTTGCCCCTATACGGGATTAAGTATGTTGTTGTTGTTGATAATATAAAATTATATAAAATAATTGTAAATTATTTATATGCAAACACACTACAACTTTTACTGCATTACACAATTGGTTTTCTATCAAGACCATGTATGTGCGCGCGTTCTCGTTATTATCGAGTGATTTACCTTCAAACCGCAATTTGATTTTTCATTTTGTTTTGTGTTTTAATATTTTCATGGAAAACTTTATAAACGATCGAATTGAAAAATACCAATCAAGCGACTGTGGTTTGTTTTATTATTTAATTGCTTTTTGCATCTAAATTGTTGTGGAACAAGTGTAAATCAATTTTCGTGGCCATCAAAGAATATGTACGACTTTATTTTAGCGTAATGAGAGCTTATGTAAATCATATAAATATTGTTGAGGCATAAGGTTAAAAGTAAAAGAGGCGCTCTAATTTTATGTATTGGGCCGATATTATACTCGTTCTTCTGTAATTGCAAGATGAATTGTAAATGATTTGAGATTGTTAGTATTGGCAGGAGGATCATCACGAATGTTGAAATAACTCGGAATATTTGGCTCCTTCAGTGAATTCCTATAAACCAAATTTTGACCTTAGGCTTTTAATATTAAAATTCGACAATGATAATCAAGTTTGTTTCAGTAGCACCATATCCTGTCACAGATTTAGCAAAGACAAATTCTAGATAAAATTTCAACACTAAAATGTTATACCACATAAAGCGTTAAGGGGAAAGTTGCCTAAGTCGTACCGGTGCTAAGTGCTTAAATCGCACCTCATTGATTTCAAGAATATTTTTCCCGCCAGACAAATGGCATAGTGTATAGTTATACTGTTCCGCTGTACTTATGCGCATAGAAAGTGCACGCGTTTCAATGAATTTAGAATGCTTCTGGTAAACAAATTCATTTATAGTCAATTGGGTGTAATTTTCATTTGGTGTGTGGAAGCTCCTAAGGTAAGAAAACACTAGTTAAATACATTTTGGTTGCTTAGTATAAGTTATATTAGTGATTTGTTTGCCTCTAGCAATTTTGTGAAATATTTTTTCAAAATAGTTATGGGATTTTATAAACTGACATGCACGCTGTGTCTTATCTCATACCCACTTACGCTTCTTAAGTCGTACCAGCGGTACGCCTTATAACTTCTCTACTTCAATGATAAATAATAAAGACTCATTGTCCACAGTCCACACCAACTCCAGAATAGAATATTGAAACTGAAGAAAATGAAAGTCTGACACACTTCCATCGACCTCTAGGACCTACACAAGTAGTGACAAATACAGAAATTGAAACACTTGCTGTCGATACTGTTGATATTATTGTCTCAGATTCAGTCTCCAGCTTGTCACATCAGACTTCGAGAGAAATAAAGACAAATTTGAATATGCTGGGTCCAGTTCCACGTTTTAATAAAAAAACGCAATAGCACAACCTCATCGAAGGAATTAATTTCTTCTCCGTTTAAGATTGACCTCCAAAATAAAGAAGATATGAAGGAAAATTCTGTTTAACGTAAATTACAAAAAGAAGAATGTAAAACGGAAAAGGTGAAGAATAGTGAAAACTACGATTGGTTTTGTAAAATATGCAACGATATCCGTGAATAAACATGATTCAATGTTTAAAATGCAAGTTTTGGATCATGATGTATGCGGCGGAGTTACAAAAACAACAAAAAATTATTGTATTGACTGTAAATGAAGATATAGTTGGGTTAATAAAATATAATTGTTTAAATTTAAACCATATACGTATTTATTTAATTTTAGTTTGAGGTACGACTTAAGTAGGAGTAGAAAGTACGACTTAAGGTACTGGTTTCCTTAGTCGTACCGATTTCAATTTTTTTAATTCCATGGGTTTAAAGAAAATGTGTGCAGACTATTTATTTTTTGCAATAAATAAAAGCAGAGTTTACTATGGTTTCCAAAGATACTCATTTGTGTTTACTAATATATTCTCTGATTTCTGAAAACTTTTACTTAAGAGGTACGACTTGAGCAACCTTACCCCATACATATTAAGACTCCTTATCTCCAATACTCTATTGGCAACGAAAGCTTTATATTTCTGAATATCTCCTTGTATCCGAGACTCCTATGGTTGAATCAATCCATGCGATAGTTGGTGCTTGCTGTATTTCCAATTCTTGTTATACTTGTTTAAGTAATTTAGCCAACAGAAGAATGCCATTTTCCAGCCTTGGTAATGCTGCTGTTTTGGCTACTATAAGGCTAATGTTAACTTCATTCTCTTTATTCGTTATTTTTAGATAAACGCGGGCGGCATATGTGTGTTCTGAAGCACCACTGCAGCCGAGAACCTCAATCTGTGATTCAGGCGTGTAATTTATCCATCTTAGAATTTTTAGATCGTTGAAAAGTTTTAATTTGTCTCTTAAGTTTACCCACTTTTCACCTATATGGCTTCAGGAAATGGTGCATCCCAATTGAGGCCGATGGGCCACATCTTTTTAACATTATCTTTGGTGTTATTATTATCTACTGGTGTTAGCCATCCTAATGTATCAAATAGCTTAGCAGTTGTGGAGAGAATGTTTCGCTTCGTCTGCTTGCCACTTAGAATTGGTAGGTTTATCTTAAACTCAAATGTATTCGCTTTAGGCTTCTAAATAGTCCAAGGGCTTTTATCAGAGCCTTCTAGAGTATAGAGCCATAATCATTATGACGTATTTTTAAGAAGCTTTTTTAGTGGTATAACTTTTCATTAATTTCTATAGGAATTCATAGAAAAAATGGTGTTTTTTAGCTTCAAGTTTTTCATTGAAAAAGCAAAAATGTTACAAAATTTGTATACAAAAGTGTTCTACATACCTTTAGCAGCAATATACAGGAAGGGTTTATTGGTATTAAGTAAATATTAATTGCAGAAATATTAAAATTAAATTATTTCTAAAATATATTTTTCGAACTTTCATTTTGAAAAATACATCAAAGTTGGCTCTGACAAATTAAAATAATACTTGCTACATTTATCTTTAATTTTACTAGTGTACGTTAGATGTCTCAGGTTTATACAGAAAAATACGAAAAAAAATTGTTTTATCACAAAATTAACACACGTTCTTAATATTTTGAAGATTTGGTTTGGTTTTCCTACAATTTTTGAACTTGAAATTTCCCCAGGTGGCAATTTTTGGTACGATTTTTCAAAATTTGTACTGCCATCACTGCCATCTATGTAATGTATATTGACTTAATGCACACAATTTGTAGTAAGCTTTTCTTTTTTATTTGACCAGAATGCTGTTGTTATGAACTTTTTTTTATATTTTGGTTTAAATAAATCAATTATTACAAGAAAATGAAAACGATTTACTTAAACGAGATTCATATATGTTGAAATTCAAACATTTATGAAAATATTTCAGAAATCATAATTAAGAATTTGCAAGGTTTTCATTTAGAAATTTGTCTTAGGATAAAAAGTGATTTCCCATATGTTTTATGTGTTTTACCAAAGCAATCTTGATTATACAAGCCATAATCTAAAAAACGAAGCTTTTATAAGGGAATTAGAAACGAGGAAAAAACCAAAATTTTCATAGTAAAACACATAAAACATATGGGAAATCACTTTTTTTCCGAAGACAAATTTGTAAATGAAAACGTTGCAAATTTTTAATTATGATTTCTGAAATATTTTCATAAATGTTTGAATTTCAATATATATAAACCTCGTTTAAGTAAATCGTTTTCATTTTCTTGTAATAATTGATTTATTTAAACCAAAATATAAAAAAAAGTTCATAACAACAGCATTCTGGTCAAATAAAAAAGAAAAGCTTACTACAAATTGTGTGCATTGTCAATATACATTACATAGATGGCAGTACAAATTTTTTAAAAATCGTACCAAAAATTGCCACCTGGGGAAATTTCAAGTTCAAAAATTGTAGGAAAAGCAAAACAAATTCTCAAAATATTAAGAACGTGTGATAATTTTGTGATTAAACAATTTTTTTCGTATTTTTCTGTATAAATCTGAGACATCTAACGTACACTAGTAAAACTAAAGATAAATGTAGCAAGTATTATTTTAATTCGTCAGAGCCAACTTTGATGTATTTTTCAAAATGAAAGTTCGAAAAATATATTTTAGAAATAATTTAATTTTAATATTTCTGCAATTAATATTTACTTAATACCAATAAACCCTTCCTGTATATTGTTGCTAAAGATTTGTAGAAGACTTTTGTATAAAAATTTTGTAACATTTTTGCTTTTTTCAATGAAAAACTTGAAGCTAAAAAACACCATTTTTACTATGAATTCCTATGGAAATTAGTGAAAAGTTATACCACTAAAAAAGCTTCGAAAAAATACGTCATAATGATTATGGCTCTATACTCTAGAAGGCTCTGGTTTTACTATGGAAATTTTGATTTTTTCGTCGTTTCTAATTCCCTTAAAAAAGCTTCGTTTTTTAGATTATGGCTTGTATAATCAAGGTTGCTTTGCTTTTATTCTTTGATCGATTTAAATTTTATGTGATTCTGTAAGCTGTGTTTGGTTGCTTGCCCGTTTTCTTAAAAAAGCGTCCTTTTTGAAGTAGTTCAGTTATTAACCTTTTTCATCATATACTTCTTTAATTGTGTCGCACCCTGTCATCGAGTCTGTTTGTACCACCATGCATGACGTAGGAAAATTCTTTTTTCGTCTTCTGCGAGGTGATGTAAGGTTTTTAGTACAAGGTAAGCGGTAGCTGCTTTTGCGTAGGTTACTATTTTTAGTTGGTATTCTTGTATCTTTTCCGTAAAAAAGTTTCGCCATAAAATTCGTTGATAAATCTGCCGAAACATTTTCTGTATGTTGGCTGTGATTACCTACTTGTGATTTCGCCCTCATTTCGATATGCCATAGGTCTTGTCGTATTTTTGAACCTACATGTACTACTACTCATGTAGACTACTCTTAACTTTGTTGTAGTACAATTATTAATGACGCCTCAGCTTCTCCATTTTGCTTTAGTCGGCTTCGCGAACGGTTCTGTTATGAATGAGAAGGATGTCCCATGTTTTGTTATTCTCCGTTACCGTTGGTGTGGGCGGTGGGCCGCTATTGAGACGTCTGCGAATTTCATCTATGAAACTATTGTAAAAACTATTGGACACTTCATTAAAATTTTATTTGGAAAGTGAACAAATTTTAGCTGGTAATCTAAAATTTGATTTTTCGAAAAATCGCGTCTAGGACACTATAGCATTCGCATGACGATATGTCCACTACTTTGGATCTATCGTGAAAATATTGGTGATTCATCTCTAAAGCTGGTGTAGTGTTCCGCACTTTGTTAACATTGTTTGTGCACTAGCTGTATAATACTGCTATCTTGGATTCAAGGTATTTTATTGTTTTTTGGGAGTTTCAAACCTTTTCGTAGTTGGTGTGCAACTGGAATAATTTTTACACTAATTCGCCTTACAATGTTATAGCTCTTTATTATTATTTTTTGCCGGTGGCTCGAAGAACCAACGTTAATTTTCAACAAATTATATATTTTGGTTTGTAAGACTAAACATTTGTTGGATTAAGATACCAACTAATTAGATTACCTTTGGTGGAGGTTAATTAGTCGGAAAAGTTCAGTTAGATTACCGCTGATGAGGTCTAACTGGTTTGAGTTATATTCCAATTTATTTTTAATTAATTTCGAGTTTAAATACAAATTTAGAAAATGCTTAATATGCTTACATACTAAAGCATTTTGCATAATTGGCAAATAACATGTGTGCGTGCTTACTTTTACTTCCTTTATTAATATTTCACCTTCTGCAACTTTTGCGTTTTGGCTATAAATATATTATTTATTTAATTCTTAAAATTTAAATTAGAAATAAGCGGCAATGGTGTCTTTTGGTGATTGTTTGCTTGGACATACTGTGACTCTTCGGTTTCTTAACAAGTCTTAGCCCCAATTTTTTTTAGAGTATATTGTGTGACTCCAATTTTTTTTTTTTTTAAATGGTTTGCCAGATGTTCCAGGGTCGGGAGATGGGGTTTGGTTACCATTTTCCGCAAATTTCACTGGATGCACGTACTATGTACGGATACCCGTCTTTTGCAAAAACTTTGATTTATTTCGGCATCTATTATCGGTGTCTCGATTTTATTTTTTAAATGAGTTTTAATTTCACTTTTCATCAAATTTTGATTTGTTAAAGTAAGTGTGCATAATTATTTGTTTTACTGTTTTTTCAAATGTTAAAGGTAACAATAAATAGAAAAACGCTCATCATGTCCAATCAATTCAACCTTAACATTCTCATGTAGTATATCATTAATTTAAATTACCTGATTTCTGATTATGATTCGTGATCTATGAAATCAAGTTCATGATGATCAAAAAAATTATTGACATTGACTTAATTCATTATGTATTTATAATATATTATAAAGGTCAATAATCTACCCAACCAGCTTTGGAAATTGAATCGCGAAATAGTAGAGTTTAGAGTAATTATGTCGTAATGAATAATTCGGGAGGAAAAAAAACCTGCGAATGCATTTATAAGGAATTCACGTAGCAATTGTCCAAGGACTACGTTATGGGGTCTGTCGGAATAGGATCTCTTTCTCATAAGATTTAACACCAATGATGTAAGAATTTATTTAATCGGTCATTAGGCCTTCTGCAAGCTAAGGTCAAATTGGAAATAAAAACTAAATTGCTTTTCATGTTTAAACCGCCATCGATCTGAGATGTCAACATTAACATTGGAAATTTGTTATATTAAAATAACGTTTGTTGATTTTGTATTGAAAACAAAATTAAGACATCTCGTAAAATTAAGCTTTCAACACTTTTCAAGGTCGAATACTCTGCTTGGTGTTTAAAAATGTATCAAAATTTAACAAACTAGGCATAGTATGTATAATACAAACAAAGACTTCCGCTTTACCAGTCTGTAGGTTAATTAACACTTCCTACAATTAAGTGCAAATTTTAACAGAATTGAAGGTTAGGTTTGCTAAAACTTGTTCAAATACCACACTATCTTTTACAAATGTTATTTGTAATCAATACTTTTTTTTACTTTTTGGCAAAGTAAAAATAAATAAAACTAAAAATTATCTACTTAACATTCTTATCATTTGCGTGTCAGGGTCATGATCAGCATAGTTAGTCAACTCTTTTGTCTTTCTTTTTGGTTTTCTTTGAATAAACCATACATAATGTAGAAATTAGATAATATAAAATCGAAAACATGTGTCCATGCCGATCATTAATTAGCTGTTAGGTGTACAAATACCACACCAAACTGTAATAAAACATTCAAAACTGGGTGAAATTTTTTATGTGAATCAATGTTACTTTGAGCTGATTTGATTTATTGATGATGGTGACGATTAATAGGAGTTATGTTGTTATCACGAACACGTTTGTTTGTGCAAAACGATTACCATTATTTAGCTTAATTTGTTTAAATTAAATATTTCTGGAAATATATGCGGCGGGAGTAAACGAGCATAAATTCACGGTTTGTGACAGGTTTGGACCGTTTCTCAGTCAAATAAGCCACTAATTCTCTTGTAGATCAGATTATACGGAGTTCATTTTATCTATGTATATACTAATTAGCTCATCTTTCTCCTAGAAGCGATTTAATTTTGAAATTAAGGGGAATAACACCTTGTGTACATAGTTTCTTGAAGTACAAGAACATTTTTTTTAAATTACATATTTAAAATCAAAATGACAGCGCAGAGCTAATTAAAGAAAACTCTTTTTTTAAATGATCTTCACGGGTGGAAATCAACGGGTCATAATTTTCAAACTAGAACAAAAAACGAAAAAGATTTTGGTAAAAGATGTCAAAATCTAGTGAAGTACATGTTTGTACATGGCACGTTTTTTTTTCATGAAAAAATCGGTCATAAAGATCGTTAAATTTTAATTGATCAAAAAAATAATTTTACTCACTAGATAGATTTTGACATCTTCCTAGATAGAAAATGCGGAGATCGTTAAAAAAGTTTCCTTCCAACAGCCTCTGCACCGCCATTTTGTTTTTAAATACAATTTTTTCGTGTACATCAAGAATTATAAAAAACAAATTTAAATAAATAAGAGAAAATAACTCTTGCTTTCGCTCCTACAGGGTGTTTTTACTTTAGATACGCGTTCCAAATGGATGGATATATGCTAAAACAAATTAACTGTGAAAACAACGTGCTTAAGGCTTGCAACTAAACATTTTCAGGTTCAGCATATTTATTAATCAAGCAACGAGGAGATTTGTGCTCTCTTCTAACCTCACTAAATTTGATTTAAATGGTAATGCCTTGTGGCCAAAGACTTTGGTCGCAAGCCGTAGCAACTTTAGTCGGCATAAGTGAAAAATGAATAATATAATATTCAACTTTTTCTACCTCTCTAGAAAAATGATGAAATTTGAAATAAGCTGTTTTACCTTTTGACCACAGATATGTTATTATGTCTTTTAGCACAAGGAGTTTTGACTAAAGAAATCGATGTACATAAGCAGGCCCTAGTAACATTTGCATTGTAAAACCCTTTCCCATTATCCTGCTGTTAGCGAAAGTAAGGAATTACTGTTGCACCAACTGGTATTATTGCAACGTTGTCAATAAGATGAAGAAGGGTGTCACCGTGCTACTGGCTGGGACCCCTCTTGGCAGACTTTTCCATTATAGCTCAGAGCGACGTGAGCTGATGATATAAAGGCAGGTTTATGGCTTGCTATACAAAAAGTATCCCTCCGAACTGATCCCTGAAATTGATGGCAGAAAGTATTCCGAATTTGAGAGTAAAATTATTATCCTTCCGAACTACCGTTTTGAAACCCCTAGCAGACAAAACCAAAAATGTGTCCTGACATAGAGAATTTAATTAGAAATCTACAGAATGTTTACGTCTGGTTCAAAGTGATTAAGCAGCCTAATTGAATTCCAAAGACTTGAGTTTCCGCTAAAGGTTTGTTCCGCCAGGAGTCTCTGGACAGACTTTCCAGGTAGAGGGGATCAACTTAAGAGACCATTGGTTCCAATAGTTTTTTATTGGATATATGCCAAATTAGTAATATTTTTTTGCTTGCCTTGTTGGGTGCAATCGGCAGCTCTCAGCGCTGACAAAACCGTTTTTTTACGCGCTCAGTTTTTTCATATTTTATGTATGATGTTTTGAATGGTTGTAACATGTTGTCGACCGCCTTTGTTAGACATTGACTTGTAAGCAATCTGGTACCTTCCCGGTTTTTACTATCTTAATTCAAGGTTTAGCCAAGCATATCAGAATGTCGGTAAATAACTCAAAAATATCAACAGATCATTTTAATAAAAAGCGAGAATTGATTGTAATGATTGGTAATGTTTGTCTGAAATCACCTGCCAATAATATAAAAGCACCCCCAAATGGTAGTTGGTTGCTGCGTAAATCTTTCAATGTTCGATCCAAAGGTTCTAACGATTTTTTGTGAGCCATTGTACACTCATTTACAACAACCTTGCATTGTTGAAGTATCTTTGCCATTCCGGAAATTTTGGAAATCTTGCATGTTGATGTTTTTGTTAGGTGCATATTTAAAGGTAACTTCAATGCTGAATGTGCCGTTCTTCCACCATCTAACAAAGTGGCTGCAATTCCAGAGGTGGCAATGGCCAATGCAATAAAGTTGTCTTTTCGTATGGAAGCTACAATTAACGATATTAAAAAGGTTTTGCCCGAACCTCCGGGAGCATCCAGAAAATATAATCCACCATTGTCTGCATTAACTGATTGCATAATAGTATTATAAACGTATTTTTGCTGTTGATTCATGACTGGTATGTAATGCTGAACAAAGTATTTAATGGATCAGTGTTGTAGTTCTTTTCACGTTGTATTTCGCGGTCAAATATTTCAGTAAATGCTCGATTTGGTGATGCCATTCCTAATTGACTCAACACTTTATTTACAATCACTAAACATATATCCTCTATGTGAATTAATGTTTGGTTATACATGTCCGCGCAGTGTAATGCAAATCAGGGTTTGTATTTGTGTTGCGAGCTTGACGTAATATGTCTGCTGTCATCACATCTTTATACTTTGTCCACAATGCTAAGGGATTTGAAGGAAAGCATGTTGAAAGTATTATTGAGAATAATGTTCGAATTTGATTGGCGGAAGCAGTAAGTGTTGCATCTGCTAATGAATTATCCCAATGTTCATCGTTCTCAAGTAAATCTAAACGTTGGCATGCTTCGCGATATGATTAGCACAATACATTATTTACGCGGTTCTTAAATGCTGAAACGATATTGGACCACGAACATTTATCAAAAGCAAACGCAAATAGTAGCATTCCGCATTTGTATATTCTGCCTAATGCATTGCTTGAAAAAATATTTAGATGTCCTAGTACTACTTGTCCCAATTTGACACGTTCAAATTGTTTTCGGGAGGTTTTCCAAGTGTAGTAGCATGGAACTTCGGAATATAGTAATATTTTAGCAAATTCATCTTTCCGACACAAAGAAAAGAAAAGCAGTTAATGTTGTCTCTGGTGGCTCAATATCGAATGTTTTGAGCACCATCCATGATATAATAGGCAATATACTGTATACAAAATAGTTTCTTCATGTGTTCAAAAATTTTTGAAACCTCTTTTGGAAGCTGCTACTTCCGGTGGACCGATTTTGATCAAACTTTACAAAAACACTTCTCACGACCCGTAGAACATATACATATCTAAATTTTTATCAAAATTGATGCAGTAGTTCTTGAGTTTATCGCTTACAAACCTACACCTTTCTTTTATATATATAGAGATTTATGAGCGAAACACTTCGTAAACCGAGCATACCAATTACCGTAGTCTTATTTCCTTGCAGCAATTCTTCCGTGAATCTGTAGCTTGTGAAGGAATTGTCCATGGTTACACTTTATAGGCATTATCCACGTCCCACATCTCAAAAATGTTTTAATAATACATTCTTCGGTTTTTCATGATATGTCCGGATTGAACGTTACCCTGGAGCACTAATTGCTCAGAGGGCACAAACCTTTCTAATTCAACAGCCTGACCCTTGCTCATCGACAGAAGGTTGATATTTTTCGTATACTGTAGAGAGAAAGCTGAATTTAGAGCTGACATACATAATGTTGGCCATCAAAAACAAACAGGTTCACTTTTATTTCGTCAGACCACAATACTTCTCTGGCTTGAAAATTTTGTTTGGATAAAAGTAGCAAGTCATGACATGGTTGAAGCATAATGTGGTATCCGGGAGGGATATCGCAATTTATGTGGACAGTCAGGCAGCGATGAAGTCACTTGGGGCAGTTTGTCTGAAGTCGCGGGTGGCGCTGGATTGCCGATCATCTCTTAACGAGATGAGCGAGTATTTCAGCATCCAGATAATCTGGGTCCCGGGTCACTCGGACATCACGGGGAACTGCAGGGCGGACGAACTAGCTAGGTACGGTACGACTCTCCAGATGCAGCCGGAAATGGTAGGTCTGGGGAGGCCTATGGCAGTGCTAAAATGGGCGCTCAGTAAAAAGGCAATCGCCTTGACAAATGAGAGGTGGATCAACACTCTCACGTGCAGGGTAGCAAAGCAGGTTTGGCCAAAACTGGACTTGCGGCGCTCCAAGGTACTAATATCCCTAAGAAGACAAGAAATAGGATGGGTCGTAGGGATAATGACAGGTCACTGCCTTTTCGGGGAGCATGCGAGAAGGCTGGGGATACAGACGAATGACTTTTGTAGAAGTTGCATGGACGAAGAGGAGGAGGAGACTTTGGAACACTTCCTATGCTCATGTCCGGCGCTATCATACAGAAGGCATAAGTATTTGGGTGTGTACGGTATGGACAGCCTTTCGGAACTCGCGGACTGTGGAGTGCGAGATTTATTACGCTATATAAATAGCTCTGGTTGGTTTCAACGGGAGTAATGGGGAGATGGGATCCTGTGGTATCACAACGGGCCATTGATGGCCTAAGTGTGCGATAGCAGCCACTTCAACCTAACCTAACCTAAAGTAGCTCTTAATCTTCGTTAGACCACGGATACAATGACTTACAATTAATTAAGGTTTAAAACCTCTTTTATTACTTTAGAGGTGAAAGATGTTTCATTGATGTTCGGCCTATTAAAGTTTCCAACAGTGAAATAACAACCAATCATACTCCGAGGAAAGCAAACGATGAGTTTAAACATAAAATGAAGATTCTGAACATCTCCGTTCGAAAATTTATTAATTCATTTAAAATCGACTAAATAGTACCATTATTTTGCTGTGAAATGCAGTAGTATCGCGCGGCGACACGAATAATCACCCAAAAATCAAATATGAAAAAAAACGAGCAAGAATGTAGTTTCTGGGCGATTGTGCATTATGCCGAATCCCAAATCATCCAAAACCTTAAAACGCTCAATAATTATAGGGCCCCAATAATGGTTCTCAGAAATTTTTTGTGGATAATAACCAAGTTTAAAATGGTTATAACGCCAATGGGGATATCATCTCTTTTTCAATTTGGGTATTGTGGCTCTTTGCTACTCCTATTATTATCTGGTCATTATGTCCTTTTAAAAGAGACAAAGGCCAGTTCAATAATGAGATTTGAGAGTTGAGATTTTCGTGTATAGACTACAAACAAGAATAAAATTTACTGCGTAACATGTACTCAGGGCACCGCACAATTTTATTTGCGCAAAAGTTAATGATTGACAAGCACCAAACATAAACTAAAATTTTGGGTAATTACCTTTGAGAAGGATACCAGTAGCGCTAGAGGAAAAAGTAGAGGCCAAATTGGAAGAAGCTCTTGGACTTGATATAATTGAAAGGGTTGATGGACCAAGCTGTTGGATATCGCCCATTGTGATTGTGTTTAAAGAAAACAAAGAGTTACGCATATGTGTAGATATGCGACGAGCTAATACTGCCATACTACAAGAACACTTTCCACTCCCAATTTTCGAATCATTTATAACTAAACTGCAAAGCGCCAAATTTTTTACAAGATTGGATTTAAAGGATGTATATCATCAGTTGGAGTTGGATCCTTCGAGCCGTTATACAACCCACTTTATAACACATAAAGGATTATTTAGGTATAAAATGCTCATGTTTGGACTTTTGGAGTGAATTCAGCTCCTGAAATATTTCAGTGTTTTCTAGAAAACGTTCCTACTCCATGCAAGACCAAGAATACCATCAATTATTTGTCTACTTCTGGTATAAGACCAAAGCTTGATAAGGTAAAGACGATTTTAGGGTTTCGAGCGCCGCAGAATAAAGAAGAGGTTCGAAGTTTCCTCGGTTTAGTTACGTATGTCGGAAAATTTATTCCCGACTTGACAGACGTAACGGAACCAATGCGACAACTAATGAAGCGTGATGCGAAGTTTGTTTGGAAAGAACTACAAGAAAACTCGTTTGACCGATTAAAAGAATTGTTAACCAGAATTCCAATGCCAGATGCCAGCCCAGTTGCATTAGGAGCGGTTCTAATACAATTCGATGGAAATGGAGTTCCCCATATTATAGCCTTTGCAAATAAAAGCCTTTCGAAAGTGGAAAAAGGTACTCCCAGACAGAAAAAGAAAGCCTGGCTTTGGTTTGGAGTGTTGAGCGGTTTTATTACTATTTAGCCGGCGTTGAATTCGAACTGGTCATCGACCATAAGCCACTCGACGCAATTTTCAAACCTACATCAAAACCTCCGGCAACGATTGAGTGATGAGTGCTTCGACTTCAATCCTTTAAATTCAAAATAATATACCAGGCGGGAAAATATAATATAGCGGATTCAGTTTCACGTCTTTGCAAACTCAATAATTCCGAATCTTTCGATAACATTTATGTAGATAATGGGCCTGTTTGATAATTCGCACGGTGCGGTACAGTGTACAATTTTTTCGTCAATTTTGGATCGTCAAGTGGAACAATTTGTAAAAAATTGTCGAGATTGCTAAATAGTTTCAAATCAGTCAAAACCTTCTCCAATGAACCACCATAAAATGCCAAATGAGCCATGGCTATGTGTCGCTATAGATCTTTTAAAATCGCTACCGGATCAAATTTATGTATTTGTTATTATTGACTACTATTCGAGATATGACGAACTGAAATACTTGAAAAGCGTTAACTATTCTCCAGACTCGGTTATCCTAAAGCCATTACAGCAGAAGCAGACAATCGTCGTCAGTTTGTACGTCGAGAGTTTAAAGATTTCTGTCAAAATAACAACATTGAGTTAATAACATCACCACCTTACTGGCCACAAGGAAATGGAGAAATGGAAAACATGAACAGGTCCCTCGTTAAGCCCCTTAAAATTGCATATTTCAAAAAATTGACTACAAGAAGTAACTTCAGAAATTTTTATTAATGTACAATGTTACTCCTCATGGAACAACAGGCATATCACCTTCTGAATTGATGTTTAACAGAGTAATACGAAAAAACCTTCTCGCAGTTCAAGATATCGTAAATGATACAGATGTATTGGACGCGTCGGCTAGAGATTTGAACATGATAAATAAACAAAAGGAAAAGGAGAGATAGGTCCATACGGAGAATAGCAATGAGTTACAACAGAATAAGACTGACTGGTGACTGTACATCGATGCAAAGAGAGTAGCAGCTGAGAGTGTGGTTAACATGAGTTGTATTCTACGGTAGTACAAGATAGTCATTCAATGTATCGTGACTGATGAATATTGTTAAACCATATTATATCATAGATAGTTAATGTTTTTAAAAGTACGGGTTTACACATATACATTTTGTTTTGTCGTCCAAATTTCAAAATATCGGCCGATACAAGATAAAAACACGAACTTATGATGTTCGAACTTAAATTCGAATATCATAAATTCGAACTAACTTTTAATAATTTCGTGATTAACAGTTTTGTTAAAAATTAGAAATGTCGATTTAAACGTAACGAACCGACATGTGTTCATGATCATTATTAACCCTAATCCAACCAAGGTATGCCTTTTTGGGACATTTGATTTTAAACAGGCTACGATTTTACGATAGTTAATTTAGTTATGAACTTACATTCTTTGCAAATACTTACTAATATTATTTGATTAAAATTTGAATTTACTAAAGTAACAAAAATATGTTGGTTGGATTAGGGTTAAATCGACTATGTTTACTATAACTACGATATTTATCAACAACTTACGCTCGAATTTGCAACAAACGACAGTTCACTTACCTGGAAAAAAAGAGAGAAATATCAAAATTAGTATAATGAAAAATGTAAATTTAAAAATTTCAAGTAAACAAACTAAAACACCAACCAGTATTTCAAATTCCAAAAATATATAATAAAGCATAGGAAACAATTTTGTTTAGCGCATACGACATAATAAAATTCGCACCAAAGTATTGTAACCTCTACCAAAAAAAAAAAAAATAAATAAATTGTAAACCTGTATGAGCAGTATTTACCCCCAAATAATATTAACATTACCATTCTAATAACATCTGTAATGATAAAATTTCAATGTTAATGTTATTAAATTTGCAAAGAAACTAACAAATTGAAGTAAGTATGTGATCATGATTTTGTTTGAACTGTCCAAACGAATAAAATAAAAAGATAACATTCTTTACGCATCGAGTAAGTATTTCGAGTTTCGTCTGGAAGGACAAATTTGTAATCTCAGAAATACTTAAAAAAGTACCTACACTTTGCTGATTTACACGCAGTCAGATAGAAACGATGTTGATTCGATATTATTACAAAATATGAAATACAACTTAGGCACGTGCCTTGTATACCAAATGTTTGTATGTGACCTAAATAACGCGAACAAAATAATTCAATAGCTAATTGTGAATTTTAATCACCACACTTATTACTAGTTGTTTAGCATACAATAATACTCAACCAAATTCACTTTTTATAAAAATTATGCATTTTTTTATATAAACTATAAATCTCTTATAGTCCACGTAAGAAGAGATTGTAAGCAGCAGATTCAAAGTAGCATATCTATAACACATGTCCCACTAACAAAACTACCTACATAAAAAAATTGAAATAAATTATTCTTAACGTTATAAGTGTCGATCGTGCGACGCGGCCTTGAACTACAAAATTGTTTAACAAAAAAAAAAATGAAAACATTAAAATGGCTTGCATAATCATTGATTGTATAAATTATAATGTTAAACAATCATATATGAATTTTTGAGCGCCTTATGAGATTGTGGTTATATGTAGTGAGATTTTTTTTTTTTTGGCCTCTGCAGCAAATGCGCACGAAATGTGATTGTATGTACATATGTAAGTATATTCGAATAGACTTTAATCAAATTTATATGATGGCTCTAAATACTAGACTGGTGTAATTTGGAACAAACATTGACCAGAAAGAAAAAAAATCGTTTGTCACATTTTTTAATTGCACATTTACTGTTTTTATTAACCCATTTCCGACCGCCGTACTCGTTTGTTTACTTCTTGTTCTCCTCCTGAAGCTTTAATATACTACTCCTGGCTTCAGATGTTAGTTGATCTATGGTAAGTACAAAGTGGATGTTCATCTTTAAGGACGGATCCGATTTCTGTAATAATTTTGTTTTTTGTAATAATTTTGACGTGAGTGAAATAATTGTCTCTTCCATATTTTGTAATAAGTTCATTTGCGTCCGAATACTGATATAATTTTCACATAATAAATTTGACAGATAATTCTTGGAGAATAATACAATAACATTAAAATAGCGCCTAGATCAATTTTTTTTTTAACCCTCTAATGCATAACTCCGCCTAAAGGCGGACTTTACGTTAGCTTGAATATTTTTTTTCTTTAGTTTTTACATGAGGTATTCTCTTTTAAAGTACTCTCGTCATAACGGTTTGGTTTTTGTTGTTGTAATATGCGCATTTGTTCAACAACTACGAGTTGAAGTCAAAATTTTGATAGAAAATGATTAAAAATTCATGCATTAGAGGGTTAAATATAACCCCAATTAAGAAATCTACAGATCACCGGCATATTTATCACAGAAATGAATGAAATTTTAGGCGCGCTAAACGAAAATTTAGCATTTCTAAACAAACAAAATTGCTAGTTGATCAACAATATTTGCTGTATGTATATTAATAATCTAAAAACCATAATTTATCGATGTAATGGCAATGAATTGCGGAATTATGCACTTATAAGATAAAATTAGGGCTTGCTGATAATATTATTACAAGGGCTTGCTGATACAATATTACACAATTTTTGGTGAAGCACAAAAACGAAAAAATTGCTCACAAAATGATTAAAAAGAACAGAATAAAGACTCGCATGGTCACTTTTATGAACGATTATAAATTTATTGGTGGTAAATTTAATTTCATTAATGCAAAAATCTTTTTACTAAAATCAACAAAAATTATTTCGGAAACGTCAAAATTATAACATGTAGTCGCTGTAATAATTTGGTTGCATACAAAATAATGTCAAAATTATTACAGCAGAAATATTTATTACAGAAATCGGATCCGTCCTAAGAATTGGGTGTAAATCTCCTTCCTGTTTCCAACTTTTCTAGTTGCCAAGATGCATGAGCCCAATTTTGGTAAATAATGTCAGTGTTCTCCTTCAGTTTTGGAATAATTTACTTTCGATTAACTGCATTTTCCTTCTGCTACCAAAATGACCCTTCTCGTGCTCTGCCTTCATGATATTGTGTTGCATAGTTTTCGGCAACTACAAGACTCTTCTGTCATCAGAATAGTTTGTATAGGACTCTGATCAGTAAATAGTTGTCGTGTGGCCCATGTTATAGCAGTCAGGTGACCAGTTGTATCTTATCATCCTTCCTTTGTGCATTTATTATTTTGTATACAGTCTCGTCTTGAATTACCATTTCCATCAGGTTTCTCCTAAGTGTATTGATGTGTTTCGTATCTGAACATGCTTATTTTAAACTCAGCGCAATTTGTAATTATTCTAAAAGGTATGGAAATTAATCGTCGAAAATAGCCAGTTAAGCCCAAAAATCTTTGAAGCATCTTGATGGTCTTTGGGATTGGGAATTTCGAAACGACATCAGCCTGTTGACGTGATGGTTGGATTTTTCCTTCTGATATAATGTAGCCAAGAGAGTATATCCTATGATAAAAACTCTACATTTTTTTCATTTAAACTGCAGTCCAAAATCGCTCGGCACCTGCAAAACTACTCTCATTTTTTGCAAATTGTTTTCTTCATTTTTTGGCGGGATAATTAAATCGACCTTGCAAGTACACTAGCAATAGCAACACTCCTTGAGCAATAAAGTTTTTGAATACAAAATTTGTGAATCTCGCAAACGTATGTGATGCGTCATGATTTTGATATAAATCGATGTGGCATCCCAAATCACAACGAAAATACTGTAGACATATCGATAACACTCACCTGTTTGAGATTATTCACTTTGATTTATCGCACTTTTAAAACATTGGAAAATTACAATTGCGTTGATTTTTACGGACTTTTTTTTAACCCTAATCAGTAATCATAATCACCATACATGAGTCTCGCAGACTCATTTTAAGTTTATAATAATTATCGTAGCTGTGTTATAATTGCGAAATTGAATTTTCTTTCTGTTATTGCAATTTATAAATATAATAAATGTAATAAATTTTATATTTTTTTTTTAAATTTCATATGAGTCCAAGAGACTCATGGTATCCTTTTATTTCGGTAAAATGACGTATGTTGATTAAGGTCAATGTGATCGCAGCAAATGAACAAGCTAGTCCATTCCCTTCGATATTAGCTAGAAAACTGCGTACTGTCAAAGTACAACTACGACAACAGTCAGATCAGCCATATTTGCATTCTGTCAAAAGTTATTCAACGGTGCCCACAACCGGAGAGTGCCCACAACCGGAGTGCCCCAACCCTTTTAAAATAAAAAATTTATTTTTGGTTTGAAAAATATTTTTGGTAATAAAACTTAGGCTCCGGGAATTCTAGTGAAAAACATTTCAATCAAAAAACAAAAGGCATTTTAGTCATAAAATTTCCCATAGAAATATTATGACTAAAACTCCTTTTAAAAAGGAACTTCAGTCCAAAAAAAAGGTATTTCGGTCAGAAAACAGATTGACTGAAATGCCCTTTGTATTTTTGGACTGAAGAACCTTCTTGAAATTATTTTAGTCACAAATTTTTGGACTGGAATACCTTTTGTTTGGTTGGTTTTTTTGACTGAAATGCCTTCATAGACCTATATGTTGGCTTGGGCGCCCCAGTCAAAAGCATTTCAGTCAAAAACAGAAAGGAGTTTCAGTCAAAAATTAAAAGGCAATTCAGTCAAAATAGTTTAAGAAATTTATGCCTTTCCAGAAGGAAGTTCAATCAAAAACAAAAAAGGCATTCAAGTCAAACCACTTTTTACTGGAATTACTTTTGGTTTTGTGACTGATCGTTTGATGTTGAAAGGCCGAATGTCGAAAGGTCAATCGCCGAAAGGCCGAATGGGTCGGAAGGCCGAAGGGCCGAATGTCGAATGGCCGAATGTGTAGAGAGGCTGAATGAGTCGAAAGCCCGAATTTTCATGAAATTTTCCTTCACATATTGATTGAAATGAATAATATTTAAAACCATTGAATTTATTTCTTAATGTACAATAATTTAAAAAAATTAAAAATACGTGCTAATAAATCCTGTGCATGTAGCATATTAAGGGACCAAATTTTGTTGAAAAAACCAGTTTATTTCTGTTTTTTATTATTATTAATTAATGGGATCACTACATTTGCCTGGAAAAAATCCAGAAATTTTAAAACCCAGAATAGTTGAAAAGAAAAAATCCAGAGAAAAAAAATCTAGAAATTACCAGAAAAGCAATCCAGAAAAAATATTTTCTTTAAAATAAATGAAAAAAAATCAATTTTATTGGCATTTTGAGGGGATCGGGGTATTTGCCTGCAAGACAAAATCTTGTTTTGCCGTTCAATATTGTTTTTTTGAATTCTTACCGTATAAAATTCTTACCGTATAAATTGTTTTCCGAAATAATTATTTTGATTATTTTATAGTGAAATAACGAATATTTAGTAAAATGGTTTTTCTGGGGTCGATATAAAATATTGCATTTTAAAATCTGCCCCTCGGGGGCTAAGCGGGGGGGGGGAGAGCTGCGTCCTCCCGCGTGCCCGTGAGAATTACCGAAGCCGTTGGCCTCTACAATTTGAAGTCAAATTAGTCGATGTCATTTTATTTTAATGTAAAATTTATAAAAGATTAATAAAAACATTTTTATGTATTTTGAAAACAAGATTTTCTCCAAACAGATTTTTGGTGACAAGATTTTGGAGAAAAGATAAATATTAAGAACTTTACAGAAACATCAATTTGATAGACATTTTATAAATGTTAATTATAATTTGGTTTGCATTTTGATAATTATGTTTCTGGATTTTACAATAGTATTCTGGATTTTTGTTTTTTTGAGTTTTTTTGTCTGGATTTTTTTTTCGGGATTTTCAGTTTCTGTATTATTTTCGATACAAACAACCTTTCAACATTCGGCCTTTCGACACATTCGGCCTTTCGACACATTCGGCCTTTTGACACAATCAGCTTTCGACACATTCAGTCTTTCGACACATTCGGCCTTTCGACATTTGGCCTTTCGACCCTATTCCGACTAATTTAACTTAGAATTGTAGAGGCTAACGGCTTCGGTAACTCACGGGTACGAGGGAGGTCGCTGCGCTCCTCTTCCCTTAGCCCTCCGAGAGGCATTAGATTTGAACTTCGGGGGACGTAGGATCCGGGATCAGCAAACATGTCGCACTGCGTGCCGCGCTTAGGAGCGGATTATATAGAATCTATTAATGACACCTACTAAAAGAAAATAATTGCACTATTTTGTTATGCAAGATTTTGTAATTGCAAATAAATACGTGGAATTGACCATGGATCCACGATCAATTGTCCATACGATCAATTCATCCACGATCAATAGTGTATACCATCAATTCTATATACGATCAATTGTTCATTCGATCAATTGTATCCACGATCAGTTGTATCCACGATCAATTATTTCCACGATCAATTGTGTCTACGATCAACTTCTCACGTTCAATTGTAACACGATCAATTGTTTACGATGCGACTAATAAAATAAACCAACCGTATTTCAGTCCAAAAATTAATGACTAAAACAATTTCAAGAAGGTTGTTCAGTTCAAATGCACAAAGGGCATTTCAGTCAAACTGTTTTCTGACCGAAATACCTTTTTTTTGGACTGAAATTCCTTTTTAAAAGAAGTTTTAGTCATAATATTTGTATGGGAGATTTTATTACTGAAATGCCTTTCGTTTTTTTGAATTCCCCAAGAACAATTTTGTCTGGAATTCCTTTTTAATTGTTTGACTGAATTACCTTTTCAAAAGGTATTTCAGTCAAAAATGTTTGACTTTAATGCCTTTTTAGTTTTTTAATTGAACTTCCTTATGAAAAGGCATTTCAGTCTAAAACTATTTTGACTGAGTTGCCTTTTAATTTTTGACTAAAATTCCTTTCTGTTTTTGACTGAAATGTTTTTGACTGGAATTCCTGGAGCCTAAAAATTATATTTCTCATTGCTAAAATATTTTATTTTATTTCAATGTTTATAAATTTACGTTTATTTCATTTTATTGTAACGGATTTTCATTGTAACGTGTAATTTAAGTGGATGAGGATAACAGTGGGGTGATATAAAATATGTAGTAGTGAAATTAGTGAATAAAAGTAGTGAAAACTAATAAAAAAACAAGAGAAAATTAAACTGTATTTGATATACCATCGAATTCAATTCATAATATTATTTCGAGGATTTTTCTAACGGTAATGTGTAAATTATAAATTTTTGTGCTAATCTGTGCTTCATTTGGAATGTATCGATTCATTTGATTACAATAATTTGACATGCTCAAAATAAATTTTTAAAATTTAAATCAAATAATCGACCAAATAAGCTTAACCCTTCCCTTTCAAACGCCATTTAAAATTGACTTTCTTCCAAAAAATAAAATACGTAGCACAATAATTATGCACTGCTATGATATGGCATTGCTCATAAAACTGTAGTGTGAACATAAATACATAAGAGAACGATCGCACAAGAGAAATGAGACAAAATTAAAAATTACGGTTGGTCGAAGCGATGAAAGTTGATGTACAATATATTGTACAAGGCGTTTGAGAGGGTTAACACAAACACAAGCACTGTGCAAATATTTTATATAATAACAAAAAAAATTATCTATGAAATTCTGTTGTTGTGTATAGTGTTAAATCAGCCTTGACCAGTTACAAGAAATTACCAATTTGGATGAATTGGGTCCATATGCAGGCGATAATTATTTGCAAGGCACCAATAATGTTAGAAATTGGCTGTGTGGGTGTGAGACATTTTTAAAAAGTAATTTAATTAGTAAGTAATGAAACTACGTTTAAAAAATATAATTATTTACATATACATATGTAGTACATGTATAACATTTCTAATTTTCTTGTTTCAGATTTTAAAAACTTCACGATTTTTAAGATTCTACCATACGTCCTTCCACCAGTGGCGAGATTTGAGGTAATAAAAAACAACAAAAAGAAAAAACTGGAAAAATCACTATCAAAGAGCCAGAGGAGTCTCTGGTGTTTCATTAAATATACTAACGGAGTTACAAGAAAAACTTCTTTCAGCCCGGAATGTGACTTGGCAAAACAAAAGCACCATTCAACCGATGATAATTTACATTGGGGATATCAACACCGTTGGATGTATGTAAATTAACAAATGAAAAATAAATTATAAATTTGAATTAAATATTGAAGTACCTATGTAAATGTTATGATATGATGTTATATATTATGTAAATTCTATATTCGAGTACAGATGTTATATAATACTGTAAATATAGAATAAAATAAACATTGAATTAAATACAAAAAAAGAGTTCGGTACTCTTAAATTAACAATTTAATTTTTAATAAAAATTGTTTTCTACTTTTACAATAAAAAGTGAAATTTTATAATGAAAAATATTTTTTCTTTTTTAAATATTATGACATTGAGAATCAAAATTTAATGTTTTACAAGTAAAAGCGAGCAGTTTTAAAGTCAAGTTTCGTGATTTTCATTACAAATGTCATTAATAGTTTTAAAATAAAAATTTTGGAAATTAAAAAATAAAAATATTGCTTTTGATTCGAATAATTTCTTTTTGTATCCAAAAACCTAACAATAAAATGTTTTTAAATTAAAAAAATTCAAATGACATTTAAAACAAAAACTAAAAATCTTTTAAATTAAACTGAAATCATGTCGCATTTCATTTGATTTTACGTGATTTTTTAAAAACTAAAGTAATTTTTTCTTTCTGTGAAAAATGCATCTTGTCTTCAGTTTCTGTTCTGGAACGGCATGAATATAGCTGTTATGTTCCTTTCCGTCAAAAGCAATATTTGTCGTTGGGAAAACAACCAACAGTTTCAATTGAATAATCGCCAATGTCTCTAATTCGAAGTTTCGTTTTCTTTAATAATGGCGAGTCTAGCTCTCAATATGCTATTTCATCTAAAAACTTGAGGTCGTTATTACCTGTATCGACCAACGCGTATATCTGTGGTTGATTAACATCAATAAGCTTGTGATGATTGGTGGATATTCTGTCTCGCCTACATTTACTTTGGGTCCACTTTTGCCCAAAAATTCATTATGGTAATACCCTTGGCTCAAGAAAGTTGTCGTCATCATCTTTCCTATCATTACTGGTTTGGCATCGTTCGGTAGGATCATGATGGAAATCATTCTTCCGACGTTCTTCGTTTTCTAGCATTAGACGAGCTAATTATTTCCTTAACGTTGCTATCTCACTCATATTTTGTATATCAGAGGGCTTATTATTAGTGTGGGTATGTGCTTCACCATTGGATGTTCCCATTCACCTTAAACTATTCTTGACACGCCGTAAAAATTCATATTCATTAATTGATTCCAGATTTTCTGCTTTGTCTTGATGGCTTCTGCTTTTTCTACTTTTACCCATAGGTATTCTAATACAAACTTAAAAACTTATGATGATTAATGAAATATTAATAGAATCCGGAATATTATCAGAAATTATCTCAGAATTTGATATATCCTGTCAGAAACGTATACTTATCATCTCAGAATTCGCTATGTACTGTCAGAATTCTACATATTATAGTATGTCGGTATCCGAATTATCGCATACGCATTAGACTTAAATAAACCATTTCAGAACTCGCCATATACTATCAGAATTCGATTTATCATCTCAAAGTTCGACAAAATCGAAATTCCACATATCTTATTCATGTCAGAATTCGTTATACCATCACCGAATTCGACATATCATATCCGAATTCTATGCGAGTATTTCATGTAACAATTCGAAATAGCATGTCAGAATTTGATATACATCTCAGAATTTGCTATATAGTGTCAGAATTCGCCGTATCTGTCACAATTCGGAATATCATCATAAATCATCTCAGAATTTAATATATCCTCTTAGGATTCTTTATACTTATAAAGTCAAAGTTCGTAATATCACGTCAGACTTCGATATATTATCGAATCGATACATACTGTCGGATTAGATACATCTGTCAGAATTGATATATCATGTCAGAATTCGAATATATCGTCTCAGAATTCGACATACCATATCCGAATTCTACATATACATCATGTAAGAATTTGAAACATCTTGTCAGAGTTCGATATATTATCTCAAAATTCGCTATATACTGTTAGAATTCGATAAATATTCTTGAATTTGGTATACCTATCATGTCAGAATTGCATATATTATGTCGGAATTCGAAATATCATGTCAGAATTCGATAAATCACCTCAGAATTTTCCAGATACTATCAGAATTTGATATATCTGTCAGAGTCTTATATATCTTGACAGAATTTCATTATCTCAGATAGAACAAATCATAATTTTTTGGCTTAAATCAACTTTTTGTCCTAAACTAGTTTTGCCGATTATTTTTAATTTGTTAGATCAAAGAATTATAAATTTTGCAATAACATTTTAACGGAGTTTGTTATAATGTTTGAAATATTTTAAGTCACACAATAACCCGTTTCCAACTATGTGCAAATAAAAAAAATTGGCGGTATTCAATAAAAATGTTCAACTTATTTTGATATCGCGATAATTCAGTAGTTGTCACAACCATGTCTTTATTTATGTGGTATCTAATGAAAAGCCTAGTTTGTTTTCCACTTCAAGATTGGTTCGACTCTAAAATGTGGCTCATAATTGCTCCAGAAATTTAGTTAGATGTAGATCTTCGCATAAATGGTCGTTATGGGTTTTATTTTGTAAGTCATCAAACCGGAATCGCATTTCCTAAGTTTTTATACCCTTAGGTTTTTTTATACGAATAAACCGCCATATGATAAATTTGTCATCGAACTGGAATTCGGGTGCAGATGACTTATTTTCTACTCCTTCCTTACAATAAAAAAATAATTGCTTATGATTTTGTGAATGAAAATTTATTCTAAGGCCATACATACAGCATGCAAATTTACTTTGGGCTGAAATATGACATAAGTCACCTCGCCAAGATACCTACTTGAATAAGTAAGGTTCCACAAATAAGTATTCGTATCGAAAACAGACTAAATAAGAAACACCTCAATTAGTTAAGCTGAAAAGCTTAGTGAAGAATATTGACAACGACCTTTAAACAATTTTAAAATCTATAAACCAATATGTCATTCAATTGACCCTTTAAATTAAATATAATTTAAACATTTGATTTGCATATTTCTTGTTATCACTATCTAATCGTCACAAATACAATAGTGTTGTATGTTAATTGATAACAAATCTCAGATGATTTATGATGCAGTGAAACGTGTTTTTTCTAATTTTCCATTCCAATCTAAATACTAACAATATTCTCACAATCAACCATTACATAATAAAAGTACACGTAATTAAAACGTCAAACTAGTTTCAAACACAATTCCATATACATATACGAGTATATTCATGCAATTGATTGACATTGATTGCTATTAGTAAAGATGTTGTCAATTTGAAATCGCATGCACATCCGTAAATTTATAATTTTAATTCCATTCATGTTTAACGTTATCATTAACATGTAATGTTTGTTTTACATATTTAGTAAATAATAATTTGAATATTGCGAGTATATGGACAAATAATTTTTTGTAAAGGATATTTTTGAAAAACAAATTTCGAAATTATTCTCGAACACATTATGTATTGATACATTATATATACCTTGAAACAAAGCAACAAATCACAAAACCGCTCCAAATTGACGGTCATTATAGTTCAAGTTTTTTTATTTCAATGAAAGCGTAACTCAACTTGAGATCTGGTTTTTATCACTAAGTGGCAGAAGGTTTTTCGCCAAAACGAATATACATAATTAATTCTTAAAGTACATATATAATCTCTGCACAAGGGCAAATAAGAATGTGTATTCTTTATACTAGTCGATTGGCATTGAGACAAAAATTGAAAATTTCTCGCAAAATGCAGTCTTGATAATATATTATCACAAATTAGCATCTAACATTTTGATAATTATATAGAAGGTTTTTCCTCCGAAAAAAATCAAAACACGTTAATTAATGCTATGTATTAGTTCACTGTAAATTGTAATACATATTTACAAAGATTTTTCGAAATCGATTATATATTTGAAAATAAAAATATCCAATACCTGAATAATTGTTTTCTTAAAGAAAACTAAAAAATAAATAAATATTTAATTTGACATTAAATTATAAATAAATAAACATTAAATTTTATTAATTTGTATTTATTGCGAATAAATAATAATTTAAATAATATGATAAGTGCACAATATTTTCAGGTCAAGATTTTTAATTTCCTAATAATTGCATTCAATTCAATGGTAAGTTAATTCATCGTACAATCTGCCTGCATTGATGTACATAGCTGAGTGTTTGCTCTAAAAACTGTTCTTGAACATATCAAATTATTCCACAAATATATGGGCAAAGCATATTACGAACCAGACATATTCTAAAAATGTTGCAACTAATTATTGAGCAGTATGCTGTTCAAATACGAAATAGTAATGGTAAATAGATATAAGATTTGGGCCCTATTACACCAACTACTTATCACTTATTACTTATCAAATTATCATAAGTTAGTTTTTTTGATAATGATAAGTGATAAGTGTTTCACTAAAAGTGACAAAATCTCACTCACTTATCAATTTGAAAATTTATCAAATTTTGATAATGATAAGTGATAAGTGTTGCACATCAGAATGTCTATAACTTATCAATTGACAAATTATCACATTTTTATTCTGAAAATTGTTATTCTTTAATTTAATATATGTACATATAAATAATACATGAAGAGAAACGTTTCTCAATTGAGAGTTGTTATTTCAATTTTTAGAATCAATTTATAAAAAGTAAATTTTTTTTTTTTTGCTTTTAAAATAAAATCTCTTTTCTAACTGTAAATAATTTTTGAACAGTACTTAAACGTAAACAATTTATTTTCATTAGTGTCCCGATATTATAAATACCTATAAATTTTCTACCACTCCCGAGTCTAGAGAATAATTGGTTCTGGCTAAGTTGATAAGTAATAAGTGATAAGTAGTTGGTGCAATAGGCCCTTGGTCACCAAGTGACTTTCGGAACTTCCCTTTGCGGAATGGAAGCATGCCATGACTTAATTATGTAATCCAACGTCAAAATCGCACAAATTTAAACTCTCGGATTGTCGCAAAATCTGAATTTACAAATGCCTGGAATTTCAAAATGCTTTTTCTAATTGTATTATTAAATTTAATTTAATGAAATATTAAAATTGTAAATTTATTCCAATTTAAAAAAAATGTTCATGGATATACTTTCTATGAAGAAAAGTATGCTTACCGACTATCATTCATCGTCCTGATGGTATGTGACTAACCTCTTCCAAAAAGGAGATTAGTTGTTTTCTGCCCATTTTCCCAGTCAAGGTCAAGTGGAAAATTTAGATTTTCACATTTCAAACGTTCTAAAAATGATATTGCAAAAGAATTCAAAAAATTAAGAAATCGAATTACTGGTGCTATTAGAAGGGCAAAACCAGCATTTTTGAACAACATAAATTAAGCTCTCAGAAATCTGGGATTTTGATAATAAAAAGGTAAATCGGTCTGTAATTTTTCCCTCTAATGAACCTAATTAACAAGCATTTCTGTAACGTCAGTAACCAAGCACCAATTATATCCACTAGTAGTTCGTGTCAAACATGATTTATTGACGATAATTGACTATTTTTCCTTCAAAAACTTTGATGCAATTGAGATTATAAAGGCCCTAAATCAAATGCGATTGGTTTGGAATTGATTTCGCTCAAATTTCTCAAATTAATCTTTCCGTTGATCAGCAAGTACATTCTTCACTGTTTTAACGCGATTTTAACAACTTCTGATTTCCTAGTGATTGACTTGTTCCATCAAGAAACGTTTACTTGTTCCATCAAAAAATAATCGATCACCATTTATTATAGAGAACGCAAAGGAATAATTCGCCTCAGCGTGCCTTCAACTATACACCACAATCCAAACTAAAATTATCGCCGGCAACCTATAACTACAGTTCAATCAATGCAGTATTAATGACTGTTTCTGTTCAGTTTCCAGAATTGAAATTGGAACAGCGTGAGAACCAACAATTACCAATAATTCTCGCTTATGCCGATGAAATCATCGTCATATCACGTAATATCGATAGTCTCGAACCCATTTCAAGGAAAAAATTGAGAAACTGGAAATTGCCGAACTAGAAATCAATCTATAAAAATTAATACTCATCAGAGACCCCCATTGCTGATCCAACCCCACCGCCAGTTCAGTTCTAGCACGGATCACTTTCCGCCACCTCAACACCATGCGGTCTCTAGGTACCCAGCTGACCTCGGAACTAAGTCGACATCTCACCATACGGGCCAGATGCTATCAAGCACTTGGTCTCGTCAAGCGGATACATTACTTACAACCCAACAATCGTCCCTATGATAACTTATAAATTAAAAACTACAGCTCCAGCTTTCGCAAATCGATGCCGATTGAGATAACATGAGTTTTCTTTTGAAGAAATTCACACAAGCTCAGAGAAATATTAAAAGGAAAAACAATTATCAAACGTATTAAGATTCGGAAAATCAAATATTGGGGACCCACAAACATCGCCGTTAACCAACTCACATCCTAAGCACCACATTAAAGTACTCCACCGGTTAAAAAAAACTTGGCCGCCCTTGCTTCACTATGATTTAAGCTACTACCACAGAAAAGAATGAACAGATATGGAAGTTCCATGTCAAATATTTACATAGAAATATTCAATCAAAAAAATGTATTCCTGCTCTAATCTAACCAGTTAAGACAGAGACAATATAATTCAATACTATATATTTCGCTTCTCTTCTTTGTATAAAAAACAAAAAAGAAGAGAAGCGAAACATATTATTGTATTATATTTTCCCTGTCTTAACTGGTTAGATTAGAGCAGGAATACATTTTTTAGATTGAATATTTCTATGTAAATACTTGGCATGGAACTTCCATATCTGTTCATTCTTTTCTGTGCTACTACGATAAACAATCCACCGAATGGATAAATCTTTTGCCTCATCGGAATGAATTGCACAAGGCAGCTGAAGAACTTTATGTGTCTTTACGAATTCGACTCCAGCGATCTATTCGAGAATCCAGAGGAAGAAGAAATAAATATCTTGCCGTAATAAAGGAACAATTTTTTTTTTTTTGTATGTTTACCAGTGTTTAAATTCAAATTTCGTTCCTTTATTTATTCTCTTTTTGCGAAAGAAGAGAAAAAATATTTTGTTTTGTTTCTTTCCTCCGGAACGAAATCCAACAAAATAAAATATCTCTCCTCTCCTATCTTTTGTGTTTTATATGAGTAGAGATATTTTACTTTTTTCGATTTCGTTCCCAGGGAAAGAAACAAACAAAAATATTTTTTGTTTTCTTTCACAAAGAGAGAAAAAAAAGATTAAAGAAGGGAACGAAAAAATGAATTTAAACACTGATGTTTACAGTTAATTTGCATACTTAAGGATATCAAGGATATCTATGTGTAGCAAATTTCTCAAAACTAATAAAATTGTTTGATTCTTTCTTGTTATTATCAATCACCACACGAAAAAGTAGTGTGAACTATAAAACTTTCTCGAAACAATTTAATCCTCTCCTACACTCCTTAAAATTCTGCTAATACTTTATTCCGAGCAGATCAGTACCTATTCAGTAATTGCCAATACATCAAAGAAGAATTTGTTTTGGAGTTAGACTTTAAAGACTTTATTTCAATTTGCACCACAAATACCAAGAATAAATTAAAATAAAAATAGCAGTCCGCCAGCTCTGCTTGTTCTATTCTTTCTCAAGGAACTTTACAATTTCTTGATATTATGCGATCAGCAAATTTTGTTGACAATAAATGGATTGTTGCACGATTTGGGTGGCATATCGCTCCGTCTTGTTGTAACACAATTCATTAAATTTGGCCACAAAAAATCAATTAACATGTTGCGATTACGTTCCCCATTTACTGTAAGGGCATTTTCCTGTTCGTTTTCAAAGAAAAACGGCCCAATAATGCCACTAGCCCATAAACCACACCAAACAGTGACTCTTGGAGGATGAAGTTCTGCTTCGTGAATAACATGAAGATTCGCAGCTCCCCAAATTCGACAATTTTGCTTATTGACGTACCCATTAAGATGAAAATGAGCTTCATCGCTAAAGATAATTTTTGATGAAAAACCTTCATTTCGTTCAGGCATCCAATTAACAAAACGACGTCGATTTAAATGGTCTGGTGGCCTCAATTTTTTGCGTTAGTTGAATTTTGTATGGATGCAAATGAAGATCAACATGCAAAATGCATCGTAATGTGGTTCGTGAAATGTTTAGTTTTTGTGAACGATGCCTGATTGATGTGATTGGTTCATTACGAACACTTTCACTACCAGTTGCCACTGCATCAGGAGTACGAACTGGATGAACATGTTGTTACGGTCTACGACCTTCCATTGAACCAGTTTCTTCAAAACGATCAATGATTTTGCCAAATACATGCTCAGTAGGACGTTCATGTCGACCAAACCTCTCACGTAATTTACGAAATGTTGTTGTTTTTGAACGATTATTTTCATAATAAAATTGGACAACAATCAAAATTTGGTTGTTGTGTTGTTAGCGACTCCATGATGATAAAGGCATATTTTTGACTTTTCATATGTCAAAGAATTTTTTAGAACAGATAACATTAAGTACTAAAATTCATTGGTTAAAAAAATGACAAACAGATGGCCTACCCTTTACATTGATCCGGTATGAAGTATGTAAATAGTTTATTTTACTCTTTATATTTGTTTCTTTATTATCCGACCATTTTCTCATTTCCAACCCTTGTTGTTCCATTAGATTTGGTTTGCTTCTTAATTAACTCAACTCCTCCTCACAACAATTGCGCGAATGGTTTTAAAAATTTTCCAATTTAGTACCTTTACAAATGTACCCAATTTGGAACCAACGCAATGTCAAAACGGGAACCTGAACACAATCTATGAATCCTTCAGTTAGAGCTTAGAGTCTGTAATATTAACATTCCATTTCCATGTGTACCCAAAATTGATGTTAATGGTCAAGCTGTACCTTTCTCTAAAACTGTGAAATATTTGGGCATTCACTTGGACTGGTAGCTTAATTTTGGGAAGCATGTAATTGAAATGTGGAAAAGAATACATTAGTCTTTACGAAAATTATATTCTACACTCAACGAAATATTTATAATGCCAGTTTTCAAGGTTCTATTTTGAATGTATTTGACGACTAACGGATTTTGTTTCCATTGTTTTAAACATGAATCGACGTGTTCTAATAAACAAACATATTTTTAGTTCGTTGTCTCTCGTGTCGTGATAAGTGTTGTTAGTAAAATTAGGAAATCAATTGATTGCTTGGGAAATAATTATAGTGACAATTAATTAATAATAATAATTTATATTAAAACATAGAGGATAATAAAAGTAAAACCATAAACATTGATAATAATTAAAGCATAATGTAGGTTTTATTGGTAATTTAGTTAAATATAAATTAAACTGATTTTGCGGCAAAGAGTTATCAGAAGAAGAAAAGGGAAAAATTAGCGCTTTTTGCCAGGTAGGATTTTCCGCGCGGGAAATTGGAAGAAAATTAAAACGAAGTCGAGCGGTCGTTCTTCATTTTATGAAATTAAAGTCCAATTATGGATCTAAATAAAGATCTGGTCGACGTTCAACTATGTCCCCCCGGCAGAAAAGGGAGATATTTAGATGTGCAGTTAATTCTTCAATGAGCGCCGATGAAATTCGTGACCATCTGAAACTGAACATAAATCGTCGTCGGATACAACAAATTTTACAACAAGATATTCACTTGGCATACCAGAAAATGAAGAAGTTTCCTAGTTTTTCGTCACGTCACAAACGAGCTCGTCTAGATTTTGCAGAAAAATATCAATTTCGGATATTAAGCAAGTCCATAATCTGCTTCATTTCTTGTAAAATGAATGCTGATAAGTATGTAGAGCTTTTAAATGATACACTGATAAATTATGCAGACGAAATAGCTGGTACAAATTGGACTTTCCAACAAGACAATACCGCTATTCATTCTGCCAAAAAGCCAAAAGACTCTTGAGTCTCGAAATATACCACAATTATCATGCCCGGCATGTAGTCCCGATTTTAACCCCATAGAAAATGTATGCATATTACGCAACAGGTTTACAGTAATGGCCGTCAATTTCACTCACCCAAAGAGCTCATAGAGGCAATCCAGGAAGCATGGATTAACATTAATCAGGAATACTTACAGAGCCTTATTAATTCGATGACTCGTCGCCTGCAGCAAGTATTATTAATAAAGGAGGAAATACAACATATTAAAACGCCTAATTTGTTGGGCAATGTAGTATGTAGGTGCTCCAAGAGAAGAAATTTTGATTTTGGCATTATAAATACTTCTTATAATCCTATATTTACGGGTTGAGTTGAAGTTGAGTTAGAGTTGAGTTGGAGTTGGATTAGGATGTAGTGAGTAATTAACAAATTTTTTGTATGATGGAACTTGCCTATTTATCAACCGATTATTATGAAATTTGACATGTGTGTCGGAAATGGGAATCTAAAATGATTTTTGGATAAAGTTCTGGAATATGGCCAAGTATGATGGAACTGGACTATTTCTCATCACATGTGCGTTGAAAATGGGATTCTAAAATGTGGTTTGGAGGACGTTCTGAAATATTGGCAAGTATAATGGAACTTGGCTATTTCTCAACCGATTATAATGAAATTTCACATATGTAATGGAAATGGGATTCTATAATGAGTTTTGGGTGAAGTTCTGGAATATGGCGAAGTATGATGGAACTTGCCCATTTCTCAACCGATTATAATGAAATTCGACATGTGTATTGGAAATGAGATTCTAAAATGAGTGTTGGATGAAGTTCTGGAATATGGCCAAGTAGGATGGAACTTGGCTATTCCTTAACCGATTATAATGAAATTTGATGTGTGGTGGAAATGGGATTCTAAAATGATTTTTGGATAAAGTTCTGGAATATGGTCAGTTACACGGTTAGAAATATCAGAATAATTTTGTATACTACTTTCGGTATAAAGTTCTAGAATACGATTTTTCGTGTTAAATTGGATATCTGTACCCATGTTACTGAAGCTTTTCACCTGTTTGGCTTTTGTTGTATAAGTAAATATATGTTGGCTAAAATAAAAATTTATACTGTCAAAACTGTCACACCAACTTTATGACACAGGTGAATGCTATCCCTATTGAAGATACCAAAGACCAAAGTTCTGATCACCTCGTGAGGTTTCAGCGCTTCATATTTTATTAATACTTTATCTATTTAATTTTATGTTAATTATATAAATTACGTTTAGTTTTATATTTAATTAAATTTTAGTTTCTTAGGATGTCTAAATTTGCAACTATTAAGTAACTGTGGCATATCATTTAAAATTGGTAAAACGTAAATATGCAAATTAAAATTGTAAATTGACAAAATATATTTAAACTTTTCTCGCATTTCCATTCTTTTGGAAAAGAACAACAAAGATTAAATGCAAATTATATTAAAAATCCTTAATTTACAATTAGACAGGGCAACCATCTTGATGACATACGTTCATCTCGAGCGGATAGCGATACGCGATGAATTACAGTTGACATGTGTAGAGTGGCAGATGTTTGGATTTGCTCTAAATTTAAATCCTTGCACGAATTAAATTATTCTGAAATTACGATTAATCAATAATAGTGGACCGCCTTGACCTGAGATTTAATTTTATTAAATATCTTAATAAGATTTTCATAATTAAGGGCAAAAATCTTATAAAGATCAAATACTAATTAAAATTGTCGTAAACTCGTAAATGTAATCTTTAATAGGGTTTTTTCTTATTAAGTTTTTATTTTAATAAAGTAATCTTTAATGATTTAATGATTTTTTTTTTCAAGATTGATGTGTAAATAATTAAAAACAAGCAATTGAAAGTGAACGAAGAATACAAATCATTATAATTTACCTAAATTGGCATTAACTGTTCAAATCTAAAATTATTTCATAAATAAAACCATAATTTTGTAATTATGTTAATTTATTCAAGTTTGTCGCGTAGCATATTTTCTGATTTGGTTTGTGGGTCACCCAAAAAAAAAAAAAAAAAAAAAAAAATAGCGATTATCGCAACAAGTTTGGTGTTTATATGGTAAACGAAGCGTATAAAATTATGGATTACAATCGTCATGATTTTTGATTTATTATAAAGAATGATTTTCTTTGTACACAAAAGTGATTTCCTAACATCTTTTTCAAAATTTGTAACGCATGATTGTCTTTTTTACATTGATTTACCTTGCGAGATTTTTATTTATTTATTAACAACAATTAAAATGAAAGCACGCGTACAATATTAATCGTTTAGCTGCGTTGCTCATAAATAAGATGCCGTGACTATACCGAACAATTGTTTGCACTCGGACCTATACACTTCAACGCGTGTAATTTAATTATACATTCCTTAATACTTAATTAGTAATGATAATTACACACATTTTTCATGCTAAATAAATTTCATCGTTTTTTATACCATTGAACTGCGAAACAGATTTAGAGAATTTTCAAATTCAGCCGCAGTATGTCAACTCCAACGTTTGGTAATCGTTGGCATATTTGTCTCTTCGAAAGAAGCAAAATTTACCATATTGAAAATTCTAAACAATTCAGCTTGAACTGAAAAAAAAAATTGTCATAAAATAAAGGTTAAAGTTCTGAAGTGATGATACCTTTAGAATTATTTTTCCAGAATCATCCAATTGGATTTAGAATTGTTGAATGAAAAATTACTTATTTCATTCTACAAGTTAAATTACGAGTAATGTTATACATACTTGTTTAATATTAAGAAAACCAATTATGTAACCACTTTAATGATTGAAAATCATATCTTAACTCAAGAAATCAACATAACACATAATAAACTTTATTATGTTTTACACCATAGAAAATTCAAAATAATGAAAGTGATTATTCAAAAATTTAACAAATTTCAACTAAAGTGGATAATTATAATTTTATTGTGCACCAAATAAGGGGCTCACGTTTACAAAAAAAAAAAACAGGTTCATGTGTGAAAATAATAATTATGATGTAATTGACACCTCAAATTGAATGAAATCGTAAATTATGTCTTACATTTTGAGCTGAAAGATTTGTTAATTGAATTAAAGCACAAAGTTCACTAGCGCTTGCCTAATTTTATATTTATTTGTGTTTTATATTTCAAGAGAATTACAATTTAACGTGGCCCTAATTGCAGTTAAATGTACTACGTAGGATGCATTGAAAATGCAACCAACTGCTCAGATTGTGCGGCATTTCATTCAAAAAATAATGATACAGTAAAATACTCGTAATTCGAAATTAAAACCCGCCTTAAAGACTGCAAAATATCGGTCATTTTTTTTACTTGCTGCCTAATCTGGCTTATTGCGTTTTTACAATATTCGTTAGATGTGAGACTCAATGCAGCTTTTGCCCAAAGTGGCTCCAACACCTTGAGTTCCGTTACAAAGGATAGTTGTTTATCGTTTATTCTTTGCTTGAGATGTGTAGTTTCCTCCTTTTTGGTAAAAGATACAAAGGCCGTTCTTATTTAGATTTACCAGGTGTACAAGTATGAAATGCGGATTTCAGACAACACATGCAATTTGTGCTATACAAATTTGACACTGCGCTATTTTGTTGTGTCATCAACAAGTGTCAGACGCGCACGAGTGATAAATTGGAAGTATGCGTAGTGTTGTATTGTTCTGTTTAATATGTCAAAAATAATACCGAACAAAGAGCATTCGCCGATAACATCAATATTTTGTTTTCATTTGAAGAAAACTGACGCTAAATCATACTGATTACTTCGAAAAGCTTATGGTGAACATGCTCCATCGCAAGATATATATCAAAGATGGTTTCGGCGTTTCAAAAATGGTGACTTCGATGTTGCAGACAACGAACGTGGAAAATCTCCAAAAAACTACGAAGATGTGGAATTGCAAGCATTGTTTTAAAGCTGTTTTAAAACGGCTACGAGAGGTGGGAAAGATTCAGAAGACCGGTAGATGGGTACCACATGAGTGACACGACAGACGGAAAAGCACAAAACACATGTGACATTTTGCTCGCTCGGTACCAAAGGAAGTCGTTTTTGCATCGTATATTTACAGGAAAAGAAAAGTAGATTTATTTTGAGACTGCCAAGCGCAAAAAATCAAGGACCGAATTACTTTGGCAGAAACACGATGCTCCGTGTTCGGTGGGACCAGTGGGGCGTGGGTTTAATATGAGCTATTAAAACCGGGACGGTTAAAACTAAACTTTACCAACAATTGACTAATTTGAACCATTTCAGTGCTTGAAAAAAGCCCAGAATACCGAAAGAGGCAACACAAAGTTATTTTTCTCGATGACAATGCTCCATCATATACGGCAAAATCGGTTCGCGACACGTTGAAATCACTCAGCTGGGAAGTTCTGCCCCATGCGGCTTACTCATCAGACTTGGCTCCTTCTGATTACCATTTGTTTGCATCGATGGGTCACGCACTTGCTGAGTAGTGCTTTAGTTCGTACGAAGATGTGAAAATATGGCTAAATGAATGGTTCACAGCAAACGGGGAAAATTTTTACTGGTGTGATATTCATAATTTCCCCGAAAGATGGGAAAAATGTATAACAAGCGATGGAGCATACTTTGAATAAAGCGCTTTTCATCATTCTTCCGAATTTAACATGTTTTTTAGAAAAAAAAAATCCGCATTTCATGCTTGTACACCTGGTATTGTTTGTCGCTCTTTTTTGCACCAGTTCCCACCATTATGTCTTCGGCATATCCTATCAGTTTGTATCGTAGTTTGCTTAGGCCTGCTAGTTCTAGTTCGTTCACTACCCTACTAATGACCACATAAGCGATAGTACTCCCTCTTAAGGACGTACCTAATTTGGCAAATTTCCCTGCTCACCAACACGTGCTTAATCCAGTTGATAACTCATTGCCTATCTCTTTTTAGTAAGGGCGTTGCATCTTATTGAGTGGTCAACCAGATTTTCCTACGTCTTAAACAGACAACTCAAAAGACTTATCGGCCGATATATTTTTTTGAATAAAAAACACTTTTACTTTCATTCACTATCTATGAACATAGGATTTGGATAAATAACATCGATAGACGCAGCTTCAATATGCCCCTATTTCTAGGAAGAGTATCGAAAAAACTGTACCTGGTTCGGGGCTTTATAGGGTTTAAATTAAAAAGAAATGAGTTGCCAACCTGTTTACAGTGATTTTCTCCTACAGTTCCTACAGCAGTCCGCCCACCCGAATAAGTGGTCTTAGAGCCTTCTATGCCCTGGCATGCTGGCAACACCAGGATCTTCAATAAGGCTTTCACAAATAGATTTTCAGGGAATAAATTTAATCTTCTGCAGCTTTAGTATGTTTCTTCCTTGAGGTTTTCCTAAGCGTTTCGGGTACTTGTTCTTAGTTTCAGCGTAGCTCACAATTATTTTATAATTCAAAATGCTTCTACATCCGGATGGAGACCCAATATTCGACTGTCGTAACGTACAAGTTGGGGCTTACATCTTAAAGAGCCAGTTCAAGAAACTAGGAGCGGTAAATCAGGAAGTTCAATATTTTGGAATTTTTAAGGCTTTAAACTCTCATACGAGTATAAGGAAGAATATTTTTATTTGGGTTTATTTTTTTATAAGAAGTTATAAAAGTAAGATCAAACTAAAACTGTTCGATTATTGATTACTGAAAAATAATTTGAAGTAAAATTTTGAATATTTAGTTGGCATTGAAGACATCGGCTTGTTATGAAAACAGCCAACAGAAAATATTAGAAGACAAAATTTATTGTTTGTTGTTCAAAAATATCGTATAATCTTCTAAGTTATAATTGTCAAGGTACCATTCAAAATTTAAATAGCCTATAATAGGCATTTTCGGAAATAGACCAAAGAAACTTCATAGTAAGTTTCAAACGGTAAAGTTACCCATATATTTACGAATGATCAAAGTAACTTCAGTAATGAAAAAAGTAACTTCATGAAACAAACGCACTCGAAATTCTTTCTTACTTTTTTGTATGTGAAAGGTAACTTGAGTAACTTTGTTACCAACAATATAAATTAAAACTTACTCTGTGCTGAGATGTTCTAACATCACTTTCGATTGGTTTTCGATAGTATTTTGTCTCTTGTAACAAGAACAAAATTGTACACTATTTTCTTCTTTGATTACAATTTTTCTAATGCGATCTCAGCCTTCTGTATACTTTTCCTTTTCTTCACATCGATAAAATATCGCAAACAAAATTTTTTGTGATAAAGAGTGATGAATGAAAGTAGAAATAGAATGATGTTTTATGCGAGCATGCTGAGATCGCAATAGAAAAAGCTTAATTCAAAAGTCGAAATAGTATACAATTTTATTCTAGAAAAGAGAGACATGAATACTATCGAACATCGAAAAAAGTGATGTTAGAACATCTCAGCCCTGAAGTTACTTTGGTCTATGTATTTCCGAAAATGCCTACTATTAAATAATTTGATTTACTGGAAATTGGAATACCAGAAAAAAAACTTAGCAGCCAGTTTATATACTCGTATGAACATGACCACAGAAAAGAAGAAACTAAAACTGTGATACTAAATTACTACGAGCCTCATTCTCATTATACATAAAATTAATTTGGAACGAAAGAACGACCCAAAATTGCGCCCATTTCGCCGACCTCATGAATTTTTTTTGAAAAGTTGTCTAAATGATAGTTTAAGATGCTACATTAATCGTCACAAAGTTTCAAGTTAAGCATATTTTTTGTTTTGGATGACGATAACGAGTCAAACCTGTCGCTTAACCTACCCAAGGTAAAATAAATCGACATTCTCGGTGACCTCGTTCCATTATGTTAAAATTTTTTCCAAAATCATTTTTTATGTGAAATTTTCCGCTATTTTCAAATGTAATTTTAGATTTTATGTAAAATATGATTTAAAATAAGTTTTTACCGATTTTTTATATATGTAGTAGAAATGAGTAGAAAAATGTTCACCACCACCAAAACACCGAACAACTACATTGGATTATGCTACATGAAGTCCCACTTTCGCAGAGGTAAATATCATCACATTTTTCTAGTCGATAAGGCAAAAACTGAAAGAGATTCAATCAGGGAGTATTACTGTACCTGTTTGTTATCTTGCTTATGCACAGATGAAGTCATCGAATGGATGGGTCAAGCGACAGGTTTCACTCGCCATACCTCCGAAACAAAAAACATGCTCAACTTGAAATTTTATGATTATTAGTGTCTCATCGTAAACTATCATTTAGGTTGCTTTTCAATAAAATTCATAAGGTCGACGAAATGGGCGAAAAAAATCACGGTTTTTGGGGATCATCCTTTGCAATCAACAGATGTGGACCTTATGGAAGATTAATCGACTGATAAGAACTCTTTTAGGAACAACAGCTACATTTCTTAACGTTTAATCTGATTCGGATCAAATCATGGTTTATGAAACGACAAAGAAATTACAATTAGTTCGGATCTAGAGATTGCAATTTTACCGGATTATTGTACCGGTAATACCGGTAAAAAAATCCCTACTCGGATAAACATTTTGATTCAAAAACAAAAATTCAAGGCAGTGATACATGTATAGTCGATTTAATATAATATATTTAATTACCAAACACAGGGTTGTTTAATCAAAAATTGTGTAAAATTGAAATGTGATGCACTCAATAGTATTACACTCAATATAGAAATTTTAATTGAAATACACTATGGTCTATTTTATTAGACATTTGTTTATTGAGGCATAACGAACTTTGATCAAAAACGAGATAAGCACATTTTCATATTTTGGAGTAACTCTTTTTATGAAAACGATAGTTTATTTGTTGCCTTTAAGGCAGACAAATTAGTTGCATCAAGTAGACGATTTTAACGCCTTTAAGGCAAAAATAGAAAGAGGTCATTGGAATGAACATTGGCGTCGGAAATGGAAAATGTACATTTAGCAAAGAGACATTTAAAATACTACATGCGATGTAATTTTTATGTGCACTTTTAATTCATTTATTTGATGTCAATTTATACGTTAATTAATTATATTTATTAATTCGTTATTGTCCAACTTTAAATAATTTTATCATAAGATTTCAATGAAATTTAATCTAGAAGCCTTTTCTGCCGTGCTAAAGGTTTACGCCAAGGCAAAAATCAATACCGCCACGCGGCATCAAAAATGCGGCTAATGATATTTTAATTTTAAATAAACACAATTATTGAATACCCATTACATCTCAGATGGTGTCGGTCTAACTAGATTGTGAATGTATTGTGTAGCATTCTCTGTAATTAAATAATTAGGATTTAGTTTTCAGAATGGGTAGAGCACATAAAAATAAGTAAATACTGTCACTTCAGCTTTTCAAGGATTCACTTACGAACAACACAGACAAATTCAAGTAATTACTTGTTAATCGTTAACGTTCAAAAAAATCCTTCCCTTATTGCTTAGTAAATAATTAATTTCAGTTAAAAATTAAAAACTGCGTATGGAATTAGTAAACATTTAGAGCTGTTCTGCTAATAATTAAAAATTTACAAGACCAGAGACTTACGTTACAGTTTAAGAATATTTTGATAACAAAACATTTAAAAATTTTTGACAAAAAAAGGATTTGAGCTTCGGGAAATAGACCAAAGTATCCTAATCAAATTTTCTGTAATAAGATATTCTTTAGTGAGAGTATTGAAAATAAGATTCCAAAGTAGTGTTTCAGAGGATTCGAAGTAAATAGATAGCAAAATTGCAAGATTTAAAGGTTTGCCTACTTGCGGAGCCAGTGTATACAATACCTCGGTTCAAAAAATAACCGTACTGTACACAATATTCGAGAAAATAGCGGTCATAAAAAAAAGATATATTCTGTACAAATTAAAAAGAGGTTTCCTATTATTGCAAAGCACATTGAAACCGCTAGAACACAATCAACTCAATCATAAAAATATATTATAAATGGGAGTTACAAAACGCTTTGCCTACAAAAGGAATCAAGATTTAATTTTGGATTGAAGATTTCCTAAAGCAACAAGCGAACATTTATTTTTGGGACTATATTTTCCCTTTTGTAAGTATGATAAATAAAAATCCGATGCGATTTACGTGTCTAAAAAACAATTTAGCTCAATCGTTTCTGTATTTATTCAACGACGTTCTTGCGTTGCAATTGGTCTTTAATTATACATTTAGCTTTATTTGACTCGTTTACTTCCAAATGACCCGCGGAAAGCCTCACTAATGTGAAAAGACTTCTACAACGTGTTAAAAATTAAACAATAAAATTGTATGTACAGTCATCCCCCACATTGCGCAAGTAGAAATATCAAAATCGCCCCATACTTCAACCCAAGAGTCATACAAAGTGTATCGAGATCGACCCCAAAAAATGAAAACCTTCCTTGAGTTTTCTATGTGCTAGTTAGGTTTCGCACTGAAAAGTTCGGTCTACTTCTCAAGTACCTACGACCAAACTACAAAAATACAATTCTAACTTCATACATTAAGTATGAGGCAAGAACGTACTGATTTAGCGAATTATATTCACTAAATAAATAAAAAACTTAAGGAAAACCTTCATTTCTGTGTGTTTTATGTATGCCCACACAAATAATAGAAAATGAGGGTTTTCAGTTTTTGGTGTCGATAGTACGCTATATATGACTCTTGCGTTAAAATACGGGAGGTGGGGGGGGGGGGGGGGGGGGATTTTGATATTTCTACTTTTTTTGATAGATATATTATAAATGATTGGCCTCTTCATTTTTTCTAATTAACAAAACGAAAAATCTTGTGAATGCCATTATTGTTAATTTATTTTAGGCCGAAAGAATCTTATTGAGTTATTTTCTTAAACATAAACTATTATCTATTATTGACATTACGCTATAGCGAAATTTCGTAAAAAGAAGTCGCGAAATGCGAGGGATGACTGTTTCTTTTGGAAAACCGTTAACTCGTGGTAAAAAAACAATTTTGGATGTTGGTGCGAAGGCCTAGGAGATAAAGTGGAGCCAGCGAATCAATAAGAATTTTAAGTAAGAATGCGATAAATGAATAGTTACTGCCCGTTCATTCAGAGCCGTTTAATTTCGCTTGCAGATCTAAAATGATCGCACAAACTGAAAGAAATATCAAAATATATTAAGTACTCACTTTCTACAGCACAACTTTTCGTTACTATTTTAGTATTGTATTTACTGGCAAAGCCAGTGTTTACGAACATTTTCAAAATTCACTTATAAATTTTGTTCATAATTATTTTTCGATGCCGATTATGCCGTCTTATTTTTGTGCCCAAGATGTTTGAAATTAGAGTTTTATGGACCAGATTAAACTACGAGAAAATGGCATACAAATTTACCGCTGAAATCGTGCATCATAAATTTTCTATTCTCAAAAAAGTGTCTTACAGACTTCTTTAAAGAGGATGCATATCTCACTTATCTTCAACAGCTCACAGCAAGATGGAACTGTTGCCTGACTGTCTAGCCCCAATCGTGTGTCTTGCCGTTTGATACCACCACCACATTTGAATAAGGGTTTGATAATTATAAGTCATATAGATTATTATTATGTGACTTTAAAACAAAAATGTTAACCCTATTGGTTAGGGATCCAAAGAGAATTAGTTTTATTATCAATAAAAGAAGGAATCTGAGTTAACCGGTCAAGAGAAGGAGCTTATGTGACGCTGAATAAGGAATTGATAAACAGTCGTCAATAGATACAACGAGTTAATATATTAATATTACAACTAAAAAAAAAATCGAGATTGAGTAAAAATTTGACCATCCATCAAAAAATCGCTGGCGTTGTAATATTGTAATCGTAGACCAACATAAAAATGTTATATACAAATTTTATTTTGTCACCGGTTCAATTCCTCATTTATCGTCTAATTAACTTATTCATATTACCGTAGCGCGAGTACCGTACTAAAAGAAACTTACAAGTTGCACACTTTATTGCATAATGTTCACTAGTGTATTACATAAATTTCACAAAATGCAAATAACTTAATTTTCATGTTCCAGTTATTTAAAAATAAAAATCTCTTATTTCATCTATAAATGATGCAATCACATAGTCATAATAAGTTTTCTGCCTTGAGAGTGCCAATTAAAAATAAAATTTGCCTTGCTTCACAGTCGAAATTGTTAGCAGAATATGATAACTGTGTTATGTTTATATACAAGAAAGATGATGTATCCGCGCAATATTTTTAGTTAAATTATACATCACTTCTTGTGTCATAGACTTATAATAAACATATACATATAACACGAACTTCCGTTGAAATATGCCAACTTAATATTTTTTTTTTTATTTTAAATTGTACGCCTCTATAAGGAAGGAGTTTTAGATAACTTCCCGCTTCATAATTTGGTGTTAAAAGAGTTCATACGCAAGGTTGAAAATAAAAATTTGTGTTTTGTCTCCATACAGTTTTGGATGGAATATTTTATGTGTGGTATCTATAATCCGAAGATTCAACAAAAGAAACTATTTATTTTAGCGTATTGAACATGTTAATTAATAAATATTTTTAAAGTTTCTTAAGTCATTCACTAATGACATTGTGAAGAGAATTATGAAATTCACACACAAAAAAAATATTGAGGGCCTTGGTTAAGGCCGAATTTGTTATTATGTAAAATACAACTAAAAGTTTTGTTGATATTTTATCTTAACATATTAGATTTAGTGACGTTATAGGCCACAAACGCACACGCATCTAACATTGATTAATATTTTCTAGAAAGAATTTATACTAAAATGATATTTAAATACTTGGTGGCTTTGAATGAAATTCAGAGCTTTTCGATGGTCAAAGTTTTAATACTTAGCTAAATTAATAACTAATATTAATTTAAAATAACACGCAGCCACACAAACCAAAACAACAATTTTCGGGTCAAGGAATGAAACCATGTTACTGGTCTAGTGAATGAGATCATGTTTACTATGCGCATGTTTTTAGGGTCGTTGAATCTAAGCCGAGGGCTATTTGATTTTATCACGTCAGGGTTACGCTATAACCTCAAAAACATCATAATCTAAGCTCCCAACCATGTGACTCAAGATTCAAACACAAAACCAGATCCGCTCAACCACATAGCCCTATATAACCGAAAGAGAAATTTGTCTGTAAAATTCAATAGATTCTTTAGGCCAATCATTTTATAATATATCTACCAAAAAAGTAGAAATATTAAAATCCCCCGTACTTTAACCCGAGAGTCAATACAAATTGTATCGATTCCAAAAAATGAAAACTTTTCCTTGAGTTTTCTCTGTGATAGTTTGGTTTCGTTCGGACAAGCTCGTACGAACAAAAAGTTCAGTCTACTTATCAGGTAGCTACGACCACACTACAAAAATACAATTCTAACTTCAAACATTAAGCATAAGGCAAGAACGTAGTAACTTAGCGAATTATATTCACTAAATCAAAACTCATGGAAAACCCTAATTTCTGTGTGTTTCATGCCCACACAAATAATAAAGTTGTGAATGCCATTATTGTTAATATATTTTGTCTATAAAAAGCCAAAATAATCTATTAACCTTATAACCCTACGCGAATTCTATAACCCCATAACTATATAACCTGAATCTCAATAACCAAGCAACATAAATTATTACATTAAATTTGTATTATAGCAACCAGTTATGGCTGAGTAATTCTTAAACCCATTAAACCCCGCAACTCCATAATCCTCCATAACATTCCATAACCTCATAACTCTATATAACCCAAAAATATGAGCAAAATAACTGTCGTGGGTTTGCTTCGTTACTTAATTGCCCCCCTTGTGTCTGCATTCAGGTCATCTCCACAAGGTGACAGTGGGCAACGGTGTTGCACCGCTTTTCGACTAAGTCCTTGGATAACGGCTTTCATGTCGTCATGGCAGGCACAAGGTAGGATACCTATTATGATGCAGGGGATCGGAACCCCAGTATCGGCGGCTGCCCAGCGTGCGAAAGCGGGCCCGCAGCCGTCGTCATCAAGCGACCGCAGATCTACATTAGTTGGTGACTTTGCTAAGATACAATTCATTGCTACAAGAAAACAACCCAAGGATGTTTCGAAATCACATGATTGTCCTGCGAATCATGACATTTTCTTTTATATACATATGTTTAAAATTTGAAGTTAAATCTTTTCAAAAAACTATTGTCGATGGAATTTGTAACATGTGTGAGGCAATTTTCCATTTGAAGACAGATCAGCTTAGCTGGGCTCCACAAGTCATTTGTAACAGTTGCAAAAATATGTTGTATCGCTGGAAGAAGAAGAAGAGTAAGAAAATATGAAATTCTCTATTCCGACGATTTGAAGAAATTCGAGTAGTTCGAAGGAATGCCACTTTTGTTTGAACGAAATTAAATACTTTAATATTAAAAATAAGAATAAAATTGTTTATAGAGATGCTAAATCGATAACGACTCCCGTTTTAGTTGATCAAAAGGAATGTAGAACTGATATTGGAGGTGTGTCTGCAGGTATCGAATCAATGGAACGTATCGAAGAGCCTGCTGAAGAAAATGAATCTTTGAGAATAACGATACTAGCGAATCGGAGTACACATCATTAGACAAAAAATCAGCAGTTCCATCATTGGTGTCACAGTTGGAGTTAAACGATCTTGTTAGAGACTTATGTTTAGTAGAGATCGGACGCAGTATTACAGCAAGACAAAAGTATGGCCAGTAAGATCATCGATAACTACTGCATCTCGCAACATCATTCATGAAAATTCGTATACCACCTCTACAGATAAAACTAAGCGTCATGAAACAATTCGGTAACGCTCTAGATAAAACGTGTTAAAAGAAGTATTAGACGGATCACAGATTCGCACTATGTTCAGAGATACTAACTTTAGTAATAAAATAGGGAATAAAAAAAGTCCGTATAGTAAGAAAAAATTGTGGCCAAGATGATGAAAGACTTTAAAAATTTAGGATGTTTGATGAATTTAAATACACATTTTTTGCACTCACGTGATATCAGTAAAGAACATGGCGAACGCTTCCACCAAGACATAAAAGTCATAGAAACTCGTTATCAGGAAAGAATGGATAAACACATGATGACAGATTTCTGTTGGATGTTAAAGCGGGATACACCAAAATATGATAGAAAGCGTAAATCATTGAATGTGAATGATCGTATAATGAGAAAAAAAAAACACTATTGTAGTAAAAAAGAATCTGACATTAAATGTATATGTGAGATATGATCTAGGGTTTAGGTTCGGCGACCCCAAAAACATATAGTAAACATGGTTTCATCCCTAAACCCGAAAATTGTTTTTTTTTTGTGTGGCTTTATAATTATGTAATCAGCTAAATAAACTGCATAATTTTATCATCGGTCAGATATAGACGGCTACAAAGCATTACCGAACCGTGTATCTACGTTTTGAGGCGAGAAAAACCGATCGGATTTTATTTATTTTTTATTTTATTTATTTATTTTATTTATTTATTTCAATCATTACAATTTGTACAGAATAAATACAATATACAAAATTCAAAAACAAAAACTAATGGAAATTATAAAATATAAAATACAAATAATTAAATTGAAATAATTAGAAATGCAAAATGAACAAAAAAGAACAGATTATTAGCATTAAGGGGTAATCATAAATCTTTAGTATAGTATAATTATCGAAATGCAATAAATTTTAAACCATTAAATTGAACACGAAATCCAAAGTTTTGTTCTGCAGTAACCAAGTTTTAAGTGACGATAAAAATATTTTTTTAGAACGTATCTCGCGAATGCTTACAGGAAGCCTGTTAAATATTGACGGAGCCGTAACTAAGAAATAATTACGAAAATGAGTTTTGGAAAACTTGGGTATTAATTTTTGACATACGGAGTTTCTGCGTAATTCGTAGGCGTGACAAGATAAATTTCGGTTACCGCTTATTTCAAAGTAAATTTTCATGACTTTAAATACATAAAGATGCTTTATCGGAAGAATTGAGCTTAACACGAATAAAAGCCACGTGTGGCAACGTTTATTTTTAAAAAACATCAATCTAATAGCATGATTATGAGCAATAATTAACGGTTTAATTGTGCTGAAGTAAGTGCCACCCCAGCAACAAATGCCATAACGTAATCGCGAATCAATTAAGCCATAATAAAACGATTTCAAAACCTCAAAAGGACAATGAGATCTTAGAAGGTACATTTTCCTGATACATAGTGGAGTGGAGAGAATTTTTCAGAGCTGAAACATGACATTTCCAATCTAAATGACAATCGACTTCTAGTCCTAAATATTTACAGGAACTTACTGATTCGATGACCATACAGTTGAGCAAGCAAGATCCATTTCTGGGACAATAGACATCATGAAAAACAATATCAGTACCAAACGAACGATAGGCATTCAAGCTGAACAAAATAGCCTTAGTTTTCAGGCTAAGCACTAGTCCGTGCACTGAAAACCAATTGCTTAAGACTGTCAGATCTTCATTAATACTAGATACTGTTGGCAAATAATTGTTACAATTATAAGCAAATCCCGTGTCATCAGCAAATGCAACAATTTTACCAATGAACTTTTGACGAAATATCGAGTTAACGTAAACTAGAAATAGAATTGGTCCAAGGACTGAACCTTGAGGAACGCCAGCATGAAGTTCGATAAAATTGCTCAGTGCTCCACCAATACTCACCCGTTGTAAACAACCTTTTAAATACGATGTAAACCAATCAAACATACACCCCCTAAATCCAATATACGATAGTTTATTTAAAAGAATCCGATGATCCACCATGTCAAATGCTTTGCAAATATCAATAAAGAGAGCGGCTACTGTATGTGAGTTGTTAAGCCTAAATTGAATAATTGTTCCCGTTTGAATGCATTGTAGTCACAAATTTAATTCAAAAAGGCAGCCAGCTTATGGCAGCTTATCGACAAGTGACAACCCAATAAAACGATTTTGAGTAATTTTGTAGATGCACGGTAATTGTATGTATACTATAGGGTCTGTTTGATAATTCGCACGGTGCAGTGCAGTGTACATTTTTTTCTTTATTTCGCCTATAGAAAATAAATCAAAGGAGACAAGGAAAACAGTATTCGCACTGCAACGCACCGTGCGAATTATCAAACAGGCCTATAGTATACAGTATTGAAACCTTTCTCACTGTTGTTCGTTTTGAGTTTTTGATTATTATTTCAATCATTTCTTAGTTGGATTGTTGTCAAAATTTTCTCTTCTTTCAAAATTACTAACTTGCAAAGCGTACAATAAGAATAGCAAGAATTTTGTTCCTAAAACGAGACACGATAATTTTATATACGTACAGTGGTAGACATTCGTATAAACGCACTATGTTTTTTGAATATAGTTCTAAGAGTAAAGTGTTTTGATTTTTTTCAAGTAGTCTAAATTATGTCTATCATCTTAAATCTGTTGATAAGATAAACCATTAGTAAAAATTTTAATGTTTTACTTTAATAAATTGAAAAATCTAAATTTCAGGTGCACATTCGTATAAACGCACTTCTGATAATGTACTAAAATAAAAACCAAAATTAGCAATTTTTCATATATTATTTTATTTAATATTTGGTCTGGCCCCGACCTTTCTGAATAACTTCGAAAATTCGAGAAGGCATTGAATTTGTTAAATTTTTGAGGGCTTTCAGATCAATTGTGGCCCAACATTCACGGATGACACTTTTCAAATCTTTAATTGAATTATATTGCTGTTCATTTCCATAAACTTTTCGGGGAAGGCCCTCTAAAGGTTTTCGATAGGATTGCAATCAGGACTGCAAGCCGGCCATTCAAGAAGGGGAATGTTTTTCTCGAGAAACCACGGTGTAGTCTTCTTCGAAGCATGGATCGAGGCATTGTCTTGTTGAAAATTATAATTTTTGTTGATGTTATTATCCAGATAATTTATCAAAACGTCTTCCAAAAGTTTCACGTACATACGAAAGTTCATTCGTGTCGTTATAAAGCAGACGGGAAGCTCCTCGTTACAAGAAAATGCTCCGCATACCATAACACACCGCCACAAAATTACGCTTCGACCTAACGACGCCATGTGCCTCCAAATTATGCCAGTACCAACTGTAGCAGTCGGGAAAATCCAGATATATTTTTTTTCCGTAAGAAAAAATCACACTCTGCCAATCCGTTATAGACGACATGTATTTACGAGCAAATTTGAGCAGATTATTCGTATGCATGGCCGTTAAAAGTGGTTTGATCCAAAATTTTGTCCATTTTATGTTCGGTGAACTATTAAAAATACGGGCAATGTGTCGGGTCGTCACAGGAAGATCCAATGGCCTGCATGATAGACGGTTTCGTGTATAGCTTCTTTGCGGATTAGACCTTTCTGGCGAGCTGAGATCTTGGATAGGCAATAGTCCTGATTGCAATCCTATCGAAAATCTTTAGAGGGCCTTCCTCGAAAAGTTTATGAAAATGAACAGCAATATAATTCAATTAAAGATTTGAAAAGTGCCATCCGTGAATGTTGGGCCACAATTGATCTGAAAGCCCTCAAAAATTTAACAAATTCAATGCCTTCTCGAATTTTCGAAGTTATTCAGAAAGGTCGGGGCCAGACCAAATATTAAATAAAATAATATATGAAAAATTGCTAATTTTGGTTTTTATTTTAGTACATTATCAGAAGTGCGTTTATACGAATGTCCACCTGAAATTTAGATTTTTCAATTTATTAAAGTAAAACATTAAAATTTTTACTAATGGTTTATCTTATCAACAGATTTAAGATGATAGACATAATTTAGACTACTTGAAAAAAATCAAAACACTTTACTCTTAGAACTATATTCAAAAAACATAGTGCGTTTATACGAATGTCTACCACTGTATTAGATGTAAAATAGTACTAAAATTAAACCGCAGCAATAAAATTTACTGTTGTACATCAACAAGTACGTGCATACATAAAATAGCAACTCTCAAGTCTCGTTTTAGGAATACAATTCTTAAAGAATTTGGTCGTAAAATGAGACGTATATACACTATCAGACATAAATATTTGAACAAACCATGAAACTTCGATATTATTAAATTAAACAGATAAAAAAGTGTTGAAACATTTTCATCAATACCTCAAATGTTTCTGCAATGCAATGTAGTTTACAATATCATATAAAAAGGGAATTTCCCTTGTCCTAGTTAACGTACGACGCAGTTCATTGAAGTTGTATAATATTTCAGTCGATATAAATATTTGAACGAAGCAGTAACATTCACAAAAATTAATTTAAATTATAATTTAATCATGATAAAGTGATTGGTTTCAGCGTAAGATATCTTTTTGTTATTTTAGAACAAATTTTTTTTAAATATATACTCAAAAATTAATTAATAAAAATTAATTTTAAATATATACTCGAAAATAAGCCGCTCAAAAGATATAGATGGAAAATTGATAATAAAAGCATTGCAGCGACAAGAAACGTATCGAAATATATCCCTACAATATGGAGTAACAATCGGTAGCATAAGTTTCATAAAAAAGAAATTTATTGAAACAGGATTAACAAAAAATAAGCAACGTTGTGGAACGCCCACGACTTTTGACTGTGTAGAATGAGCGGAAAGCTGCACGATTAGGAAAATCAGGTACCCCAAAATCAGCTCCAGTGATTAATTCCGAGTTGAATTTAAATGTTTCTTATCGTACAATACAAAAAACATTAGTTCGGCAAAACTTGAAAGCAATTATTCAAAGGAAAAAATCATTAATTTCAGAGAGAAACCGAACAAAAATATTAGCGTTTGCACGGAAGTATATAAATTCTGGAAGAAAATAATTTGGTTGGACGAGAGTAAATTTGAATATTTTGGTTCTAAAAAACGTCCGTTTATATGGGTAATCCCTGGTTAGGAGAACTCGCGTCGCAATATTAAACCAGCTTTAAAACATGGTGGTGGAAGCATTATGGTATGGGATTGTTTGTCGTACCATGGGATTGGTAGTTTACATTTAATCAATGGCAACATGGATGCACAGATGTACATTACCATAATTAAAACAAATTTGAGAGATTCTGCAAGAAAAATGAATTTGCAAAGAAATTTTGTAATGCAGCAGGATAATGATCCTAAGCATACGAGTCATATAGCTAAGGAATATTTTAAGAGATCGAAGATACAGTTATTTTAATGGCCTCCTCAGTCGCCCGACTTAAATCCTATATAGAAAATCTCTGGTCCATATTAGATAATCAGTTACCACAGGATCAAAGAAGCAATAAATCTGACCAATTCTTCTCTCTGTTACAGCAATCATGGAATAGCATACCGATTGAGACCCTCCAGAGGTTAGTTAAAAGTGTACCGGGGCGACTTCAAGCGGTAATAGATACTAAGGGTCTCAGCACAAATTATCGAATAAAAAGCGACTGCTAATTCGTAATAATTTAGTTTGATATAACATTGAATTGATTTGTTCGAATACTTATGTATGTCGGGTGAGCTTGTTCCATTTTCGTTTTGTTTATTAATTTCACAGTTGAAATGGATTTTGTTTATAGTTTTATTACGTTTAAGTAAAATAAAAATATTCCTAATTTTAATAAAGTACTAATATAAAATTATTTTTTATTTTTGTCTTCAATAATGACATATTCATTACAGTGTTATCGTTGTTCAAACAGTCACTTTTCAGTCATGCAATGGCGTTTCATGAATTTCGAGTGGATTCTCCGTTCCCCAAAGAGAGCGTGAAATGGGCCTCGTCGGTCACCAAAATTTGCTTCCAAAAATCAGGTTCAGCATCAACCAGTCGAGCGACTGTTTGTCCGTAATTCAAACGAGTAAGCGTTAAGTGAACACATTCTATTTATAATAAACTTGTCTTCCCAGCTTTGAACAAATAAAATGATACTAAGTTTTCATTCTGAAATACTTTACAGGATTGATATATTAAATTGCACTTTCATTCCTAAGACAGAATTAAGTGAACATATTCATCTTATAAGAAAAAAATTAAGATTTTTTGACCATTTTGATTAATTTGTGTTTCTGGTCCTCCTCCAGATTTGATGACTGCTTCCAGTCGCCGTGGCATACTTTCTATTAGTTTTGAAGTAGTTTCAGTCAATATTTGTTCCCATACGTGACTTATTCGTTCCCATAAGTTCCTAAAAAAATCGTTTTTATTTGAGCGCTCTTTAAATGGAAATGGAAATTAAGATCCGGGCTCTGAAGAGGCCATTCCAACAGTTTAATTTTATTTTTTACAAAAATTATTTTCGGTACATTTATGATAATGATAAAGGTATTTCATTGATAAACCGGAAATAATTTTTGTATTGAATAAAAAAAAATTTTGGTAGGTTTTGAGGTAGTTGGTAAGTTTGAATGTCTCTATCTCAGCCAACGTTAATCAGAAATACTTTTGATGGACACCGTTTGGAAGGGAATTACGTTAGCTTTCTTTTTTGTAAACAAATGCCTATACCTAAACCCACTCAGAAAAAAGTTCTACACAAAAACTTAAAAAAAAAACAAAAAATTGAAATTTTTCGGTTTTTTGTTTTATTTGGTTTTAGTTTTTTTGACTTATTTTGTTTAAAACAAAAGTTTTTTGACATTTTAAAGTGTCATTTCGGTAGGAAATTTAATTCTCTACAAAAACTCGTATAAGGTGTACCTACTAAAAATGCATAGTTTTTGAGTTATAGCCAAAAAACTATAAGGTGTCCAAATTTACTCTAATTTACTCAGTTCTCAAAAGTCCAATCCTAAATTTAATAGCACTTTGTGGTTTTATCATTGTTCGGATACCATCCAACATATGAAACAATAAAATACCTTTAACGAATTAGTTCCTTTTACCCCTGTTTTTTTCGACATAGACAATAGCCTACATATCAACGCAGATAAAAACGAAGTGCAACTTGTATTTCATGTTTACACATCAACTTAACAGTGCATTACTAATTGGACCCCTATCGTTTTAGTTTTTAAATTTAGAATTCATAGTATAAAAAATAAATAATTTCTCTATTTTTTGATAATTTCGGAATTGGTTTTCTGCAATTCCAAAAATCCAAAATTAAGTTTTTTGGGAAGGTTGGATTCCCTGATGGAATGCTTCTATTTCGTAAGTGTTTAACGTCGTATAACTTTTATTCGTAAATTTCGTTTGACCGTTCAGTTGGTTCAACCGATTCTTTCCTAAAAGAGGTTTTAAAAGAACTGCCTTTATCTTTTACGTAAATCTGCTTTGCTTTAGAACCATTAAATTTATTTATTTTTTTCATTATATTGACTTTTCTGTGGAAAGGTCGAGTTGATAGCTTATAAGGAACATTTTAATGAAAGTTTTTGTTCACCATTTTGTTGGTAATATAAAGTTTGTTAATAAATAATATTTATGTTAGCTGTGCAAAATATAACAAAAGACTTCCCAACTATTAGACTACAGTAAAGTCATTTTCACGGAAGTTAAAAAAACTATAATCATAATTTACCGTAATTCGTGTACTTTACCTGCCATCATCACATTAAAAATGATTTACAAATAAAATTTCATCACTTCCGAGATCCATCTTATAAAATTTATTATCCATGAAAAAGCAAAATTACCCATTTCTTGTTTCTTAATTGTTTCATAATATTCACTTAAAAATTAAGAAAATATAATTTCTTTTCTTAGTTTATAAAACTTTTTTTTTACAAGAGATATATACGATTACATCGCTGCATAATACAACTTAACCATTTCTTGTTAAAACATTAATTTAAAAAAGGTATAAGATTTGCAACAAAAAAAACACATTGTAAAAGAAACATTTTAAATCATCATCTTGGTTATTTTGAAAACTATTGTAAACATATAAAAGTGTGCTCAAATCTCAAGAGACGTTGATTACTGTTATTATTGTTATCCAAAGGATGATTGATGGTGCGAAAAAAAGTTGTTTTATAAAAATACATTTTTCAAATCTTGCGCTATTCTTCCACAGCCAAAGTAAATGTTGGGTATGGTTAATTAATTTAATGACATGATTTGTATTGCTTCATGTCATTTTATGAAGATTTTAGGTGCACCTATATATAGTACAAATTTCACCTGGTTGATAATAATAATACTTACAATACTTTTCTTTTCTGGTTGTGTCATAATTATATAAGACCAAAAAGATGAAGTGTGACTGGAAGACTATAATATGTAATTTATTTATAAGATGTTATACTATTAAACCGAAGTAATTTTATAATTCTAATCTTTTTGGTAATGGTATAGCTGTTAAACGTATACCGTATCTCCCGTCACACGATTTTATATTTTTTAGTCGCATATCGCATTGATTTTAAATGATTGCGATATTTCATTTACCACAAAACAAATCTTCACATTGATAACAGAATAGAAAATATTTTGTGTTATGAGTTGTTAATCAAGTTTAATTATCACACCTATACATATATTTAATGCAACATTGTATAGTGTTTGAAGGTCTGGTTTTTATTAGAAAGGTGTACTGAGATATGCTAATAAACTATGCTTAATAACGACACAACTTACAATTCTGTCAATAAACAATATTCTGAATACAATGAATATTTTTATTGTGTAGCTTCGATTTTTTTTTTTTTTTTTAAAGTTTAAAACGTTTTTTTAAATATAATATTTGTTTTTTTTTTTAGGTAAGTTGGGCCCGCCTTCACGCCAAAAGTTTATGAAATTTAATATGTAAGCATAATAATTTCAAAGTTCATTCTGAGTTTGAATCAACTTTAAACTATACAGGAATATTTGTTGAGTAAATATTTAAATATTATAATATTAACATACTTATGTAAGTAGTAAACGTAAACTTTAGCTGTAAATAGCCCTTCCAGCTAGACAACATAATCAGTCGGAACAAACCGGAAATATTTTAAGTTTAAAATCATTATTCAGGAAGTAAATAATACTCGTAGTTGCTTATCCAGCCGTTGTATTTTTCCACATAGATATAAAATTCGATGAGGTCCGAGGTCGAACGAAAGGGAAAAGAATCCAAAAAAAAATCGATGCTCACCCCTTTTAGAGGGTCGCGATCACGTTTTCCTAATAACTCGTTTATTTTGCATTTTAGGAAAAAACATCAAACGGCGAAGATGTTCTACCGGAAATTTCTTATCTATACAAAAGTATGTAGTTGGTTAATTTTTTTTTTTTACAAAGAAATCCCATAAAGTAAGGCCAACAATCCTAAGTGGGTAAATCGAATTAAATCGATAAGGGGCAAGGTAGAAAAAGTTCTTAAATAAAAATACAGATAATTAATAAAAAGAATTAAATAACCAACATTGCATATTGATACGAAATTTCCCGTAGAACAACATTTCCATTGATATTTTTTCCTAAAACAAAAATTAAATTAGTTATTTGTGAAAACATGACCGCTACTCCTTAAAAAAAGCAAAAAGCCTCTCAATCGGCCAAACTCGGGACTCAACGAATTATTAATCGACTTGTATAATATATCGTTCAAAAAAAGCTTCTGACGAATTTCAGATTTTTGTCTAAATCGGCTGGAATACATATTTTCACTCAATTTTTTTTTTTTTTTAGAAAATGAATTAAATAATCAACCACCCGTCAAACAAGGTGTTACGTTTACGTAACAGTAGCGAAGAATTTTGTTCATACAACTCTTCGTAAACGTAACACTTTGGTGTTGCAATAACGAAGCAGTTATGTCATTCCCGTCCTATGATAATTAGACTTTTTGCGAGGAGTTATCAATGTGTTAGTAGTTGGTAAACAGTTCGCTTGAGGTGGTGCATTTACGTCACGTAATTAGTGAAATAATAACGTAACATTTTTATCGATATGGATTTAATGCATTTGCAATTTATGATTTGCAATTTTCCTTTTCTAAAAAAATTATACATAGCTTCTTAAGTATTTTTGTTTTTATTCTAAAAAAAATATTAGGCCACAAATAATATTTTTCTAAATCAAATTGGAACATTAAATATTTGCTTAGTTATTTATTTATTAAAAAAAAATTGATGAACACAAAAATACGTAATGGCGATCGAAAACTCAAAACTAAATGGTTATCGTTTCTTTTATTCCATTAATTTTCATAAAGGAATTTGGTGTTACGTTTACGAAACATCAGCGAAGAATTTTGCTATATTTTATTTAAGTGTGAGAATGTATTAGTGCAAAGCAAAAAAGTGATACGTTAATAGTACGCTTATGCGACGTATTTTGCGAATTCACTTAAATTGTTTAGCGGGCACGTACATATATCGATAGGAAATTTCTCGTAGAACAACTTTGAGGTATGGTATTTTTTTGCAACCTCTCGAAAAGGGCAAACTGCTTTTTTCGACCCTTTCCTCATTCACTCAAGCTCAGGACTAGTTGAATTCTGAGTCTACGTGAAAAAAATATCGATTAAACAAAAGCCTTTGACCAATTTATTTACTTTATAAACCCTAATTCTGCTGGACTATATATTAGGGCGGATTAAATTTTTAAGTGGTCTGGAGACTCCACTTTTCTGTAAATTCATTGTATTTGAAGCAAAAATGTCTACTACACCATATGGCTACGATGAATTTCGAGCCTGCATAATTTCATTTGAAGATTTTTTTTTATATAGAGTTAGTTTTTTAAAATGCCAGGCTTTTATCCACGGTATGCGGGAAGCCGAAAAAAGTTGGTCTAAAATGCCGAAAAAAACTAGCGTCATATATAAATGCAGCATGCTCTACAGTGTCATAATCCATAAAACAGAAAATCGGACCTGATCATTTAACAAAGAAATCGCGAAAAAACGCGATTTTTTGAATTTTAATTGAAAATATCATTTCGGCGGCCAATTTAAAAAGGAAGAAATTAAAGATGATACAACTTTTATATTTTTTTCTTAATCTGTATTCCTTTATCTACAAAATGAACCGTTTATCAATATTCTGCGATAACTAGTTTTTCTTTTACAACCAAAAATACACTAACGTACAATGCCGAAAATCAAAATACTCCGCCTACTTTGCTTGAAACAAAACTAACTCAAGGTCACTGTGTACGAAAAGGTGAAAACAATTTGCCAAATAGGTATACTGAATTCAATAAAAATTTAACCATTTTACACAGAATCAAAATGGACCGAAATAAGACAAGTTAGAAGGCTGGAAATATAAAAAAACAACAACAATTTACTTAACGAAAAAATCAACACCAAACGTTCAAACCCAATAAAAATTAGGACTTAATTTTATCCATAACTTAAAAACAAAGAAGGTGCCAAACAACAGCGTACAGCAACAGTGTATAGACAGCTTCAACACAAATTAGGTAATATGTAGTAGTAAAAAAGAAACCGAAGAAGAAATTATCCTCGAAATCGATATTTCTAAAAAAATTAAAAAATTGTCACAATGAGGAAGAAATAAAAACTACAATATAAAATAAAAAATAAAAAAATTTTCATTTAGGTAAATATATAAAGTGAAAAAAACACGGCAAAAGAAATCGGCTTGTGAAATCTAGTGAAAGACGTTTTAAACTCAATTGCTTTTGTTACGTGTGTGAAAAATTTAAAATTATGACCAATTGCCGCAAAATAAGTGATGGAACCGCTGATTTATATCGACTATACTTTTCCCAAAATGTTACTAGTGGTGTAAATTGGACGCCGTCTATTGTTTGTACAACAAATGGTAAAATACTGAAGCCGCAATGTCATTTGGTGTCCCAATGATATGAATGGATCCAAGTACATGATCCAATTCAATGTTATGGGTGCGTGAATTATATTCTCGGTACAAACAGAAAAAAATGATACTTTGACACACACTGCAATGACATATGTTCAATTACAGCTGTCGCATTCAGATGAAATTCCTGTTCCGGTAAGATCAAACCCAACTGAGGAATATTTACCACTAACATTTGAATCTAATGAAACCGGAGAAACACCTGTATCAATGTACCAACCATCAAATGTCACTGCGCCTTGCAATCACATTGAAATCTCGCAAAATCGTTTGAATATTATGGTACGACGCATGAAACCATCGCAGCGACAATCCATTCCTTTGTCAAAGGATTTAAAACAAGTGAACATTTTGGCTCCAAATGTTCGGATATATGGAGCAATAAATCATCATCGTCATTTTACAAATTTTGCAAATCAATTGAGAATAATTATCTCGCTGTTTGCAGTGATATACGTGGCTTGGTTTCCATAATGCACCATGCGTATAATTCCGAAAATTAGCGATTGTCTATCGATTCCTCCAAAAATCGTTTGAAGGCATCTTTCCTCCACGTTACCAACTCAAATATTTGTAGGCAAATTGTTTTCACCTTTCCGTACACTGTGACCTTGAGTTAGTATTGTTTCAAGCAAAGTAGGCGGAGTATTTTGATTTTCGGCATTGTACGTTAGTGTATTTTTGGTTGTAAAAGAAAAACTAGTTATCGCAGAATATTGATAAACGGTTCATTTTGTAGATAAAGGAATACAGATTAAGAAAAAAATATAAAAGTTGTATCATCTTTTATTTCTTCCTTTTTAAATTGGCCGCCGAAATGATATTTTCAATTAAAATTCAAAAAATCGCGTTTTTTCGCGATTTCTTTGTTAAATGATCAGGTCCGATTTTCTGTTTAATGGATTATGACACTGTAGAGTAGATCATGCTGCATTTATATATGACACTAGTTTTTTTCGGCATTTTAGACCAACTTTTTTTGGCTTCCCGCACACCGTGTATCTCGAGAACGGTGCTGGATAGGAGAAAATTACTTTAAATGAAATTGTTAAGGGTCGAGGGAGCCATCGGATGGCGACCTTCAATTCAACCTTGACTTCGACCTTGAAGGTTATTTGAAGGTTAAATTGAATTTGTTAAATATAAATCCCTAGTTTTGAATAGGGTTTGCAAACCGGGTTTACCCGGTCTCAAAACCCGGGTTTTTATCAAATGTGATGAACCCGGAAACCCGGGTTTTTTACTTAAAACCCGGATTTATTTTTCAAAATAAATTCTGTTCAAAATACATTAAAAAGATCTTAATCATCTTAAAGAACTCTTACAAATTAACTTAGGTCTATTGAACGATTTTCGAAATTTACTATCCTAATTAAATTAACGATTGAAGTATTAGGACGGGAGGATCCCACATTTTCTTTAAGAAAATTTGAATTTAAATATGGACTAAAACTGTTAGATGCGCTCAAACTAATAATTATGGAACGTAAAAATGTCAGTTTAACGTGTTGATAAATTATCTGTCTAGTTGGAATTTTGGAACAAACACACAGGTTCGTAAAGTACAAAATCACATGTATTGGAGTACGGAGGAAAATTGTTTAAAAGATTATTTAATTATTACCAAATGTATGTTGCGTGTGTTATTTTTTATCAAATGTATGTTGCGATGTCTCTGTCAAACTATCAATAGCCGAGGAATTGAATTAGGCCTCCTTGCAGCAATTAAAACAAATCCTTCAAAGCTCTAATTTATTTAAAAAGAGTGCGCTATTTTCGAGTTTTTAGGTGAAAGAACCAACAACTTAGATGCCCTATATAGAGCTTTACTATCAAATTCGCCAACTTCGACTGAGGCAGAACTTGTATTCTTAATTACAGGTAATATTTGAGCTAACACCAGAACGCACTTAGGTGATAATGCAATACGCGCTTTAGTATTTTTAAAACATTTTTACGATTAAAATTTTGCATCAAGGACTTATTTAATTTAAACAAATTTAACATATTTTTCTAATTTACTTTACGATTGAACTGTTACTGTTGGTACTTCATGAATAAAATTGGATTTCTGCCTTCTTATTTTAAATATTTTTATCATTTTAATGAAGTTATACAAAACCCGGGTTTAACCCGGATTTTAAAATTTCCGGGTTTTTGCAAACCCTAGTTTTGACCCCAGATTCATAAAAAGCGCAAAATGTTACATTCAGATAGGCATTTTAGGTTCTTCCTTTGGGTGACTTTCAGGTGTTAGTTCAAGGACAAATTACTAAATAATTAGAAATGATCTGCAAATAATGAAATGGGGAATATACTAACACAATATTATCTTGGTACCTTTGGTCATGGTGCCAACAAATTTAAATTAAGTCATTCCCCATTAAAATTCATTATTTGCTGATTATTTCATATTATTTAGTAGTTTGTCCTTGAACTAACATCTGAAAGTCATTCAAAAGAAGAGAATAAACTTCCTATCTGAACGTAAAATTTTGTGCCCTTTCCTAATCAGAGGTCCAAAAATAAGGCTTTTCATTTAAAACAATCAATTTGACCATCAAATGACCTTGAAGATCGTAGTCAAGGTCGAATTAAAGGTCACCATCTGATGTCCCCTCGACCCTTAACAAATTTCATTAAAAATAATTTTCTCCTATCCAGCACCGTTCTCGAGATAAAAGCCTGGCCTTTTAAAAAATTCACTCTATATAAAAAAAAAATCTTCCAATGAAATTATGCAGGCTCGAAATTCATCGTAGCCATATGGTGTAGTGGACATTTTTGCTTCAAATACAATGAATTTACAGAAAAGTGGAGTCTCCAGACTAAAAATTTTTTCTCCATACAATTTAATCCGCTCTACTATATATATTGTTTTGTAATCTGTATTTTATAAAGTCTGTTGTCCGCTTTAGAAGATTTTCAATGTATCTCAAACGATTTAATTTACCAGCTGAAATTATCAGTATCACTTTGTGTATCAAGAAATGATATCTTGACGATTAAATCGGAACGACATTCCGGCAAATAAAGAAAAATCTGTGGGATAAATTATAAGGTTTAGTTAGTGACCACGAGCTTGTACTTAATACCACAAATTGTTTATATGTACTTTTAAAACGTGAATAGTAGTTCCATCTGTATTAAAATAGCGCAAGTTGTATTTGCAGTGTTAAGGCCGGCACGCTGCTGAAGTGAAATGAAATTTCTCATATAAAAAAAAATGACACAAGCGAAAACGAAAATAAAAATTTCACCGTAGAATTTCACTTTGCGGTACGCAGTTTAGCTAAATTTCTCATTTCATTATAACTAAAGGAAAAAAACAAAACTTCTGATAATTCCAGTGTTTTCGTTGTGTTGTGTATTTTATAAGGCAATGATTTTAGAATGCGTTGGAAATATAATACGTTATATGCAATACACCGATAACATTTGAATGGAACATTTTTATTTTTTTTTTTTGTATTTTTAGTCAAATGAGAAATCTGTTATGATGTCTATGGTGGGGGTTTTCGTATGAGAATACAGATGTCTTACTATTTTATTTCTATACACTTTTAACTTCATTTTATCTTCCCGGACAATAAATGTGAAGCTAAATTTTGACATTTCATTATTTAAGATTTTTGTTTTTCAATCGCCTATTTGTGATTTCCAACAAAATAGCTGACATCTGGTGAAAACAATATGAACAAAATTTAACCATACAATAGGGGGATCAGAACTGTCAAACAGTTGAATTTGACAATACTCGTCCCCTTTGCTTACATAGAAACCAAAGCCGACTACAGTTTATGGAAATCGCCAAATTGCATTAATTTTTATTTTATTTTTAAATTCCAAATTGAAGTAATCTGATATAAAATTTTACAAGAATCGACAAATTTTTCACGTTCGATTTATCTTGTATGTTTTGGAGACCAGTGAAAATTTCAATTCACTTCAGCAAGGCCGGTACCTTTATTTAAACATTTATGCTCCTATTCATAAAATGTAAAAATTCTATTGAAGAACACAAAAAAATCCTAATAGAAATTTTTTTTAATGAAAATATCAAAAACTACAAATTAAATCTACATGTAAATAGATGCTGTCGAGAGTAGTGCTTAAATGCTACTCCGCCGAGTTATGGGCCAATAAAATCAAAAAATGTAGCTTTACGTCAATAAATTTGTCACTCTAATTACATTTTGTGAATATCATTTTACTACTAATCGGAAATTTTGCGGTTATAGGTGTGTGGTGACCAAAGTGTCCGAACACTTTTTATCCACACAGTAAAGCTCAATTAAGTTACCACAATTATTTTGTATATTTTGCATCTCTTACATATACACGTAAACACAAATGTTACCTATTGATCAAAAATAAATTATAAAAAAGATCAGAGTCATTCCGGTTGCCAGCTGATAAGCTCGATAAGACAAAAAGGACAGTGTCTATCAAACATTATAATTATTTTGTTTTAATAAAGAACTTATAACTAATAAATTTTGTATTTATATTTAAAGTGCCGTGCTAATAAATTTATAATAAAAATAAAGGGTTTTCCAATAAGGACTTGACAACTTTTTTTTTAAATTAATCGCAAACCATTAGAGATATTTCAAAAACTTTATTATCGGTTTGAAGTACAATCAAAACATTTATGAATGGAACTCTACTTCGTTCATATTCAGGTCCGTTGGACCCAATTTTCGATGACTCGGTGACACATTTCGGCCGAAACGGCCGCTATTTCGCGTTCAATGTTGGCTCTGAGCTGTTCCAACGTCGTCGGCTTGTTGGCATAGACCAATGACTTGACGTAGCCCCAAAGAAAATAGTCAAGAGGCGTTAAATCGCACGAACGAGGCGGCCAATTGACTGGCCCGTTTCTTGTGATAAGACGCTCAGCAAACTTGCTTTTCAGTAAATCGATTGTAACATGTGCTGTGTGGCTTATGGCACCGTCCTGTTGAAACCACATGTCGTCCAACTCCATATCTTCCAATGTGGGCCAAAAATAATCGGTAATCATGGCACGATAACAATGGCCATTCACAGTAACGTCACGATCGTTATCGTCGACGAAAAAATATGGCCCAATGACGCCGCCGGCATGCAAACCGCACCAAACAGTTATTTTTTGAGGATGAAGTGTTGATTCATGAAGCACATGTGGATTTTCACCCGACCAATAACGCATATTTTGCTTATTGACGAACCCATTGAGCCAAAAATGAGCTTCGTCACTGAAGATGATTTTGCGATGAAATTCATCATCTTGGCGCATCTTATCCAGAGCCCAATCGGAGAACGTACATCGCTTCAAATGGTCCATCGGCTTCAATTCTTGAGTCAGCTTGATCTTGTATGGGTGTAAACCAAGATCATTATGCAAAATTCGCCATAAAGTGGTCTGGGCGATGCCCAATTCTTGAGAACGCCGTGGAATTGACTGTTTTGGATCGTTTGCTACGGACGCCTGAACGGCAGCGATATTTTCGACACTTCGACCAACCCGTGGTCTGACTGGCACGGCAACATCACACAACGAATATGTAGACTCAAATTTTTGCACTAAACTTGTTTATTGCCTGTCTACTAGGGCGAAAATTACGACCGAAAATTGGATTTAACGCTCTTAAAGTTGCGGTCACCGACTCCGAATTTCGGTAGTAAATTTTTATAACTTGCAGACGTTGTATACGTTCGTGTACTTTACCATGATGAAAATGTTGAGTTAACTGAATAAATTGACAGTGACAGTTTGATGATTAGTTAAAGGGTGCATTCACAAATTAAATTCAAAGTTGTCAAGTCCCTATTGGAAAACCCTATATATAAACAATATATGTAATTTATTTGGTAAATAATTAAATATTAAAAACTATTGTTTAATTTAATAGTGTGTATTTAATAACATAAACCCGTACCACTATATTGGTGACCTCGACGAGAAAAGTTAAAAACTGTTGTGTTTATAAATCATTTTTTTTTCTCGATTTAAAAATTCTCGATGTGAACATAAAATCTATTGTGGCGTTATTAAAAATAAAAATTCCACAAAAACAATTAAACAGCGAAAATATTAAATTAAACGGCATATAAATACAAAAGACCTAAGGCCAAATCTAAAGTTTCGTCAACGGTGATAAAATTGTACTTTGGCGATAAACATTTACATAAACTACTTTATGGCAAGGCCGTGTTTGCACAGGAAATAAATAAACGTATAACTACTATCAATTTACGATTCATCATCAATAAACATCGTGGCGATAATTTATCAAACACATTTTTTAGACAAACAGTCAGTGAACGGAACATTGAATTTGCCAATCCATATGCAACCGGTTCGATCGTAAAAATTCATCATCTACATACACAACAGCGGTGACATCAGTTATAAACGCATTAAAGGATTTATGGGTACGATTTTATTTCTATATTATTTAAAATTATTTTGTCTATTTATTATTATATTATTTATTATTTTTTGTTAAATTCAAATTCTGATTTTTGTCTACGAATGTAAATCCATTCCCAGGTAGCAAGATATCCTATGTGCTATTATCACCATAAATATGGCACTAAAGCTCGAAACTGTTTAAAACCTTGTAGTTTCGAACAGCCTACAGAGCATAAAAAAAATTAATCATGCCATCTGTTATGACGACAAACAATGGTTTAGTGTCTAGTCGTCGTTTATTTGTTAAATGTAAATGTACAAAACTTGTGTTTCTTGTGGATACCGGAGCTGACGTTTCAGTTGTTCCTATAAATAAATCCCAGAAACGTCAAGTATCTTCAGATTATTCTCTTTCAGCAACTAACGGAACCAATATAAATACCTATGGGACACAACTTTTACAGGTTGATGTGGGTCTTAGGCGCATTTTCACTCATCCTTTTGTAGATGCATCAATTAATCGTCCTATAATTGAAGCAGATTTTTTCGTAAAGTTTAATTTGATTGTCGACTTAAAGAATAAAGTTTTGATTGATGGTAAAAGTGGTTATCAAATGTATGTGGACACTCCAACGCCGAAGCATTACAGTGTTGACAACGATTTTATTGATTTGCTAGCTGAATTTCCCGCACTTACAACCCAGCCTGATTTTTCAAAAGAAGTCAAACATAATATTGTTCATGTAATTCGCACCACTGGTAATCTACCAGCGAATCGACCACGCCGTTTGAATAACGAAAAGCTTAAAATTGCAAAATGAGAATTTGATTATATGCTGAAACTTGGAATAATTTGGTCATCTTCCTCGAGTGTTTCATCGCCGTTGCATCTTGTAAAGAAAAAGGAAAGTAATGATTGGAGGCCTTGTGGGGATTATAGGCATTTAAATGCCTGTACGATTCCAGATCGATACCCAGTCCCACACATTCACGATTTTAGTGGACATCTCAACGGATGTACGATATTTTCTAAAATTGACATTGTTCGGGCCTACCATCACATTCCAGTGGCTGTTGAAGATATTTACAAGACGGCGATTATCACACCTTTTGGTCTTTATGAATCAGTATGCATGCCTTTCGGACTAAGAAACGCAGCCCAGACCTTTCAAAGGTTTATTAACGAGGTTATTAAAGGTTTCGACTCGAGTTTGCTTATGCATATATAGACGATATTTTAATCGCAAGTCGAAGTGTTGAAGAACATAAGGAACACTTACGCGCATTGTTTCATCGTTTTACCGAATTTGATTTGAAAGTTAAAGCATCAAAATGCGAATTTGGTGTGAAGTCTTTGAATTTTCTAGCTCATACGGTGAATTCAGATGGTATTAGTCCGTCATTAGATCGTGTGAAAGCAATTTTAGCATTGGATACTCCAGGGTCTATTAAACAAGCGCAAAAGTTTTTAGGAATGATTAACTTCTATCATTGATTTATACCTCATATTGCTGAGATTCTAATACCAATTTATGACCATATAAAAAACAGTAACAAATTGAGAAACACATCAAGAGATTTTATATGGACAGAAAAATGCAACAAATACAAATCTTTCATTGAAGCTAAGAATGCATTGGCGTCAGCTACACTCCTAGAACATCCGATAGATAACGCTTTCTTAAACATTACGACAGACAGTTCAGAAATAGCTGTGGTGCAGTTTTGCATCAAGCCGGCTGAAACGCGATATTCTGCTTTCGATCGCGAGTTATTAGCAATATATCTATCGATAAAACGATTTAGGGCTATGGTAGAAGGAAGAGCATTCTTTATCTTTACAGACCATAAACCGCTTATATTTGCAATTGCTTCAAAAACGGAGCGCAGTCCACGGCAAATTCGTAATTTGGAATTCATAGCACAATTTACTACGGACATTCGCCACATATCAGGGCGCGATAATTTGGTTGCCGACTATCTCTCCAGACCTACAGTAACTGATTGTTTCGAAATATTGATTACTGGTTTGAACGTTGAACGTCTTATACAGCTACAAGAAGAAGACAAAGAACTCCGTATCTTAATTGACCATCAAACTAACACAAACTTTCAATTACGATAGTGCGAAGCCGGGTTAAAAGTGTGGTGCGAAATTTCTACAAACGTAAAGCGCCGAGAAGTTTTTGACAATTTACACAATTTGTCTCACAGTGGTGTTCGTGCCACACGCAAGTTAATTGCGTCAAAATTCTTTTGGCCGAAAATGAATACCGACTCAGCAATTTGGGCAAAGACATGCCTTCATTGTCAAAGATCGAAAGTGATCCGCCATACAAAGTCGCCTTTAGAGAAAATTGAAATGCCATTGGCAAGATTCGAGCATGTCCACATGAATTTAGTAGATCCGTTACCACCTTCGCATGGTAACGTTTATCTATTAACAGTCATTGACAGGTTCACGCGTTGGCCGATAGCCTATCCTATGACCAACAGTTTGGCGGTTACAGTAGCAAAAACTTTCGTATCTCAATATGTCGCACGTTTCGGATGCCCTGTTACGATAACCACTGATCGAGGGACACAATTTGAAGCGGCGATTTTCTCTGAACTTTGCAAGTTAATAGGGTCACATCGTATTCGAACTACGAGCTATCACCCTCAAAGTAATGGCATGATTGAGAGAATGCACCGAAATTTAAAAGAATCGCTAAAAGCGCGAGGTAACACTATCAACTGGAGTGACGAAATTCCATTTGTACTTTTAGGAATACGGACCGCAATTATAGAAGACTTGAAATGTTCTCCAGCAGACATGGTGTATGGTCAAGGCCTTAAAGTTTCCGGCGAAATTTTTGTGAAACATTCAAATGAGAACATATTAGATCCAATCAATTTTGTAGATATGTAGGCTGAGACAGAATATGAGAAACCTTAAATCGCAGTCGCCCCGTGAAACAAAAACAATGTCATACATGCCAAAAGACCTCAGTAATTGTGCTTATGTGTTCATTCGAACAGACAGACAAATTTATATTGTAGGGTGGGAAAATTAAAAAACAAAAATATTGCATTCATGTAGCAAGCTTTACATAATATAACGGCGTTACTAATACTTTCGCTAAACTTAATAAAAAGAGATAAACTTCAGTATGAGAGATTACATAGTTCACTAATCGCGCTTAGTCAGTAATGCGATTAGATAGTCTTGAACTTAACAAGATGCCGCTAATCTTGAAAAATGCACTAATCGCGCTTAGGTAATCCATATTCTGTCAGTGGTGTAAGACTTCGACGAATGTGCCCAAATTCTTGTAACTAAGGTTCGATATTAGAATAAAAAAAGAAAGCGTCAATGTTATAGTTAAATGGATTTAAAGAAAATATTTTCAGATATTTAGAAAAACAAAGAACTCGTCAACTAAAAATTTCAATCCAATTTCTATTGATGTTGACTGAGATTCAGGCACCGTAAAAACTTCAAAGATTTAAAGTCAAAATTTAATGGTAAACAAATTATTATTGAAACGCAAGAAGTAACGTATTATGGTACTTTGGTAGAGCGGCCCAACAAAATAAAAGGTCTAAGTAAACCATATGGTACTTTTATGAATTTTGCAAGCATTATATGACCAATTTGCCCCATCATGTCAGACACATTCGTCTTTTCAGAGAAAAAAAAAATTAAATTAAATATTTTAATTCCTTTAGGATGTCAACATCCGCTAACATATTCTTTTATTTCAAAGCAACTTAGATTTTTGATAGAGCTTGGAAAGAAAGTGATGAATGTACCCCACTTTATCAAACCCACCCACCGTCCGTGCGAGGAACATGGAAAATTGTTATCATGTCATTTGTTTAGTTTCACCGCAAATACACGCTTTATAAAAATTTGTATACCTTATACGTATTTCTAATTCGCTAATGAATCGGTAATAGTTATTTACGTCACAATGGCGGTAAATGAGTTGTTACAGTACGAGTTCGACGTTTATGGACGAGGCGACGAAGGAGCCGAGTCCAGAATTTTGAACGAGTACTGTAACGATCATTTAACGTACGTGTAGCGTACAACGTTTTATTTCATACTATATGGGACATTAATTCGATTTTTTCATTTTAAATTAAATTTTAAAGTAAAAAATGAGTTTGAAATTTAGAGAAAACCAATCCAAATGATTTTCAAATTATCAAGTTACCCTAGTTATTTTTTTTATTTGTTTGGTTTTACAGTCTACTCTACTGTAATAGCTCGTTTTCCGGTCCCTTTTGTTCTCTGACGTAATGATTCATTTCCCGGACTGAAATCAATCACGTAAACATTGATTTTCGGTATAGTATGAAATAAAAAATCTTACGTATATTCCGCTACTTTGTTTCAGATTTTAAATTTAAATAACTTCTAGTTCGGTTTATTAAGGCCCTTTTCCAATTACCGACTTATTTGTTTTCACTGACTTATTTAAATAAGTCTGCTGATGAGGTGACTTATTTTCTATCTCTTTCTTTCATAAAAAACTTATTTGGTTTCATATAAACTATACAGTTCTGTTACATGTAAACATTAAAATTCGTCATTCATAATATTTTGTCTTGTCTTTCATACGTAAATCTTAAAATGAAAAGAAAGCAGTATAATACGCGATATAATGGAGCAATATTTCAACCCCTGATATAAGTAGATAAAAGTAATATTTTAAATTAAAGCCATAAACACAAACACAAATTTTTGTCATCATCGGCTGTCAAAATAAGTCAGCAAAATGAATTGGAATGACTTTACCGACTTATTCAAGATGGCGTCAAATAAGTCAATAAGTTTGAAATAAGTCGGTAATTGGAAAAGAGCCTAAGTACTATTTAGAAATAACTGATTGGTTTGATTTCAATTTTTCGAGATATTAATTATCATAAATATTTTTAAATAGGCTTACTGAGAGGTTGGATTGGGAGACTGGATCCTAATTAAATTTGTTAACCTATTAACCTACAGTGTTTCAGATTTTAAAAATTTTAAATATTTAAATTTAAATTTTAAGAATGTGTAGTTCTAGAGTTCGGTTATGGTGGGAGGGAGGGTTGGGGGTGAGGGGGGGCGGCGAAATCAATCTCGATTTTCAAGAAGATCTGCGGAACCTCTCTGCCTTCTAGAATCCTCAAGTATTTAAGACACTTTAAGAGTTCGAGTATAAAGAACTGAATATTATTTTAGAGAGCCACAACCGCTGGATTACATTAAAGAGTATGCTGGAACGGCTCTTTAGTAAAAACAGCACTTAGAAAAATTAAAGTATATGAAGTGAGGGACGAGTAATATTGAGCAATCTAGTCCAGCTGCAAAATGCTCTTAAAACGCTAATGTTACCTCCAGAAGCGTTGGGCAACCAATACATGGATATTACCGAATTTTGGTATTTTTTTTCAAAATTTTGTAGCGTACACCTCATTCTTTCCCCTTAATATGTAATGTCCCTATGCAATATTTGAGTCTCATCAAAAACCATTTACCAGTGCCTCAGAGGGAAGAAAATCACAATCCCGTTTCCCGGGAATGTGAAAGGTCCGGGAACGGGCAAGCCCTATCAACCCGTACAAGATTAAAGCTGCTTTAATTTTATTGTTATGCTGGAATACTTATGATACAATTTATAATCCGTGCAGATTATTATTTTAATGCCCGATTTCAGAACAAAACAGCAATTCGTCAGTTAAATAATATTTCCTCTCTTTCTTCTTTTATGAAATTGGAATTTGTTTCATAATTCAAAATCAATGCTATCTGGATGATAATTCTTTTTTACATGAAAATTTTAAAGGGAGAATTAAACATTTGACTTTTCAATATCGCTCAAATAAAAATTTAATTATCCCTTTAAAATGTTCATGAAAAAAAGAATTATCATCCAGATAGCATTGATTTTGAATTATGAAACAAATTCCAATTTCATAAAAGAAGAAAGAGAGGAAATATTATTTAACTGACGAATTGCTGTTTTGTTCTGAAATCGGGCATAAGGCTTGTTAAATTTATTTGCTGTTCTTGCAATTTAAATGCCTAATTTAAGTTATTTTTAGGGTGTTGGAGGCTGATTTTAAATTAATAATTAAATTGTGAAGTTAATTAGGATTTGGGTTTCATTAAATAGAAAACGAACGGATAGTAAACTTTTTGGCTCTAGAAATATTATAATAATTCGAAATCGTAAATAGTTTTTGAGTTTGGATAGAAAGCTGATTATTAGCTGTGTTTTACTAAGAGGTTAATTGTTTAATTAATTTTTAATTTAATTTATTATTTTAGAGGTTGATCTTCAATTTATAAGCGGTACACTGCAGGTATATTTTAAGGTAGTTTTTTAATGTGTTTTGTACCCAGGATTTTGGAGACTGGTTAGGATTGAGGGAGGTTCTACAAGAACCTGATTAGGCTGCTGTTTGATGCGTTCCAGATTGAATCTAAGTTTGCAATGGTTTTATTATTTTGGGTTGCCAGGGATTGAAAGCTGGTTTAATTTTAATTTAGTAAATACAAAGGTTTGTCAACTTAAGGAGTTGTGTTGTGCTGGGCTGGAGCTAAACTACTAGCTGTTAGAAACCTTTTGAACTGTCTAATCCAAAAATTGTAAAAATCGTTCTAAGTTGTGGAACTATGTGATACGTTGCCGAAACCATTTTTTGTATCGGCAGCCAAGAGTTTATTATGGATTAAAACCGCCCCTTAAATTGCGAAAAAAAGTAAGTCCAAAAACATTTTTTTTCAGGACGCAATAAAAACTATTTCACTCTCCTTATCGTCTATATGCATGCAATCACTAAATTACTTTGTAAATTTCTCCCCTTAAAAAAACTTTTTATAATATTTTATCAATAAGATTCTTTCGGCTTTTTATAGACACAATATATTAATAATAATGGCATTCACAACATTTTCGACTTGTCAATCAGAAAAATGAAGAGGCCAGTCATTTATAATATATCTACCAAAAAAAGTAGAAATATCAAAATCCCCCCCGTACTTTAACCCCAGAGTTAATACAAAATGTATTTTGACTCTAAAAAAGAAAACTTTTCCTTGCGTTTTCTGTGGGTAGTTTGGTTTCGTACTGATAATCTCAAAACAAAAAGTTCGATCTACTCATCAGGTAGCTACGACCAAACTACAAAAATACAATTCCAACTCCATACATTAAGTATGAGGAAATCAAACTACCCACAGAAAACGCAAGGAAAAGTTTTCTTTTTTTAGAGTCAAAATACATTTTGGATTAACTCTGGGGTTAAAGTACGGGGAGAATTTTGATATTTCTACTTTTTTTGGTAGATATATTATAAATGACTGGCCTCTTCATTTTTCTGATTGACAAGTCGAAAATGTTGTGAATGCCATTATTATTAATATATTGTGTCTATAAAAAGCCGAAAGAATCTTATTGATTTAATACAGACAACTAAACTTCTCTTTCTATAATATTTTATAAATGGCAATCGATGCAAAATGCTCCCCTCTTTCGTTTGATGCGAAAAAAGCAAAATTGAAAAAAATGAACTTACACATTCTACATTTCTCGTCGACGATAAGTTGGAAGAAAAGTTCGATTTATTTTTTTTAACCATGTTACAATCATACAGGAGCGGGAATTTGGTTAGGTTGAGTCGAAATTAGACCTAACTTCCGAACCCTCACGAAGGCCTTCAAAAATTGTTCGATCTTTCGATGCCTTTACCTGATTACATCGCTCCAGATAAGAAGCTGTGGGAGCCACCACAAAACAACCATCAAATACTAATCAGTAATCATTAATACAACTAATTAAACGAAAAATGTTCATCAACGATACAGATCTTAGTGATGTATATTTCACATACCAAATCATAAACTCCTCAACGTACAATATACATAATATTTATATATAAACTAAAAAAACAATAAAATTCTTGTTATATACAAAATAAGATCATGGAGATAAAATATAGAATACATTATTATAAATAAGTAAAGTAACCTAAAACAATCACACACAAGAACATAAGAGGAGAAAGTTTACTTACAAAATACAATTTTTCATAAATTAGTTTTTATTTTAATGTCGGCGTTTTATAGTTTAAAAAATAAATCAGTTTTGAATACATGCATATAGGACTAAAACTAAAAGTAACAAAACAATATTTTTTTTTTTATTATATAAAGTAAGTATGTTATGATTTATAATTTTGAGTTATGTTGTACCTTTATGTTTATTTATTTTGCAACATACAGTTGAGATTCTATCAAGATAAATCTTTTACAAATATTTCTAAATAAATATAGGAAATTAGAATTATTATTATTAATCGAAATTGTTACGACGATATGATTGATGAAAAAAATTGATTAAGGGTTTGATTTGACGTACATATATAGGCAATGAAAAATTGTTAAATAACTTAACTTTCTCTATACTATACCTAGCTAGTTACCTATCTACGTACCAAACAATCATGTTCTAATAATTTTGAATGTACATTATTTGTCAACGAAATTTAATATTTCGGAGTTTATGATTATAATTATATCGTTTTCACATGTATGATATTTTTACTCATTGAAACAGTTTTCATTAACGATTTTGATTAAAACATAATTTGACTTCTTCACGCTCGACCGAAAAAAATAGATAGTAAATAAGCGTGATCTTACAAAAAAAAAATGAATAAACCTTTTTCTTATAAGCTGCTGTTGCCTTATTAAATATAAAGATACACATCTTTTGTACATAAATATAATATAGTCTAATCTGTAATACGATTAAAACTACTGGGGAACAGAATTAGAAATTAAATCAATCAACCAATTTTTTACAGTTTTTTTTTTTTGAAGAAATTGGTTTAATTGTTAAATTTTGTTTGTGCTTCCATGATCAGTTGAAGAGATTATATTTTAGTAGATGAAACAAATTTTATGACTTACAGCTACCGTCGAGATTTAAAAGCTAAATCATTTCCGCATCAACTAGTGCGTGTATATACCACAAACTTCGAGGTCAGTTTAATAATGTTTTAGAGTTTAAGGTTTAGTAATTGACTATTGGTAGTTTTTCAAACATTGTAATTTGTATTATAACGATGATTTATCAAAAAAAACAAATATTTATACATAATGTTAAATGTATACATACTTACAAATGTGATCACGTGTTTTAAAGCGGATTTAACTTACCTAAAAAAGAAAAAAAAAATCATTTAAGTTAATATATTTTAAGATCGCATAAGCATAAAAATAAATTAAATTTTATTAAATAAACATTAATCATATATGCATATACATGCCTATACATGCATATACTGTCTTCTCTCTCAAAAAGCATTCTACGATACCGCAAAGGTGATTATTATCCGTAAAAAGGAATTTTACTACTAGATACGGCTTATGCAGGAGCATTTTTTTGCATAGTTCAAAGCCGCCATGGCTTCATTATTATTCTAGTGCAGTTGTTTCTTATCTTATTCGGAGTATATACTTTTAATATGACTAATTTTTATGTTTTCAAAAAAAAAAAAAAATTGTGAGACAAAAAATATTAAAGAGGTAGGTAGATGATGTACCTTGTTTGGCCGTAACCGTATTTTACCGCAAATCGTAGATGATACCTTTCAAATATTTGTTTTCTGAATTGTGTGGACGGTGTAGCATGTTACAAACGAATAACCGATTTTAATCGCAATAATTATAACAGGTGGTACATCTTGCTCTTCAGCAAGACGGCAAACCGTTTTGAAGTGTCTGACAAGCGAAAAAAGAACTGGGATATTTTTCCGTCATCTTCACAATTGCAATCAATAGTGCTATAAAATATAACTAAATTTTGTATTTCGTATAAATTAACAAAATGCATGAAATTTAAAATCTGGATTTGAACTGATATAAATCGAACCGAAAAACGAGAGATTTGCGAGGTCTTGCTGTGCGAATGCATACCAGGATTCGTGTTTTTTTATGGTGAAATTGAAAAAGGGAAATCCTTAAATTTCTAAAACTATTAACCCTAATCAACATGGGTCAGTTTACTTGCGTAAACGCATGCGATGAGTCTCTCGGACTCATATGTAATTTTAAAGAAAACTGAAAACATTTACTACACTTAAAAATGTTTTACCGAATTTGGCAGTTATTTAGCTGGCGAACCTCCTTAAGTGAGGGAGGAAAAATGTTCCACTTAAGCGTTTAATATGTTACTTTACTATAAAAGCCAAATAATCGTCGGGTAACATTTCTACAAAATTTAGTATGGAAATTGGTTGGTTGAATTATACTAAGACCCAGTAGGTACATTCTGCAAGTTGTTGCATTAATACCTTTGTTAGTGAGGTAAACGTGAAGAACTGAGAGACCTGCGTTTATTTCTATTTGATTCAACGAATTCCAGTTTTAAATTTAGAAGGAATATTTTGGTAAACGTCATTTATCGTTTGCTAATTGGCTTGCTTTACCATTGCTGCTTTACTCTCATCTATATTTTATAAAGTAAGGCCAGGGGTCATTGATTAGGTCTCTTTTGAAGAAAATATGTGTCACCGAAAAAATCGACGAAATAAAATGTTGGCTCGATTTTGTTCTTGAGCAAGCTTAAATTTTTGAAAAACCAAAAACATTTCATTCATTAGACTTTCACGCTTGAGAAGTAAATCCTCTAGACCTTTCAATTTGTCGAAATCTACTAATATATGTGAAATTAAATATTCAGCACTCTCTGTATCAATTCGAAACTACTAAACCTACTACAATGGCAATGACTATTGTAATACAGAGAACACAGCTATTCTTTCTCATTTTTTGAGGACGCTCATTTTCAAAATAAGGAATTCCCCGGGAATTCAATGGATTTGTTGTTAAACTATCGCAAATATACAAACTTTTCATTTTATATATGTATGTCAAATTTAGAGGAAATGGAGTACTGAAAAGAAGTCTTCCGCGAAATTGTTATACGCTATTATGTTTGCTTTTTGAAAATGGGCAGGTTTGGCCTATATTCGATATCAGTAAAAAATTGTTATTAGGTGATTCTAGATCTTAAATAATAATTATTAGATAGAATACATAAAATGGTCATAAAAAATTATTTTTCGGTTAATTTTTAGATAATAAAATTAAAATGAGTCTGCGAGACTCAACCCATGCTGATTATGGTTAAGCAAAGCAAGTATACGGTACCAGTAGTTATTAGAAATTATGAAATAAATGATTTTGGAGTATAAAAACAGCGTTGGGAAATATCTCATAAGCCCATTGGTCACGAAGAACTGCGAATCATAACTCAAAACAGAGCTGTTCCATATAAACCCGCAGTAAAACAGCTGTGTAGTTGTCTGTAAATGTAGGAGAATGTAGAAATGCCATCGATCCACTATCAGCAGAAAAATTAACAGAACTGAATTTGGGCGTCTTATCGCCAGAAAGAAGAAACAAAGATATTGGGCAGAAGTGCTTAAATGTTGACATATCTCATGTCCGAAAGGCTAAAGAATTTTGCGACAGTCATTATCTCTATTGAAAATGAGTTCAATAACTATGGAAAGAACGAGTCCCATTTGAAACGCGATATTTCTAAACACGATATGGCACAAAACGCGATACATATTTCAAAACGCGATTTCCTACTTCTGATCGTACATGTTCAATTTCATCATAATTGTGAAGGAAGATTAATAATTATTATTATTATTTTAAAATTTTAATTTTAAAATATCGCATTTTGTACCATATCACGTTTGAAATATCGCATTTTGAAATATCGCATTCTGTACCATATCGCGTTTCGTCATATCGCGTTTTAAAATCACGCGTTTTGAGCGGATCCCGGAAAGAACGCAAGGCTGTGGCGGAAACCAAATACATAATGAACTGCAAACAAAAAATAATAAAGGGCTAAAACCTCACGAGATGATCAGACTTCGGTCCGAAAAATTACAGTTATAATATTTTAATAGTTTTAAACATCAGCTTTAACACAAAAACAAAAGATTTGATCTATCGTTCAATTAAAAAATTTTACAATCAAACTAGGTTCAAAGTGCCAAATTTTGAAGCGACAAAAGTAAAGCACGATAATTTATAATGAAGACATTTGGTACCAAAAGCGGTTTGACATCATGTTGTACAAAATCCATTATTTTTCAAAACTGTTGTTATCTTCAGGTCTTTTACTCAATTAGAATGATTATTATTATCTGGTGTTACAATATATTTTCTCGTATTCCAGTAGATATCTCGTTGTGAATACGCCAATACGCAGAATTGCCCTTAGGTTTTCTAAAGAATGGAAGTTGGGTGATTAAGCTAAATTTACTGTTTCACCGTTATGAAAATCACAAATTAATTTCTGCTTAAAGTGGGTGTAGTATTTATTATGCGTGGCATTGTTAAAAATGATGTTCTTAACCTCTACCTGGCACAGGGGGTACGTACGAACCCCACGCTGTTTCTCGTCGATTTTCGATATCTAAATCTTCGAAATCTAAACTCGTAACGACATCTATCGGTAGTCAAGGGATACACTTTTATACCTATGCCACTAGGATAGCGCTGCGACCGTCAGTTTGTCTGTGGCAGTCGTCAAAGTATGAATATTAGTATTATGAATTTTTTGTAAAAAACGTTTTTTTCCAAGTTTTTCAAGTTTCCGAATTTTTCCTGAACGCTGATCTTCATTTTTCTAAACTCTGACTATTCCACCCTTTAAAGGGGTATCTGCAGATGATCTCTGATTTTTTCTAAAAAGATATAATCAATATTTCAAGTTTTACAAGGATATTTGTTACTGGGGTTCGTACGAACCCCACAGTGCCAGGTATGTTACTCAGGGGAGGTGTGCCAGGTAAAGGTTAATGAAACCATTATTTTACCTCAGGTCAGTGACGTTTATGAAGATTTTAATTATAAAAAATAAACCGAAACGTTTGTACACATCTGATAAATGTAGCAACATTTCATTTTGTAAATGTGCTTTAGTTTTGTTGCTTTAAAATTTTACCCTTTGGTTCTAATTTGAATGTAATTTTTTTTCTAAATTGAAAGATAAATCAAATCTTTTGTTTTTGTGGCTATATGAACTCAACTCAACCTAACTCTAACTCAACTCTCAATTCAACCCCAAATATATCCCGAACTGAACTGCTCACTCTAACCCAACCCCAACTCAACTAAAACTCAACCTCAACATAATCCCAAATTCAAAGCCCAAATCAATCCTCAAACCAACATATGGTTACCTCAGTATATAGGTATTATAATACAAACCCATTTCAGTCATTTTATAATTAGGTCTGCCATTTTTTAATGAGATAATCCAAACTCTAAATTGCCTAAGATGCATTCGTGTCATTTAAAAACTTGTGAAAATGCATTTATATAAACTCTGCATTAGTCAACTTCCAATTTACCCCAAATAAATCGTCAACTGAACTCCTTACTCAACGCCAACACGACGCTCAAACCAACCATCAGCCCAACCCAAAACTCAACGCTCATCTCAATCCCAAACACGGCCCGAAATTTCCATGCTTACATGAACTTAACTCAATCCTAAATTACCTCCAACTCGAGCGGCAACCCAACTCACATTTCAATCCCAAACTCAACCCTTAACACAATCCCAAATAAATCTTTAACTGAACCGCTGACAACTCCAATTCAACCCTAACTCAACCACATCTCGGTACCCAACTCAGCCCTTAACGCAACCCTCAAAACAACATGATCTGAAAAACTACAAGCGTATATCAATTCAACTCAATCTAACTCTAACTAGACTCTCAATAAATCCCCAACTGAACTGTTCACTCAACCCTAACCCAACCCCAACTCAATCCTCAACTTAACCCCAAACTCAAGGCCCAACAAAATCCTCAAACCAGCAAATCTTCACCTCAGCATTAAGATATTACAAACGCATTTTAGTCATTTTTGAATTAGATCTGCCGTTATGTAATGCGACAGCCTGTGGCCCTATTCTGGTTTTCCCAGAGAATTTGGAATTGGGAATTGTGTTATTGTGAATTTTTTTCCAAAGTATACTGCGACGTCTGATATTTTTTGCAAAAGTAAGGAAAAAATAATTCTCTTTTAAAGCGTTTTATACCATGATAAACTAATTTAAGAGGTATGCTCAAGTGCATGTATTGCTATCTCTTTCACTAAAAAATTACGTCATTCGGTGATCGGTGCTATACTTTTTTTTTTTTTTTGATAAAATCTAATTGTTTTGCGGCGATAGTTTTTGTGAAAACAACGAAGCCTCGCGATTTTATCGCACCGAATGATGACATGCGCAAGAAAAGACGAATTTGAAACAGCTATCAATCATACCTTTCAATTGGTTTATTATGGTTTTATACGTACCATCTAATGTGCTGCTCTAATGCTATAAAATGAAATTATTTTCTCCCTACTTTTAAAAAAAATACCAAACGTCGTAGTATACTTTGGAAAGAAAGAATACAAAATTACTGCAAAAATTCACAATTAAACAATTTCCAATTCCAAATTCCCCGGGAAAACCAGAATAGGGCCACTGAACTCCAATTTGCCTAAGATGCATTCGTGTATTTAGAAACTGGGAACTGACTTTGGAAACTAATTTGACGATTTAGTCTACAATTTTTCATAAGGTAGCATTTTTAACTGCAAAAATACTAAAATGCATATGTAACACTTTAATACTGTGAAAACCAATTCCAAACTGAACAAGCCGAGATACCGTGGGTACAGACATTCAGACATACATACATAGGGACGGACATTTTTTGTTGTTGGTTTTTCGGACTTATGGGGTAACCAAGCGAATCAGTAAGAATACTGACAGAATTTGACGAAAGTATTTTTTACAGAATATTTGACATATCAGCCACCGAATCCGTAATAACTGACAAATTAATATAGTAACAAAATCGTAATGTGTATAGAAAATTTATTATTAGGGGTACAAATAAGTTTTGAGGTTTTTTTTATAACTTCAAAGGTTTATTTAGAGAAATTGGTATGTATTTTTTACTCAAAGTAATGTCCATCGTTAGCTACGACTTTTTCCCATCTTTCAGGCAGCATACGGATTCCGCACCGAAAAAATTTCTCGTTTTTGGGGCGATCCAAGAGTCGACTCAATTTTTGGCTTCTTCGTAAGCAGTGAAGTGCTGCTCGGCCAGGCCATGAGTCATCGACCGGAAAAAGTAGTAGTGAATACGGCGGGTGGGGTAGGACATCCTATTGAGGCGCCTCCAGTTTCCTTCACGACTTTTGCAACATGTGGCCGAGCTTTATCGTACTGAAAGATTATTTTAGTTATGTCTTTTGGCATATTGTGGGCGTTTGAGCTTCAATGCTTGGCTTTGTTGTTGTTCAAAGGTTGACATGGTTAGATCACAAAAAAATATGTTGTTTACAGAATGATGACGGGAATGATGACGCTTTAACATAAATATAGTTATAAGATGGTCCCATGCGATTTAATATTAGCTACGCCATTTTTTGTAAATCCCTAAAAACTTATTTGTACCCCCAATATTTTTAAGAAAAGTGTGCCATGAAAATTTTGATGTATTCTGACATTTCCTTCAGTTTGCGCGTTAATTTTTGCTCTGTTAAGTGACAGCTGAACAGAAAGAAAAGTTCTAAAAGATTCGCTGGTCAGTAACATGCACTTTCTGTGGCAAAATTGATTCTTTTTATGAAAGTGACTTGACATTACGTGAAATTGCTTCCTAACAAATGAGAGATTAAACTACTTGCAGTCAAAGGTTCATTGTCACCTGAATAGATAGGGCAGTATCTTCAATTTCCAATTAACCAATGGCGTATTCGACAAATTTGGCAAGAAACTGAAATATACTTATGAAACGAGATGCTCGTCCGTGACTTTTACCAAAGCATAAAATCGCTCGGTTGAAATTTGTTGAGGTGTCCCAGTTTTGGGATGAGGAGTGGCATAATGCCATCTTTAGCGACGAGAACAAATGTCTCTTGATGACCCTGATGGTTGGCAATGGTATTGGGGAGACAGAGTGGCTCGCTGATGGTGAGCACTTTGTTACACAGGACATGCACCAATTTATTTCGTATCAACTAAAATGAACGCTACCAAATATGTAAACCTTTTGGAAGACGATTCAGTTGAATTTGGGGATAATACGCTGGGTCAACATTGGGTATTGCAGCAAGATAATGCTGCATGTCCTGATCGATATACAAAATCATTTTTTCAAGGTCTTGCTATTGATTTTTAACAGTGGCCTGCGATTAGTACAGATAATAATCGTATGAACAACGTTTGGGCATTACTTTCTAACTATGTTTACTATAACGGCCTCCAATTTGAAACGGTTACGCAACTATTTAACTCGATTGTCATGGAATGGTGAAATATTGAAGCTTGCTGTAAAACCATATCTAAGTAACCATATAAGTAATTATAAAATCAACTAATCATATGTATAAGTAATTATAAAATCAGGAAGTAGGTAATACTGGTATAATTGCGATTTTCATCTAATTATACAAGATGTCGGGACAACAGTATTAAAATCAAACAAAACAATAATAAACTTCACTTTTGCACATACAACGTACTTGAAAATCGAAAATCTCAAGTCTGATTTTACGATCAAAATCATTGCTCAGGAGGTGGAAAGGTGTTTGTGGAGTCAACGGTAACCCGATTTGGCTATTTAAATATTTTAGAGGATGACCAACAAGAGTAGGATCCCAAGCTCCTCCTAGCACACAATGACTTAACTACAATTTCCCTCATCAATTCAGAATAACATCGAAATCACCAGACATGAATACGATAAAACATCTATAACACCATCAGAAGCAACGCAGAGTTGAACTCTTGCAAACCTAATGAAGTAAAGCAGAGTCTATGCTTACCGAAAAGTTGGTAATGTTTATGCTTAACCCTTAGCGCCCACAGGGGGTGAATATGTACCCCAGGCCAAATCACCTTAATTTAAGTTATCAAAAACTACAAAAATCATACTTGTCGCGCCATATATAGGTTGTCGAGGAATGTAGGTTACTTGCATGGCACATAGAAGGAAGAAAAAAGTATTAGTAGCGCGTATAAACGATGAATTTCGGAAGGAGTAATGATTTGTTTTCTGAAAAACGTCATTTTTCCTGACTTTGCGCATATATAATTTTTTTTGTCAAATTATCTTGATATTGGCTCTTGTAAACCATATTAGAAATTGAAAAACATGTTTCAGAATGTCCATGAATTATTTGGAGTCTCAATATTTAAAATTTGTCTTTCTAGACCGATTTTTTGACTGGGGTGAAAAATCACCCCAGTGTGGCCGCTATGTTACGGGAGCGAAGTGTAGCCGCTAAGGGTTTAAAGTCCAACTTCGTACTAATTTCCACGAAAATTTCACAAATTTTATTCTATCGTTTTATAATACTGAAGCGTATGTTGGTTTCTGCAACAAACAAACTGGCCATATTTTCTTTAAAATTTCGTTATTTTAAAAACTATTTATAATCATTAAAACTGAGACTGAAACAAAAATTAAGAAATTTTTTCTTATTTGGATTTGTGAGAAAACCCATTGATTTTTAAGTTTAATTAAAGTGTATGTATAGTAGACTGTAGACTCTATGCTTACATGAGTATGTATTATCCTAATTTACCTACTCTCACACACAACTCGTGATAAAATTGATACACACCCGGGTTTGTACATATTCCAGAAAAGTCGTTTAAGGTAAGACTCCAATAGAACATATCAACAAAGGCCAATGCCGAGGACCTTATATACAAAAATAATCAGAAGTAATTATGGCACGCCGCCCCGGTGGCACAGTTGTTAGCATGCTTGCTTTAAGCCCCGGAGGTCCCGGGTTCGATTCCCGGCGGGTGATGAAAAAATCACGGCTGGTTAATGTAGGATCAATGAAATAATCACTCATTATCCATTAAAATAATGATTACGAAACTTCAATATGAAGCGGCCAAATCCCTCCATGGGATGTAGCGCCAGCGAGAAAAAAAAAAAAAAAAAATTATGGCACACATTCAATAAATACAAATTAAATAAGTAAACAAAAAACATACATAAAACCGCGCAATTTCTGCCCTCAAATACTAATTCTTTGTTCACTACTCTAGAGGCAATAATTGGAACAAAAACTGTAAACACTATCAATTTTGGCTTAAATTCAATATTGATGCAAAATTTATTTCGTTTTAAAAACTATAACGTAACTCGCAATTATGAAATTTCATCGCAATACAAGTTCCCAATACCACGAATTATTAAGAAACTTAAAACACTGACCTTTGTCACAGTCACAGCACATTTTTTTTTTTTAAATTTTTTATGAATAAGATTAAATCATTGCAATAAACAACTTGTAACTGTTTCTTCGCCTGGTAGGCACCAAACTATGTAAATAATAAATCTTTTGTCATTTATAAAACGGTTTCATGAAAAAATAGTGCCTGTGAGTATTTTATTTTCATTCAGTAATTTTATAATAGTAAATTTAATTACGCTAATAAATTTCTGCTGAATGGTTAAACAAAAATCAGTTCTGGGCAACCGGTGTGGTTCATGTGGTACCGTCTTGTAAATAAATTATGTAAATTTAGTAAAACGAGAAATTTACAAGCTACTAAATACATAATGTGAATAAGTGCCCGAATTATTTGGTCAATAAAAATAAAAGTTACAAGCGATTTACTGAAAATAGAAATTATTTCATCATAAAAATGCAAATTGGTATTATGATTCAGTATGAAAAGAAAATTAATGAAATTTATACTTGAAACATTTATATACACGTCGTTTTTGATTTGTTAAAATCTATTCAGTTTCAGTGTGTATTTTTCTTTTTACAGTTTCGAAGTATATTTTTAATTTTCTTTTGTGTTTTTTTTTAATATAATTTGTAATTGAAATTATGTAAACGTTAACAAGTAATTTCTAAGTTCGCACAAGGCGTTTTTCCCACGTAATAAGAATCATATTCAAAATACAAACAAAACAAGATTATGTGAAAGTCTTATTATGCAGGGTGATTTACCGGCTTCTACACTAATTCAGGATGGATGAGTTTGACATACGGCCAGTAACTCTCAAAGAATTAGAAGAAGAAGGAAAAGTAACATGAATGTTATAAAAAAGCCCCAGGGTATGACTTGATTACTTGCCAAATTATCAAAGCTTTATCAGACAAAGGATTTCGTAAGCTACCACACATAATCAATGCGACCCTTCGGTTAAAATGTGTTCCGCATCAATGGAAAGTAGCAGAAGTAATCATGATACCAAAATCTGATAAACCACCTAACGATAAAACATCATACAGGCCAATTCTGCAGCCACTTATGTCAAAACTCTTTGAAAAATTATTACTAAAGAGACTTAAACCAATAATTGCGGACCGACAACTAATTCCTCAATATCAATTTGGATTCAGAGAAAAGCATTCTACGAAAGAACGTTAGAACGTAAAAAAGTATGATCAAGCATATTTCTGGACGTCGCACAAGCATTCGATAAAGTTTGGCACAGTGGTCTGGAATATAAGCTGCATAGAGATCTGCCGAGGCAATTCTATGCCATACTAAGATCTTATTTATACAATAGACATTTTCGGGTGAAATATGAGGATTAATACTCTGAGCTAAAGAAAATCTCTATCGGTGTCCAGCAGGGAAGTGTCTTAGGACCAATATTGTATTTACTATATACAAGAAACATACCAACCACAAATGAAGGAACCATAGCCACCTTTGCAGATGACACAGCAATTATGGCAATTGGAAGTAATGTCGCTGATGCAACGAGAAAACTCCAGAGGGTTTGTAACAGGACAAAGCGTTGGCGAATCAAGCTCCATATCAAATGGCTTATCATCTAAAAATAGAGGCTCTGAGCTTACAATTCACAATAAGCTGCTGCTATATCGGCAAATTCTGAAACCGATATGGACCTACGGTGTACAACTCTGGGGATGTACCAAGCAAACAAACGCGAAAATGATAAAGACGTTTCAAAACAAGGTTCTTCATCAAGGTTCTCATCACTGATACCAAATGGTTCATCGTCAGAAACTCTGTCTGAATTTTTGCACCTGCGTTGGTTCACCGTATATTTCCTAAGAGTCAACTAACTTTGGTGCGGGAATTCGGCTTTAGTTTCTCACAACGAACATTTTATTATCAGAGATGAGATTTTAAAAAAATGTCAGATACGTTAATTCACAGTTAGGACAACAATTTCTTTCATGTTCAACATTATCAAACATTTTCATTTTGGATTATTCATACAAAGTGTAAAGTGTGAATTGGCCTTAAACAAAAATCTGAGGGTAAAATTTCTATTGTCAAGAATTTTTTAATTCAAATTAGTTTGTTCACATTGTTATCCATCCATGAATGTATATTATATTGCACTTAAATTATTAGCAGAAGCCACTCTTCTATAAACAAAACAAAAATTATATATACTAAGTTGATATAGAGGGCGTGTTTTTTTTTAATGTCGGAGAAATAAGACAGAACAGATAGATAATATATCAGAGAAATCCGATAAATATTTTCTCTGATGTATCCGAGAAAAATAAATGATAATTTTGTTAGCGTCGAAGAAATTAAACGTCAGTTTAAAATTGCCAAACAAATATTATCGTGTTCTTTTTATTTAAAATAAATGTCTGTCAAACAACAATCTGAACTTTTTTCCAGAGAAAAAAGATTCAATTTTAAAATTATCCGAGCGTAACGACACAGAGAAATACATTTTTCCTCGGATACTAAAAAAAAACGCGTATCTGTATTGTGACAGTTAAATTATTTCTCAGATTACTTCGATATCAAAAAAAAACATGCCCAGAGTTTCTAAAAAAAAATCCACAGTATTAATTTGTAAATATAAACAAATAAAATTATTCAAGAAATTTTTATCTCAAAATAAATATGCCTGATTTAAATAAACCGATATATAATAGAACATTATATTAAACGAACCGTATAGTATATACAAAAGGTATATAATTAAATCTAAATTTTCATTCAAAACGAAAAACTTTCGTCATCTTTTATACATATTTCCATACAATAACGTGTCTGTCTGTCTCATTGTCTATCAATCGAACACCAATTTCAAATAAATTACCTAGATGTCTAATTAGCATATAAATATCTGTACAGGGTACATATTATGCACATATATTCAGACATTCTATAGACATTGTCTTTACAATCAGCTTTGGTTTAAATTATTTTTGTTTTGTTGTGTTATCTTATCGCGCTTTTTTTTTATTTAAATGTAAACAATTTTTTGTTTTGACTGAAATACGATAAGTATTTGCTTCAAACATATTTGTAAGTGGTTTTTGTTTTGATAAAATATAAATTACCTTTACTAAATTTTTAATATATACATACATAATTTTAAAAACTTGTGCGTCACAAATGTACTCGTCGTACATGCAATTTTACATAATAATTTACTATAAATATTTTTGGTATTATCGTAGTAAACAAATATTTTTGTTTATTTTTAGCATCAACATCTATTATTAATTTTGTAGGAAGTGATTTATTATGTATAAATAAAAATTACGACCTGCTTTGTATTATGTCGCACAGTGACATTTCATTTTTAACCACTAATACACCTAAATTGAAATTCTTTATCTAAATTAATTAAATACGCGCAAACTGGAATCTAAATTTAAACAAAGATATGCAAATAAGGAAGATCTGCTTTCGATTCACCTCGGACATGAAATAAGAACGTTTTGGATTGTACTTAGCCTAATTCGTCAGAAGAGCCTCGATCAACTCAACGTGCGTCACTAAATATCACAAGTCAAATTCCTTAACAACACGGATGTGGTCAAGAATTCGTTGTATAACAAGCAATTCGGGCAAAAATTAAGTTTTGCATCGAAAGCTGCACGGATTAAAATGTAGAAATTAAAAATTAATTGCGCCACTACACGGAAAAAAAATTATAGGAGACATTTCTATAATTTATAGGAGCCCACAGGATTGTGGCCTAATATAGGAAAGCATTTTACTATAACACATAGTAAATTTAAAGAGATGCGAATACAAATTGTTACCATTAAAATAGTAAAATGTACTATTTTAGTAATAAGCGCTTCCTATTTAGTAAAGGAAAATATGCATTTCAAGTTAGAATTTATTACCATAAAATTGGTATTTTCGCCAGCATATTTTTGTAGCAGGTCGTCATAGGAAATATTAGTAGTAATGACATTACACAGTAGTATTTTCGATTTGGCAAATCATAAAAATACCAATCACTATCTACTGGAAAAAGTAGAAATATCATTTGTCATTACCCCCCACCTTTACTTTACCCCAGAGTTAATACAAATGTATCGAGATCGACTCTCAAAAATGAGAAGTGAGTACCCTCCTCGACTTCTCTATGGTTTCGTACGACTAAACTACAAAAATACAATTCTCGCTTGATACCTTATGCTGGAAACACATGAGCAGAATTTCTGCTAGCATCGCTGCCGGCAGAAATTCGGGTGAACTACATGAGCGTCGTTTTTGATAAGCAGAATGTTTTTTTGTGGCATTTATTTGATACATATTTAATTTTAATGTATAAGTTTTTTAAATGAATTTATTTATTTATTTATTTATTTAATATTTACAAATTATACAATTAAACTCTTTACAATATCAATTTCCCAATGGATTTATTGTCCTTTGAAGGGTAATTGATATTGTAATTCACATTTTAAAACATATACAAAATTATAAATTTTTTACATAATGCAATACAATCATTACAAAAATTTAAGAAATATAATTATTTATAAGATTTCCATAATAAATTTTTAGCTGTTTCTTAAATTGAGGAAAACTCATTGAAGCTTTAAGTGATTCTGGCAACTTATTGTAATTTGAAGGGCCGGAAAACCTTATCGATTTGCGCCCAAATTCGTTACTGATAGATCCACATGATATACTATTAATAAATCGGGTGTCATAATTATGATTACAGTTATTAAATTTAAGATTAGAGAGTGCTGAAGAAACATTTAACATCTTGTACATGTATAGTGAAACTTGGTACTCATACAATGCACCAACTGGTAAAATACCCTTGGACTCGGTTTCATATAAAACTAATGATGGGAAACGTGAAGACAGCTTTAAAACCGCTTTTAAACTTTTGTTTTGCATGATTTGACAAGATTTCAATCTGCTTCGACTTGCAGTTCCGTACACAATAATTCCGTACACAATTCTAGAGTGAATAAATGTAAAATACATCAATCTCAGTACATAGCTCGGCACACAAAAGGAAAGTTTCCTTAACAATCCTACTAACGGAGCCATTTTACTACAGATGGTTTTAGTGTGTTCAGCCCAAGACATATGCGTGTCAAAAGTTACTCCTAAGTACTTGAAAAACTCAACTCTATCAACTACAATGTTATTTATAGTAAAATAAGACAAATTGATAGGACTTTTGTGTGGGGAATGAAAAATCATAAATTTCGTTTTATGTAAATTTAGAGAGATCACATTAGATTTGAAATATTCCAGTAGAATGTCCATATCATGCTTCATACTATTATGTATTGTCGAAGGGTCCCTTGTTTCATAAAATACTACAGTATCATCTGCGAAAATTCGAATTTGTCCGTTTAAAGGTAATAGCGAGATATCATTAATAAATATCAGAAACAGCAACGGACCTAGCACACTGCCTTGAGGCACTCCACAATCCACATTTAAGACATCACTGGTGGATCCGTTGATCATGACGTATTGTTGACGATTAGTCAAGTAACTATTAATTAACCTATTGGCTACTCCACGAAATCCATAACAGCACAATTTATCTAAAAGCAATTGGTGGTCAACCGTATCAAAAGCTTTCTTTAGATCAAGAAAGAGAGCTCCAACATATTCCTTTCGATCAAAGGCATTGTAGATCATGTTAGCCATTTCGACAAGTGCCAACTCAGTACCCGAACCTTCCCTAAAACCATACTGATGTGCATAAAAAAAGTTTGAACTGTTAAGGAAACTCCTGAACCGTGAGTTTAGTATTTTCTCAATGATTTTGTCAAATACAGACAAAGTTGAAATAGGTCTGTAGTTAGAAACAAGATCCTTATCACCATCTTTAAATACTGGCACAACTTTGGCAATTTTTAGAACATTAGGATATTCACCAGTTTCAAGGATTGTGTTAGTTAATTTCGCTATAAGTTCCGAAAAGAATGTGACATTATGCTTCAAAACCAAGTTACGAACGTTATCTGGCCCACCACCTTTACCACTATCTAGAAGACAAATAATATTACAAATTTCCGCAGGGTTAGTGGGGGTTAGAAATATTGAATCTGGATTAAGGCACAATGTTCCAAATTTATGAATATTCCTGTCACTTCTAATTGATTCACCCAGTGATTTACCTATGTGAACAAAATAATCATTGAATTTATTGACAATATCAGAGGTATTATTATATTTTAGATCATTAACTACAATAGTTTGGATCTCAGATTTATGATTATTTCTATTTAGAAACAGATTTATATTTTTCCATAAATTTTTCTGACTCACATTAGCAAATGTATTTTCATAAAACTGTTTTTTTGCATAGTACTTCTCAGACTTGATTTTCCGATTAAGAGCACTAAGTAGATCATGAATATCCACGTTACGTGGGTCTAACTTATGTTTCTTTAACGTGTTATTACGTTTTCCCATCAGTTTCCACAAGTTGTATGTCATCCAAGGACATGAATTAGTCTTCAAATTAGCCACAACACTCCTAATCATAGTGAACTTGTCAATTAACTGATTATACTTATCAATAATTAGTTTAAAAGTCCCGCCCGGATCAGTAATATCAAAATTCGTAGCCTCAAGAAAATCAACAAAAAAGAAGTCAACTTTTTCAAAGTCAATAATCTTTTTTTCCAATTTATGCCTGTAAAATTTATCCTTGAAGTAAAGAGACGAAAAAATAAAATTATGATCACTAATATCCGAGAAAATAGTGGAATTTTTAACGGTGCTAATATTATTAAAGCTACAAACAACATGATCAAGGATGTTGTTACTAATTGACCTAGTAGCAAACGTATTAGTAACAATCATTCCCAAACTCATCAAACTATTTTTGTATTCAGAAACATTAACAGAACTTTTATTTACAGGTATGTTAACATCCCCAACAACAATTGTGTCCGTTTTGCTTATATCTAAACCATCCAAAAAACTTAAAAATATTTCAAGGTCTGAATTAGGTGGTCTATAGATAGCCAATAATTTAGTTGATGCATAATCAGCAAGCTCGATACATATAAAATGAAAGGGGAACTGATTATCATCACACCTTACAACATTAAATTTCACATTATTTTTTACAAAAATAGCTAGACCACCACCTACTCTATCATTACGACAAGAGAAGATACTCCGAAAATTGTTTAGTTGAAACGAAATAGTGTTGTTACTCTTAACCCATGTCTCACTAAGCACAATAATGTCAATATCTTCATCCAACCTCTCACTAAATACAATAACATCATCAAACGTATCTATATTATTCATACCGCGCACATTACTTTGAAGAATGTTTATTTTTTTTTTATTTTTTATATAATCAGTACTTTTATTGCTCAATGCATAATCATCAACATTCAAGAAATAGCTATTTTTACAATTTTTTTCTAAAATCTTACTGAACTTACTCATAAAAATTATTAATATTATAATATATAGAAAACATGACTATGTGTTTAGAACTATCAGAAATTATGAATGCAGTTAAATTTAAAATTAAAACCGAAATTTTCAATTCATAAAAACTAGAATCAAATAAACACTGTACAAAATATACTTTGCACCACATTAACAATAATAAATTTAATTTGGTAATTCTCGAATCAAAATAAAACAATTTAATATGATGACGACGTATTACCTTCAGTCTCCTGCCCACGAAACCCATTTTGTAGCAGAATAATATCATTTAATGAGGTAATATGATATACCCGTGAATCCTTTGTTTTCCGCAGGTTAATTTTACCTTCCTTACACCATAAAAATTGATATCCTTGATTGAATTTAATGTCTTTTGCCTCCTTATACAATTTAGACTGGAATTTGGTGAAATGATGCATCAAGTGGAAATTTCTTATATCATTAGAAGGTAAATTTAAAATTTTAAAATAATTAGTTAAAATGTTGTTCTTCAATATGGCTGAATTAAATTCCACGATAAAGGAATTTCTTAAACGGGATTTTGAATTTACACTATGTTGCATCTTCTTAATAGATACAATTTGTTCTCTTTCAATATTTCCATAAATTTTGGAAATTGTACTCACGATTAGGTTGGGAATATGTTCTTCGTTTAAATTTGCTGGTAAACCATTAATAACAATATTATTTTGATTATTAAACTGCTCCTGTACATCCATTTGAGCTTCAAGCAAGTTCAATTTCAGTTCCTGAGATAAGTTTTTTGACTCTAATTTTTCAAGTTTGGCTTTCAATTCCCGGTTTTCGTTAGTCAACATCTTGATTGTGCGTTGCAATTCATCTAAACTTGAGCATACAAATTGTTGGGACTTTTCCAAGTCATCAAGCTTATCAACTTTTTGCTGAACAGCTTTCAAGATTAAGAACACGTCATTTAAACTAGGGCTCTTAGAGTCTTGCACAACACTTGATTTTTGCGAAATATGTTGACACTGCGCACACATCCATTTTAACGAACCGTTGGAAGCCCCTCGAAAGGATTCTTCCGAAATATTTGCACATTTGTTATGGTAAGCGTTCTCACAATTTACACATTTCAATCCCGGATATCTGTCTTTGGTAACATTTCTGGTGAATATGTTTCAGACAATACGAATGCAATTATAACAGCTATATTTTGTGGCAAATATTGCTTTTTATATAGTAGTGGTCCCTATTTTAGACACATAAGCTCTTTCTCGAGGAGAGGATTCAATTTATTTTTAATGATTTTACGTTCAAAATAAAGAGAATCGTATAAAACAAAGGAAATTGTATCTTATAGGAATTATTCCTATAATACATTGGATTTGTAGAAATGCATTTAGGAAATATTCCTATATGGCATAATAAATTAGCTCTTATTAGAGTATCGATTCCAATCTAGCATTTCATGCTATGCAGAGTGGAAAGTCAGCTATGTACATAGTATGTTTTATGAAAAATATAGTACGGAATGCTATAATTAAATTCCTATAAATATATAGGAAATAAATTAGTAATTTTTTTTCTCCGTGTAAAAGATGCTTGCAACAACTATATTCTTAAAGCGATTTTTTTACTTATAAGTATAATTTTTAGGTGTTCGACATTTTTTGAAAATATTTTTCATAATCTGCTACCTGTTTAATAAATAATAGGTGAATGATAAGTAAAGTGAAAGGATTTTCGAAAACAAATTATGTACTACAAGAAATGGAAAAGCTTAGAAAATCTAATGAAAAAGGAGTGGCTATAGATTTGGTACTTGAAATGGCCGATAAAAGCACGTAGAATCTGAAAAAAAATTCGAATGTGATCTGCATGTTAACAGATAACGAAATCTATAGTTTTACTAACGAAAATGAGATGAATGAAGATATAATTTCTAGCTCAGATACAGATACCCAATCAGAGAATAATTTTAATAAAAAATTAGCTGCATGAGCGAATGAAAACCATATAACAAAAATCGCTCTTGATCAGCTTCACGTAATTTTAAAATAATCAAATATAGGGTTTTCAATAGGGACACTCGACATATATTAGATTATAGCAGCCATGTTGTTAAAGCAACATCTTTCAAATTTGTTGTGAATTGTTCAGTCATTTGTTGTCAATTGTTCAAATCACCAAGGTAGGTTATAGCATTAAACAACATGTGCAAATCATCAAATTATATTTTAAAAATCATTGCTCCGTTCGAGAAACGTTCCGCATATTACGTGATTTTTAACTTTGCCACAACCATCCTGCCGAGCCGACTATTCGACGTTTGGTGGCCAAATTCGATTCAATCGGTTCGGTAATCAGCTAACACCCGTACGTCACCGGAACGCAAGGACTGCTGAAAACATCGCTGTTGTGCGTGAAAGTGGAGAAACCCGAGGCAGTAAATTTCTCTTCGTCCACAAGAACTTGGTATTTCTGCAACTTCAGCTTGGCGAAACTGGATGTTTTGAGATACCGACGACATGTGGTTCCAACAGGACAGCGCTACGTGCTACATACCGCATGTGACGATGGACATTCTGTATGAGCGATTTGAGGACATGGTTATCTTGCGACTGAGATCGTGCGATTTAACACCTTTAGACTTCTTCCTTTGAGGCTATCTTAAATCTCAGGTCCATGCGAATAAACCGCAAACAATTGATGTCCTCAAAGTCAACATAACGAACGCTATCAAGCAAATTTAGCCATAGATTTATGCGATAAAGTTATCGAAAATTGGACCTCCCGAATACATGCCACAAAGCAAAGCCGCGGACGTTATATTCCATACTTAATACCATAAAATATTCTTTCAAATAAAAATAAAATTGATTGGTTATCTCACACACAACTTGTTTTATTTACATTTAAAAATCGAGCGTCCTTATTGAAGGATTTTTTTTTCCTTATTTGGTAGAAAATTAAGAATACAATAATTAAAAATTGCATAAGCCCGAAAAATGCACCAATACTTGATCTTAGACAATTGTATAAAACTAATAACATTCATATTCAACGCCATCATACGGACCGGTTATATTCTTGAAAAATGGGAGATATCGCTGATCACAATGATATATTGGTATAAGCCTGGAAAAAATGAAACACAAATTTCATTTAATCGTCCAATAAGTATGCTGCCGACAATATCAAGTCTATTCGAAAAATTGTAATTAACGAAGTTGAAACCAGTATTAGAATAATGGCACATTATTCCAGACCATCAATTTGGGTTCCGTTAGCAACATGGTGCCACAGAGCAAGTACACCTTCGAAAGAAAAGAAATATTATTCTGCGGTTTTCTTGGATATCTTACAAGTCTTTGATAAAGTTGGGTACGATAGACTAATATACAAAATTAAAGAGATTCAGAGAAAGAAGAGCCTAAGAAATGTCCCTTAGTTCTAGGAAACATTGGTTACTATGTGCGTAACCCTGCGGGGATTTTTATCCTGGGGGCCTATTCCCGAACACATAATTGTCTATTGACAATTATACCAATTTGACAAAATTGCTACACAATTGTATGTGAAAATTGCATTCTCGTACACAAGTGTAAATTGTATTTCTTAACTAGAAAATTGTAGCCGCATTTCTTGACGTTTGATCTGATCCAGATCAGATCATCATGTGTCATGAAACGACACCAAAATGCGTAAAACAAACAAACATCAAATTTCAATTCTCTGTCTCGTTTTGTTTTGAATCTTCCTCTTCATTCTCGTACTATATTCATCTTATTCTTTGTCGCTTTACAAAATATTGTTCAACTACATTTTAATAGCTGAACTAATTTTTATATCACCATTTGTGATCCAAAATGAATGTTGAATCAAGTCTTGTTGTTGCTTCATATATAAATTTTCATTTGATCCGGATCACTATATGCATCAAGAAATGCAGCTTGTAGTAGATTCCTTTAAAACCGCCAGATTCGCAACAAAAGTTCGGTTATGAGTGCAAACCAAACGAAAAAGAGATAAAAACGCATTATTGTGGTTTCGACAGTAACTATATTGTTATTGCCGAATTCACAATATTGTGTAAAATTATACACCACTTTGGTGTTACAAGATACGAAATTCACAATATTGTCTCACAATATTGTGACAGCATTTATGTATTCGGGAATAGGCCCCCTGTGAACCATTTTATTTACGTTATGTTGGTAACCCTGGTTAAATCTTTGTGCGTTTTTCACCAGAAATGTACCATGTACACACCTTGACAATTAAGATAAGTGATCAAAAACAGTGCTGTAGTTTTGAAAATTTTAAAAGAATATTTTTCACTTTATAATGGAAATATTTCGAGCAAAAGAGAATACGTACTAAATAAAAACATTGCAAATAGTTGTGTTTCCGTGTTAAAAAATGGGTAGTATAGTAGTACTTAAGAGTGAATTAAATGAAGTGAAATGCTCAGTAGCATTTTCGTCAGAACTGAACGAGTATTCTCGTTCTATGAAAAAATCCAATGACAAAAAGACTTTTCATTTATATCTAGTTAACCATTTTTATTTTTTGAATGCAAAAAACAAAATTTTATAATTTTCACAGTACTGTGCATGATAGAATTAATATAGATAAACCCACCATGAAACGTTCAAAAAATGAACTAAAACGGTGACTTGAAATAATTATCATTATATCTTTGATTTTGCATAATAATGCAAATACATAAACATAATATCGATGGCTTAGTGAATATCGGCCCTAACCCACATTTCTAACAATTTTCAAAAAATGCAAAAAACGAGTTACTAGACGATATACCTTACGCGTTTAGGGCCGAACAAAACTGAATGTGGAACATGTTTCATTGGTTTTTAGGTTAAAACAGTCACATACAAAGATGCGACGTATTGTATTCTACATTTTGGTATCAAAATGTCATTTTTGGAAAAAATGTGGGTTAGGGCCGATATTCACTAAGCCATCGATATACACATACACACAGAAATACTACTTATCAAGAAAAATGAAAAAATATAAGGTCACCACAATTCGCATAGTAGCGACAATATATTTCTAGTAAGTCTACCTAATGGTATAAACAGAACAAGAGCGGCAACGACGAGCGTCGCCGAATAAAAAAAAATATCGACGCGATATCGCTGTAGTTAACATAACAAGAGCGTCAGCGCATGGCGATAAAAAAATAACAACAAACGACATAACCTAAATCTTGTGTTTCTGGCACATGAAAATATTATAATTTAATAGGGTTAGCCCCTTAATCTTGCATTACAAAATGTTGCATTACACAATCTTGCATTACTAAATCTTGTATTACAAAATCTTGCATTACAAAATCTTGCAAGTACAAAATCTTGCATTACAAAATCTTGCATTACAAAATCATGCATAACAATTTCCCGTACATTTATAGAATCGCGCGCGCGATTCTATAAATGTAAGGGAAATTGTTATGCAAGATAATAAATCGCATTGACAAAATTCTACTGTATAATGATAATTATACAGTACAATTTTGCTTGAGATATCAAAAATCAAATGTCCAGGATTAAATATTCCTTATCCAGGATATCATGTTAAGATATTCTGGAAAATGGAGATTTCCATTATAATTTTAATATTAAATCTCCATTAACCAGAAACGAAAATTTAAATTCTGGAAAATGAAGATAAATCTTCCTTATCCAGAATATTTTGTTGAAATATTTTTAAAAATGGAGATTTCCATTCTAATTCTAATATTAGCCGTATTTCTTGGAATAATATCAAAGGGCCGAATGTCGCAGGGCCGAATTTCAAAGGGCCGAATGGTACGAAGGGGGTATAATTTATTAAAGGTTATTCGAAGCATGTCATAGTATGCATCTTATGGTATGCTCTGTTGAGAATGAGCAAAAGCTCAAAATGGAGTATGCCAAAAGTTTTGTAAATTTTTAAGTGTATATAAATAAATAAATAAATAAAATAAGAATGTCGAAGAGCTGAATGTGTCGAAGGGTCGAATGTCAAAGGGCCGAATGTCGAATTTATGTATTTTATTATGTTTAATCTTTCGATATTCTATAAACAAAAATATTGCATTAATTTTGGTTGTTTATATTTTGAGTTCCTTTTGTAACTATCAAGTGAAAAAATATTTGTACATAATAGATATTTCACCAAAACCAAATCTTATTATATCAATATAAAAGGAATATACATATGTACATTAGGGTGGAGCGCTATTGTATGGGATTTTTTTTTTGTAATATCGTTTTCGCGGGCTATGGAGTAAATGCTCCAGCACTTTCTTAAAGCCGAGTTAAAATATTTCGAAAAAATATAACGATTTAGTACTGCCCCAGGGCCAATAAAAATTCGCAAAAATCAAAATTGTATGTGGCTTCTTTTAATAATTACAATTCGTATTTTATAATTAATTTTTACGATATTATAAAAATAAAATAAAATATAGATGTTAAATATTCTTAGTTATCAATTTTTTGAAATTCGAAACAATAATGACTTTGGGACTGCGTAGCAATGTTATTAAATGCCCTATATTTGGGTCGTGGGCTGGATTATTAAATAACGTATTACCTACTTACGAGGACATTTATTTATATAAGCCTCACATAGCACAGAGAAAAAGTAATATAAAGGTTTGGTGCATAATACTAGTGAAATAGTTACAATAAAAATGGAAGAAAAGTGGCAAAACACATCTATACTTATTGTAGAACACCGTACAATTTTGGCGCGGATTAAAGTTTATAACCACAAGTATAAAAGTCAGCTTAATTAAACCATTTAAAGGTAGAAAGAACATTGAGCGATATAAAGATAAATTACTAAGATTCAAAGCCGATAGCACGATTTTATTTGATATTGCAACATGCAAAGGTAAAACGTTTTTCAAATGTTCCTGTGATAAAAGCCGAAAAGTACTTACAAAAGAAAGAGAATTTTTAAGCGACCAGCGAAGTGTCAGAAAACTGAGGAGATGGATAAATGGTTAATTTTTGATTTAATTTATACAATACCTAATTATTTTTTTAAACCTTACCTCCATTGGGGCAGTACTAAAATACGAAATATTCAAAAGTGTCCATATTGACTTTTAATCTTATCTCTAAAGAGCATCTTTTCCGCACTCCGCTAAAAGGATTAGAAAAACAAAGAAAAATCGATCCACCCTAATGTACATGTATGTAGGTTTATACATATGTATTACTTCTGTAGTATTGGATCTGTTATGTCGTGTGTAAGCGCTTGTATATAATAACAAAAGGAATCATAAGATAAACATTATCAAAGGCTGCCGAATGTCCCAGGTGTCGTATCACAAAATTTTCCTTCACCAAAATGTATCACTGACTGGATACGTAGAACACAAATTATAAACAACCAAAATTAATAAAATATTTTTGTCGATATAATATCCAAAGATTAAATATATTATTTATTTATTTAAACCTACAGTAATGTACAATCGGTAATTAAGGGAGAACACCACTGTGAGATTTTCAAAAAATCGATTTTTTTTTTGCCTTTAAAAAATCCTTTAGACCCTCAAAAATATGATACAAATTCGTTTATAGCTAAAAAAAATTTTTTTTAGAAGGTTTTCAAGCATTTTCCTGAGAGCTCTTATTGAGAAGTTATTGATACCAAAAACTTTAAACGCATTTTTCTCGAAACCGTGTTTTGGAAATCTGCACGCAGCAGAACTCAATCAATTTTTGTTCAATCGACTTGAAAATTTAACTGTAGCTTCTTAAATAGATTTAAAATCGAAGTACATGAGTTTTTTTTGATTCATTAAAAATTAAAAAAGATATACAACTTTTTATACAAAAATTATAGTCGAAAAATGAAACTTTTTCTTCAAACTTGTCTCAATTTTTTATTTTTTCGAATTTTTTAATTTCCTCATGTACTTCGATGCTAAAACTAATATATTTCATGAAAATATTTTATTTTTTGTTCCAGGAACAAATTTAAGACACTTCTACTGCGTGCAGCGGAGCGACTCTAGGCAAAATCACTTCTACTAAAGCTATTCTAGCGCCGCCATTTTGTATTTTTTTTTACATAAAAAAATTTTTTTGGTTACTTAAATATATGCCAAATATAGCCTAACAGTTTTTGTTTCTCTAAACCCAACCCATTTCTCAAAAAAAAATACCAAACTAAGCACTTGAAAATGGTAGGTCACAGTGGTGTTCTCCCTTAAGAAATTATAATACAAAAAAAAACATTAATAATACGTTAATGGTACAGAAAATATTAATTATCAATAGCAAAAAATTTAAATAACTGATTTCTAAACGAATTTCTTGACATATTAAAATCAAAAATTTCAAAAACAGAGTTAAAAATTTGCGACATTCTCAAGACTGGTTCAGAAAGTGCATAGTTTGTAGTACCAGAATCATTGTGTAAGAAACCGTCTCGTCGCCGCAAACAACGCGTAGGAGTGTAAAAATTGAAACGCGTAAGTATTTCATCACAATCAATTCGTGAGGTCAAAACATCGCGCACAAAGATAGCTGATGCTATCTTCGGTGATTTAATCGTTGTAATTTTAATAAATTACAGCGATCTTTATAAGGCAGAAGAACATAGTTATTCACTCTATCAGAAGGTAGACCACGAAGAGCATACAGTACAAATTGCTTTTGAACACTTTCAATTCTATCTGAATGACACTTATAAAATGGTGACCAGATCTGAGAAGCGAATTCAAGAATAGGCCGAACAAAGGACACATATAAAGGTTTTAGAGTAAGCGGGTCACAAAAGTCTTTACAATTACGGTTAATGAGAAATTAATTAATTTATATTTGATAAAAAATTTACAAAATATTCTTAAAACAACAAATTTAAACAATTATATTTCTAAAAATAAAAACAAAAAAATTCGGCCGTTCGACCCATTCGGCCCTTTGACACTTTCGGCCCTTCGACACATTCGGCCCTTCGACATTCGGCCCTTCGACATTCGGCCTTTTAAAATTCGGCCCTTCGTCAGCAATTCCGTATTTCTTGATGCATAGTTATCCGGATCGCTATCTGCACAATTATTTTATTTTTTATTTTTTAAATTATACATATTGAACTTTTATCAATAAGTAATAAATGTTATGTTTGATACTAAAGACAGGTACAGATATTAAAACTGCAAAATTTTTTAAATGCAAGATATTGTACTTGCAAGATTTTGTACTTGCAAGATTTTATACTTGCAAGATTTTGTACTTGCAAGATTTTGTAACTGCAAGATTTTGGGTTGGCAAGATTTTGATTTCCACGATTTTTAAAAAATGCAAGATTTTGTACTTGCAAGATTTTGTAATGCAAGGTTTCGGGGCGCTCCCAATTTAATATTGCCAAGTAGACGTTGGTGCTTAGTGGGTATAGATTTTCCGTTTTATTTTGTGAGTGACACTGCATTTCCGTTGAAGAAAAACTTAATGCGCCTAAAAAACCTAAATATTTTTATTTTATAGAATGTCATCAAAATGTTGTAAAAGGAATAAAAATTGATTGAAAAAAAAATATGACAGCTATCGTATAGCCTATTTAAAAATATAAAAAAACAGTTGGCAACATTGTATCGCCGGTGATAAAATTAAAATTAGATTCTAAAAAAAGTTCGGCGATATTTTCGTCGTCGCCAGCGACATTGGTTCTGTTAGCATCGTATGGGTTCTGTGTATTTTAATTTGACAGGCATCATCGCTCGTCGTCGACGCTCTTGTTCTGTTTATACCTTAATAAAGACAAAATCTTTCTATCATGGTACTGTGGGTCGATTCTGTTTCCATGAAAAATAAAATGAAGATTGCTCAGTGGAAAAAACATAATTCAAAAGTGTTTTTTATGAATATTTGATTATTTTCGTCAAAATATTATCATATGAAACGAATTTATTCATTGAGTATTTTAGTTTGGTGAGAAACTTCAATAAAATGTGTATATTAATTTATCGATTGTATATGGATAAACTAAAAATTGTGTCCAAAATCGCAAAGAGTATTGGTTGACCGCAATCAACTTATCATACTTCAGCCATTTGTAGTATATGAGAGCACGCAAGCTTGGAAGTTTTGATAGTTTACAAAAATATTGAAAAACGGAAAGAACTTTTGTTCATTTTCCAAAATCCCAAACTATTTCAAATGTATATTTTTGAAATTTTTTAATTCACATTATTGGTACAATGGTTTGGCTACACGAATTAAAAAAGGCTGAATTAAAAAAGGTTGAATTAAAAATGGTGTTTTTGTATGAATTTGTATGAACACCTGTTACCTTTTTTAATTCATTTTTTTCTGAAATAAAAATGGTATTCCTTTTTCATACAAAATTCGCCTTTTTTATTTCATTAATGAACACCTTTTTTAATTCAGCCTTTTTTAATTCGTGTAGCCCAATGGTTTTAGTTTCGAAATATGTATCTCTATATAAATAAGCCTCAAATTTCTTATTGTAAATTTCTAGAATTCTTAAAATCGACTTAATTCCTAAATTTCCAAAATAGCCCTTTTCAGTCTTAATTTCCAAGTTTTATAATTCCCTAAGCTTCTTTAATTCTAAATCCAAGCACCTGATTTCTACTCCTATTTTAAAAATATGTAAATTTAGAATATCTTATTGAATGTAGGATTTCAAAATTATGTCAAATAGTTTTTCGCAGCAACTGCTTCTAAAAATTCGAATTTCGATGTACATAGTAAGTAAATTAAATTCAAGAGTTTCACCAATTGTAAGAAACTAAAATGTTGTTTAATGATTTTAGAATAGTGTTTCACACACTTAGAATATGATCGATATCTGAAGATTCTTCATATTCTAGACATTTCAAAATAAAGAAAATTCGTAAATTCAAAAATACTTACAACTTGAAACTATGTATATGGAACATTTTAAATTTTATGAAATTCCTAATATCGCATTATCATAAATTTGAAAAAAAACGGATTATTGGTGAAATTGTTGAATTGGTGAAATTGTTGAATTGGTGAAATTGACTTTTTAAGATTTCAAATTTCGAGATAACTTATCTTTATTGTTCAATCAAACATTTTAATATTGTGTATTTCAAACTCTCTTGTATTTTGCTTAGTACGACCTTTAAAACCCGAATTTTAAGTATGGATGCACAAAACTTCATTGTAAAATGTCAAATTACAAATTCCACAAATATATGCCGGTCATTTAAATGTAACTAAAATCATTGGTAATAGTATCGAATTGCGGTCATTAAGGTGGCATAACTTAATTAACACAGGAATCCTATCAACATACGCACATAAGTTAGTCTGTTATTGCCACACAAAAATTACTGCAGGTGTAAATATCAGCCTCTTGATACAAATGTCGATAAATACGAGTCTTGTGTAAACGAATAATTATTTGTCGTGTACTGTTCCTTCGTTATAAATTCATTTTGGAGCTTGGTTTACACAGAACTATTTTTTCATTTCATTTTATTCATTCGCTGGTCAGATCTTTCGCATTACTGAATCTTTACTTTTCTTTCGCCGTTGACCCGCCACAAATTGCATCCCTTCAGTTTGTGTATTTGTTGTTGACACCAGTTAACATTCGATAGTCGTCGCAGCGTGTATCAAATAAAAACGCTTAGACCACCCAATACTTATTTACTATAAAGTATACAGTAATGTTATACTATCGTAATCAAATTATGTTAATTATAATAACATTACAGCATAATTTAATAACAATATTATTGACTTTAAATAATTACAAGCATAACTTAATTAAATCAATGATGAATATTAATTAGTAGATACATATATGTACATATGTATGTAAATATTACTTATTTTAATAAACTACTCGCGTATTATTGTTACGCACTACACAAGTTCGTCCTGCCAATTTGCATACATTTTGCGATTTTCATTTCATTTAATGCCCAGTAATGTTTCGATGCACTTAACCTAAACGAATTTTTGTAATAAGCGCGCATATGTTTACGAGAAGATTCTATATAAATAATAATAAAAAAATTACAATACATATGTAATATTAAGAGTGAGAGTACTATAAATAATTATTTATTATTGTTGTTTATTTTTGAGGAGGTACACGAGCATTTCTAAATACATACTTAGTTTGATTTATGAATAATTTAATTAAAATTCAATGGATTACATAATATTGTTTGTTAGTAATACATACATACTTACTTATTTGTAATTGAAATGACATTAATAAAAGTTACATATTTAGTGTTTGCGCCCAAATATCAATTATTTACGTGTGACTCACAAACGAGATAATCTATGGAAAGTTTCAGAGGTTGTGGAGGCGGAATTTCTTAATATACCCAGATGTTTGATTTAAGATTTATTTTTCTTAGATACTATACTTATGTTAAGGCGTTGTCACATTTAAACTTATTATTACTAAAATGTCGAAATTATTAGAAAAATAGTTCGAATCTATGAACAAAAAAACCACAGCAAGTTTATAGACGTCCATAATTGTATAAGAATGTATTTTTTGTTATAATTTTGTCATTGGAATAATGGTTTTTTGTAAAAATTTGAAATGCCAGTTTAGATAATCGGTTTGGTTGTTATTTATTTGTTTTGTTTGCTTTACATTTCTTAGAAGAAAAAGCATTGTCTTGATTTACAATTTTGTTGTTATCTTTTTAAAATGCAGAACTTGTCGATTTTTATTATAAACGTAAACAAAATAATAAATGCAGAAATGATAAAAGCATTACTTGATCGGGCAGATAAATTAACTATAATTTTTCAATCATTACTTTTATTTGATATTTGTAAACACTTTGAATGAACTATTATGAATAATAATGCAGCAATTTCAAGAACACTTAGAAAAATGAATTCTTAAAAAAACTTAATTAATAAAAGTGTACAGCACAGTTTTTTTTAATATGAGTTTTCCATTAGTTATTGTTCGGAATTTTTTTTATTAAATTTTCATTTTGAATATAGTACACAAGTAAAATTGTTATATATCCATATTTATTAGGAGAGAAGTGTATTACATTAATGAACGTTACATTGCTGTCTTTAATTCTCTACTTTTACTGTGACAAGCGAATTGATTTCGAAGGTTGCCTTATTTTTTAACCTTAGTGACTTCAATTGGCATATAAAATATGATTCAATCATTGTGTACTGATTAAATCAAGCGATTTTCTCACATAGTGAATTTTCTATCCTAAAACTCACCTAAAATTAAATCTTTAAGCGATAATTGTATCGGTAGTCGGTAAAGCCTATAGAGGAATAGAGAATCTACATAATATAAATAAAGAAATTTCATTTAGCGCAAAGAATCTTAAAGTAAGGTTTGCCGAAATGTGAGTCAAACTCAAAATTCTTTGGAACATACATATGTAAATATAATAACTAGATAATCGCACATTTTACATTACCTAGTTAATTTTATCAATCTGTCACATTGATACAAATCTAGCTACAGAATGACGATAAACATGAAATGCAAAAAAAGAGGAAGCGTAAATGGAATAGAATTGACCATAGATAAATTACATTATCAGCCGATCTGATAGACAGGTTTTCCTCAACGAGGTTAAAGCTCACCGTAACTATCAGTCTCAAAACTATAATAATGTACATAGAAAAGGTTTATAATCGAAGAAGATAATCACAGTATTCAGTCGTACACTACGATGAACTAAACTGTATTGTTCTATACTTTGAAATATTGTTAATCCGCTTAAAACAACGAAAGGAAGAGAATTGTAGAGAAAGTGAACATAAACTTTTACCCACCCACCGAGGTTAAGAGTTTAAATTGTTACAATTGTTAAATAATAAATCGAGGTTTATTGAACCCAAAAGTTAATTGGCAAAATACTGAACCTTATTTTATTACACCTGATCGACCAAACAATATTTCATTGCCATATTCGTTAACTTATCAATCTAAAACAATGTCATCAACTATACATTTACTCTGACAAACAACAAGTCATTAATCAATTATAAGACATCAAAGTCAGCTAAAACCAGTTACAAACAATAACAAATCTAACTCTGTTCACATATTGTTGATATATTCAATATTTTGTGGCAGATATCGGATCTACATTTTTTTGTATTTTAATGGTTTGCAAACTAATTAAGATATGCACATGCAAGTTCAAGAATATGTAATTAGGTCAGGTGTTCATGCAATATGTACACATTCATGAAATGTATTATGAGACAGTCATTAATAATTATAAATATAAGTGTGTACATAAATTCTTGTTTGTTTTATTTATAAACCATGCGCGGATAACCTTTTTTGTTGCGTTGTCTGAATTTGCATTTTATCAAACAGTGAGATCAATAACTCGTTGTTTTGCCAATTTAAACGAATTTCGCACATATTTCTTTATATGATTATTGTGTATATTTTTGGGAATATTTATCGCCTTCGTTGTCTTAACAAACAATCATTAAAAATGGAAATGAGATTCGCTTTAATCCAGTTTTTAAACAATAAAACAAAGTCGTGATGATTTTTTTTGTTTTTTTTATTTTTTGGTAAGAAAATTAAAAAAACAACAGTATTTACCGGTAAGTGATTTGTGCAATATACGAATGTAAAAAAAATTATTAAATGAAGTGAAAATCTCACGAAACTTTTGTAATTTTGTATATAAATATGTACATACAACAAACATTTTGTGAAATTTATATAGAAAATTCATCGACCTTTAGTTCTTTGACCGCTTAATTTAAACTAACTCCAGTCTTATATTTTAATGAATTCTAAAAATAATTTTCTTAAAAATAAAGACGTAGGTACGTCTACATACCGTGGTTCGCACTCGAATTCGTAAATAACTATTTTTCAAACAAATTTCTGTTTTCGGTTCATGTTTTTCAAGTTTAATATCAATTCTTCACGACAGCATGAATAACGAAATTTGATAACGGAACCACCATCCAGAAGAAAAAGAAAATCTATGCATAATTCCGCCACAATTCCTTTGTGAATAAAGGTCAGTCAAAATAAAATGAGATAAAAATATAAAATCGGTGGTTGTGAGAACGACACTCAAAACGAAGTTAGTCAAGATTTTATGGTCCAATTCCATTGATATACAAAAAAAATCAAAGAAATGCTTTATCTCTTAATCGCAAGGATTCAAATAGCAAAAAAAATATTGCTTACATACTAACGTATCGCAAGGCAAAAATATCGTAAACACAAATGTCGCAAAAGTTATCGCAAAGCCAAAAATATTGCATGTATGATGTAAATTTGATAATTTTTGACGTTAGGATTGTATATTATTAATTAATAATAATTGCTTCGTCAACCTTGCACAATCACAGATCAGAGTCTTTTTTGCCCTTATCGCTTCTTCTGATAGTACCACAAATGTTAAAAAATGCAACTCTTGTAAATATAATAATTGTTTAATGTAATTTCAATTCGGTGTATACCTTAGACTAGAGGATGGGGGCTACCGCCTCCAAACCCCCGCTTTTCCAGAATTTATACAATTCATCCTATTGTATCCCAAAATTTTCATCCAGTTCCTGCTCCGTTTTCAACTATACTTCTAGCTAATAAAAGAGTAAGAGACCGGGGAAGTATTCAAAAACTCATATTATTTATTCGATGGAAAGCTATATCAGGTGCTCCTAATATTAGTGGAACTAATCAATTTCCAAACCCCCAATTATAATAGGTATTACTATGTATAAAGAAAATTATAATAAATGCATGAGCTGTTACAATAACATTATAAATTTGATCATCACCAATTAGTGCCCCTGGATGTCCAAGTTTCATTTATTTTAATTTTCCAAAATCCATAATTCCAAATTCCAAAATTCCATAACATAAAAATCCAAAACCTAAAATTCGCCCGTGAGAGTTACCGAAGCCGTTAGCCTCTACAATTCTAAGTTAAATTAGGGGTTGGCCACGTATCACTAACACGTGTCATCAATAGATTCTATATAATCCGCTCCTACGTGTAGTGCAACATGTCTGCTGATTCCGGCTCCTACGTCCCACGAAGTTCAAATCTAAAGCCCCTCGGAGGGCTAAACGGGAGGGGAGCACAGCGACCTCCCGCGTGCCCATGAGAATTACCGAAGCCGTTACCCTCTACAATTCTACTTATACAACTCATACAATTTATTTTCCTGAAATATAGAGAAAATCGCGCGCTCGAGTTTGTCTGTTTTCAGGAGGGTTAGGTACGCAATTCCAAACAAAATATGCCATTTGCAAAATTCCACTTTTAAAATTCCAAAAATAAAAATTCCGCAAACCAACAATCCACATCCCAAAATTCCATACGCCAGTATTCCAAAAATTAAAATTCCAAAATGCTGATGTTTGTTTTCATAGAATAATTTGCGCGCGCAAATTATTCTATGAAAAAACAAATAAACTAACTGCATTTTATAATTTTAATTGGTTTGATATTTTCTGTGATAGCTAAGCAATTATCGTTTAGATCTTGTTTTGCAACTTAATGGTTGAATTTCGTGTAACGTGGAATCAGGAAAATACCATACAAAGTATTATCTAAAAAAATATTGGTGTGTTAAATTTTATTCAGAAATTCTTAAATTAATCAGATTAATCAGATATTTTAAACAAATAACTAATCAAGACAATATCGTTTGCTGGAGATACGACAAAAGATTAAAATGAAAGTGTGAAAGCAGAGTGTTGTAAGATGGCCTTTACAAAATATGTACATGTTACACCAACGGATCATGTACATGACCCGTTGACACATCAGCTGCAAGTATCTATGAATAATCAAAATATTAAATTGTTAGCACAAAATACTAGACTTATACCGTCCCAAATTATAAGGGAGGGAGTGGCAGAGCCTATTCACCATCAAAACAGGCCCAAAAATCTAAAATATCCCGAGTTAGAGCCTCATCCTCTTTAAAGGAACCAAATTTGGCGGATTAAATAAATATTTCAGAAAATTTAAAATATTTGGAAGGTCTATGTTCTATGTGCTGGAGAATACTTTGTAATTCTTGGAACTGTGTCTGTGTTAAGTTTGAAAATATTAGGAGAATCTAAGTGTTGGATGATCGACGGAACATTCTACGTTTTTCCCACATTTATGTCTCAGCTGTTCACTATTCATGGACAAGTGTAAAAGCTATATGTTCCACTCGTTTTCTTTAATGACACGAAAATCTAAAAAATTACATGAGGAGTTTTTTTTTTAATTGCTGGCTTGTAGATTTAATCATGTGTTGTAAATTTAATAATCATCTAAATCCGGAAATAATAATTCCTGATGGGCATGTCAAAGCTTAGCTGCTCGGCAATTTTTCACCAACATAACTTTTAAAGAAACTTTGACAAAATTTTATGGCGACAAGTACAATAACAAACCCTAACTTCACAATATGGCAGTAATAAACGAATTTGTATTCACATTAGAGCTCTACTTCATTGAAAAGAAATAAATGAGGGGCTCAGAACCATAGTGGCCTAACCCACATTTTTAAACATTTTCCTTTAATCGGCTATAAATATTCTTGGAAATGGAATCTAATTATACGGAGGACCTCAAATTCCAAAAACAGTTATTTTCAGGTCACTTATTATAATATTTGTTTTATAATAAATTACCATTTCAATGGACATTTATGACCAATTAAATGAAAAAATGTTGAAATTTTGAATGTGGGTTAGGCCACTATGGTTCTGAGCCCCTCAAATAATTGTTGTGAATTAAGCAATAATTTTGATGATCTGAAAACTACACAACTAGGAAACTGATTCACAAAAAACCACATCACTCGAGATAATAAGCAGAAGAACCGTAGATATAAACCAGAATCTTGGTCTGTGGCGAATTCTTCGAAAAGAAATTTTCCTCATACAAAGAATAATGCCGAAGCCTGATAATTGCGGAATTTATCAACTAATTGAAAATGTATCGAAAGAATTTTCAAAACTACGGTTGAGAAAATCAAATCGAAAGAATTGCCCCTAGGAATAAAAGAATTATAGCAGTTTATAATCACTAGAAACCGCCAAAATTATTCAAAACTTGAATATTTAAAGCGTATCGCGCAAAATATTAATTAATATTAATTTTTTAATTAATCATATGATCATTTTAGTGAAATATAAATTAGTTAGTTGCGTTTATTTATATCTAATTTTTCTAAATATGTACACATGTATTCCAATGATGGAATAAATTCCACTTTTGAATTTAAAAATTAGAAATTAAATACTAGGGAATTTTAAAACATGGAATTTTATGATTTGGAACTTTACTTTTCGCTGATTGGAATATAGAAATTATAGATTTTTTTTTTTTTTGAAATTATAATACCATCCCTTTTCAGGAAAGTGGATTGGTGAGGAATTTTTCAATGTTGAAATTTTGGGTTTTGGAGTTTTGGGTCCTGGAATTTTGGGTTTGGAATTTTACGCCTGGAATATTCGGTTCTGGAATTTCAACCCTAACCCAGTATAATTATTATAGAGAGTGACCTAAATTCACGACCTCTTCTAAATATAAAACCAAATATTCGAAACGATTTTCTACATAAAGTATCCACATGAATATCAAATTTCAATTTGTCATCAAAAATTATGTCTAGGTCTTTTACACTACACTGTTTCCTGTTGAGTAAAATAACGGATCGAATTATTTGGGGAAGCATCGTTGAGGCGGCCAAATCCCTTTCATGGGATGTAGCGCTAGCGGAAGAAGAAGAAAAGAAAAATAACCATCAACATAATAATCAAAATAAGTATATCTTGTTAACCTTTCTCTTCTGGTGCAAGATACAATTATGCATTTACTAATCCATATTTAAATGTAGGTCATTGATGAAACACCATTGAAAAACCCGATGAAGGTCGCTTTGCAAAATTAACACATCAGACAAATTACGTACTCTTCACTATAGATCTTTAAGTCATCTGCATAAAGCAGGCAACAGGATTCAATCAAATCATTAATAAAAATTAGGAACATTGTAACGAAATGATATTTGTTGTTGAACTGTATCAAAGGAAGACACCTTATGTGTTACCTGTATGTACTAAACAAAATTAGTTCGCGTTACTAAAAGTAGGTAGAGTGTTAGTGAGGAGTGGAGAAAAAATGTTGGTAGACGATGCGAGGAGGAGAAAGAGGCAGTCAGATCGTGGTTGTTGAAAGTAAAGGAGCTCAAGAAAAAAAATTCAATGTTGCGGAGATCAACTGAATTTTTGTGGATTTTTTGTATACATTATGTATAAAATAAAAATTGTTTTTTTTTTTGATAACTAAAGTTTAACCAATAAAAAAGTAATTAAAAGAGGCAAATTTATAATAAATATAGTGTTAAGTAAATGAGTACTAGCTTCGATAAAATCGACTCATTTTATTAAACCAAACAATAAAATGGTTAAAGAATAAAATGTTATGGCGGAATGATGCAACAACTTTAAAATTGCAAAATCGCAATGAACATTTTTGTTAATAAAAACTTTAACTACATACATAAATTGTTAATTAATGCACCCTATGTGGTAAATTATGAAATTTAATTTCGCTTAATATAATTAACTTTCAATTAATCAATTATTATTATAAAATATAAATACTGGAAACAATAATATTGGAAATTGGATTTATCCTACATCAATAAAGGACGTTCATCTGATACAGCTCAGCCACAGCGGTAATACTAGATATATCGGTATATACTTATTTGTTTGCATTATAAAAACAAAAACAAAAAAATTTATTAGATTTAAGTATTATTATTCTTTATTTTTATATTGATTATAACTTATTAAGATTTAATTATATAAATTTGGTGATAGTAATCATGGTTTTGTTAATTTAATTTGTGAGAAAAGCCAAATTGTTGGTGTGAGACCCAAATGATCTTGTCTGTCCGCTCGTTTTTGGTTTGGCACTTCAACAATTTTTTTTGTACATCGGATTTCATCTGTGATAATTTTTGTGAACCCACCAATCCGGAAGAGGTTATTCAGGCATATGAAGTGCATCATCACACGTTGGCGCGACCAACGACGATGGTTACAACATCAGAGGACCTAATGTTAAACCTTGTGGAACTCCAGACGTAGCATTGAAACACTTATTGCCTACAACCTAACAAATAGGATTGAAAAAATACTACGTTTGATTGTGATAATCTAAAAGCCACTAACTAGTTTTGAACCTAACTTAAAATGATTAACTTTATCACAAGCTTTGCTAAAATCGGTATAAATATAATCAACTTGCTTGTAATTGTCAACGGAACTAAAGACATAATCCGTAAAATCTGCAAAGTTCGTAAGAGTAGATCTTTGTTTATAAAAACCATGATGTTTATGAGAAATTAAATTTCTAACCAGGTTAAATAATTTACTATGTAAAATTGTCTCGAATAATTTAGCAAAAGAACGTTAAAATACAAATTAGCCTGTAATCCGTAATATCTGATTGGTGTCACCACTTTTATATATGTATTGGAATTATATGGGACTGCTTCCATCTGTCAGGAAAATAAGACGCTTTGATTGAATAATTGGAGATTATAGTTAGTGGTTTGTAAAATAAATGCGTTAAACTTTTCACAAATAAATTAGGAATTGAGGCAGATCCAGTTCCTTTATTAGTTTTTAAGCCATTTAATTAGTGAATTACAACAGAGTCAGAACAAAGTAAGAGGTAGAGATTGCGATCGAGAATTCTTGTCTTGAGAATTCTCGAGATTTTATAAGAATTTTTAGTTCTCGTTTCTCGAGAAATTTCATTTCACTAATTTCGAGAATTCTTGTTTCTCGAGAAATAGTGTTTTTACCTCGGGAATTTTAAAAACACTATCTAGAGGCTGCTGTATTATATACACTCTTAAAATTATCTGCAAATAAATTGGCAATTATAGATACATCAGATCTTAAAGAGCTTGTGTATTTTCAAATTTTTTTTTGGATCGGATTTAATTTCCTCTTCTAGAGAATTTAAATGATTCTTGAAGCAGACATTTAATTCATTGTTGCAGTGCAAAAACTACACAATCACAATACGCAACCTTTTCCTAATTTTATTCTTTTCAATGAATGATTTTGCAAATCAGTTGTAATTATTACGTAAACTAAAAAAAAAAAATCTTTTGCCGATACCAATCTGTTGTTGTTGTTGTTGTTGTTGTTATTTTCCTTTGTTCAGGTCGACTAGCACTTATAGCTGTATATGACCTATTTTTGTTTTTATATAAAACGGTTAGTCCAAACTTCTAGAAAGAAGTATGGATGTCCCGAGTCTAATTATTTACTTTCACTGAATCGCACTTTGTGATACCACCGACCAGCACGGATAAATGGGCCTTAGACATTAAAAATGCAGTACCCAGTACCACTATCTATTTTATTAAGCTGATTATTGTGATACCCTCGCTTTTGTACACGATATAACGGGCCTTTTACGATAATGCGCAGTACCCGGGACCACCAGCTTAATAAAGATGTTAACACTACGAGATCTATATTGCGACTGCCAATCTGCCTTGTTTGATCCATTTAAAAGAAAATTCGAATATTTCATATAAGTATGTATACAATTTCTTAATTTTGGACTGTAATAATCAAACAAAACTTGCTTTAACGTTATATAAATGAATTGAGACTGTCAAAGAATGTGCAAGTGATAAATTAATTTCACGTTTGGTTTGTTCTTAATTTATTGGTCTAAATTAGCGGAGTTTAGGCAAAAATAATATTTTCTTTTATACACTTTTAAAGCAAATGTCTTTGCTTTATCAAATTTTAAGGTTTACGTGTTTCTAGAAGAAACTCCTACAAGGAGTATAGCCAAGCCACCATATTAGTCCAAGGCCGCATAGTGCATATGTACTATTAAAGTGGTGTATAATTCGACACTCCAAAATAAAAAGATTTACAACAAAAATTCAAGTTTCGGTTCTGTTATTCCGGGCCCTAATTAGTCCAATTCGGGTTCTTACAATCTGCTTATATCTCTGCAATGAGAAAGCACACGAACAGCGAATAAACAGTGCCCAAACAAACTTGCAACTATTTTAAGACCCGAAATTGAAACAACCGAAGAGGAATGCAATTGAGAAGACGTGAAGTGTGGTCTAACAAGCGAGTTACAATAATTGTCGATATTTAGACTTTCAATCAAATTAAAAAAAAAATTAAACCATGCATTATCGATTTCAAAATCGAATGATACTGTATGTCTTCCTAAAATATTCTATGGCACACTTCTTATAGTACAGTCAAACTTCCGTATTTCGAAGTTCTATTATTCGAATTTTTGGGAGCTTATCGAAATCTCGGTTTTAATCTTGGTTTTTATTAATTTTCATTTTAAAATTAATTTCCCCTTCCAGGATTTATAAAAACCGAGCTTTTAAAAACCAGCAGAACTTAGCTTTTTCTTAACTGGTTATGATGAATTCGACATGAACGATGGAAATGGAATTGTAAAACGATTTTTAGATAAAGTTCTGTAATGTAGCCAATTTGGATGGAAGTTCTGGAATATGGCCAATAAGGATGGAAATTGGCTATATCTTAACCGATTACCGGGCGGAAGGATTTAAAATATTTAAAATTTAAATCAAAAAAAAGTTTGGCAAATGGTGATTCGATTTATGAAGCTTATCCTCTAATTTTTAGTTATTTTTGTCCGTCTACTTATAAACATATGTATTTTTTACTAAAGCCAAACAAAAAGTGCCAGCCGATGGAACGATTGTAACAGTCTGTCAATTTCGATATAAAGCTGTTGAATACAAAGTTAATCGAATAGGTTTAGGTATAAATGGCGTTCTAAATCCGAAAGTCCTGAAATCAAATAATCAACTGTTATTTTTACTAAATCTATCATCCCTGGGTCAATATCAGAACTTCCACATTAGTTTTGCATTTGATGGTCCCCAGTTAATAAAATGTTAAGAACCACTGAGTAGAATTAAATTGAAATGAAGATTCCCTTCAATTGAAGCACGATTTGAATACAAGGTCAAACAGAAGATCAAACGTCCTGTAAACAATTCTAGATTTGCAGGGTCTTGAATACAGTAAAAGTTAATCAACCCTATTAAATAAAAATAGTCTTTTATAAATTATTTATGCATTAAACAATAACAAAAGAAGCACAAGAATAAAAGATAACCGCAATACACGAAAGTCGTTTTACTTTAAGATTTATAAACTACGTCTTATATTTTTAATTCATTTCGATTTGTGTTTATAAATAAACGAATTATTTGTCGACGAAATTTGCAAACACTCAAACAATAACAGTTTAATACGTCTTAAATGTACACTTACTTGATCTTATCTTGGGACATCTTGGAACAGCAGCTAATCTCCCAATAGTTAAACTACTTCGAACACTTCTCATAATTATTTTAGATTTTATTTATAATAGTAATTCCAATTGATTAGCACTTTTTAAAACAATTTTTGTTTTTTCTTATTTTATTATTATAACAATAATTATGATTATTAAACAGAACCAGAAAAAAACTATTGACAAAACAAAATGAATTTAATTTTGACAGATTTTTGTATTTATTTAAAACGGAACTTAAATTTTATCTCATCACAAAACCAGTATTTTTTTAATAATTAATCCACCCACACCCGAATGTGAAATTTATAAAAAAAACAAATAAAAATTAACTTTTTAATTAATAAAAATAATAAAAACAAAACTTAAAAATATTAATTTTAATTAACCCGACCCTTCCTTCTACGATCAAATTCACGTCTCGACTGAACCCGATCCGATAATATACGCGAAAAATCAAGACGAAAAAAAAAAAAACAAATAAACTTTATACGTAATTTTTATTTATTTTTTTTTTTTTTTGTTTTTATTAAATTTATATAAAATTTATAAACCGATATTTTAATAAAGATACATAAACGAAATTATTTAATTAATTAACGTTAAAAATTTATATAAATTTATTTTTCTTATCCCCATTCAAGGTCTAAATGACGCAACAAAAATTTTAAGTTTTACTTGATTTAATACTATTTTTACTTGTAGTTTGTTTTATATATACTTATCGAATTTTATTAGAATCACTAGTTTTATACATAAACGTTGCCGGAATTAAATTAATTTAATTTTAGATCAATTTATAGTATACTTATTTGCGATTTGCCGTGCACGTAAAAAAAATTTTACCACAAAAATATAGAATTTTGACAGCAGTAGGACATGTTTGTCACTTGATAAGAATTATGCCGATAACATAGATTTCTTTAATACCAATATTTTGTGAAATTTTAAAATTTCATGACGTGTTTAGATGATAATATGGAAGGTTTTAATAATAATCTGAGTTTTCAGCGATAAATAGTAGTAATACTAGACAAAATATTCAAAATAATTGTCTAATTATTACTTAAATTTACTTTTATATGCCGAAATATTGATTTCACCGCTGGCAATAATGCAGATAGTCTGCCTATTTACTTCGTTTGTATGGTTATTTGAGAAAAAGTTTGAATGCGACCAAAATAAAATATACATATCTCGATGCGGTAGCAAAATTTATTTCTAGCGCATATATATCGATAATTTGACAGCTAAAATATGTCAGATTTTTTTTAGTGTTAAAGAAACCAAACAACAGTTTATACGAAAATATCGAAAAATGTTTTAAAATAACTTAATTTTAATACAAATGAACCCGAGAAAAAATTCAAATGGCACCTAAAGATTATGAATTGGCTTCTCTTTATATTTGGGCTCAATTTTCACAAAAAATAATGACCGGCTTAGCTTAAATTGAGATTAAATGAAAACATTTCAATTAAATTTTTATTATAAAATATTTTATAAATGTCTGCAATAATTAAAATAAAAATGTATCTGTACCACTTCATACAAAAGATATGAACAAAATGTTGACGTTCTATTTGTTTAACTTAACACAAAAAATTAGAATGAAGTTGTCTAGTATTTAATCTATTGGCTACACTCAGCCATTAACAGTTGGCAACATATTGAGTAAAATCAGCACGATGAGTTGTGAACACTCATGGAATTAAAAAATTGGATAGTAATGTGATGATAGTTTAAATTAAATGTCATTTTTTTTACATCAGTAATTTTCCGCTGCCAACATGTTGGGAGACCTGAATGCACTCATTGCGATGGTTTATAAATTATTTTACCATCTACCAACTATGCTTATTGTGGTTTTCTAGTTGCAACAAATAAAATAACTCCAAGGAGAAAACGAGCACGAAAAATTACGGTTTTTTTAAATTTTATGTCAATTTTATATCATCTTAATAAAAATAGAAATGTAACATAATATGGTTTTCCAAGAGAGTCGCAATATAGATCTTGAAGTGTTAACATCTTTATTAAGTTGGTGGTCCCGGGTACTGCGCATTTTCGTATAAGGCCCATTATATCGTACATTTGAGCGAGGGTATCACAATTTTCAACTTAATAAAATAGATAGTGGTTCCGGGTACTTCGTGTTATCGTATAAGGCCCATAATATTCGTGCTGTGCGAAGGTGTTACAATTTTGCGACTCAGTGAAATAAAAATTATATTCGGGGATGTCCATGGCTTCTTTCGAGAAGATTCTGAAATAACCGTTATTTAAATAATACGTAAAAATAACATTACATTAGGCATACTAGGATTTTGCTTGAGAAATTTTTAGAATTATATACTGTTATAAATCAAAAGGCCCTATGGATCCTAGTTTAGATCTGGCCAGAGCAAATAAAAAAATTAACAAACAAACAATATGTTTTCCAGAGCAGAAAATAGAGTAAAAATTATAGTTTTTAACTGTGTAACCACGATTACTCCCAACAAAACTTTTGCTCGCTATTTCGCTAATTCGATGTCACTTTTTCTTTTACGATCTCCACCAATGATATTATGACCTCTCTCTTTTTCTCTACATCGACCACTTACTGATTGATAATTGAAATATAATTGTATTCAAGTTAGCTGTTGTTGCATTAAAAAAACTTTTCTAATAAGAGAAATATTGTCTTAATTCAGTGTTAAAGGAAAAGAAACATAAATTCTCTTCTCACCTTTTATGGGTACAGAATGTTCTGTCATGCACATCAGTGATTTTTGTTCAAAACTTGGTTGGGAATTAAAAATGTACGCAAATTTTACTCAATTTCGAGTTTTCGATCAAAATTTATATGTGTAATTTTAATTTGTATAAAAACTTTAGTAGAAAAAAAAACTCGAAATTTCTAGTTCAAAATTTTTATCAAACGAAAGAATATTCATTTTTGTATTCCATATTTCTATGTATGCAGTACAAAAAGAACACATTTTGATTATTTCGAATAAATAACGACCAAAAGTCCGGAGTATTCGAAATGAATAAACGAAAATAGTTAGATAGATAGTTTGACAGAATGTTCTTTTATTTACCTTTACTTACGTACAAACAAGAATAGAGAAAAGAATGAATAGAACGCACAGAACGAATAAAATAACATTTTATGTTATTTCTGGAATATTCTGTAATTTCGTAATGAATAAAAAAAAATATGTACGACTACAGGGTGACATGTTGTAGTATCACTTTCGATTCGTTTTCGATAGTGTTTTGTCTCTTGTAACAAGAAAAAAATTGTACTCTATTTCCTTTTTTCGTTACGATTTTCTAATGCGATCTCAGCCTATTGTATACTTTGCCTTTTCTTCACATCGATAAAATATCGCAAACAAAAATTTAGGCGATAAAGGGTGATGAATGAAAGTAGAAATAGAATATTGTTTTATTCGAGCAAGCGGAGACAGCTTTAGGAAAAGCCTATTTGAAAAAGTGAAATATTGTACAATTTTGTTCTTTTTGTTAAAAATTAAAATTTGAATGGCTAGTCAAACAAATCAAATCAAATCAACAACAAAAAGCCGGCTCATAAGCCAACTGCCAGTATACGTCTGCCTTTATTTATTTAAATACTACCAACCTAACCATAATCAAAATAATGATTCACAACCATTTTTCTTTTCTTTTTTTGACACCTCCATAAAAAGAACTTTAAAATATAAAAATTTTCCAATTTCCATAATATATTAAAATTTTAACACAATTTTCAGTTTATAAAAATAAATATTTTAGTTATTATAATACATATTACATTAATAAATTTAATAATGAATACAAAATCCATATTATAAATTATGAATTCTACTACTACTACTAGCACTACTACAACAATTAAATTAATAATAAATTTTAAATATAAGATATGTATTTTTGGTGTAAAACAAATATTAGTACATACATAAATTATAATAGATATATTGTTAAATAATAATAACACGATTAAAATTAATTAAATTTGTAACAATAAAAATTGAAAGAAAATATTTTTGTGTTGTATAAATTCACTCAGAAGAGCTCTATCTAGTGAAATTCTAAAAATTAAAAATGGCCGAAGCTGTTGTGGAAGATCGAACACAACAAACCCTTAGACGATTTTATTGCCATAGATGTGGTGTTGAAGTAGAACATGTGACTAATGTAATTATATTTCATATTGTTTTATAAAGTGTTTGTGATCCATTTAATTAATTCTATAGTTATTAATTTTGCATGTGAAAAAAATCATTGAAAAAAAAAAAATCTATATCTTTAAATTGAAGTGGAATTCACATAGTTTAGTGATAAATTTGACAGCTGAAAAATGTGATTTTTAACTGAGTTTTTCTCTACTTTAAGGAATTTACGTGTCCATTATGCGCTAGTGGATTTATCGAAGAGTTGCCACCCAACACAAATAACGCTGACACATCATCTACCTCAGATGTAGAAATGTTAGAAAATGATCCAAACGATTCGTTTGCACTATTCGAAGGACTAAGTAATCGGCTGACTGATGAGCTCTCAACATTTTTAATGCCAATGACGGGTGTAAGGCCACAAAATTCACACGATGAGGACGATAATGCTCAAAATCCTTCTGGTTCGGCTGGTGGAGGAGGAGGTGGTGGTGGTGGTACTGGTAGTGGAGGAGCAGGTGGACGACATTTTGGTCGACGTATCGATAATTTTAATGTATTGCAAGATTTTTTAATATCGGTGACTGGAGCTGGTGGTGGAACACCCATGTTTTTTATGGGCAATCCAGGGGATTATGCATGGGGACGCGAGGGTTTAGACACTATTGTAACGCAATTATTAAATCAAATGGATACTACGGGTCCGCCACCATTGCCCAAGGATCAAATTCAGGAAATACCAAAAGTTGAGATAACACAGGATCAAGTCGACATAAAATTACAATGTTCGGTATGCTGGGAAGATTTTCATATAGCTGAAATGGTTCGGAAATTATCATGTTCGGTATGTATACGTTTCATCGTATTATCTCCGTATCACCTAGCCCAGATATTTCCAGATTGATTTACAAACAAGGCGATTTGCTTATCACAAAACAAGTGATAAAACAATGTTTTTTTAATTCAAATATTTATTTTATGTTATCACCACGAAAAACTTTGGTGGTTTAGTGTCTTTAAATTCACTATCAAACAAAATGCCCTTGTGGTTTAATTAAAACTTGCAGCGTTAAGACTAGAAATTTAGATCTAATTTTTAATTGCCTGCAATAATATCAAATTTTAAATTGCAATAACGCTTTCTAAAACGATACTTACGTAACTCTTTCGTAATCGTATTCGACGAAAATGGTTGTTTACAGAAAAATAATTTTACTGAAAAATGATTTGTCACCGTAATCGATGTCGAATGTTTTTGCCTTTTCTCTCTTTATCCTTCCCGTCTTGTATCTTGTAGATCTGAAGGTGACACAGACTTAAAAATAATTGTCTCAATTCTTTCAATTTTTCAGCATATATATCACGAGAATTGTATTGTACCATGGTTAGAATTACATGGGACATGTCCAGTATGTCGTAAAAGTTTTGTTCCAGAATACACCGAGGAACAGCAAAGGAATCAATTTAGTTCAACTACAGCAAATAGTTTAAGTGAGTATAGTATTTTTGAGCGGCAACATTTAAGATGAGTAAATTATTGCATGGAAAATATGTTTTATAGGACACGTAGCAAGGACATTATTAAATCAAGAAAACAACGAAAATAATACAAATTCAACAACGGCAACACGTACCGAAATTAATCCAACGTCAACATCTAGTCAACCCCAACACCAACAACAGCAAAATTTACAAACGCATCCACTTTCGCAATTGGCGACACCATTATTTATGAGAGGTTTTCCATTCCCGCACTCTGCAACACCGCAATCTATAACATTATCACTAAATCATTCACCAACTTCGTCAAGTAATAATACGGTAACACCGCAAACGGGTGTTATTGGTCCGCCAAGCGGTGGAAGTGCACAGCAACAAAATACTGCAGGAAATAATACACGAAGTAATAATAGTAGTCGACCTAACCCTAGTGATAGAGATGAAGTTGAATATGAGTATGATTAATTGCGCTAATTATATAACATAATTATTCTAATTATTACAATTAAATACAAGTGTTTCTGTTTCTTTTTTTCTTAATACATATATTTAATAATAGAACAAAAACAAATTACATTGGGTTTAAAAAAAAAAATTGAATTTTCTCAAATTATTTTTTTAGTTTTGTATATTTTAAATAAAATGGTTACAAATTTACAAAGAAAATTCAGCACGTGTGATTTGATTTTTACAAAAATACAAGCAACATTTTTTTTTTATTTATGTTACTAATTTCATGATTTGGATTCGATTTCATTTTTAACGTCCTATACATTGTTAGTTACACATCTTTCGTCGATTGATCTGATCCGGATCACTTGGTGTCAAGAAATGTAGTTTATTAATAATGGCTAAAAGTTTCGTTTGATAAAAAATATGTAAAAACCAATATTAAAACCCTAATTGATCTATTTTATAATTTGTTATTAATGAAAACGCCGAAAAAAGACAAAAATCATGATAAATAATTAAATTAAACATAACTCTGCACATTTTATAAAATCAAAACAAATAAATAAAAAAGTTGTTAAATCCAAAATTTAATTAATTAAATTAAAAAAGAATAAAGTTTGAATAAAAGTTTACCGCTTACGTATTTGTATTTAATTAATTAATTTAGTGACAAACGAAAAAATGAAATTATGTAATGAAATGAGAGAAAAAAAGAAAATGATTGGGAGGAAAAATAAAATAAAATTTAAAAAATAATTTAATTTTGGTTTATTTTATGACTGCCGTTTCGCTTTTGTTTGTGGAATTTCACTAATCCTAATCTTTATCACCAAAGAATTCATAGACTGCCAACATGTTAAAAATTACATATTGCATAAGGTAAGTATAAAACGCACTCATATATTTTGACGTTTCCAATTCCAAATTGTAAACAAAACGATCCCGCCTGCGAAATCGAAAATTATTCCAAAAAAATATGGAAAGTTATTTAAAAACTTATCACAATGAAGAAATAACTGATCTGCTAAATAGTGATGAAAATGATGCTGTGCATGTTTCGATAAAAATTAAGTAAGTTTTCGGTGTTTTACACAAAATGTCCATATTGTGAGGTTATATTTACAATTACATATTACAGTCTCACCCATTTGTATCAAACGAATCGGCCACTATTCGAACAGCTCTATAAAAATCCACATCAAGAATATCTAAAATGGAACAAAATACTACTCGAAGTGCAAAAATCTGTAGCGGAAGGCAATATGTTCTTGGAGGAGGGTTATTTAATTAAAGAGAATTGTCATGTACGATTCATAAATTTACCGGATTTAGACGGCCGATCGACTAATACATTCCCGACAAATGATCATGTTGGTAAATTCTTACAGATTAAAGGTAATGTAGTGCGTATGACACAAATCCGATTGGTCGAAGTGAAAAAGGAGTACGGTTGTTCAAAATGTAAAAATAAATTTACGATTGCCGCCGAATATTCCAAAATGTATGTTATGGAACCCGCGAAACAATGCCCCTCAGTGATTAGTGAGAATTGTAAAGGAGTATTGTATCCGATAAGTGTGCAGCCTAAATCGGAATACTGTATTGATTATCAGGAGCTTCGGATACAAGAATTATTGAGTGATAAAAATATTCCGTCTGCTATGTTGATTACGCTAGAGAATGATTTAACCGATTGTTGTCAGCCAGGAGACTGTGTTACAGTTTGTGGTACTATAGAAAGGCGATGGAAACCACTGCATCAAAGTAAAAAATCTGATGTTGTGATTGTGATGCGAGCGGTTAGTGTGTCGCGAGAAGAAACGAGACCACAAATTGGTCGTGACCTACCCGAACAAATTATCTATGCTCGTGCCCAGTGGCAGGAAACTATTTATCGCATAGGTGAGCTTGAAGCTCGCGACTTAATACTTAAGTCGATTTGTCCTGACGTGCATGGAATGTTTTTGGCCAAACTGGCGGTCGCCTTATCTTTATGCAGCGGAGTGGAACGGGCCAATAATACAAACTCCCGGGGTCATTCACATCTTCTATTGGTTGGTGATCCGGGTTTAGCTAAATCAAAACTAATCAAAGCCGCATCGAAAATAGCATTTCGAGCTGTTTACACAACCGGGATGGGATGTTCTCAAGCCGGGTTAACTGCAGCCGCTATACAAGATGGTGGTGAATGGGTTCTAGAAGCAGGTGCTCTAGTTTTAGCGGACGGTGGAATTTGCTGTATCGATGAGTTCAATCTGATGAGAGAAACCGATAAAGCCTCAATACACGAAGCAATGGAACAACAAACGGTGAGCATGGCTAAGGCGGGTATCGTTTGTAAATTGACCACCAGGTGCGCTATACTCGCGGCCACAAATCACAAAAATCTTTCAGCAAATTTCGATGAGAATAGTAGTCTCGAAATTGGAATCGCCAGCCCGCTAATGAGTCGGTTCGATGTCGTTTTAATTTTGCGAGATAGAAGAAATCCCGAATGGGATGAACGAGTAGTTGAACACGTGCTTGGTCAGAATGACATCGAAAAGGAAAGTGACAATTTTTTTAGTTTAGAGCAACTACAATCACATTTCCTTATGGTTCGAAATATTCATCCGGAAATGACGAAAAGGGCGAATGAAGTGCTGGCATGTTACTATAAATATTGTCGATCGGATCCAATGCGCGATCCAGGACGAACCTCTGTCCGTTTACTCGATAGTCTGATCCGATTAGCGCAAAGTCATGCCCGATTATTATTTCGAAGTAAGGTGACGCTTCGTGATGCCGTAATCGTTATAAAGCTAATAGAATCGTCATGGGGATTTGGTCGGCTTATCCAACCATTCGACATACTGGAAACACCTTTACCACTGGGACCAACCGATCATGAAGTTCAAGAAATTTTAAGCCTCTTAAATTTGGATTTTAATCCGAATGACGATGGTGGTGATGTTTTAGTTGAACCTGTGCCAGTTGTTGAGTTGCCTAAAAAATCGGAACGCCTTAATAAGTCACCAGTTCGACCAATTTCAATGGATGATACGTTGCCTACTGAAAATTTAGATGAAATTTTAAGTTTGGATGAATTTTCGACCCCTCCCCCTTTGACAAATTTAAGGAAAAGAACGAAAAAAGAGAACACACCAAAAAATGTGCAGCCGCCAATCAATAAACGAAGCCCAATTGAAGAGAATTTTAAATTTCAACCGAAAAAGAAGATTAAAACACGTACAAAGTCACCGGTTAATGTAGATGTAACCCATTTAGATAATATAAATTTAGACAATATACTAGGAGGAATTCGTCAAGATTTCCGCACCATAATAACCACTCCGGAACCAATAAGACAAACGCCTAAAAGTCTGATGTTAAGCACCCAGAAAGATATAGATTTAGATGAGATATTTGGAGATAACGAAATTTCTATAATTACCAAACCGGCAGACAAGCCTAAAGTTTCCACTAAAACCTTATCCAAGTTAGCACATTTCGCCAACCGCGAACAAAATGAGACAAGTACGGATTGCGAAACAAAAGATGAAAAAGTGGTGATAACACAAGGAAATATTAGAAAAATAATTTTAGACGAATCAGATGATGATCTAGATTGCCTTAATTTCGATTTTTAAGTAAAAAAAATATTTACGTGAGAATCCGTTAGCCTAGACTCAAACCATACCGCAATAAAATAAGTAAATTAATTTTTTTGTTTTATTTAGTGTTTTAGTATATGCATTAGTAATTATTTCGTAAATATGTACTAATAGTGATCAGTTAGTTTACTTAGAATTTAGTTTACGCGTTTATTTAAACATATATTCGCGAAAATGATTTTCGTGCAAAATGAGTGCGTTTAATAACAAACGAAAGTTAATTTTTTTTTTTTTTCAAATTTTTATTTTCGCGAATTACATTTTATTTAAGGACTTGAGGTAAGTAACAAAGGCATACGATTTTTTACAATTAAAACAAAATTTAAGCTTCCCAACCCATAGACCGTTCAATAGCCATTTTCCACTTAGAATGACGTATATCACGTTCATTTTCCGTAATTTTAGGTTTAAACACTACTTTTTCCATTTCTACTTCTACATTCTCGATATCCCATTTTCCTATTGCATAACCAGCTGCAATAGCCGCACCCAAAGCTGTTGTTTCACACATTTTCGGTTTGTATACATTTAATCCTATTAAGTCCGATTGCAATTGCATAAGCAAATTATTTGCGGTCATGCCACCGTCAACATTTAATTTAAGTAATTCACTGCCACAATCCATTGTCATTGCGTCTAGAATATCACGTACTTGAAAACAAACGGCTTCGAGAGTGGCACGTATTATATGCCCTTTTTGGGTATCCTCGTGTATACCACAAATTATTCTGTAAATTATAATAGAATTAATTAGTCTAAGGTTAAAAGTTACTTGGTGAAAGTACGTACCCGCGAGCTTCTTGATTCCAATACGGAGCGTATAGTCCACTGAATGCCGGCACAAAATATATATCTCCACTATTTTCAACAGTTAACGCTAATTTTTCTGTATCTTTAATATCATCTATTAAATTCATATTGTCTTTTAACCAGCCTAGTGCCGCACCAGCTATTGCAACCGATCCTTCTAGTGCGTATATCGGTGTTCCCTCTTTACCAAATTGATAAGCCACTGTCGTTAATAAACCATGATTCGAATCAACTGGAGCCGGGCCAGCATTATAAAGTAAAAAACAACCAGTACCATAAGTCGCCTTAGCTTGTCCTGTCTCAAAACATTGTTGTCCAACTAGAGCCGCTTGTTGATCGCCCAGGCATCCCGAAATTGGTACATCTTTTATAATGCCCGCACTAAAATAACCATAAATTTCGGCACTTGACCTAATTTCGGGTAATACTTTAATTGGTACATCAAAAAATTTCAAAAGCATTTGATCCCATCGTAACGTTTCAATATTCATTAACATTGTACGTGATGCATTTGTAACATCTGTAACATGTTTTCCATTATGTATACCACCTGTTAGATTCCATATAATCCATGTGTCAACCGTTCCAAATAATAGGGTATCATTTTCAAGGGCTTTTCGAACTTTTGGCACATTATCGATCAGCCATTTTAGTTTAACAGCCGAAAAGTATGGTGATAAAGGAAGACCGCATAGTGGTTTGAGGTAATTTTTGTTGCGTGTTTTATTTGGCACTTTATCCAGTAAAAAGTCTACGGTTGTCGATGTACGCATATCTAACCATATAATGGCATTGTGCAGAGGTTGTCCTGAAAATAAGGAAAAATTGTTGCGAGATCATAATTTGCGATCGTACTAATTAATTTAATGTGGTTGATTGATCTAATATCAGCTGAATTGACTAATTGCTCATAAAAGCAAAGGTATTCACAAATCTTATCACGACTAACACATCGTAAGCAGGGAAATATAATTTTTAAGACCTTTGTTTCTTACATGCTTTACACAAAGATAAGATTGACTTTATTTTGTAGACTAATAGAATAATACTTGAACAAATAAATTAAGAATTAATTGCGTTTAATTAAGAAATGAAATCATCAGTTATGTATTTAATGGTTGAATTAATAAAGATGATGATTTGATAACGACCGACGAGCGGAACAGCTGAACAATTAGAAAAATTTTATACGATGACGAATTTTGGTGATCTTATCTTATCAACATGCAACAAATAATTTTTTTTTGGAGGTGTGAGAAAGCTGTTTGATTGGAGATACATACAATAATGACAGAATACGTTATACTTGATATATGGCTTACATACAAAAAAACAAGTTGATATTAAAAACTGCCAACCTACACACTTTTAAAACTAATTATGCGCATACTAGTTACATAACACTTACCTGTAGTTTTATCCCATACGATTGTTGTTTCACGTTGATTTGTAACACCAACCGCTAAAATATCACTTTTCTTGCCCCCCATTGTAATAAATTTCTCAACACATCGTTCGATGCACAAGTTAACGACATCCAGTAAATGTATTGGGTCTTGTTCGACCCATCCTTCTTGAGGATATTTGGAATTGACTGTTTCCTGATGAAAGCAAACCACCTCCGAAGTTTCAATTTTAAATAGAATAAATCGGGCGGATGATGTTCCCTCATCAATGGAACCGATCACCTTTCCATATTTCGATTTACTCCGATTTGTCATAATAATCCTAAATTTTTGAGGTATAGTAAATAAGTACACGTTCTACTTTGAATATCACACTGCGACTGCACACACCCCTAATATTGTGTTTACTAACTGACTGGTATATGCCCCCGCTCGTTGTCTTAACAGAATGAAATTTTCGTGTACATACAATAAATAAAAATATATAATAACAGAATTTCTTATAATCTACATATCTACGTATTTTGGCCTTTTTGATAATATGCTTATTTTTGATTTGGTCAGCTTATTTTATGAACTTTGTATATGTTTATCTTCCAGCCTTTGATTGATTATGCTTTTTATAAAAAAATTGTACTTACCTTTTTTATAACATATTAAATACAAATTATTATTATATAACTTAGAAAAAGTTCAGTACGTCATTTATTTACTTTTAATATTTTCTATAATTTATTTTTAATGAATTTTTTTTATTACGTATGAATGTACTCGACGTACTCTATCTATTTATTAGTTGTTATACTGGTTTGTTGTGTCACGTTGTGATAATAATAAATTTTTTGTTTTGACATTTCCAATTAGACAAAATACCGCCGTCGCCGCCGCTTTTGCATGTGGTGGTAATGCAGATTTTATGAGATAAATAATTTTGTTAGCACTTTTTTACTCGATTTTAAAATGTGTTTGCTGATTCTTATTGGACTTTTGAATGGAGTTATTTAAAATTTTTGCTATTTATTCCAAAAACTCCTTAGCTAGTTGAATTTTATATTTTAAACGGAAAGATACTTTATATACATACTAATTATTTTTAACTTATTGAATTTTTGACATTGTTACTATTTTATTATTATCATTACCTAGGTGATAATTACACAAACTATATCGGATAGTGGTGTCATTATACATTTCTGCTAAAGTCTAAATTCCTTACAAATGATAAAAGCTACAGGTGGCTCAAACCGTGACGATTATGATCTTCAAGTTGTAAAAATTTTAAAGAATAATAATGACTGTTTAATGATTCTGTTCGTCTTTAAATAAAAACCTTCGAATTTAAACTAGGGCTATTTGTGAATTCAAATAGAACCAATTCGACTCTTCGAAGTACACTGGCGCAATTAAGTATCGCTTCCCACTCTTTGTGTCTTTGTGGGGCATTGAGGGGGCTTTTGATAACTCCTCCTATGGATCGATAGAGAGGGCAGAAATGGAGAAGGGGATTCCGCCTTCTACAATTAGGTGGCGAATCAGTAACCATCAGGGCCGTAAAGGGCTGTCCCCGAGGAGGTATACTGTCTCCTCTTTTATGGTCATTGGTTATTGATAGACTACTTGTCCTTCTGAGTAACCATGGGTTTGATGTCCAGGGCTATGCGGATGATGTGGCTATCATAATTAGAGGCAAGTTTGATGGGGTCATCTCTGATCTCATGCAAAATGCACTCGATTTAATATGGCAGTGGTGTGACCAGGAAGGAATCAGTGTCAATCCAAACAAAATTGTCATTGTCCCTTTTACGAGGAGGAAAAGGCTCTCGCTTATAGCTCCCTCGTTAAACGGTACTACTGTTCGTCTTTCCAAAGAGGTTAAATATCTAGGGGTCATCCTAGATCAAAGACTGAACTGGAAACAACATTTACTTAAAATTCAAAATAGAGTCACTAAGGATTTTTGGGCTTGTCAGAGACTCTATGGACGTATTTGGGGACTACAACCAAAAATGATCTAATGCATTGGTGTTACGGACTCAATGAAATCATATCCAACCGCAGCAATGGAGGCTCTCTTAGAACTGACTCCGTTTCATCTGCATGTTAAAAAGGAGGCTGTCATTATTTTTTGTCATTAATTTTTCTATATTAACAAATAAATAAATAAAAATAAATCATTATGGCCCTTAAGATGCAGGCGGAGGGAAATATCAAACCGGGCAATATGGTGGGCCATCTGGAAATCCTCCGGAATTTCAGACAGACCCTACAATAGGAATGCTTTCCGACTGTATGCCAGCTAAACTGGACTTCCACAAATCATTTTGTGTTAGGTTACCTAACCGGGATTTGTGGAGAACAGGGGGACCATCCTTTGAGCGAGGGTCAATGGTGTGGTTTACAGATGGATCAAAACCGGAAGACGCGGCGGGGGTAGAAATATACGGGAGCGGGGCTGCCCTCTCAAAGTCCTTGGGTAACAACGCTACCGTCTTTCAAGCAGAAGTACATGCTATAGAACTTTGCGCTAGGATAGGCATTGCAAAAGTCCTAAACGATGCAAAGGTATATATTGTATCAGACAGCCAATCGGCCTTAGAGGCTCTTAGGTCTTTTACCGTTGAGTCAAGGCTGGTATGGGACTGTCTGAAGGTTATTAAGCATTTGGCAGGCTCAAATAAGGTAACACTTGTTTGGGTGCCAGGTCATACTGGAATTATAGGAAATGAGGCAGCTGATAGCCTCGCCCGCGAGGGTTGTGCTTCTCCATTCATTGGACCGGAGCCCTTCTGCAGCGTCACTAAGGGGTACCTTAGGGCAGCGGTAAAAGGCACAAAAGTCCACCTACAGCGCAACAGGCGAAAAAATTTAGTTCAGCTTCATCAGTCAGGATTAAGGAGTGTCTTGTACTTAAGAAACCTGAGTTGAGGCTGCTTACTGGCTTCTTCATAGGTCACATCCCCTTAAAGTATCACCTTAAGAAAATGGGCCTAAGTAATACAGACGGATGCCGCTTCTGCGACCTGGAAGCGGAACATGATCTGTGTTATTTTCCAGCAATGTTTCGCCAAAGACTACAGCATCTAGGAGGGAGAGTAATGAGCCCAAATAGTATGTATCATATACCGGCCGGTAGTATTGTTAGGTTCATTAAGAGCCTGAATATTGACTGGACGGATCATTGAGCAGAGTCCATGCACAAAAGATCTTTTAGGTCGCAGTGCGAGGTGGCTTAGTTCCCACATGGCCCTTTACCATTTTCTTGTCGGTCACATATTTTTTGAATTTTATAATCAAAGCAGACACTTGTGTTTCAATTGTTTCTATGTAATAGTAAACAAAACTGCAATATTTAGATCGTATTGGTGACTTTTACATTAGATGCACAATCCAGTATTCCAATTTCCAGTACAAATCAAATTATTTTAAATTATCAGTTGAGCTACAGAAATTTAGCAAAGTTCTGTTATGATATTAAAGTTTTATTCAAAATTACATAAAATGAGTTCTCGCCGATCTAGTCTTGCTAATGTTAGTGAAGTAGAGGCAACGAGAATAGTGACAGTACTGCAAGAAGGATGTAGCAAGAAGGAGTGTAGCTAGTCTAACAGGAACCAATCAATCAACAGTGTCCAGTGTATTTGAACATTATCGAGAGAGTGGCAACAATCAACAGAGACCAGAATTCGGGCGAACACGTATAACTTCCATATTAGATGATCGATATCTCAAGTTATTCGCTCTCAAAAACCGATTTACTACGTGTCCATCGGCCCAATCAGCACTGCAGAGGTACGGTATGTTAGTATTTCAGATGAGACAGATGAGAAAAATGTTGGAAGAAGTGGATTTGAGATCTCGAGTTCCCGCCATAGGCCAATTAACGGCAGAGCACCAAAAAGAACGATTGCGATTTGCCCGAGATCACGTCAATAGGGCTATTGAAGATTTTGGAGTAATGTCCTGTTCTCAGATGAGACAAGATTATGTTTGATAGCGTCAGACAAACATAGAGGAATGCGTGGAACCCCATGTTATGCCTTTTGCTCCGTATATTAGAGAACATTTTATTTTCATGCAAGGCCATACGGCGCAGGAGCAGTAATGGACTACCTTGAAAATATCAATTTAAGAACGCTAAACAGGCCAGCGAAGAGCCCGGATCTCAACCCGATTCATGTTTGGGACATACTTGGTAGAGAAATACCACCACAGAAAACCGTTTAGAGCTTCAGAAGTCAGGAGTGAAAAAATATTCCTCAAAAGATAAATGAAATTTGATTTCTAGTATGCCAACACGGCTTCCATATGTGATATCTACACGATGAGGTAACACACGCTTTTAAAGTTTAAACTGAATTTTTTCAATAAACTGTAATTTAGTTTGAATAAATATGAATTTTGCCTTTACTTAAGAAAACTAAGTGAAACTTGTTTGTTGTGAAGCCTTCTGGAAACATATTTTTTTAGCACATTTTGAAATAAAACCGATTAAAACTAATATGAATTACCTAATTAAAATAGACAGAATGAAAGAATTCTGAAGAGTTTATTTGTCGTACATGAAAAAAGCTCTGATGCGATACTTAATTGCGTCAGTGTATAAGATTCGTATTTCATTAAATTAAAAAACGGACGAATCTGACTCAATTCAAACAAGAATCTAATACTTCGAAGACTCGAATACATTCGAATCGAATTCATTCACAGAGTTTATTTTTTAACAATATATACATTCATGCATACAAATAATAAAGAAATAACTTCAAATTTCTTCTAGTTTATCTGTTACTTAGAAATTACACTACCGCTTAATTTTCTAAATAAATTTTCTTCATCCAGTTTTGTGAATTTGCTTCCTATGTAATTTTGTAATGTTGTTTGAAGATGGATTCTCATCAGCCGATGAATCGATAACATTTTTGCCCTGAGAGGGGCTATTCCTGAATACGATACGAATACTTAAGTATGTAAAAGATTCTTATTTGAATTGAATCAGATTTGGTCGTTTCTTATTTAAATGAAATACGAATCTTTTACATTCGCATATTATGGAAGTAAACACGTAATATGGAAGTAAACACTATAGAGCTAAATATTTAGCTGAAGGCTAAATATTTCTATGTAGAAAAAAAATACAATCTACGTGCTTTGAATTTATATTATGACACAAAACGCAATTTCAAAAAAGAAGAAAGGGAGGAAATATTATTTAAATAGAGATTGTATATACCGCCCATTTTGTTCCTATTCCATCACATAGTATCCTCCAGTTCTTCCAGTTTTAGAGAGGGCACCGGCGCTAACTCACAATCTGTATACCGCGATGGCATCTTTCCAGTTGTTTGCCCGCCCGGATCGATGGAGTTCTGATGGCTATACTTCTGGTGCAGTTTCGAGTTCTGGTGCTGGTTCGAGTTCCCCTTCAGGTTGGCTTTGGCCCACTGTGGTGGCTGTGAGTGTTGCGGTACAATAATTGGTTCCACTTGGTCGCTACTCGAAAGTGTCCATTAAGAAGTTGCCGTATCGGCGAGACGCACTCGCAATTGGTTGGCATGGCATCTTAGCTTCCTTTCGCCAGTCTTCATGTGTATCAAATTCAAGACCATGAAGTCGACTTTTCAACGGCGATCAACCACAATGCCGCAACCAACTGCAACTGTTACCGTGCGTGAGCTTGAAGAAAATCGCATCACTAATCTCAAAGTCGAAGTGATACTCCATGCTGTGGAGTGTGGGTGATTACCACGACAAACATACTCAATAAAGTTCCAGATTAACATAGCCAAAAAGCAAACAACTTTATGAAGCTGAACAGTCCCTGGATTATTTATCTACCGGTCACCCAACTTACTAGCCCCGGATAAAAAGAAAATTCCTGATTTGACCCTGACGCACATATGTATGCTAAAGCCACCGATTGCTATGATCTGTCTTCTGATCATTCACCAATGTCCTAAGGAACTAATTGGGATCAATATTAGAGGCTAGTCGAACAAAATTGTCTACTTAATATTCCTCTGATCACACTAGCTGATATTGATGCGGCGGCAGATAATCTAGAAAATGTCATGGCATTATCAGCTGAAAGGCCTACACCAGTCATAAGAATTTCTGAAAAAGTTAATAAACTGCCACACACTATAAAGGAACTAATCCAGGAAAAGCGAAAAATTCGCCGCCAATGGCAGCATACAAAATATACGTTATTGAAATGGAAATTAAATCGAGCTTTTAAGGCCCTAAGATTGGCTTTGCAGGAAGAAGAAAATCATCAAAATACCCGTTTGCTTGAGGGTTGTACGAGGTAGTCCGTTTTCGTTGTAATCCTAATAATGTTGCCAGCTCGCGAAATAGCTCGAACTCAAACTGCCCGCCTTAATCCGTTACTATTGACGCGGGTATTCCAAATCGTGAAATTCATCCACTATTACCCTATTGCTACCGTTTGGGCACGAATATACTCCACTGGAATTGCCTCTGGCTAGCGGGTGTAGCGGTCTATTATCATCACGCAGTAGCGCATATCTTCGGATGTCGGTAAAGGATCCACTATATCAACGTGGATCTCGTCGAAGCGCTTACTGACGAGTGGGAACTGGCCAACTGGGCTCTTTGTATTCCATTGTTCTTTAGCTTTTTGATAACTGACCAACACTTAGCCCACCTTTTAGCATCATAATTGATGGAGGTCGAAATGTAATTCCCACTCAACATTTAGGCTGTATTTCTAACTACCGGATGTGAAAGGTTTAGGTTATGCACTATGTTAAATACGGATCTTCGGAACTCAATTGGGATGTATGGTCTAATGACGCTTGTTGAAATGTACGGGAAACGGGAAACTTCTTGAACTGTAGTGACTTGGTTGATTCTTAAAGCTCCTGTAGCTCTTTATCACTGCTTTGGGGGTCGGCCACTTTATCATAATAAATTGTCTCTGACACTCGTATCTCATCTACCCTAGACAGAGTATACGCTACTACATTATCTTTGCCTGCAATATTCTGAATGTCGTTAGTAAATTGGCTAATAAAATTTAAATGGCTAAACTGTCTTGGCGACGCTTATGGTATGTCTTATAAAGTTCACTTCTGACTGTGCGAACACACACTTACTGATATTTATAATCAGACCTTGGTCCTTAAGCCTTCTGAACATTTATTCAAGGTGTTGCAAATGCTCAGCCATATTTTGCGATTATTATTAATATATTGTCTGTAACAGACAAACTTCTCTTAACTTCTTAACTATTGGTGTGGGCATTACACACACAAATAAGGGTTTCCCTTGAGTTTTTTGATTTAGTGAATATAATTCGCTAGATCAGTATGTTCTTACTTGGTACTTTATGTATTAAGTGGGTGATGGTTCATATAATCAGACTTGCCAGACTTTATCAGATTTTATAGTCTTGCTCCAGCATTGTGGTACAATGCTATATACAATACACGCTTGGAATAGATGAAATAGTTACTCCCGAATGTATGGAAAGCCATACTGTAATTCAGCAGAGAAAATCCTATCAGAACCCCCAGCTTTATACGGTGCAACAGAACGTCGTAAGTGATCAGCTTGTGAGCTTTCCAATTAGGGGTTTCAACATACAAGTTAGTAGGCTTAGAAACAACAGAATTAGAACTGAAGTCACAACCGGGGAAATGAACAGAAAGAAGCAACTCATCAACTTCCCTATTGGAAGAGGTGAGCTGGCCATTCAGCAGACGAAGGGCATTAAGTCTACAAACATAATTTTTATCCAAAGCTTTATTAAGTCTAGTTACAGCCGACAGGCTGTTAATTTCCTCACAGAAGTTAATCCACGAACGAATGATCTGTGAGCATGCGTTAAACTTCTTTTATAATCCGTTTGAGCCACTAAGCAGTAGTAACCCCAATCAGCCTGAAGTTTAGATTTTTTGTCTTTATTTTTTAATTTTCTAACGAATTTTCTTAACCTTTTAAGTTCAGAACTCCAAAAAGGTTTGTTCCGAGACTTCTGGTTAGTGATAAGAGGACAAGAATTTTCAAAGGCAGTCGAAATTGCCTTTATAAGCAAAGATGCTTGTTATTCAATGTCCTTAGCAGAGGAACGAGCTCGAGAGAGAAAAAATTCCAATCGTTTAATTGCCTGTTACGGTTTGATTTAAACGAGTTTAATAGAAAACGAGAAACGCTTGTGATCAGAAGTGAGAGAATAGCGTTCGTCACTTTCCAGTTAAAAATTAATCAATAATAAACATAGCACCCAAACTGATTTCAATCACTTCCTGCCGAACAGAATTAACAAAAGTTGGCTCACAGCCTTTATTGAGAATTTCAAGCTCTAGGGCGATAAGTTTCTGCTTATTCCACAACAATAAGTTATTAAACTCAACCGAAGGGGGAGGTAAAGGCGAGTCAATTTAATACTAGAACTGGCCGATTCAAGAGTAATGAGCACAGCTGTCAGATCAGCCACACTGCACTCTTCAACAAAAATGCATGTTATGCACGTTCGACTTCTAATGACAGGAATCTTACAAAAGATTCTACCATTAGTTGATTTTAAGCCAGAGACAGTACCATCAAGAAGGTACGGTTCCCGAATTAGACAAACATATGTGTGCGGTAGCAAGCAACTTCCTTAATTCAAATGAAGCTTATTTACTGTGGTGCAAGTTGATCTGTTTTATTGCAAGTATGGGAGTCATAATGATCACCATCAAACCAAGAACATAAAATGACTACGGCCGCGAGAGTATCTTAAATGAGATTCTCTCCAAAACGTATTGCAACATTGAACCAGTAATGCATTCGAAAGATTTCAGGTCCATCCGGAATCGATTGGCTATTTGATTGCATACAAAAACTAAGAGTTTTCCTTTCTTTTTGTTTTCTTTCCCAACCTTACCGTCCAGAACACCAGACTAGTTGCTATAAGCGGTGTCCAATTCGCAACGCGCGCTTAGACAATGAAAACTACCTCGCTCTTAGTTTTTAAGAAATCTAATCGCTCCAAAAACCATTTTGCAGGGAATTTCAAGGACTATAAAGCCTATAAAGTTGAACTTCCTTGAACCCTTCGTTTTTGAGTTTAATGGGCTCGGGGAAGATGGGTCTTACACTTAAATACGAACTTGCACATATCGGCACTATATAACTTTTGTTCCTTGAGCCATTCCCTACTTACTTTTAAAGTTTCACGTCAATCGGTTTTGTCCGTAAAAATTCTGAGCGAAAAACCATCAACGAACGTTGGACTGCAACTATTTTACATTTAAACATTTTGTTTGTTTTTCTGTTTTGTTTTTAATACAATATAATTTTTCACATCTAAATTACAACATAATATATAATACTTATTTATTTACACCATTAATAGTAATTCTTTTTTTTTTGGGTTTTTTTTTAACTAATTATTATCTTTTTTTTTTGTTTTATTTTATTTTTTTTTTATTAATAATTTTCCCATAACGCCATAATAATTTGTCTCTAATATTATATATTTATATTTTAATAAATTTATTTGTTTCATTCAAAATACAATAATAGTAAATATACATTTAATAAAATTTAGTTTTAGTATTTAATTTTTTCTTTTTTTAAACAAATGAAGTAAATTAATTATTGTGCTTCGTTTAATTAAATTTGTTATATATCATATAGTTAAAGGGGGTTCGACAATATACCATAATTATTTAATTTTAATACTTAAATTTATATTTTACCATTTTTCTTGATATTCAGCAAAATTAAAAATATTTAAAGATGGTTTGGATCGTCGCTGTCGATAATGTAGATGTTATTTTTTTTGTTTAATTTTAAGAAATGTCTTAATTCTTTTCTTCTTCCTTCGATTTAAAAATTGTAAATTGTAATAATATTTTATAAAATTGGTGCAAATCAAGCCAAGATGCTGATGATAAAATATAAATTTGCGATTAAAAATTAATTATATCGTAAAAACTGGGTATTATTGTATAAAACAGGTTTGAATCTAAACTGTACCGATTTTGAGAAAAAAAAAAAAAAAAAAAATCAGAAAAAGTGAGCGCAACATAATATTGAAGGAATGTCTTTTTTTGAAAAATAATCAAAGCGTTTTTTTAAAGTTAATTAATTAAATTAATAATATTTTTTAAACAACACATTAAAACGAATTTAATCTGTAAATTTACGATTGACATTACGTCCAAATAATGCTGTACGGATTTCTGGGATTAATTGTTGGGAAATTAATTCCAAACGGGATTCAAGAGTATTTGGTACACGAATACGGCCTGTTGTTGCGGCCAATTCAATACCTCCGGTTGTATCAGCGCCCAAGAAATTTTCTGTATCCAATTTAACTACTATATCTTTACCAGTTTGATTTTTATAATCGGCAACGGCATCTGGTAAAACACCCTGGATGATGTTCTGATCGACTAGTCTACCACGAATTGTTACATTTGGTTCCATCAACTAAAATGAAACGATATTTCGATAAGGATGTATATAAATTAAATAAGACGATTGAATTCATTTACTTGGAATAAACCTTGAACAATCAAAGTGTGTAATACAGATGCATATTTGGTTTGGTCTTTTGTAACCTCACCAAGTCGTTTACGTGCATCATCCAATACATTACGTACATGATCTTCACGTACTTTCAAGACTTTTAATCTGGCTTGATTCAACATATTTGACGATTGGATTTTCTTTTGTAGTTCCACTTGCTTTTCTTTCTTTTCGTAGTATTCCATAATTTTCAAACGTTGTTGTTGCACCAAACGTCCCTTTTCAATATTAAATTCTTCTTCCGCTTTGGCATCAATTTCTTCGGCTTTTTCATTGGCTTCTTGCTCAATGAAGGCCATCATATGTTTGATCTGGAATTAACATTTTATAAACAAATTATTTGTAGTTACTCCACATATTAGTTATTCCGTAGAAGTTCATTATATCGAGTGAATAAAAAATTAAAAAAAAAAAAAAAAAACAACAAATATGGCCGACCTTCACAGTATGTCACATGACTGCAAAAAATCGATATTTTATTAATTTCTTTCGATTTTGTAAAAAAATATCCACAAACAGCAAATACCATTAAATCATGTGCTTTATTTAAATACGAACCAAATTTAATATTACTTGAAATACATTTAATAGTAGTACAAATCAATAAAAGTGCCAAATATAAGTTGACATTTCAGTCAGTTCACATGACAAGTGTATCTTGTGACCTCTCACAAGATATTACCGATTTTTGATAAAAGTTTAACTTTTATGTTTAATTCGCAAATTTAGAACACAAGATATCCATTACATAATTGATTTCGACGTCTGAGCAATTTGGATTTTGTCCAAAAATAAAGACGGCTCTCATAGATAAGAAATTGAAAGATCCCAAAGAAAAATTGGAAACATTCATCGTTTTAGGACCAATTTTCATTTGGTTAAATGGAAAACTGTTTCATATTTAAAGCAAATTAAGGAATGTTACTATTATTAATCATCTGAATATCTAATTTAAAGTAAACTTACTTGTTTTTGAACGTCAGCATCGCTTAGCGCCATGGTTGATAGATTTTTTGGTTTTTTCTTAGTTTAAAATGGTATACAATAAACTGGAACGTAGTGTTTTATAATATTTAATATAATATAATTTTAATTTTATATTAAATTAACACTTTTTTTACTAAGGAGTAGACAATTGACGCCTTCTCCACAAAACCAAAAAAAAATTATGAGATATTTTTTAATTCAATCATATGATTTGGAAAAATTCACTGAACTGTATAATTTTTTTTACGTGTTGGCAACTCAAAAGTTGTAGTATTTTTATGAGCCGGAAGGTGGATTCTCTAACTTATTTTTCAAATTATGTCGAGTTTGCTTAAAATGTTGGTTCGAGTACATTACACCGAATTTCCATTTTATTTCTTTTTTATTACAAAATGATTTAGAAATAGGATATTTTGGCAAATTTAAAATAGAACAAGATGAAATATGAAATTTAACATTATAGGCATAAATTGAGACCGAATAATAAATTACAATTGCAGGAAAAGGACCGAACGCTTACGTCTTTGCTTACCAAACCACGGACCGAGTTTGTCTGCTATAAAATTTACGGCCTTCAGCTTTCAAACGTTTATGTTAAGCCATGATGATATAGCTAAACCACAGGACTTTTGATATATGAAGTGACTCACAAAGACGATTTGATGAAAAGAAACGCAAATTCTTATTGGTGACCCCGAAAATAAATCTAATGTAACAAATATCCTCTGAAAGGCATTTTTGACCAAGAAAGAACAATTTAAAGGACTGCTAGGAAAATTTAACGACTTTTGTAGCTTCAAATAGCATTACAACCAAAATTTAAATTTCCTGCTTGTCTTAATCATCAGTTTAAAGTTTCAGTAATTTTCTTACCCACTGAGAATTCACAATAAAGAAATAAAAAGAGAATTTAAAATGTAAATTATTTATTATCGAGTTTGTGCAACTAGATTACGGTAATCAAATTACGGAGTGCGGTAATCCCGAAAGCATTATAATCGTGCTGTCTGAAGGGGATAACAGGTTTGAATTTTTTCGATTCGAAATTTCTCTAATGGCATTCGTTTTTCTTTTCGAAGCATACACAAAATTAGTAATGGAAAGGTATTCGGTAGAACAGACAAGATGCAATACCATTCCATTACCTACTCGCGAATCGTTCAATATATTATCGACGAAACATATGACATAACTAGCTCTCAACAAACTTCGAAAAGCCGAATCACATTTTGAGGACATGATGGCACATGCCGGACTTGTGATTAACATGGGGGATTGTCCCATGTCGAACTTGTGATTCACGTCGATAAATGCATATTCGCTACAGACAAAATATTCTTTTTGGGTCATAAAATCAATGCGTAGGGTATTCTACCGTCCTCTTAACGTGTCCAGAGATAATTGCCCAATTTGAACGACCAGTCAATGTCCAGTAATTAAAGCGATTTTTCAGGATGGTAGATTTTTAATTTTTATCATCGCTTTATTCCGGCCGTGGCTAGTGATCAGGCTATTCTGAACAATTTTCTAAAGGGATATTGAAAGAACAGTAAGGTGCTCATTGACTGGTCTGATGTAGTAATTGAATCTTTTGAGAGCTGAAAGTTAAAGTTATCAGAGCCCACTACCCTTGCTTACCATGTAATTGCAGCGCATAGATGTCCATGATGGTGGATGCTTCGGATATCGCGATTGGAGCTGTTGTCAAGCAATGGGTTAGCCAGACATGGCAGCCATTAGGATTTTTCTACGATCGTCTAACACAAATTCAATTGGTTGAAGGCCGTTGTTTTACGTTGTATATACCGATCATATGCCGTTGATTTTCGCTTTTAGGCAAAACATGGAAAAGACATCACCACGCCAAAGTAGGTACATATTTGGTTTCTATAAGCCAGTTCATGACCAACTTGCAGCATATTTTTGGAGCAAATAATAATTGTTGATTAATCATGTTGTATGGCCGTCCATTAAAAAAGATTTATATCACTTGCTCAATCTTGTGTGTGTCATGCCAAAGGTAGAAAATTTCCGCGGCATAGTAGGTCAGTGGCAGACTTGTATGTAGTCACATCCAAACGATTTGCTGAAGTCCACGTAGATAATATTGGCGATTCTCTACCAATATCTGCAGGTAATCGTTATTGCGTGACAATGATCAATCGGTTTACCCATTGGGCTCAAGCCATTGCGGTACCTGACCACAGCATCTACGGTAGCATTCACGTTATATTCTGAATGGATCTCAGCTTTTTTAGGGAATTGTCAAATCTATTGGGATTCGAATGCAAACATACTCCCGCATACAATCCCAAGTACTAATGGGATGATAGAGCATTAGTACCGCTCTTTAAAAGCTACTATAATGTGTCATAACGGTTAGAACCATAAGCAACCTCAGCATAACGAGGGTACAGTGTACAGTCGGGTTACGTAAAGGGTCTTAAACAGCATTTCAAAGAGTTAGAACCAGTTCCAGCAACGCGACATGCGACAGATAACATATTCGTCAGTCAATTAGGAGAATGTACTCATGTTTGTATAAGAACATACGCTTTACGCAAAGCACTACAGCCTCTAAATACTGGCCCTCATGCAATAATCCGAAAAATTTTACCAGATAGTAGGTGGTCGTCATACTAATATTTCGATAGACCGTCTTAAACGTCGAGTGCGTTTTCGTGACGGTATCGTGTAGCCACGGTGCTCCACTGACTTAGAATTAAAGCAATTGGACCATTTAGAATGTACCCAGTTCATTAATTGAATGCTGCAACAAGAGGAGGATTTTAAAAAAAAAATCCTTTACTTCAATGGATTTGTTTTCAACTGTTCAGAACATAGGGGCATCCACAAAAAATGACTGTTTGGAGCGAAATTTGGACGGGAGGTTCGATTGGACTGTTCTACTTCGAAGACGGCGACGGTAACAACGTTTAAGTGAATGGGTGTAAACCTGCCATACGGCTCTCGAAACAATCGCTTTATTGAACACCTTATTCACTGGAAGCGTAATTTCAAAAAACGATTTAACTCACTTCATTCTTTTCGATTTTTAAAAAAGTAAAGTGTATGCCAATAAGCCAACAACTATTGCAAAGCTAAAGGCAGAGATAATTCGAGGAATTATGCAACGACTTCAAAAGAATGAGGTCCTGCCATTTAGCTAGAGTTGGACATTTGAACTATTTCATATTCCATACATAATTCTTATAAACCAAATTTCATGTTAAAATTAACAATTTTAGATTTTCTCAAAAAATCGGTATTTTTTATTCATAAATCATAACATACATATGGTGAAACTCTAATTTGATCACCCTTTAGTAAAATAGGTGATAGTTGCTCAATAAATTTCAAATGGATTCTCTAAATTTTATTTTGTTAAACCTCATAAATAAAGTATTCATGTCAATTACAGTTAAAATCACTTAAGCTTATTATTATGTCATCATAAGACATATTGCATTAATTTCTAATTCATTATTTCATAGAAATAATAAAATAAAACTTGCGCATTATTTGTTTTGAAAATCGCCATACAATATTTAGTGCTGCCCAATGGTGAATATGCAATTCTTATTCAATTTTAAAAATAAAGCCACTTTATTATTTTTAATATATAAAAGTCGATCTAAAATCAATTCAGAATATTTTTAATTGCATAAAATAATCGATAAATAAAGTAAATATATGGTTTTAATATAAATGTGTAAAACTTATTTGACTACCAACTTCCGGTTGTATATTTTTTTTTACACACAAAAAAAAATCAAATATGGCTACAATTGTTTAGAAGTGTTCTTATATGTGGCTGACATTCAATACACAAAAAAAAATAAAAAGAAGAATCGCAATTTCATTTTTTTCGCTCTAATATTTTATTAAAAAGCCAATAATTATTGTGTAAATAGTTTTACATTCAATTATTATAAAAAATAAATAGTTTCGCGTTAAACTAAATAGTTTTTTGAGTTCGACGAACATAAATGCTTAAAAATATCGTATATACAAAACCAAATAAATTTTGACATTTTTTCATCTTTCATTTCCAATCGAAAAGAAATTTTTCAGTTTTTTTTTTTTTCATTTTTTTGCTTCTCGCTAACTTATTATTTTTTCGAAATTTAATTTATTTAGTTCTTTTATAATTATTGTTTAGAAGAAAAAGTGATAATTTATTTAATAAAAAAGTGATGTATTTTTTATGATAATCATAATAAACGCGAAGACGGATAATCGAAAAAAGAAAAACTCTTATCACACAAGGAATATATACATAAGAAAATATAAATAAATATAAATAAAAAGTTGCATTTTCGTTTAACAAACAAAAAAAAAAAAAAATTGAATTGGATTATACCTAAATAATTTTTTTTTACAATATTGGATGTTACATTTCGTTTTAACAAAGTATTTATTAGGTAATTAAAAAGGCAAACGAAAGAAAAAAGTTTTTTTTAAAGATACATAAAAGAAAAGAAACGCACGAAGCTTTGTTTGTGCTCTTTTTTGGGCTGTCAAATTTTTTTCTTTTTTTATCTACAAGAAGCGAGAAAATTAATTAGACCATTGCTCTAATTTTGGACGTACATACATATTATTATAATAAACTTGTTCTGTTTCTTGTGCGAATTTTTAGGTTATGGCAAATTTGAATTTTCAGCAGCCTCCTAGAAGTATAGCTAGTGGCACATTAACTGGTCGAAGTGCAGGTGGATTTGGTGGTACATTATCATCAGGACATGTCACACCAACATCACAAATGTTTCCCCAAGGTAAGAGATTGTCCAGACGATATATTTATATAGTGCAACTGTCAAATTAATTTTATTCTTTCCACAGATATTTTAGGCTCTTCAAATTTTGGCCAATCTCAGCAACAGCCACAGTTATCGCCTAATCGAAATTTACAATTGTCATCGAGTGGGAGTAGTAATGTTGGTACTGTGGGTGGTGGTGGCCCACCACAACGGGGGAGTATATTTGGACAACGTGTTTTCCCGGATAGACGACCGATGCCTGGTGGACTAGGAGGTGGACCTATGGTAGGTTTAATACTTTTCTTAGCAGTCATTGTCATTGATAGATGAAGTGATTATTGCATCAATTCGACGTTCCGTGTATTTTTTTATTTTTATAAAGTATTGGAGATTGCGTAAATTGGCGCAATTTATTTGCTTTAACCATTTCATGCAAAAATTTACTCGAATGAAACTTTTTTTGAAGTAATTTTGTTGAAAATGTTTGTACAGTTTAGAAATTAAAATATCATTCAACGTCGAGCGTCTTAATTCTTTTAGAGCGATGTGTAAATTTCAATAAAACCCTAATCACTTCTTTTGAACTACCTTCGATCTGTAATTAGAACTAACCTCCAGGGTTCTTCCAGGGTTTCTTCAAGCTGTCTTGAATATGGTTGATAAAGAGGTTTGTGTACATAATTTAGTCAAATTAGTAAGATTATCTAGTCAGAATATTCGCATTTAGTTCTTGGGTAGCGTAACAGGATCGAATAAAATTCGGCAGGGTTGGTGTGGGATGATCCGCAAAAATTAAATGTGGAATGTAGAATTATTTGTATAGAAGCTTCAGACTTTTAATGTAAGTGAACATTCAAATCTACTACTACAGAACTATATTTTTAAAAAAATGCAAAACTTTTATATTTATCGTATGTTATTTAAGCAGTAATAAGCAGGTATTTTCTTGATGTAGGAAACATCAATAATTACACAACTGCTTAGAACTGACTCATTTTTTTTGTTTATACTTCACCAGCAATAACTCTGCTGAATTTGTGGTGCATTAAAAGAAAATAAACAATTACTGGAAACACCTGCAAACTAATTTTATTCCAGTAAGTGTATTATTCTTATTAGTGATCAGTCAGAGAATTACATAATTCACGAAGTACGTAATGCGGCGATTCAAACGGGCAGCAGGGGTATATTTTTGATATTTTTATTTACAATCCTACAATTAAGCATTTAATCCGAAGATCGTTACGCTTGATCGTCTTTTGCATTAATTGTATGGCGTTAATTGGGAACTTCGTGGATTTTCTCCTCCAGTAATATGGAGAATTTCAATTCCACTATACACACAAAAATAATATGGTAAACGATTGTTCTAATTAAATTATAGTGAGAATTATAATTACGTGACAAACGGCAATCAATAATATTAATTATAGTAGCAAAGAGCATTATCCATCATTCGTTGGTAAGAAAGGGTTAAAATGTATTATTCTTATTAGTGATCAGTCAGAGAATTACATAATTCACGAAGTACGTAATGCGGCGATTCAAACGGGCAGCAGGGGTATATTTTTGATATTTTTATTTACAATCCTACAATTAAGCATTTAATCCGAAGATCGTTACGCTTGATCGTCTTTTGCATTAATTGTATGGCGTTAATTGGGAACTTCGTGGATTTTCTCCTCCAGTAATATGGAGAATTTCAATTCCACTATACACACAAAAATAATATGGTAAACGATTGTTCTAATTAAATTATAGTGAGAATTATAATTACGTGACAAACGGCAATCAATAATATTAATTATAGTAGCAAAGAGCATTATCCATCATTCGTTGGTAAGAAAGGGTTAAAATTGAAATTAAGCTGAAAGATATTTCGATCATAAAACTTCTCCTTATCAATTTTAATTGATCATTAAATAATATCGCAAACCGCAAGTTACCCTCTAAAGATAAACCGTGTCTTTTATACATATAAATAAAAATAAATGTAAAAGTGATTGTAATTGTATTTTTTTCGCGCGCATTTAACAACGGCCTTCATTTATTTTTTTTTTGTATAACATTGGTGTACAAATATTTTAATTAAAATGTTTTTTTTTTCTTTTAATCTAATTTCAGTCAAATATGGGATCATTTATGCAAAATCGGGGTTACGGATCACAAAGTGGTAACTTAAATAATTATCATTCTGTATTTGGTGGTAGTGCCGGTGATACGGGCACACCACCTCTCCTTGACCTTTCTGAATTCCCATCGCTGACAAATAATCGAGGCGGTAGTAATTTAGGCGTTGGTGGAGGTGGTGGTGGTGGTGGACAAAATGATTCGCTGTCACAAACAAATTCCCTGCAACCGCCTGGCAGTAAACCTTATGGTAAATATAATGTAGAAACCTAAAAAAAAATGCCTTTAAATGTAATAACGGTATATTTAAATTATCAAGTGGGTATGGTAAAACAACCAACAGCCGAACAATCTGAATTCACGATGTCAAGTGAAGATTTTCCAGCGCTCCCCGGTACACAGCATACGGACGGTGGTAGCGGTAATTTAAATGTAATCGGTGGTAATATTGGTGCAGTACTGAGTAATTCAGTTGGTGGTATGGATGGTGCTGATAAAGGGCAATCTGCAATGGGCGGAATCGGTCTTATGGGCATTGATGGACAACCAAATGAGAATGGTGGTGATAAATTAGTTAAACGTGGTGTACAAACATCACCCGATGGTAAAGTCACAAATATACCGGCGAGTATGGTTAATAATCAATTTGGCATGGTTGGTTTATTGACGTTTATTCGGGCTGCGGAATCAGACCCAAATTTAGTATCACTAGCCATGGGACAGGATCTGACAGCATTAGGTTTAAATTTAAATTCGCCCGAAAATTTATATCCTAGTTTTGGTGGTCCATTTGCGGATCAACCTCTAAGGTAAGGAGCCGTAAAATTTTTTTTATAATATTTTGTGTTCTCATTCCTCTAATTAAAGTATTCTTGGTTACAGGCCTCAGGATATAGACTTTCATGTACCACCCGAATATTTGGTTAATATGTCGATTAGAGATAAATTAGCTCAGCTGACATTAAAAAAATATAAAGATGACTTATTATTTTTCCTATTTTATACAAACGTTGGTGATGTAATGCAATTAGCCGCCGCCGCCGAACTGTAAGTAAAATTTGAATAAAATAGATTAGGATTAAGGTTTCTCGAGGAGAAAGTGTACGAAGACGAAATTATCTTACCAAATTGATCCCTGTGGATATCTGGTGGAAAATGAAATCCCTTACCAGTTATTCTGATAAAATAATCTAAATGGCCTTAATTTTGATCACTTTTGGCTCCTATAGATCATAGTGCCTTTTGTGTAGTATCTGATGTCTGGTGATTGATATTAAAACTAGGGGCCAAAGATGATCTAAAATGTAAACTAATACATTGCTTCGTTTTTTGTTAGGGTATTGAAACTGGAATGATTTGCCACTACAAGTGAAATATGAGAGATATCTTGAGTCCGTATTTGTTTAGTTTCTGTCACATATTTAAATACGGATTTTTATCTCAAGAAAATTTTACATTTTTTGGTATTCCGTGCCTGTTGTATCCAAATAAATTATAATACCTATAAAGGTCTTCGCTGTCAAAAAACGGCGATAGATAGATTAAATCTTAAGATGGCACTAGTAGTTTTTTTTAATTTTTTTTTTGTTGTATCGAAACAAAAATATAAACAAAAGCAAAAAACACGAATAAAACTTACAACTAGACATGAATTATAAAAAAATTAATTTTATTTTTGATTTATTTACCAAAAATTAAAAATTGTTAAAGCTGACATCTTTAGAAGTTATCCCGAACTATGTTTTCACGTATTAAATAATACTGCATTATCGATAAATCTGCCAATATCATTGACAGCAAGTTTACTATGGAAAAGTGTCATTATGTCCTTTATAGGGTATTATAATTTATTTGGTTGTATCTTTTATGATATTTCCAGAAGGACCACAAAAGAAGTAATAACCTGTCTTTAGTTGCTACAATTAATAAAATTTTGATTAAAAATAATGTTTCTAAATTGGATGTGCTTCTCCTAATGATATGCTTCCCTCTTCCGAAAGGAATTGGATTCTTTCATTTTCCTTATTGTGATATTATCATATATGTATAATGATTTTATTTCCTGGGATTCCTTTAACATTTGTGTTGAAACTTCTAATTGCGATTTCGAAACATGGGAAAGAATGGAAAAGACGATGAATATGACTAATTGGGATTTCGAAACATGGGAAAGAATAGACAAGACGATGAATGCGAGAGGGCACATATTTCTTTCCAAACCAAGAAGATCATGGTGGAGTGGCAATAATGTACAAAAGAAACCTTACGCTTCAAGAGGTACAGTTACCCGCATTTGAGGTTATTGAAGCAATAGCCGCTTCAACGATGAATTTGGAAAGAAATCTGTTACTAGTAAGCGAGTATGTAACCCAGGTGCATGATGGAGATGAAAGGAAAAAGCGTTGAGTGACTTTAACAAATTGTTTGAGTGGGTGAGAGATAAAAGTGACCTGATTGTGGAGATATGAATGCGCATGTGTTGGCCGACCTAATTCAAGACTCCGATATACTATTGAACTGGCCTGCCGGGTTACTTGGAATGTAGAAGAAAAGAATTTGGGTGGTGATCATTTCATGATCAAAAGGATCATTAATCAATAATAGGAAATGGGTGAAAGAGATGAATGCGATTCTCGGAGAAAATCAAATAAATCAAAGCCAGTTGGATAGTAAAATTGAACGAGTAAATAAACTACAAAAATTGTGGATATGAAAGAGATTAATGTGAATGGTTGGTGGAACAATGAAGTTGAATTCTGGTAGATGAAAGGAAGCGAATAGCCTTGCATGAATTTAATAGGAATAACAGTAGTGAGAATAAGATTATGTTTAGTAAACTGAATGGGAAGTTGAAAAAGGCTATTCACAGAGCGAAAAGGACAAGTTGGCGGGAATATGTGTCCCAAATGACACGTAGAACCACAACTAGGATGTATGGAATTTATTTAATAGGGTGAATGGGAAACATTTTAATGCGCGCAATGTGGTGGGTGAGAACAGAAAAAGTTGAAGAATTTATAAAAATGGTATTGAATGTAAGCAATGATTTGAATGTTATAAATGAAGTTAAGAGAATGAGTAGAAATGAAAAAATGAATTGTAAGTATGAATGGGGAGAGTTCCTGAGACTGTTAGATATATCAAAATCTACCTCTTCAGGGACGAACTGCGTAAGTTATAAAATGGTTCGGTTGTTGAGTGACTCAGCAAAAACAAACTTGCTTGAGATACTCAACAAAGTGTGGATGGGTTCCAAAATACCGGGCAAATGAAAAGAAACCAGGGTGGTTCCCATCCCTAAACGGGATAGAGATCCAAATGTGGCAACAAATTATCGAGGCATATGTATGTTGAATGTGTTTATAAAAATATTAAATGGAATGATGAAAGAACGAATGGAAGATTTTGTGAATGAAAATACATAATTTGTTGCCATCGACAACATTTGGATTTCGAAAGAATCGGTGTTTTTGGACATTAAAAGAGCTTACGAGTTACGACTACGTGGTTCCGTGGAAATTACAACAAATTCTCTCGAATTTTGGATTTTCACGGAAAATATGTTTGTGGATAATAGTATAATATTCACCGAGCATATAATGATAACTGTTATTCACGAAGATGAAGTTTGCCGACACGAGCCGATAGGCGAGTGTCGTAAATCATCTGAGTGAATAACACCCATTATATGCGAGTAGAATACGATACTTTGTCCACGACCAACAAATATCATTATGTTTTATAATCAAATCCTTTAAATACTCTTCAAATAATTTTCGTCGACATTTTGACGTCACAGTTTAATAATAATGAAAATGGCAAGAGACTACAGACTACTAGATAAAATTTCAAAAATCAAATAATTTACATCGAAGTATTGAATAATAAAAGAAGAAACTACTAGATAAACTAGCAGTGAATAATGGATATCATTATAAGTGATGAAACAAACGTATAATGAATATATTATACGTTAGTCGTAGACAAAATATTTTATGACTGAGAGAAAAATGATTTTGAATGGAAGTGGGTATAGGTTGGAGGGAGTTGCGAATATGGGACTTCCACAAGGAAGTAAAATATCACCAGCTCTGTTCAACCTATGTACCAGCGAGATATACCGCATCAATACTGACAATCAAATCGTTCTGCAATTTGCAGATGATTTTGTAGTAATTGAAAAAGGAAGAAGTGTTGATGCGGCGGCTCAAAAAGCGCAAAAGGGAGTAGATGAGTTAATTCAAAAACTTAAAATGTTGAATTTGAGAGTGAATCCTAATAAGTGGGCTTATATGAGGTTTAGAACAAATATCGCAAATGTTATCATCAGTGTGGATAATCACAGAATTGAACAAGTAAATGTGTACAGGTATTTGGGTATTTGAATTGACAGACGTATGAATTTTGATAAACATATGAAAATTTTGGCTGATAACTGCAAGGAACGTTTAAATGTGGTTAAACGGGTGACCAAACCCCAATGGGGCGCTTATCAGAGTGTGACTGACATGTTAAGGAAGGCCAAAATTGCATATGGTATTAGAGTGTATGGGAATGGTTAAAAAAGGGGCTTTTAGCCAATTAATGAAAGTAGAGAATGCATGCGCCAGAGTGGTATTGGGAGCAATTAATTCAACCCCAATACACAATCTGTGGTCTGAAATGTGTATTCACCTCTCGATTACAAAAGAGAGTGGATCACAGTGAGAGGGTCAGAGAGAATGATAACTAAGAAAAACAAGTTTTGGAATGAAATGATAGTAAGATTACAAAGTAAGGTGGTTGATGTTTTGGAGTATGTATAGGCAATGCTGGTCCGCAAATCGTTCCTAATAATTTTACTGTATGTTTAAATATGGAGGAATATAATAAGGGAATAAATGAAGTTATCGCCAAAATTATGTTTGAGAAAATCAGTCAGCAATATGGACAATACGATATTGTTTATACAGATGCTAGTGTGAATGAGAATGGAGTAGGTGTTAGTATGTTTATGCTTAGTAAGAATGTTGAAAAGTAATTTAAATTGGACAAAAACATCTGTATAATGAACGCTGAACTGATTGGAATGTTTGAAAGAATCAAACTGGCTGTGAATGAAGGGGAAAGGAAAATAGTAATATTTTCCGATTTTCAGAGTAGTTTATGTTTGCTTAAATGTGGAGGTGGAAGGGAAGGCAATGTCTATGTGGATTTGATTTTTGAATGCGTTCGAGTCTGTCAACGTGATGTGACCATTCAATGGATGCCATCACATAGACAGATCGAAGGGAATGAAAGAGCTGATATGTTAGCAATAAAGGATACATTGAATGACGTGGTTCAGGAGTACGAAAGAAATGATGCAAGAGACGTACTTCGAATGTTTCAGATGAATCTGTGGAGAAAATGGGAGAGTGAATTTAACGAAAAAAGTCTAACGAAAGGAATGAAGTATAAAGCGATCCGTGGTACTCCGTTGAGAACGCCTTTCTATAAGGAGCTCAAAGGAAATACACGAATGTTGCGAATGGTTGAGAGAATCAGGCAGAACCACGGAAATTGGAAGGAATGCTTATGTAAACGTCATTTGAGTGAGGACAAAGATTGTGAGTTGTGTGGAGGATGTTGAACACCTTATAGTGGCTTGTCCTAGTTACAGCCAATATAGATCTAAGTTCAACAACCTTCGGAGTACAAGAAGATACTAAATGATTTAATGAATGAGGGCGGATTGGTTTATAAGGAAATGTATGAATTTATTAGGATGGGTAACGATTTAATGTAAAATAAGGAAGAGCCGACAGAATATGTGTAGGGAGTAGAGCCAAGCATGTCTTATTTTCGCCAACCAGTATAAAATCTTTTGCGAAGTAGTCAAAATTGACTATTTCATTTTAACTTAAAATAATGTAATCTGTATAAATTACATGCTTCGCATAAAGTATGCTAATACAGAAGTTGCTTGCTATGTATAACTGTCATAGGAAAGTACTTTATAAGTGAGCCCAGATTAAGGTTACAACAGATTACGTAGGCGAAGACTAAATTTTTCTTTAAGTGAGTTAGTAATTTCTAAATTTTGACTTTTTCCAGTTTGTTTCGGATCTGATTGGAAAATGTTTCCCAAATATTCTGTTGGCTTGAAAGAGCTCTTCAACAAGAACAGGTAAAATGAGCAGTTGATACACTTGGTGGAATGTAATATTCCATCTTATCAACCAAATTATTTTTACTCTGAAACGATCGCCTTACATTTTAAACCACTTCTATTTGCACCTCTTTTGTTCTACTGACCCAATCGTATTTAAAGACTTAACGATTTAGTCAGGTCGCCAATTCCACTTTCATTGCTCCACAAATCATGATAATCAGCTATTCATGTTTCGGCCATTTTCGTAATTCTCTCAACTATTACTACGTTTCTATGACAGAGTTAACCCGAATTAAGAGTTTCGTTGAGTTTAATAACATGGCGGCGCTAATCCAAATCGTTTCCATGAAATTATAATTTCTGTTGTAATTTGACATTTCACAACAATTAAAAATCACTTCTGAAAATTTTATTTGTTTGGTGGAAATTTTTAAATTTAATATTTACATATTGTGATTTTTATGATTTATAAAGTATTACGAAGAGAAAATTCAATCAACTTCATTTTCAATTGGTATAATTGTATTTTCTGTTTTGACAGATAGAATCTCTTCTAACCCTACCACTTTCGTTGAGTTAAGTTGGATTAAGAAACTTAACGATAATCCTAAACTCGACATGTTTCCATGATGAGATAATCCACGTTAATCCCGATTAACTCCATCATGGAAACGTATTATATGACTCTTGGGGCTGTGTACAACGTGTCAAAACGTTTGCTGTAAATGGTTACCTCGTTCTTCTTAATTTTGTTCTTCATGAAGATTCAATTTGGCAAAGTGTCATAACTTCTTACAATGAAACGTACGAAAGAAGATACAGCAAGGCGCAGTTTTTTATTGAAATACGATCTTGTCACGAAATATTCAAGCAAATAATTTCGACGAATCAAAGGATGATACCAAAGGAGTACATGGTAAAATATGGATTCTCATTTAAGAAATCAACATTACAGTCGGATTCAAAATATCGAAATTAAAAATTTTTGCTTATCGACTTCATCCTATGGTAAAGATTAGATACAAATTTAGTTTTTTTTTAGATTCAAGATAAACAAATACATTAGAAGAATTTCAGTGAAATATCTGATCTAAAAGGAGATTTTGCAATTTAATTTTTTTTCGTCTCAAGTCTGACCAGCGTGACATACCAGACGTAAATTTGCTTTAGATTACAATTCTCCTCTTCGTAAAATTATTATCTGTCTGACTAATTTCGGAATAAATTAATGTTTGGATTACAATTCAGTTGATTTGATTAAAAGTCTATTAGTCCACGTGATAAGAAAGAAACCACAAAATACGAGGGCGAATTAATTGGGAAATCTTATGAGTCATTCCGCTTTTTTTTGTAATTTTTAGCATCATATCAGCAAAATTAGTTTCGTTTTAAAAACTTTCACTTTTATAAATATAAATATTTACACAAATTTACTAGTTTATTAATGTATGTAAACGTTTTGTTATTCCTACAGACATAGTCGAGATTGGCGATATCACATAGAAGAAAAAGTGTGGATAACCCGTGTTCCTGGTATAACACATTACGAAAAAAATGGTACAACAGAACGTGGGACATTTTATTATTTTGATGCCCAGAATTGGCGAAGAGTTCCAAAAGATTTTCAAATTGATACAGGAAAATTAGATAAATGTCCTAATATAAATGCGATTGTTAGCTACAGCGGACAACCTGTATAACTACAAACTAAATAATAATAATATTAAAATAATATGAATGATAATAATAAAAACAAAAAATGAAAGAAAAAAGTCTTTGATCGAAATAACGAAAAAATGGCCACCGTACAAGATTCCGAAAATCGTACATCTTAAGATTTTCCTCTTCTTGTATATCCAGTTGGTTCATTTTACTTGTGTAATTTATTTTTTTTTCTTAAGGATGATAAATATTATTATTATTTGATTATTTTTTTTGAACAAAATGAAAAAATGATTGATTTAAAAAAAATGTTTTTAATTATATTTAGAAAAAAAAAAAATTAAAAATTTGTTATTAATTAATCCGATGATCCGCCATGTTTTGATGATGAACTCGTGCTCTCGGCTGCCTTCAAGTTATCGATGAACTCTGATGAATATGCCATTTTCAATTCAGCCGCATCAATTGCATTCGACACTATAGTTTTTATAAAATACGGTGTATAAATATAAATTCGAGATTTCGTTTACCTACCCATTAGCTTTGTTACTTTATTCTGTAACTTTAATATTTCAACCATTAATTTTTCGAATTTTTTCTTAATATTTTTGCTACTGGTTGTATCGTCCATGATTTTGAGTATTTTTACTTACTTTGACTGACATCTATGTGCCGCCACACGCATTAAAATTTTCAATGATAGACATTCGATGTTTTTTTTGTATTTTGACATTGACATTTTAAACAGCTTGACAGTTTAGTTTATGTTATTGTTGAGAAATGGTAGCAAAATGAGTTGATTAATTTATAATTTACTTATTTTAACAATTAACCAAAATATAATGGATGGACCTGGAATGAGTATATTTAAAGATGGGGGTAGTATCAAATTAAATACATCCGATACAAATTTGGAAGAGGAACAAGACGAATTGGAAGATCAAATAAGACGGAAAGCGGAACTTCATAAGCAATTGGAAAATGCATTCGATGATTTGATCGATGACCACGATGATACGATAGATGAAAGTTCACAATATAATTCGGGGTTTGATCAAAAATTTAAATATCACAAGCCAATTGATCATTCGGCCGGTGGAGATAGTCAACCGAAAAAGGAATTGTTGATTCTGCGAAACAAGTTAGAGTCTAAGACTCGTGAATTTGAGCATGTTACAGAGGTGTTGACGAATGAACGAAGGCAATTTGAAGCACAACTCAATGAGATGAAAAAGCGGCTTGCTTTGGCGGAGGCCGAGAAAGAACGTGCTAATATGACGCGGCAGCAAACGCACGAATTGCTCGTTGAGTCGAAAGCTAAAATATCCAACCAAGAGGACACTTTAGAGCAGCTTAAAGAGAAGAATAAAACACAGGAGCTAAAGATATCAGAATTAATTGGCGAATTAGAATCCACTAAAACAATGCTGAACGATGTCCAGCTTAAATATAGTATGGTCGAGAAAACGATGGGATTCAAGAATGAGAGGAGTGTCGACTCAATACTAAAAAGTACAAATGAGCGCCATAAAGCGCAAATAGAAATGATGCAACAGCAGATCGATAGTTATCGCGATAAATACGAGGACAAGCTAAAAGAACTTAAACATCTAGAAATCCGATATAATGAGCTGCAGCGTACCAAGGATGCGCTTCTAATAGAAAAATCCGAATCGATTAATCAACTTGCCCGCAGTTTAGAAGAAACTCAACGCCGAAATCAGAAGCTCTTAGAAAAACCGGATTGTACACAAGAAAATCTTAAACTTCAGCATCAGTGCAGTGAATTACAAAAAACCATAACAGTTTTAAACCAAAAGTTGGAAAAAACATCAGCCGAATTGGAGTTTGTGGATTCACTAGTGTTTGACAGTGAAACTTCGCCGGGTTCATTAAATCGACATAAAAATTCAAATTTAGTCGGTTCAACACCAATCTCAGCGGAGGCTCGTTTAGGAAAACTAAGGAATGAACTGTTGCGTTCACTAGACAGTCAAAAAGAGAAGCGAGTCGAGATAAAAAAATTACAGGAAATCATTCAACATAAGGATAATGAGATTCAAAAATTACGAACCAATGAGGATAAAGTTATAGCCGAGTTTAAAACTTTAAAGGAGAATTCTACTATGATTGAGAATAAACTAAAACAGATTGAGAAGGAATCGTTTACGGATAAAACTCAGCTTCATACCGACTTCAATAATATCAAGTCAAAATTAGTTCAGGCTGAAATTGAAATTCGGGATCTCAATAAAGCTAAACAGAAATTAAATAATGATTTGGTGGAAGCTAAAAATCGAGTCGATCAATTGGAGCAGGAAGTACGATCAAAGGACATGAAAAATTTATCAAATATTTGTAAAAAATGTATTGATTCCGCAACCGAGCTGGCCAAATACGAAATCGAGAATCTTCAGCTGCAAAATTCCAACTCAAATTATCTCAAGGAGATCAATTCATTGAGACTCGAGATTGAAAATTTGTCCAGAATCATAAGAAGTTTAAACGAAAAGGTCGAGTTAAAATCGGAACGCGATAATCTGATCGAGGAATTGAAACAGAAGGCGCAACAATTCGAGGAAATGATAAGAACTCGTGAGGCCAGTTCCAACAATAGTAATAGTACAGTGGATGCTACCACATCACCGATTCGTATAAAGTCACAGGATCAAAGTGTAGCAACGAGCCCAGAAATGGATCGACAAACAATGCGAGAGGTGGAGAAAAATTTACGACAGGAATTTGCTCGCGGATATGCTAATCAACTGAAATCGTTAGAGAATAAATTTGAATCGGAAATGGAGCAATATGAAATAGGCTTAGATAAAATGCGAGATCAAATTTATCAACAGAGTGTTACAATCGATTCCAAATCGAACGAAGTTGATATATTAAAAAAAGTTATATTAGCTGAGCGGGCTAAAATGACCGAAATTTTATCGGAACAACATCAAGATGCCCGGAATGCACTCGAACGTAATAATGATCTTCTGCAAAAGGCAAGAATCGAAATAGAAAATTCTCAGAAGAAAGTACAAGTGCTAACGAGCGAATTACAAGAGAAACAAGAACAAATCGATTCAGAACGCCAATCAATGGCCGCGGTGATGCGACAATGGTCAAATGAACGGGTACTCCTAACTGCAACTATTGAAGAGTATAAAACTCGTCTCAAAGAAACGGAGGAAGAGCTGAGTATAAAAATTAAACGACTCGAAGAGAAATACCAATCGGCCAAGAATATCAATAATAATTATAAAACGAATGCGGAAAAAACTGAAAAGCATTATTTCAAAGAATTTGCGCGTTTAAAAGAGGCCTACATGGAACGCGTTAAAAATCTAGAGCACAAAATGGAGAAAGTGTTACGACGCGAACAGGCTAAATTTGATGATAAAATAGAAAAAATGGAAAAAGATTATCAAACAAAATTAAAACTATTAGAGAAGTAGGTGAATTCTGTATATATAATATGTTGTTTATTGTATAAAATAAAACTATTGTATTTTTTTTTATTTAATTTATCAAAATTGATGTTTTTTATTTAAAATTTCATAATTATTTTCCCTACTTTTAAAACGCCCAAACGACGATTAGTATATGAATTAAGTAACAAGCGAAAAAAATGGCGCCAAACCCATAAGGGTTAACAAATTTTTTTTTGTTTAACAATTCTAATAAATTCTAAATGTGTATATAACCACCGATTTATATAATAAACGGACTCCAAAAATTCATTAATATAATGTTTGTTTAATAAATATGATAAAATGCTAAAGGGCTACTTAATAAATAACGCATATGACTAGTGTGCGGAATGTATGTAATGTTATGTAACAGAAAAACGGTCGCCAATCGTCATCTTATCTCTGATTTGAAACTCGAGACTCCAAACGATTGCTCTTTAATTCTTTTTGTTTTATAATTTTTGTTAATTTTTCACAAAATATATTAATTTCATCAATTGTTAATCCGATTGCCGCCGCAACAGTTATATAAGGCGTTTTTATATGGCTGGAATGGCTGCCCCAAGCGGCAAATTCATGCCCCTCAATAGTTTTATTATCGAGTAGACTAACGACTCGGGCTCCTGAAACACCTCGTGTAAATAACATTGATCCGATTTCAGAACATTGCGATTGATTAAAATGTTTAAGCGTCATTGCAATCGAAATCGGATTATTTTTTGTTAGGTACAGTGATTCATGAAAATCGGTCGCAATTTTCATCATACACGATTTTAGATATTGAAAATTTTCTTTACGCGTTTCAATCAAACTTTTGTATCCGGTTCTTCCAAGCGATAATAACGTCATAAAAACATCAACAGTCTGAGAAATGGAACATCGTCCAACGTAACATTTTGCTATGTAATCGATTAGTTCTGAATCAAATCCTGCAATTACAGCCCCACCGACCGGAACCAATAGGTTTTTGTCCGTACTTTGGATAAACAAATCAATACGTCCATTGTGATGCCCTTGTTCGATTTGGTGTGTAAGAAACGTGGTCTGGAGGCCGTAAGCATTATTTACGACATGAAACAAATCGTGTTCTGTAGCTATTCGACTTAATTCGATAATGTTGTCACATGATCTGGGTGCAAAACAGGAACTTGTTGAGAATATGGCTAAAATATTATCACTACCAATTTCTAGTATCTTATCCTCAAACATTTTAACATCCGTCCTCAATTCATTATCGATTAGGATTGGTTCAATAATAAGAGGAGTTACGCCGGCCGTGATCATGCTCTTAAAACATGATTTCTGATCGATTCGAGACCAAAGTACATATTTTGCATTCGGCTTTTTAAGCTTAAGCGCCAGGAATGAGAACATTAACGACATTCCAGTGGCCATGGGTACTAGAATACATTTTGCACAGCTACGAATTCCCATCATGCGGATTAAATCGAGAAGCAAACAATTCGTCAATTGTGCCATAATACTAGATCCAGCCGCCTTTGGTTGAGGTTCGACCAAATCACCAGATCTGCCAATGCCATGCGCCAAATGGTAATGCCGTTTGGCTACTAATCCTGAAAACCGAAACAACCAGAAATTAATTCTGCTTAAATGAAAATATGTACCCACAAATCATACCACATGCGATCCTTGCTTCACGCTCCCCGACACCGCACGTTTTTAAAAAATTATTCGTATCCATCTGTGCTAAATCATTTAGCAAATATTCGATATTTATGTCATCCCAACCCAATTCGGGAATTTTTCGTTTCTCCAGTAGGATGCGTATACTTTTTTGTCGGCTTTGTTTTGCATCACACGCTTGATTTACATATGTTTCGGGAATAAAATTTAAATATTTCTTATCTTTACTACTTTTATTACCGCTCATTTTAACATTTAACTGCGAGACTTTAACAAAATATTTTATAAATAAATAAATAGTAACAAGAAATTTTATTTTTGGACTTTAGCTAGACTACACCATGTTTGTTTATATTAAAAAAATTGACAGATAGGAGTACTAAATACAAATTTTTCGGTTTGGTTTGTTTGTAAAACCGGCTTATATACAGTTTAGAACAAAATTTTAGTACATCATTTAAATAAATATGGAGTCAGTGCGTTGGATAATGTGAAGATGTTTTGCTTTAATAAATTACACTGTAGTGAGATGTGAGAATAATAAATATGTTTTCAAATACTTTTATAAATTATTTTAAAATAATAATTTAGTTGTGATTTGTGATTGTAAAATCGTATTTTTGACCCACACCGTAGGAAATGAACGTGTTGCATCGTGTTAGGCCGTACGGTAAGTTTTACGTTTTTACAAAACACTTTATTTGTATACCTTGCCAGCCAGTAATTGCTGCTTGGAGATAATATATTTTAAGTTCCATTTAGTGATAGCTTGTTATTTTTTACCAAGCTGGCTTTTGTCTGTATTTTTGGTTTTTTGAAAAAGATTCACTTTCGGTAAGTCAGTATTTATTATTTATAGCTTTTATAGGGTTTTATACCTTCGACCTTATCTAGACTTACATTTACCAACAAATTTCCCGTCAGATATTCCAAAAATAGCCAATCCAAGTTCTAACGTTTGATGCATATTCTGTTATGTTTGGTCTAAATTTTTATATTGGGTATTATTTTAAGTTTGGATTTAAAATTTCAGAAAGCAACCCGCAAAGATTTATTTTTGAATTTAATTTTTGTTTGATGTGTTTCATTTGAAGCAAATTCTAGTGGTATGTATTGAAACTAAAAATCGGATTTGATTTAAGTAAATTAAAAAATGATTGGATTTAGCTGAATCTTTTTGGATTTATTTAATGCAATTGTTGTTGTATGTTTTTGTAAATTTACCAAAGCAATACACTTATTATTATTGTGAAGGGCCATGTGGGCGATTGGCCACCTCGCACTGCGACCCTAAATATCTTTTGTACTTGGGCCCTGCTTATTATCCGTCCAGTCAATATTCAGGCTCTTAATGAACTTGATAATACTACCGGCCGGTACGTGATACGTACTATCTGGGCTCATTGCTTTCCTTCCTAGATGTTTACTATAGCATTTACTTCTGCTAGAAAGACGGTAGCATTGGGACCCAAGGACTTCGAGAGGACAGTCCCACTCCCGTATATTCCTACCCGTGCTCCGTCTACCGTTTTGGTGTTACTCTTACGAGTTACTGGCAATGGAAAGTCTCCTGTAGGTCACCCAGCTTTACTACAGGAATGCTAAATAAAACTGGAGAGTGCCTGGTTCCGTTGGGTAGTTCGTGCATCAACACTGCTCCCATGTCATAGCTCGATGGGTCTGCCGTCACATTGATTTTTTCTTCGGGTTGAAATGGTTTAATGCTAAGTTCGACGCAAGAACCTTCTTAAGCTTCTCAGAAGCTTCTTGCTCCTTGGAATGCTTGCAATTGTTGGACATCTTTCGGTGATTGAATTAGCCTCAGCATCTCGATTTTCTGTGGATTTGGTCGTGAGCCATTTGCGTCGACGATGTGGCTCAGAAACTTAAACTTTTCTTGGCCAAACGAACACTTTTTGAGCTTCAGCCGAAAACCGTACTTTTGTAAGCGCTTCAATGCCTCGATTGTCGCGATAGTTCTTTTCGTCACTTGCTCCAACAATAAAATAGTCAATGAAAGGAAAATTACTTTTAGCTCCGCTCACCATTGTGCCGATTAATTGTTGGAAAATGCCAGGCTCGGTCTTCACGCCCGGTTGCAGGCGGTTACTCGGAATATGCCTCAAAGGATGTTCATTGTCATGATTTTTTTTTTGATACGTCTTCCATCTTCACCTGTAGAAAGGCATCGGACAGGTCGATTTTGCTGAACACTCGGTATTGACTCAGATTCGAGAAGATTTCTTCCGGCGTTGAGTACTTATTTGGATTCAGTGCCTCATTCAACCCTGTTGAATAATCAGCGCAAATACGTATTCTTCCGTCCTTAGTTTTGGCGGTTACGAGTGGTGCAGCGAAATCTAAGTAATAGATCGGACTGATTACTCTCAACAACTGCAATCTCTTGAGCTCATTTTCGATCGGTTCAGCTGCTACGAAATTCACAGGGCGTTTATTGCGAAAAATTCTGGGGTCACAAGGCAAAATCGCATAAGTCGACTAGGTTAGGTTAGGTTAGGTTTGGGTGGCGGTCCACCAGGACCAGGCATAGACACAAAAAGGTCCGTAGCCATACCACAAATTAAAAATTTTTCCTCCAACTCATTGAAACCACTTTGAGCTTGCTATGAAGCGCTGGATACTCCTGACGTCCTTCTCGCTGAGCTCCGCCAGGTCGTTGAACAGGTGTGCCCCTAGAAAATTCAGTCTGTTTCGTGCCAGACGAGGACAGGTGCAAAGAAGATGAAGTACTGTCTCTTCCTCCTCTTCGTCTTCGCAACTACGACAGTAGTCATGTGAGAAGAAACCAAGTCTACTTGCATGTCTGCCTATGAGACAGTGCCCCGTAATCACTCCAACAACCACACTGATCTGACTCCGCTGAAGTGAGATCAGCTGTTTGGATCTCGCCAAGTTCAACTTTGGCCAGATTTGCCGAGTTATTACGCATGAGGTACTATTTGACCATCTGTCATTCGTCAACTTACTGGCTTCCTCCTGAAGCAGCAGTTTACATACCGCAAGAGGAATTTCAATATCCTTTTTGCTGTTTGAAATGTGGTCCGTTGTACCACGTCGAGCCAGTTCATCGGCTTTCATGTTCCCCGTACTAACGAAATGTCCTGGCACCCATATGATATGGATGTTGAACTGATCTGTCATCTCGTTAAGAGATGAGAGACAGCTCTGGACTACTTTCGACGTGAGAAGGTGTGATTGAAGCGCTTTAATGGCTGCCTGACTGTCCGTATATATGCGAATATCACTAGTCGATATTACATTATACCTCAACCAGTCCGCAACTTCCTTTATCGCAGTTACCTCAGCTTGAAAAATGCTGCAGTAGTCAGGGAGACGAAAGGAGAGGTTTAACATGAGTTCCTCGCAGAACACCCCAGCCCCTACTCCTCTATCCCGTTTTGAACCATCAGTGAAGAAGTTCAAAACTCCTGGTTCCAAAACTGTATCCATCATCCAGTCCTCTCTAGATGGTATAATAGTCCGGAACTTTCTATCAAAAGATAGTGACGGGACAGTATAGTCGGTGGTCTTGGGAAGCCCTTTGTTACAAAGTATAGATGAGTGCCCTGTGTTATTACAGGTCCACATTAAGGTGGATTTCAGTCGTATGGCAGTGCTAGCTGCCCACTGTTTTCCCATGATATCTAGAGGAGTTAGAAATAGCAGAGTCTCCAGTGCCTGAGTGGATGTGCTCCTCATTGCACCACTGATCCACAAAGAGATTGTTCTCTGAACTTTTGTCAACAACTTTAGGTTGACAGTTTTGTCCAGAGCAGGCCACCAAACTGTTACCCCATACAGAAGAATGGGTCTAACTACTGCTGTGTATAGCCAAAGGACCATGTGGGGATCCAGCCCCCAACCTTTCCCAATTGCATTTTTGCAGGAGTATAGCGCTACCGTAGCTTTCTTTACCCTTTCCGTAATATTCGGTTTCCAGTTTAATTTACTGTCTAAGACGAGACCCAAGAACTTTGCTTCACCTGTAAAAGCCAAGTTGAAACCATTTAAAGTAGGAGGATCGACATGAGGAATTTTATATTTCCTAGAGAAGAGAACCAATTCGGTTTTCTGTGGGTTCACACTTAGCCCACAACCATTGGTCCATAATGAAAGAATGCCCAGAGCATTTTGAATAAGCTCGCTAAGTGTCCCGGGATATTTTCCCCGAACGCCAATAGCGACATCATCCGCATAGGCAACCACCTTGAAGCCAGTATCCTCCAGCCTCAGCAACAGATCATTTATGACCAAGTTCCAGAGAAGGGGGGACAGTACGCCACCCTGCGGCGTGCCTCTGCTTGCAAATCTTCTGGCGGAGGATTTCCCCAGACTGGCATTTATGATTCTGCCTCTTAGCATCTGATCTATCCAGTCCTTAAGAGAATCCTCCACTCCTAGATTCGAAAGTGCCCGAGTTATAGCCCCTGTTAGCACGTTGTTAAAGGCTCCCTCAATGTTCAAAAAGGTTACCATCGCGTAGTCTCCATATTCGAAAGATTTTTCAATGAAATATGTGAGAGAATGAAGAGCAGTTTCTACAGATCTCCCCTTGCAATAGGCATGTTGAGATTTGGACAGCTTTTCCGGCACAATCGTGCCTCTAATATGAGCTTCTATTTGTCTTTCCAGTATTTTAAACAGGAAAGAAGACAAGCTGATTGGTCTAAGGTCTTTGGGACTGCAATGTGAGCGTTTTCCCGCCTTAGGTATGAAGACAACCTTCACTTCCGTCCATTTACTGGGAATGTGACATAGTTCTAGGCTGGCTCTAAAAATTACCTCTAACCAGGGAATGGTTAGATCCGTAGTTTTTTGTATATCCGCAGGGATAATACCATCAGGCCCTGGTGACTTGTATGGTTTAAAACTGCTTATAGCCCACAGAATCTTTCTTCTGCTAATAATTTGACCTACGAGGCTGCTTGCCCTTTTACCTACTGATAAAGTAGGTGCAGATTCGGAACAACCAGGAAAGTGAGTCTCCAATAGTAGTTCCAGCGATTCCATACTATTTGTGGTCCATGCTCCATCCGGCCTTTGAAGGAAGCTTGGGATGGATGGACTAGTAGATAGTACTTTGCGAAGCCTGGACATCTCTGAAGACTCCTGAATTTTACCACAGTATAGTCTCCAAGATCTGTTCTTTGCGCTTCTTAGCTGATATTTGTAAATTTTGAGGACTTCCTTATAGGAGTCCCAGTCTACAGCGGCTTTTGTTTTCCTTGCTGTTTTGAAGAGTCTCTTGCACCGTTGACGTATTTGTTGAATCTCCTTTGACCACCAAGGTGGCCGAGATTTGCCCCTAGGCCTGCTAAGAGGGCAAGAGCCTAAAACCGCTTCATTAAAAGCGCTGGACAGTTCGTCCACTAATCCATCGAGTTCTACCGTAGTTTTTGGAGGTTCAGGCACCTGCACTGGTAGTGAATTCCCCAGAATAGTTCTGAAAATATCCCAGTCGGTTTTCCTCCTGTTCCTGTAGAGAGGGCTGTTCGGAAAGACCAAGCTCATTTCAAATTGAAGATAACAGTGATCAGAAAAAGAGTGGTCTTCCGAAACTTTCCAATTTAATAGTTTGGTCGTCAAAAAGTTTGAGACAAGTGTAATATCCAATACCTCCTGTCTATTTCTATTTATAAAAGTCGGCTTATTGCCTATGTTACATATATGAAGGTTAGTACTTAGAATGTAATCAAGGAGTAACTCACCTCGTTCATTTGTGTCCGTACTTCCCCAGATTGTGTGATGAGAATTTACATCGTCGACTAACTTCACTAAATTTAAATTAATAAATAATGCCATAAGTGGAATTTGGCATAAGTGGAAAATGAATTTAATTTTCAACTTCTACCTTTCTAGTGTTGAATAATATAATAATTTTCGTATTTCAAACATAGCCTATATATAATTTTGGTAGTAGTTAAAACGAAATAAAAAGGCCAGTAGGCTGCTGAATTGAATAAAGAAAAAACGTGTTTCTTTTGTTGAGCGGGTGAGAAACGAAAAATTAAAAAGAAGAATAATCGGAAAAAGGTTTAATCAGCGTTTAAGTTGGTTGTGTACTATCGAACAGTAAAATACCATAATCCTGCGCTAATAAAAATTTAACAGGTTTTGGGCCCAGGTGTCGCGAAGTAAAATCGTGAAATTATAAAAGTAAAAGAAAAAAAAAATTTTTAAAAGGAACCAAAAATTAAAAATGGCTTCTTGTTCAAGTGATGAGTTAAGAGTTATAGAAAAACTAAAAATGGTGATACGTTCCAGATGTGGAAATTTCAAGTTGAAATTATGTTTAAATCATATGGATTGTACGAAATAGTAACTGGTATAAAAACTATTCCAGTAAGTGAAAACGAAAAACACGAATGGAATAAAAAAGATGCAAAAGCACAAAGAATAATAATAACGACAATTGATAAAAAGCCGCTGACTCATATTTTGAATTGTAAAACATCTAAAGAAATGTTTGAAAAGTTGTGTTCAATTTATGAACGAGAGACCAAACAACAAAAAAGGGTTCTTATGGAGGAATCTTTTAATTACAAATACGATAAAGGAATCGATATAGCGACTCACATCAGTAAATTAGAAAATATTGCTCATAAATTGTCGGCTGTTTATAAAGAGATAGATGACGTAATGATAATGTCAAAAATTTTGGCAATACATACTTCCTGAACATGTAAAACATTTTGTTAATGCTTGGGATAGTACAGACAAGGAAAATAAAACCTTGGAGAATCTTACTGCAAGACTGGTCGCAGAAGAGTCAAGAAGTAAAACCACACCAGGAAAGGACGGAACTACTCCCGTAGCGTTTAGTTCAACAGAAAGAAAGTGTTTTAAGTGCAATAGAACTGGACATATCTCAAGATTTTGTACCAGAAATGTCGAGAATAAATCAGATATGAAATGCTTCAAGTGTGGTGGAACTGGACATATGTTTAAAAATTGTTCTAAAGAAGACAGTAAAAGTGATTGTAAAATATGTAAAAGAAAAAATCCCAAAGAACAAGATTGTTATTTTCGAAATAGTAAAAATAAAAACCATGAAAATAAAGTGTTATTTCTAACACAATGTTATAAAAGTGAAAGTGAAATAACAAATGATTGGGTTGTTGACTCAGGTTCAACGAGTCATATGGCAAATAATAATAAGATTTTAGACAATATCAGTGATACAAATTTGAATGTTGGAGTTGCGAAGAAATCTGAGAGTATGAGAGCTGAGGGTATCGGAACAGTGAATTCAAAAACTTGTGTGCTAGAAAAAAATTTATATGTGCCAGAACTAAGTAAAAATTTATTAACAGTGCGTGCGATTATCCAGAATGATGGTGAAGTGCACTTTACAAAAGATAAAGTGAAAATAACTAAAAATTCGGAAGAAGTTCTTGAAGGATATATTAAAAATGGTTTATATATTATAAAACTCAAAAGTGAAAAAAATGAAAATGCTCTAGTAGTAAATAAAAACAAAGACGCAGATGATTGGCATAGAAAATTAGGACATTTAGGAATCGAAAATATGAAAAAATTATTAAAATTATCAGACGGAGTGAACTTAAGTGAAGATGATATAAATCAGATGGATACATTTTGTGTATGTGTTTTCGGGCTAAACAAACAAGAAAACCGTTTTCAGAAGAAAGAAGGAGAGCGTCAAGACCACTAGAAATTATACATACAGATGTATGTGGACCAATTGATTCATCTACGTGGGACAACAAAAAGTATATTGTCACGTTTCTTGATGATTTTACACATTTTGTAATGGCATATTTGATTGAAAACAAATATGAAGTTCCAGATATTGTCAAAGAATATGTAGAACAATGTGAAGCTAAGTGGTGTTTATGAGTTTTTAAAATTAGGTGTGATAATGGAGGTGAATACACAAGTAATAACTTTAAGGATTGGTGTAAAAATAAAGGAATAGTTTTGGAGTACGCAATCGCTTATACACCTCAATTGAACGGAAAAGCCGAAAGAATTAATCGGACGTTAATGGATAAAGCTAGTTCATTAATTGCTGATTCGGGTATGCCTAAATCAATGTGGGGAGAAGCGGTACGAACGGCAGCTTATTTATCCAACAGAAGCCCAACTTCGGTTCTAGATACAACTCCAATTGAAAAATGGGATGTGAAACCGAATCTTTCCAGATTACAAATATTTGGAAGTAAAGCGTTCGTTTAAAGTGTTTGATTGAAGAATTAACAAACAAAACAATTACTGCAAATTTACATGTCGATAATCAAAGCACTATAAAGCTAATTAAAAACGGAGTCATAAATCGAAGAAGTAAACACATTGATGTCAGGCATCATTTTATAAACGAAAAGGTGAATGAACGATTAATAAATATATTTTATTGTGCATCTGAATTACAAGTGGCTGATATATTTACAAAAACACTAGGAAGTGTAAAATTTAAAAAACAAAAATTACTTGATTTATTAAATGTTTATTTTTTTAACTAAAACATTAAACGAAAATTATTAAGGGAATGTGTTGAATAATATAATAATTTTCGTATTTCAAACATAGCCTAAATATAATATTGGTAGTAGTTAAAACGAAATAAAAAGGCCAGTACAGTAGGCTGCTGAATTGAATAAAGAAAAAACGTGTTTCTTTTGTTGAGCGGGTGAGAAAAGAAAAATTAAAAAGAAGAATAATCGGAAAAAGGTTTAATCAGCGTTTAAGTTGGTTGTGTACTATCGAACACTAAAATACCATAATCCTGCGCTAATAAAAATTTAACATCTAGAACCCTCAATTAAATTCTCAACTGAACCTCTCGGTGAACCACAACTCAACTCTCTTTTTGACCATAACTCAACCAAATCAACACAAATCAACTTAAGTAAACTTATCAAATTTTACTTACGCGATTTTGCTTAAGTGCTGCTTCCAGTTACTTTCGGAGACAATCGTCCAGTCAAACCTGGAATCAAGTTGCCGTTTCAGTTTCGTGCTGTCGATTGGTAGTTCAACAAACTTTCGGGTCAAGACGGTTAAATTGTCCCATACTTTTGTCACGGAAACTTCGCTTTCGGTGCATTTGCTTTTGGCATCTTAGCGTTCTGTTATGCCTTTTGTCTGTTATTGTTCCTCTGCAGTTTCCGATGCATTGCCAATACTTCACTATACGAGGCACCTGAACTCAAAAATATCGAGTTTTCGACTTTTATGCTGCTTAATCGTGTTGCAATATTGACCACATCTCGTAAACTCAGTTTTGGGGCCGCTTCGGCATCTGCTCCAGTTGCTTCGTAATGCATTTGTTGGCTGTCCAACTTGTTAAGGAGTTTCTCTAGCGTCTGAGAGGCTAGCGGTTTGTTAAGTCCCTGCACAAACATCAGTACTTTGAAGTTGTTAGATATGCAATTTGTAATGTCAAACTTTTCACATTTCAGATTGGCCCGTGCTGCATAATCGGAAAAATTTCACCAGCTTCTTTTTCCATCTTCAGGCACTTGTAGCGGATCGAAAACTGTGATTCTTTCCGGTCGAAAATTCGTTTGAGTTCTTTCTCTCTGTCAATCGCAGATGTTAGATAGGACGATTACTTTATTAAAATGAAACCCATATATCAACGCGATGGGTTAAAAGGTGTTTTATAGAGCTAACCCCATATAATTATATGTTGCTTGAGATATCAAAAACCTTCAATTATGCACCACTGGATCTCAGCTCGCGGAGATTGATAGATATAGTGGTGCAGGGCAGATGTTAGATAGGATTAATAGATAAGCTGAGTTTCACTTCATATATTTTAAACTTAGGAGTCCTTCAGATACTTTTTCTTTAATATAATGGTACATCACATCAGTTCTCTATTCCTTTTATTATTTATTAAATATAAAAAATCTCGCTGGAAATGCGGCAAAAAATAATTCAAAGTCTTCGTCTTCTACGTTCAACAGTCTTCAAAGCGATAAAATGATACCGGGGGTTAGGTTGTTCTTTGGGCCGTCCGTGAAGAGGTCGTCCGCGTACCGTCAACGCTCCAAAACTCCGCATCATCATCAAATGTTGGATTCACCGAAAGCCGTAAATTAAGATGCTTCATGTAGCCAGGGATCTTCATGTAAATCGCGAAATAGTTCGAAAAATAGCCAAAGAGTACCTTAACAACTACATATCCGAACAAGCTGAATAACGAAAGATGCTAAATGTTACCGAATCGGTTCGGGGGCAAGAAATCCAGAAAAAATATTTTTACCAATAAGAAGCTGCGTTCACACGTTAACAATGCTAGAATCGTTAAAAAGACCGTATTTGGTCCAAACACTTCTCAGAGTAGCTCGAATTGTTGCCAGAAGTTAAAACCCTAAATATGTCATGGTTTGTGTTGGATTTACCGCTATGAGAAAGCTACCGCTCAAATTCATCAGTCAAGGGGTCAAAGTGAACCAAGAAATTTATCCGGATTTAAAATCTCTCGACTATTTTGTTTGCACATACTTGGAGACTAAAGCCTGTGCGATACCACATAAATCCATAAATATTTGAAGTCAGTAGGTGCTGCATTTTTTGGATGAATTGCCTCTAGAAATGCTTCGAACTGCTGCTGATAATTTTAGTAAATGTAAAAGTTTAAAGTTATGTACAAGTTTCAAAGTTTTTAAATGATTTGGTTCTTTAGAAATATTAGTTTGGGGAGAAAGTATTGAGAGATTTTGTCATTAGAAGGTGTTTGGTGCCAAATATCGGGCAACACTAATCAGATTGCTTCATACCGACACGCGTTTAAAAGATGACAAGGTAGTTTTGTATTTCGTCAATCGTGTCAAAAGTTATATTAGTGTGAAAACGAGTGAAATTTCTGAAAAAATTCGCTATATTTTGCAAATTTACTACAACTACCTTTGCTACCTCTACTAGAAAGGCAAAAACGCTGCCCAAGCCCGGGAAGAAATTATGGTGTTTACGGTCGTCGCTTCCGTTCTAGAAATTTCGATACCAAAAATGGACCTCGCTCTGGTCGACCAATCACTTAAAAAGTTGATGAAATCTTACAAAAAATCGAAGAAGACTGACACATAAGAAGCCGTGACATTACTAAGGAATTAAATATCGGTAAACAAAACGGTTTTAACCGATTTGCGTATAAGGTTGTATACACAAAGAAGCTAAATGTTTAGGTGCCGCATGGATTGCCGATGAAAAATTTGATTGACCTAATTTCCATCAGCGAATCTGAAACCCAATGAAATCGACCCATGTTTGAAGCAAATAATGGGTAAAATACGAGAACGTAGTTCGAAAAGATCATGGTCAAAGAAAGGTGAACCAAACGACTTCAAAGCCAGGATTGACGCCCCATAAGGTTAAGCTGTATGTATGGTGGGATTGGAATCGTACATTATGAGGTTCTAGGACCTTATCAAATGATTGATTCTAATCTCTACTGTCAGCAATTAACCAAATTGCAGCAAGTAATTAAAAAACATCCTGCCAGAATTGATCAATAGAAAGGGTCTTGTCTTCCATCATGACAACACCAGACCATACACATCTTTAGTGACCCGGTAACAATTGAGAGAGCTTGGCAGGGAAGTTTTGATGCATCCACCGTATAGCCCGGACCTTGCGCCCTCTGACTACCATTTATTTCGATCTCTACAAAACTTCCTTGATGGTCTACGGTTGGCTTCAGAAAGGAACTATGAGAAACATTTGGCCAAGTTTTTCACCGATACACCACAGAAGTTCTACACCGATGGAACTATGAAACTTCCTGAAAACTGGCAAAACGTCATAGATAATAATGGCCAATATGTACTTAAATAAAATTCATTTTGAATAAAAGAAAAATTTAATCAAAAAAATGACGACCCCCAAATTCATCCCCAACCGCACCTCACCCAACTCAACTTTCAACCCCAACCTCAACTCAACCCCAAACTCAACGCTCAACTCAATCCCTAAATAATCAACTTGATTCGAACATTGCAGGCATACGTGAACTTAATCTATCCAACATACATAATCTCGATTCTTCTTCTTCTTCCGCTGGCGCTACATCCCATGAAGGGATTTGGCCGCCTCAACGATGCTCCTCCAAATATTTCGATCCGCCACAAGAGAGCGCCAGACACGGTGACCGAGTGTGTACAGGTCCCTCTCAACGTCGCCCATCCATCGGGTAGGTGGTCTCCCACGAGGTCCTACTTTCGCTGGTGCCGACTCCAAGGCCTGTTTAGTGGTCCGATTTTGTGAACGTAGTACGTGCCCAAGCCATCTCAGCCTTGACGATTTTATGAATCCTATGATGTCGACTTTATCAAGATCATTTCTGATCTCGTGATTCATTCGCATTCTGTACGTGGCTCCCTCTTTAATGGGACCGAGAATTCTTCTTATCATCTTACGCTCAGTTACAGCGATTTTCTGGATGTTTTGCGCTGTTAGTGTCCAAGACTCGCAACCAAAGGTGACAACTGGTCTTATCAGCGCCTTGTAGATGTCCAATTTTATTTTGCGCGATATATGAGGAGACTTGAAAATTTTGATATTGGCGTAAAATGCTCGGTAGCCTGCTGCGATCTTCGATGAAATGTCTACAGAAACGGAGTTTTGCTCAGTGATCAGTGATCCTAGGTATTTAAACTCATTCACCTTTTCATATTGAGTATCTCCTGAAATGAAGTCCCCACGAGCCTGCCTTCTCGCGGTCACCATGTATTTGGTCTTCGCTTCATTGATCTGAAGGCCTATTTGTTGGGATGTTAATTCCAATGGGAGGAGGACCTCTTTCAGAGAGATGATGTTGCGACCCAGAATGCAGATATCGTCAGCGTATGCTAATAGCTGGGTTGATTTATAATACAGGCAGCTACGCTGTGCTATATTAAGCTGACGAATGACATACTCTAATGATAGATTGAATAGAGTTTGAGCTATTGGGTCTCCTTGCCGCACTCCAGATGTTATCTCGAAGGCATCCGAAATTTTACCTTCTATTAGCACCTTACATATTGAGCAATCCATTAAAAGCTGGCACATTGAAACCAATTTTGACGGTATGCCCAGGTAGGACAATACGTTCCGTATATAATCTCGATTCACCAATTAAATATTTAACTGAACCTTTCACTCAACCACAACTCAACTCCCTTCTTGATCACAACTCAACCAATCCAACACAAATCAACTTAAGTCAATTTAAACTCAACCCTCAGTTCAAGTCCTAAATAAATTCCAAACTGAACTGCAACGCCAACCCAACCTTCAAATCAATCCTCAATTCCACCCCAAACTCAACATCCAACCGCAAACCTCAAACCAGCATATACAAAAAATTGGCCAACGTGGATCGAAATCCACATAGTAATAGTAATACCGCGTGTTAACAACCACGTGGTTTTGGGTCAATTCGTATGGTACACCGACCGGCACAGAAAACGGGCCACCCTAAAAAAAAATGTATTTTGATGCGAATATTTTTTGAACCGCACTGGCTAGAAACATGAAACAAAAATCAAATTCAAGGCCATTTAAAACAATCTTAGAAAAATATTACCACAGCATACTTTGTCTAATTATGTGGCTGAGCCTTTTTACTTATCCCACAACATGTTTTATAACTCAATTTTCAAATACGGCTTTAACCGCATTAGCTGGAAACATGAAACAAAAACCAAATTCAAGATCATTCAAAATAACCTTAGAAAATGTAGGATGCCATGAAAAATTTGAATGTGTCGGCAAAATCGAAAATTTGTGAAATTTTGTTTGCGATATTCAATCGTTTTATTGTCGAGTTTATACGTTTTGCTGTGTCAGTGTGTTAAATTTTTATTATGTCGCTAAAGTCAGAAAGTGTATAGCGGCAATCGCGGCATTGTTGGAAGATGGGAGAATCCAACGCTATATCGCTAATAAGTTTCGGATTTCCCGTAGTACCATACAACGTGTTTCATCGCGATTTTTCGATACTAAGGTTGTATTCCAGGCGTAACCGCTGTTGAGACCTACAATGAATTGTTAGTTGTTAGACGTACCGTAATATAAATATAAGCGAAAGAACAATTCGGCGGAGGTTGGGAGAAGCAAATTTTCATGCACGAAGGCCAGAATTTCTGTTCTAACGCAGGCTTCAATAAGAGAGACTTTTATTAATTGTTTTAAGACCATGATATTACCTAATTTTGTTAGAACAAGGACTTTGTCTTGAACTATTAAATTAGGAGCAAGTCATGGTAGTGTTGTGCTGATGAAATTAGTAGTGTAAATGTTAATTTTGAACCGGAGTTGGTCGAACTTGTTAGGAAAAAATTGTTAGGAGCCAAAAAAGTATAAAGCAAATAAATTGAGAATTTTAAGCAATTAGAAACCTAGAAATTTGGAATCTAAACCTTACGTCATATGAATGAAACAAAATTAATTAAATTTCTAATATTTATTTTGCTATACAAGAAAGGAAACAGGATACTGCACACATTTTAAAAACCTAAACATTTCTGGGAATCTTTCGTCTAAGTTTATAACAAAAAAAAATCAATTTAAGGATTATCTGCCAACAACAACGAATCACAAAAGTATAAAAAAAGCATTCATATACTAGTAAAAAACGATTCGTAAAACCCCAAAAGGATTTAGAAATTGTATCCTTCATTTCTTATATATTTTCTTATTTTTGCAGATCCTGCTATACAAAACAAAAGTGCATCAGGTATACATAATATAGAAATCGTGATCCTTATTATCCTTTTTTGATAGAGAAAAGTGATCGTCTTGGTTTTTGCTCCTATAGCCGAAACAGTTTTTATACACGACTAAACATGTATCTTTATAAACAATTGATAAGAACACAATAAAATCAGGAGAGAGAGAGAAGAAGGGTTCAATCTAAACCCTCTATATAGTTTCTTGTACATGGATATCCTTGATCCTTTCTTATTAATATTATTTAAAATACATGATCTGGGTGCAAGCCAATATAAAGAATATAAGTATGTACTTATGTAATATGGTCCGCGCATTTCTATAGTTTTCGTGAGAAAATTTCAAGGGTAATAAATAACACAAGGAGGTAATAAATAATACAAGGAGGATCTTAATTCAAACGAACTAAAGTAACATTTCGGTTACATTTTAAATATTTAAAGAAGAAAAACGCGTAAAAATCACGTGATCGCGAAATTAAATTATTAGGGGAATACGCGAGTATATAACGATCAGGATTATATTTCATGCAGCTTGTGAATTATGAATTATGTTTAAATAAAAATCTTTTATACTCTTAATTACTAAATAATAGTTCCATTGAACTTGTATATGTGTATGTTTATAAGACAATAAGAATTTTACGAAATTGATCAACTGTAACGAATTCATCTATAAATCACTATAATGATTAGACAATGAAATCGTATAAAAATATCATCGGTAATTTATAAAAAAAAAAAAAATTTCTCCCATCAACCCGGGCTGAACCATATTTACCTTTATGTATTGAGATTAGACTTTACAATTTTTAAATCATTTATGTCGTTATGAAAGGGTTAATTAAAACATTTATAGATGTCTTCTTCAATGATTAAAATTAAACAAATGAACGATTTCAATCGCGGACAAAAATATTTTCTGTGTGCATACGTAATGTTCGAGTACGTATATAGTGGCATGGCACTCCTTTTTCCGGTTGTTATTATATTTGGGAGGAGAGGAGTTCGTTATAAAATTCTTTGCTGTAAACAAATTTTTCTTTTGTTTGTTAAATCAATTTAAACTTAAAGTTTTCATGACAATTTAATTTTTTCTCATATATGTACATACAATATAAATCGCGCGTATCAAATTATTTTTATAAGAACTTCGGGTACTAATGTGCGCGGGCGATTTAATTTAAATTTGACAGATTTTATGTATAAATGTTGATGATGTCTTAATTTGTTATTTTTAAATAAACTTGCCCTGACGAATTTCTTTGATTAGATTGAGGCATTATATGAATGTGAAATATTTCAGCTCTTGATGTGTCTAGGAGAGCTATCGGCGAATATTCAAACACACAACCCCCAAAATAAGTTTTGAAATTGTAACTTTGCCATATCGCAAATTTCACTTTTCCTATGGTGACACCTAGATTAGGGTATTGTAATTACTAAAAAAATCGCTCATATCGCTTCTACTGATAGTTCTACCACAAATGTTTCAGGTTATTTTGTGGTTGGTTTTGTTTCAAGTTATTTTTTGGTTAGCTTAATTCGTTGGGTTAGTATGGCATCGACGAATGCATTGGAGCGAATTGCGGGTTTAATGCTTCGTTAACCTTCCAGACACAGATCAAAGGAATTGCACCGCTCGTATCGCTTCTACTGATAGATGCACCACAAATGTGTGTCGGCCTTTTGACCCATTTGGCTTTTCGACATTCGGCCTTTCGACACATTCGACCTTTCGACCCATTCGGCTTTTCGACATTCCCCCTTCCGGCAGATTCGACCATTTGACATTCGGTCTTTCAACATCGGCCTTACGACTCATTCGGCCTTTTGGCGTTCAACATTCGGCTGTCCGACGTTCGGTCTTTCAACATTCGGCCTTCTGACGTTCGGCCTTTCAACATCGAACCATCTACTCGAAGCAGAAAAGGCGAAACATCACCATGAAGTAAAAATTGAAAAAGGAATTATGCATGTACCACCATTAATGCTCGATTAAATAATCAAAAGGCAATCAACATGTCTTCAATATATCTGTGCCAATAAGACATAGTAGCTTATGTCAACTTTAAAAAAACTTGAGATATCAATATTCACCATTTTAATTTATCCTATAATTCTACCAAATTTGGCTTAAGTGCGCTAGCCTTGTTTCCAAAGGTTGAAGTCACAATACGTGATGACTTAAGTCAAATTTGGTGGAGTTACAGGAGAGATAGGATATGTTGAATATTTAAATTTTAATTTTATCTTAAGTCGTTATAAGCTACTATGTCGTATTGCCACAGAGATTGTCTTCCACGTTATAATCTCAATCTGACTAAAGAAAACTATGTTACGATACTCAAATCGCTCGGTTTTAAGACTAACAACCATAAGGTTAAAGAGCTATTTGTAGCTGGACCGGCTTTAAACTGGGGCCGTAAAAATACGAATATCCTTTATAGATATTACATTACACCTCAACCAATCCACGATCTCATGATCTCAATTAGTTCAGCCTGGAAAACGCTGCAATAGTCGGGTAGACGAAATGAGAGTTTCACATTTTGTTTCTCACAGAAAGCACCACAACCTACCCTACCATCCATTTTTGAACCATACGTGAAGAAGTTTAAAACTTCAGGGTTCAATATCTCTTCACTCAGCCAGTCATCTCTGGATGGTCTAGGTGTGAAGCTGTCCAGGGGAATCAAGTTGGTACTAGTTGTCAGCTCCGTATCTCGCAGCTTCCACAGGTGTCCGTGCTACCACCCCGTGATGACCACCGGGCAACTAGCTCATCATTGTCTTTGGCTAGATGTGTTAGGCTAAACCGTGGCGCTAACCAACTGGGCTTGGTTAAGGTGTCAATCGTACCGTTCTGACAACCAGTCTGGCTGGGGCCCACTCTAAAAACTAGCTCAGTCTCTAACGGTGTATCCGGATACTTGGCGCCCTCCCGCTTATGTAGTGTATTTGTGCATCGCGGATCTCTGCACAGATGGACATTTAAATCTCTGGCTCATTTCACTCTATCTACCATATTAAGGTGATGATATACCATCTGCAATTCTTAGAGGTGCTTTAAGGATGCTCAAAAGTGAAAAGTTGAAGTCATCCTGGGCAGTAATGCCTAGTAATGGAGTTGGCTCTGACTTTTGAGTCAGTTGGTCGTTTTTTTTATATTTTTCCTTATTAATAATTATTTTTGTAAAATTGTATTTTTTGGTATTCTGCTAAACGGTTATAATGCTAAAATAGTTCTAACTGGGAGACTGGTCTTCGCAACATACATTAATTCCTGCATATGTTAATGTGTATATCCTGATGCTGAAAAAGCGAGGTTTTTAACCCAAATTGAAAATTACCGGAGTTGAACGACTAAGCTTGTGATATTGGCTGCAAATAGAGTAATCAATTCCAATATTTGATATTCCTCACAGCCACATTAGCCTACCCTTTCGATGGAGTTATTGGTGCTGACAGGAAGACTTTCGCTCCATCGCAGTAATAAAGGAAAATACACGTTTATGTTTTATATTTTGTCATTTGTTTCTTTTGGCACACCCTATTGTGAATGAGCTGTTGCTCAAAATAGAGTTTGTCAATGGCCACGTAAATTAATTTGTAAATAAATAAATAAATAAAAATGTACATTAAAAAGTAATGTGAACTCACACCAAACAATATGGGGAAGTACGGGCATAAACGAGAGAGGTGAGTTACTCCTTGATTGTATTCTTAGTAATAAAATAACCTTCAAATATGTAATTTTGGGTGTAAGCTCACTTTTAACTAAAAATAGACAAGAGGTGCTAGATATCACTCTTGTCTCAGATTGTATTAACGATAGGTTGGTGAATTGGAAAGTGTCTGATGACCATTCCTTTTCTGATCACTGCTATCTTCAATATGAACTGGTTACAGAAGCCACAAATAGGGCCAAAAACCCCTGTATCTACACAGGAGTTGGATGACTTAGTAGAAAAGCTATCTTATGCTTTTTTAGTGAGCTATGTTGGGAGTATCACCTCTGAGTAGAGCCTTAGGTAAACAAAGACCACCTTGGTAGTTGAAACAGCTACAAAGCTCTCGTCAAAAATGCAAAAGGCTTTTTAGAAAAGCCAAGAAAACAAGAACTGCTGCGGATTGGGACTGCTGTAAGGAAGTCCTCTGAACATACAAGTATGAAATAAGAAGTGCTAAAATAAGTGCCTGGAGGCTCTACTGTGGTAAAATACAGAAGTCCTCGTAGGCTGTGAGGCTACGCAAAGTACTGGCTTCAAGTCCTATCATCCCGAGTCATCTGCAGCGACCGGATGGTTCTTGGACCACAACTAGTGCTGAATCGTTGGAGTTACTATTGATAATCGACTTTTCGGAGTGATTAAAACTGGCGCCTGAAATGCCGAATGCTTCTATGGGTTCAGGCGTTGAAAGTCAAATAATAGGGAGGAGGAAGTTAGTATGGGCAATTAACAGCTTTAAACCATACCAATCAGCTGGACCTGATGGCATTATTCCTGCGGATGTTCAGCAAGCTATTTACTTGGCTCTACCCTGGCTGGAAGTTTTCTTCAGAGGTAGCCTGGAACTTTCCCATGTTCCTAGGAAATGGACTGAGGTAAACGTAATATTTATACCTAAGGCGGGAAAAAGCTCTTATTGCCATCCCAAAGACCTTAGACTAATAAGCTTATGCTCTTTTTTATTAAAGATACGGCTATGGTCGAAATCTCAACATGTGTACTGTAAAGGGAGATCGTTAGAAACTGCTCTATACTCTTTGATTTGTCCTGCAATAGCAGATTTGTAGATGTGAGCACACCGAAAGGTGGAGTCTTACCCTTTGGAACTTGGTCATATGACCTATTACTGGACCTGGAGGGGCAAAATTTTAAGGTTGTTGCTTATGCGTATGACGTTGCTGTTGGTGTCTTTGGTAAGTATCCTTGTATCTTAAGAGAGCGCACGCAAAGCACGCTTAACTAAACGTTAATCCACGTAAAATTGAGGTGGTCCTCTTCTCTAGGAAATGCAAACTTCCTCAGATTGATCCTCTTACTTTAAATCGTATTAGCTTGACCTTTACTGATGAAGCGAAATACCTGGGTGTTGATTTGGATAGCAAACTTAGCTGGAAGGCTAATATTTAAAAAAAAGGAAGAAAGCTACTATAGCGCTTTACTCCTGTAAAAACGCTATTGGAAAAGATGGGATCTTGAACCCCACATCGTACACTGGCTTTATACCTCAGTGATACATTTATAAGGGATTGTTGTTTGTTGGCCAGCCTTAAACAGTATGGCTAATCAAAAGTTGGTGATGCAAATTCAGAGAACTTCCACCTTGTGTAATAGTGGTGCACTCAGCAGTACGCCCACTCAGATATTGGAGGTTCTTTTTTGTCTCATATCCCTAGATATTCTGGGCATCCAAATGTCAACGAGCACAGCTGTAAGGCACAAATCCATTTTTATGTGGACCTGTAGTAATACAGGACACTCAACCATTTTGTGTAACAGAGACTTCCCTGATACCACTGATTACAAGAAACCTAACGTAAAAGTAATTCAAACTTCCTAAAATAAAGTCTTGCGTAGAATGGTAAACATGTTACATAAGAATCTAAAAATGGAGTACGGCAGTGATAAGATTAAGAATCATGCGAAGAAACACGTAGAGCGCCTTAACCAACATCAAAATGTTGATTAGCGTCGTCTGATCAAGACAAACCTAGTAAGAAGGATTCGAGAAAAGAAGTAAGCAACTTAGAGCTAACCAATGTTACTCCACAATCAATTAACAACATTCAATAGAGATAGATTACTATATGAATTATATTCAGTTGTAATATTTATCAAATAATAAAAAATTAAAAAATACTTTGTAATTCCTTACATAATTGATAAATAAATAAATAAATCCCATGCAACATTCTGACCAGATCCGGAAATCCATAGAAACAGCTCTATAAAAAACTTACAACAGAAATCGATAACAAAATACGAAATAAGTTCTAGCAAGAAAATTGACTCCTCCACCCGAGGATGGATACTCAGTTTGCTTAAGATTAGGAGCATTGCAGCCTCCTTCGATGATAAGACCATCACGATTGCTGGTACGAAATGGTGCACTTCACCATAAACTGGTGATTTGGTACTGATGGTCTGATATAAATTCGAGTTATAATCACGTGAAGTGTACGTATACGTAATACACTAACTTTTAAACTTGTAAGTGACCGGGGACTGAGGTTGGTCTCAGCGTAAACCCACACAAAACCAAATACATCCTCTTCACAAATAAGAAGGACAATCACTAAGTGGGGACAACATTTAAACGTCTGGTAGTAATGTTTGGCCAAAAGTTGACAGGAAATCCCATACGCGACAAACAGAGTAGAGCTTAAGTGACATATGCCTTCGCGTGCGGCCTTAGTGTGGTGGCACTAGGGATTAAAGACAGAATAATCCAAAGCATGCTCAATATTAAATAAAATCCAGTGACTAATCCATCTAAATGCAACGGAAGCAATGAAAATGGGCATCATCACTGCTCTCGAAATACGTACAGGGCTCGCGCCATAATATTAAAAGGACATAGCAGATTCAAAAAGTTACAAACTCGTAAATATGCCAACCCATCGTCCTGGCCAAACTAAAGTTGGGGGGAAGAGATTGTTCATCTATCAGACATGATGGTAACATTAATCGACTTCATCGATAAATAAAATTAAAAATTTCGCAACTAAACTGTGACTCATTCGACATATAAATTAAAATGAAGATGATGACTCTATACATAAAGATTTAGTAGCACACGCAATCAATACTATTTATATCTAATCCAGTCATATCCTCGAGCGTAGTATAATTTGTCCCTCAATAAATGAATATTGAATGAAATCGAAATGTATCACCCCAAAAACCATTTATCCTTATACATTTACATAATCGCTCATTCAAACAATTTCATTGGACAATTCATGCAACAAATTTATAAATTTAAAATGAATCATTCTGCGTGCGATATGAATTGCTCATAAATAGATTGACGCAAATTTTAACCCTTCTTTAAGACCAATTTGTCTAACAATTAGTCATCAATCAGTTGCGTTTTATGCTTACAGTAAATGTTAATTTTTTTCGGTGTACAACTATACAGTGTAGTCTAGTACCTATGGTACATATTTTTCGAGTACATATTTTGTTTGTAGTTCTCATATATTTGGTAATCCGATATTTTCGTTTTCCTGTGTACTCCAAATCGATTCATAACAATATGTATTCTCATATATCCTTTTTACCACTTTTTGTTTGTTTGATATTTCGGTTTTAATTATTAAATGGAAGATAAATGTTAGATTATTGACCTTTCCTCCCCGGAAAGTTTATGGGTTTACAATAGAGCTATATGCATGAACTTATGAATGGGAGTTTTAAAAAAAGATGTTTTGCATCTCTATTTGGTGCGGGTTATGGTGCACCGATGTAGATTTGATTGAAATATGAGGTTTCCTCGATCCATCCTTCCAGTGGAGCAGGTGCAAGAAGCGAGTTCTTGCAACGAAAAATATGAGATAAATTAATTGAGCGATTCTGTTATAAATTACTTTATACAATTAAATTGTAAGTGAGAACGTTGTTAGCTGATGTAGTCAAACGAAGTATTTTAAAAATCAATGTAACACAGCGACCACTTTGGGTTCGTTTGAGTCACTATTACGTCGAGTACAATTAGGTTATGACAAATATGGTTCAGTTCAGTTCAGGATAGAGTCTGTCGACGATGCTAGTGGTATAGTGACAGAGATCATTTTGAAGACGATTACGGAAGGTTGGAGGCCGTGATTCTAAATAAAATTCGGGAATTGAAAAGGTCTGAGGGTCAGTCAATTCTGTCTCATTTTTAAATAGTTCCTTGCATGAAGCGTCACCTAGACCTAGTAGTTCAATGGGTATTCGTTTGCCAGAGCTGAAACTTCCTGCCTTCAGTGGAGCCGAATCCGAGTGGTTATCCTAAGAACATTGATGCCACTGTAAAATTCGTTTATTTGATTACGCATATTCGTTCTGGATCCACTTCTAACTTAATTGACCATCTTCCTGTTCACTATAGAGAACTACGAAACTGCCTGGAAGATCATCTGTGATAGGTTTAACAATGAAGTTGCGATCCAGAGGGTACATATGAAAAAATTCGTCGAAATCAATACAATGCTTTATCGACCAAGACGTTAGGCATTATAATTCGTTGAAGTTATTGAATGCCAAAGTGGAAGAATGGGATCTTAGATAATTCGTCACGAACCGATACAACCAAAGATTCGAAAGCGAATAGCCTCCTACGTTTTGGAGAGTTCATTCAAATTTTAAAAAATCGGATCCATTTACTCGAAGCCGTTCAATCTAACATATCGCGGCAGCCTCCTCGACAGTCTACCAGACCTAGCAAACAAACACCCGTCGAATTTTTAATAAGCCAACTGCCTTGGTCTCCAATTCAGAAAGTTGTAGATATTGTTTGGGGTCTCATTCAATCAGTAATTGTCCATTATGCAACGATGATAAATTAACGCCACAAATGCTGTTTCAGTTTGTTCGTCAACACAAATTATGCAGCAATTGTCTCATTAAGACACACAATTATGTTCGGTCTGGTGAACAACCTGCACAGTCACTGGTGATAGGGGCGAGCAAAATACATCACAGTCACAATCAGCTCAAGGAAGTGCACAACTTGTGCTATAGTGAGCCAAATGGCAAACAATTACACCGCGTGTCATTCGTCGGACCATATAGCCGGTCGTAATTAGTCTGAAATAAGTGGGAATTTGAGTGACGCACCTAAGAAAACTGAAATAAAACGCTTGGCACAGTTCCCGTAAATGCCAGTGTTTTAAACGGGAATCCAATAGTGTGTAGAGCACATTTTGACAGTGGGTCTCACATGAATTTTGTGACCAATGATGCGTGCAAGTATTTGCGAGCTACTAAATATTCAACTGCTAAAACTATTGTGGGTATTGGGAGTAAGGAGGCTAAAATAAACCATAAAATGTATCTGTCTATATCGTCTCGGGTGTTCAATTTACTATGAAGTTAAAATTTTATGTTATCTAAAAATTTCAAACTAAGTTGGTGGAGCCGAAGGCTGACTGTAGGTCAGCTATTATCATCATAAATGTTAAGTCTCTGGAGGTCTTGGCGAGGACGAAGGTCGGGGTAAGCTACAGCTTCGTTGTCTTATTTTGGGCAGCAAACTTAGCTGGAACCCTAATATTTCAGAAAGGGTCAAGAAAGCTACTATAGCGCTATACTCCTGTAAAAATGCTATTGGCAAAATATGAAGTCTTAAGCTCCACATCTTTTACTGACTCTGTATCTCAGTGATAATATATAAGATTGTTATTTGTTGGCCAGCCTTAAACAGTACGGATAACATAAAGTCGTTGATGAAAATTCAGAGACCTATTGTATTAGTGGTGCACTCAGGAGCACACCCACTCAACCGTTCGAGGTTGTTTTTCACCACATACCTCTGTATAACAGAGACATTTACTCATTTACTGATACCATCGACTACATGATCCCATCACCATCTTTTGAGGAAAAGTTTTAAACTGATATTCCCTCCAGAGGGGACTGAACTGGCTGAGTGGAAAGATGTTGAACCCTGAAGTTTTAAACTTCTTCACGGATGAGAAACTAAATGTGAACCTTTCATTTCGTTTCCCCGACTATTACAGTGTTTTTCAAGCTGAATTAATTGCGTTAATGGAGGCCGTGGATTGGTTGAGGTATAATGCAGTATCTGTGAGGGATAGTCGCATATTTACGGACAGTCAGGCCGCTATTAAAACGCTACGAGCTTATTTCCTTACATCGAAGGTAGCCCATCAGCAATATAGGACTAGTTATCGACCAAGTCCTCCAGTTCTCTCACTGTCGCTGGAGCCTCTGGGGCCCGGCGGTAAGAATCCTCCAAGACTTCCTCACATTTGCTCCAGTTGGTCCTACTAGGGTTCCTGAAGGCTTTCTGGGTGACAGAGTGAATACCGAGGCTATAAATAACATATCAGTGGTCAGAAAAGGATTGTAAACTGCCCACCCTCCATTTCTTAACCTTATGAAAAATATTATTTGATACGAGGGTTACACCTACAACATGCCTGCCTATTACTAGTAATAAATGTGTGTTCCCCTCATACCAAAAACTTAAAGGTAAGTAGAGCAAATAATCAAAAAGTAACTCACCTCTTTCGTTGATATCCGGGTTCCCCAGGGTGTGATGCGCATTAGCATAACGTCCAAGTACCACATTGATCCTTCTTTGTTTCACTTCGAGGATCAGCTCCTCCAAAGTACCCTGCGGAATCTAATTATCCGAGTTCATGTAGGTGAAACCAGCCAGAATTTGCTAGCGCTCATCTCCTGGCTAATCACAGCTATGTCACCATTGATGTCTAGAGGATAAGATTTTGTACCCCTTGATTCTGAGGTCACAGATCCTATTCTTGTTAATCCAAGGTTCTTGGATTAAAATCACAACCTCGCCCAAACTCGTCAGTCTGAGGAGGAGGCCTGCCGAAGCAGCCTTAGAATAGTGGAGCTTAATTTGAATATTATAAAGCATAACCGTTTTAACCCTACCTACCCAGTCCCGCTACCTACCGTACCTCCTACAGCGATATTGGCAGCCCCTTCCGCTTGGACAGGCTGTCATCATCAGCATCCACCGGTTGACTAGCTTGGCTCATGTCAACCTAACCCCTCTCCAAATGTATTGACCGTAGGCTGAAGCAGCTAGACTCACTGACCTCATTCCCTGCAGTCTCTCTCTCACTGCACTGTTGGTTTCTAACTTGGAGCTGGGCCGGATGCCGCCACCCACAGGTTGGCCCGAGTCGAAACCTAAGTCAATCATTCCCTTCGTCTTTTCTAGAGTGGCTAGGGACTCTATCTAGGGATCTAGAGCTTCCTTTCACCTTTTCTTGCTTAACAATCCTTAAAGTATGAGAATGAATACTCCCAACTAAAAAGAATAACAGCAGGAGTTCCACAAGGGAGTGTTCTTGGGCCGATCCTTTATCTCCTATATACTAGAGATATACCAATTACAGAAGCAACAATAGCGACTTTTGCCGATGACACGGCAATACTTGCAACAGCAGAAAACATCAATAAATCCACTAGTAAATTACAGAAGGCTACTAACCTGATATGTAATTGGACAGAGAAATGGCGAATTAAATTAAATGAAGCAAAATCAGTCCAAGTGAACTTTACAAATCTAAAAGTTAATCATATACTAATAATGATAAACTCTATAGTAGTACCGCATGCGAACACTGCTAAGTATCTTGACATGACTTTAGATGCTAAACTTAGATGGAAGGAACACATAAAAAAGAAGAGAGAAGAACTAAACATAAAATTTAGAAAGATGCATTGGCTCTTAGGGAGACAATCTGAACTTGCGATCCATAAAAAACTACTGTTATACAAACAAATCCTGAAACCTGTATGGACGTACGGTAGCCAACTCTGGGGTTGTGCCAAGAGGACAAATATTAAAATCCTGCGATGTATTGTTAAAGCACCGTGGTACATTCGAAACGACAACCTCCATCGAGATCTAAAGATCGAGCTTGTCGCGGATGAAATTAAGCATCATGCAACAAAACACCTACAACGTCTGCACCAGTACGAAAATCTGGACATACGCTGTATGCTGACTACCACACCAACAAGAAGACTGCAAAGAATAAAACCATTGGACTTATCGCGACCAGGGCCCGAATTCCGGTTCGATGACAAATGATTTGATTTTTTATTTCAACTAGTCGGTTGCATTTTTATTTAGAGTAGGTGAAATAAAAAATCAAGTCATTTCTCATTTTTATTTATCATTGAACCGGAATTCGGGTGCAGGAGGTCAGTAGACTTGCTGTGGCGAAAATCCAGTGGATGAGTTACACGAAACGGGGGATAATCATGTGATTGTGCATGGGTATAAGACTCAGTCGTAATATAAATAAAGTAAAAAAAACAATCCTCCAATTCCTGGTTCGAAGGTTTGGGTTGCTGCCCTGAACAATTTTCATGACCTCGTTTGAGCTAGCGACACGTGCCTAAGTCTTTCTGCAGATATCTACCGATCTTCACGCGCCCTTGATACCATCCCGCATCTCCGCAGGATGGGGGGGGGGCGAGGTCACTGATTTTCTCCTAAGACCTTCAGAAAGATTCGGTTTATTGCATTAGAAACCAATCTCCTCTTCCAGATATGATGTTCTCATCTTCTTGACTCTTACCAATGACGGCTGGCACCGGCACCAAAATATGCTCCCTCAAGACATGGCTGAACAGCTTTGGCTTGTTTTCCTTGAGAGAGGCTGACTTGACATCAGTCAGCATCCTGGCTCGCCTGCAACAATCCGCTACCACCTCGTCCCGGGACTGCTGTCTCTAAGACACATGGTCCTTCTCCGAGTTTCTGCAGGTGACAGTGCTCCTTGTGCTTTTGTTTTATTGTTTTCCATCTTTGATCCCACGAGTGTTGGGATAAAAGAAAGCCCACCTGCGCAGAGATCCGTATATGCAGGTAAGGCTAATTACAACTGGCTCGCTTGGTTTATCTAGAAGGCACCGTTCATGACTGGGCCTTTTTATGTTAGATGGGCCCCCAGTCTGATAGATTGTCGGTACAGCTCTCTTTACACCTTAAACCGGCCCCTTAATTTGCCGTCATTTAGTGTGACTCACACCTAAGTCACTTTTTACCCCTCAATAAAGAACAGGAACCCTATAAGGCGACAGCAAATGCATGTAAAATGTACATTTTGTATTAAATTATTAAGAAATTTGAACTCTCAGCATAATTCGCAATAATTAAATGTTTCGTTTATATCTCGAGAACGCTTACATTTCCTAAAAACCTTTGATTTACCATTTGCAATATTTTTAAGTGACGATTGAACCATAGCTCAGCATACCTGGAACTAACAAATAATTTTGCAACCAATGGTTCAGAACCACTCCCCACAATATTATACAATTTGGAGACAGCAGCCGAAATATTCGGGCCTGTAAATAAAATTGTCCAATGAATATTATCAAGTAAGCTAAATAAATCATATTTTAAATCGTTCGTAGGACTATAAAGTTAGGAAGGTATCACTAAGCAATGAACATCACATTGTTTTTGTTAGAAAATAGAAGCCAGGAATCCGGATTTAGGTATCATAATTTATTCATTCAACACTCCAGTCTAGCCACTGTTGGGCTGACTGCGATGATTCCAAAAAAGAGCCAAAGATTTATTTAAAACATTTATTTATTTATTTAAAGCTAAACCCCGTATATGGTTCAAAGTCTTCGATAAATAAATCGATTAAAAGTTTTATAAAATCTTTAATTGTAGAGGAGTATCTACAGCTTGTTGGCTCATTACGATCTCTCTCCCCTTATTTTTGTCTTCGATGGTAATCAAGATCGTTTTTAATATGTTGTGCTTGTGATGCATCTTTTCTCACAGCTGAACTTACTAATAAAACAAATTTAATCAATGTCTAACCAAGGTTTCTTTTAATATTCCAAGAAATTTGTTATTTTTTGAGAAAAGATTTGGAAATTTGCATTTATTTACAAACAAAACCATCGTATTTGCATTTTTGCCTGTACAGTGTACAAACTACCTAAGTATAATATGAATATCGTATCATAAATTATCCATGCAGGTGAAAAATATTCTTTATATTTGTGCTGTCCATAAAATTGAAATTTGTCGTTAAAAAGCTTGTACAGTCGAGTAACTGATCGTAGATTTCGTCTTACACATTTCTATAAGATTAAAGAGCATCTGCCCTTTTATTGTGTGTTGTGTTCTATTTTTGAAAAGATCTGGCGAATTTATATAAATTACCACTCTTATATATCTTATACTATATAAAGATAATAGGTGTAGGTACATAGGAATATATACGTTGCAAAAAATGTTTCTTCGTGACCTGAAAAAAAAACAAATGAAATACGTAAATTCTAATCCCCCTAAACTTATAAAATTTTTCAAGGCCAAATTTAATATTCTAGTAAACCGCGTTTCACTCTTCACATCACTATTTGCATCTAAGATCTGCGCTATTATTTCACCCCAAAAAATGTAAAACCAAATTACGTATACATACATACTTACATACAATAATTATGTTGCAAAACCAAACCTAAAAAAAGATCTACGCAACAAGTATTTGAATTGTACGAACATGTTACGACAGGACGTTAAATTGAATCTGGATAAAAAAAAAAAAATTGCTACCCCTTTTATAAATGTATATGATGCTGTATTTATTTTTAACAGTTTCGTTTAGTTATTGCGTATTAGAAAAATTATGTAACCATACATACATAATACAATATCATTCTTAGTTTAACAACCAACACTTTTTTATAGCGTACAACGGAATTAAATTGCGTTTCATTTTCAAGAAAGTTTTTGTTTTTCTTTTCTTCAGTTATAAATATATCACGTTGTTTTTCAAAAGTTACATAACCTTAAAAAAGCAAAAAAAAAAAAAAAAAATTCGTTAACTCACAAAAGTTGTGTTTATACTTTATAGTGTACCTACATACCTATAGTTACGAAGCTGCCAACGAAGGATTAAATTGAAACTTGATTATAATAACAAAAAATATTTTGATTACAAACATTTAATGTTCACACGAAAATGCGATCCTGATGGTGAATCGTCGTTTTGAGAGGGTTGAAAAATAAATAGGTTGAAACGTGTTTTATGACCAAAAATAGTAGAACAAAAACCATAATAACAATTTACTTTAATAAGGAGGTTGGGATTTTTGAGGGGTGTATTGTATATACATTACATAAATAGGTAATTTGAATCAGTTTTTCTAATTGAGTATCAACGGTAATAAAATAACGCATTCACCAAACATTTTTTACTTTTAATAATCCTGTATGAAGTTCCAACATAACGAACAAACAAAAAGAAATTAAAAGTTTTTGTATTTTGAATCCATTGTAATTTTGTTTCATTTCCCTAAAAACAATTCGTCTAAAAACAATTCCTCTAAAGCAATTTAACTAAAATCAATTGACACTAGGTAATCTGCCAGCTGCCACCTATCAGAATTACGGGGAAAGCCTATTGTAATTGTAAGACACAATTTGTTATCGCTGTCAAATCTTATTTAAAATTAAAGAATAAAAGAATAAAGAATTTTTATTAAAAAATATTTTCTTCAAACCTGATGACAATTGCACTGAATTAGCTGTCACATTTTGTCTTATAAAACACTTTCCAAAATATAACTAGAGATGGCACTGAAATCACTTTACATAGTTTTGTCTTATAAAACACTTTCGAAAATATAATCAGAGATGGCACTGAAATCACTTTACCTAGTGTCAATTTACCTAAAAACAATCCATCTAAAAACAATTTACCTAAAACAATTTAACTAAACACAATTCGTCTAAAAACACCTTGGGTGCGACTATGTATCTCTCGTATAACGAGTTACGATAATGTTGACAAATTTTCTTTAAAAATAATTTTTTTAATCATTATTTACGAATTATCTGTCATACTTTAAAGTTGTACGAGTAAAACAACAACAACAAGTCACAATTACGAGAACTCGTAATGTTTACACGGGTCCCATTTGAAACGCGATATTTTAAAACGAGATTTGACATTGACACGCGATTTCCTAGTTCTGATCGTACATGTTCAATTTCATCATAAAGGTAAAGGAAAATTTTATTAAATGAAGGATTAATAATTAAAATAAAAAATCGCGTTTTGAAATATCGCGTTTTGTACCATATCGTGTTTTGAAATATCGCGTTTTGAATTTTCACATTTTGTACCATATCGCGTTTTGTACCATATCGCATTTTGTACAATATCGCGTTTTGTACCATATCGCATTTTGAAATATCGCGATTTGAAATGTCGCGTTTCAAACAGATCCCTGTTTACAAATAATCGCGTTTTGTCGTAATTTTTCGATCAAATCATCAACACTAGAATGTCTCGGGTTAGCTATAATTACCTGTACTTCATTTTAAATAGCAAACTGATAAAAAAATCTATAAGACCGTCTATTGAATCTGAATGTCGGCTATAAAACTTCAATATTTTAGACTGATAGAGATCATTTGTATTTAGCTATTTATCACAAGGTGTTTCACACCAAGTTCACTCTTGGAGTTTCATAATGGGAAAAGCAACAGTTTGTGAAATTATTTTGGAAACACCAGTCTGCCTCCCTTAGGTATAAAGGCCACATTAACTTTCCTCCATAGTTTCGGAATATAGTTAAAAACATAACCTTTTTGAAGTAAAGCTGGAAAGCTACCATCCCCTCCAGCGGATTTGAAAGCTTTGAAAGATCCAATAGCCCATCTCACCTTGCTGGGTGTAAACATTCTCCCGGAGAGACTCCAGATCCTACTGAATCCGAAAATTGGGTACCTAATAGAACCTCTAAGGTTTCCTTCCCGTTTTTAGTGAACTTTCCATTTTTCTTCTGAAGAAATAATAAACCATTTGAATAATCCTTAGGAAGGACTTTCTGGAGACGAGCTGCAGAGGTTAATTCATTGGTTCTCTCACAGAAATTCCTCCAGGTAGCCCTTTTGGCTGTTCTTAATTCGAGATTATATTCCGTTAAGGCCATCTTGTACTCGCCCCATTCGCCGGTGCGTTTAGCCTCGTGAACTAATCTTCTCGATTTTTTCCTCAGCTTACCCAGCGTCCTGTTCCACCAAGAGACCATCTTTGTGGACTCACTTCACTTAACCGGGTAGCAATTCTCGTAAGCCAAGTGTATAGAATTATGCAGCTGGTTTGAACAGAACTCCAAACCCTTTGGAAACACTATGTTGCCCACAACCGAGGGCATTTCTGGTTCGAGAGGAACTCTATAAGAGTCCCAGTTAACCCTCTGATGCCTTCCTCTATTTTCCCGCCTTCTCCTCATCTGTTTCCTGGAGAGTGTGGTATTGGTTACAGGTGCCGCCACCGTAGCCTCCTCAGGATTGACCACTTAGGTCTCGCCCAAAGAAACCGGTTTGCCACCACCCTGCCCACCCTTGCGGTGTAGTTGGACAATCCCAAACTTAAAATTGACTTTAAAGCCAATCCGTTTGAGCTTCTCGACTGAAGAATGGTCCATGGAGAAGGTGCAAAAAGCTGAAGAGCCTTTCGCCCCTCTCCTGACCACTCTTCAGTTGACCGCCTGCATGTCTTCGTTTTGGCTTCTGATAAAACCCAGAAGCTTATCCGTGGGCAATTCAGTACTGTTTGAGGGTTAAACTGACAAGAAAGCGAGCATAAAAACAGATATAACTGTCATTTGGCGCTGTGTCGAATGACAAAAACACGAACATTTTCGAGCTTAACCAAAAATTTCAATGCACATGCTCAAATCCATTTTATATTTCCATTTTGCCCAAAGCACCAAAAATGTCATGACGTCAGTTATTTTTTGCCGTCAAGAGCAAAATATTCGAATATATTATCACCAAACTGAACCACTATGCCATCTCCAATGCAATCACCAAATCAATCCCCAAATCTACTCTCAACTTAATCACCAGTTTAACCCCAAATTAAATTTCAACAAAACCTTACCGCAACATACTCAACCCGAACCCCGAAGGTAACTCAACCTCAACGTAATTTCAACTTAATCTTAGCTCTGGCGAAATCTACTCAGCTTCAAGCTTAAATTGATTCGAAACGCGTATATGAACTGAACTCAAAGCAACCCCTATTCAACATGGCCCAAAAAACTACCCAAGCTAAATTCAAACTTAAACTTAAACCGAAGATGAATCGGGTTTGAGTTGAAATTGAGTTGGATTTGAGTGAGAAGTTTGGTTAGAGTTTAATTTGGGGTGAGTTTAGAGATTAGTGGGAGGTTATAAAGATTGAGTTGAGTTCATATACGGATTGGGACTGGGTTGGCCATTAAGTGTGGAGTTGAGCAGAGGATTGAGATTTTGTTCGAGCTAAGTGAGTTGTTCGGTTGGGGAAGTATTTAAGGGTTAATTTGGGGTTAGGTTAACGGTTGAGTTGAAGTCAATTTTATTTTGACTTGGTGATTGAATTGTGGGATGGGTTGGCGATTAATTTGGTGATTGCGTTTAGGACTGTATTGCGATTAAGTTGGAGGTTGAGTTGTAAATTGAGTTGAAGGTTGAGCTGAAGATTGACCTAATAGGTTCAGCTAGGGATTGATTTGGGAGTTGAATTAATTTTCAAGACCGAAGTTCTAATCACCTCATGAGGTTTCAGCCCTTTTTTTCTTGCTTTTTCGGACTCAGGGACCTTCAAAATGTCGAGAAAAGTGGTTTTAGTCAAACAACATTTTTGATCATTTTTGGCAGGATTTCAATAACTTTGGTCCTTGCGGATATATTAGAAGAAATTAATTGTGCACTACGTATTTCCCTTTTTCATTGTACGCATTTTCTATTTGGGCTCGATAAAGTATCGCTAACACAAATGTGGGTGATAAGGAATAATGAATAGAAGTAGAAATTGAATGTCGTTTATTCTTGACAAGAGACAAAATCCTATTGAAAATGAAACGAAAGTAATGTTACAATACCACACAGTAATGCCATCCCAGAAATAAGTCCAACAAATCGCGAAAGGGTAATTGATTTTTTTTAGACAGAGGAAATTTCTTAAATTCGAATCATTTCGCCACATTACATTTGGTATATGGAAAATTCCCAGGTCGCTAACTGAACCTCTTCTCCTCACGGGTTATGTGACACGTGCCTCTCATTACATCTTTATGACTCTAATTATACATGTTCTATCTATGTACATCAACTGATTCTTAACTACACACTGTTATGTTTGGCACGACAGTTTTTGAGTAAATATATGTTTTGAATTCTGTATAAATCTTCTGTTTAATATAACCTTTGATGCAATAGGTTAATACAATTGTATGCCTTGAGTGTTAAACGGGTACAAGATAAATTAACATAAGTTGTAAATAAAGCAGTTGTCATGTGTCATATAAATGTTACATCCTCACTCCCAGGCGATCTAATTATGTATTTGGGCATTGTGTTATCTGCGTAAAAATTATGAACCACCACCCGCATAATTAGCCATCGTAATCGTAATTAAGAATCCATTACACAAGAACTAATTAATATTTAAACGAATAATTTGATAACTCGTCAGATAGATAAACGTGTATGTGCTGCGTATAGACATTTTGGTATATAGGTACACACATACGCCGGAAGTTGTATTAATGTCCGATAATCATTTAAACAAAAGGTTTGTACCTTTTAAAGTTTGTTGTTGGTGTTGTTAGTTCGTCTTATTTATATACGAGTAAATTTTTTTTTTTTTTAATTTCATTGTTGTTCCCAAAAAACACAACAATTCACTTTTTGTTTTGGGAGCAGATGTTAAGCGGTGAATAGATGGATTGGATGGAAATGGTTTGTTATTTTTTTTTTGTTTGTTGCGTTTTGTTTATGTTCCCAAATTGAAATCTTGATATGATATATGCATGCATTTTGTTTATATGTATGTTGGCTTGGCTTGTTGGTTCGTTTTTTTTTTTAACATTTTATGTCGGTTTACACTTTTACCGAGCTGAACCAAATATTCGATAAATTTCAGAGTTTTTGTGGAATATCCCAAAATATTAGAAGCACATTATAATTTTGTTTTTTCATTTGTATATTAATTACGACGGAATTATATATCGCCTCGGTAGCGCAGTAGGTAGCGCGTAAGTCTCATAATCTTAAGGTCGTGAGTTCGATCCTCACCCGGGGCATTATTTTTTGGAAAGGGCTCGATTTTTTTTTTATAAATAATTGGACAATAATTTTATGCTATTCAGGAACCTTGTTTCAATCGTGATGCAAATCGGATTTCGTAATTTTCAAGCCAAGGGAATTCTTTAAGACACTGATGTTGAACTGGAAAGTGTACTACATATAAGAATTATATCAGGATAATTACATCTTTTTAGGGATAGTTGTCATATTTCAAATGAAAAGTCGGAAAGTGTTATTTGCCGAAAAGACCAATTACCGAACTTTGGCTTGACTTGAATATACCGCTTGCCTTTGGTCATATCTCTGGTTCTATTGAAATGCCCTGGCACCCATTATTGAACTATTCTGTCATCTCATTAAGTGATAAGAAACAGTGCTGCACTACTTTCGACTTGAGAATAATTACTCAGGTTCCCTAATGGAACTTTTAAGTTAATTGTTTTCTCTAAGGACAGTCTAAAGCATTCCCAATTAGTGTAATTATTTATTAGAAATGGGTTTCGTTCTTTCTGAATAATATTTTCACTTAATGTTTGGAGTATCGATGAATGATCAGAGTTTAAGCCCTGGCTTTTATCTACTGGTATATAATTTACAGATATGTTCTTCATTATGAAGAAATCAATCAGATCTGGTACATTGTCTGGATCAGTTAGCCAGAAGGTTGGTTTTCCAATTGATAGGGCTTCACAACTGCATTTCCTGATAGCTTTTAGGAGTTCAGCGGATATTTTCTGCAATAAAGTCTCATCCAAGTACAAATCGTTTTCCTGGTTTACTGAGAAATTAGAGATAATCTTTTTCTTCTAATGAGTGCTTCAGTGGGCAGTAAATACCAACAATACAAATAGAACTATTTTTGGTTTTGACATTAACACTTTTGACAGCAGTTGCTTCTATTTCTTCTGTTTCATATCAGATCACTCTTCACAGTGATGAATACTATTTCTAATTATAACAGCACTACTTCCTTTAGCAGTGTTTTCATGGTGAAGGGTCTGAAATATTTGATAATTTTTAAATTTAATAATTAATTGTCTAGTGAAGTGTGTTTCCGTGATAACCACCTGCAATTCTTGATCATATTGCATGAGTCCATTAGCTCCCTTAGTGCTTTACTCGAGTTTCTCGTGTCTGCTGTGATATTGAGTCTGTTTAAAATCAATTTAAGTGTTTGATTTATATCGTTATTTTGAGTAGTTTTCCTTGATTTTCTTTACTCATCGTTACTTGAGTATTAGTAATTTTACAAGTTTGTCCATGAGTAGCTCTCGACACTCTAAACTTTATTTCAGGTTGGTTCGTCTTAAGTGCTTGCCTCCTGACTAAACTTGTTTTTTTTGCATTTACGTTTTTATTTTTGATGTTTTGCAATTCAGTAGCAACGCTGCATCCTCTATAGGTACTGAACATTTTTAGCTTTTAAGCAATCTCTGGTATGATGTTTACCTAGACATTTGGCACACCTGCGAGTTTCTTGTTGCAATATTTTGGTGTATGTCCATAGGCTTGACATTGTTTACAATGTGGTATAGGCATAGATCTTCTTAGAGGCTGAACAACTATTTTTCACTCCAAGATATTCTTAATTTGATACATTTTTTCGATATATTCATCAGTGCACATCTGATCAGGTCAACAGAAACATGTTGAGAGTTACTTTGGTTCGCCGTTTTAGCTTAATTGATCTTTCAGTTGATTTAAATCCTTTTGCTGTTAGGTCATAAATTATTTTTTCTGGTTTAGTGTAGGTTTTTAGCCATAGCCATTATTGGTCTGGCTTGTTTATTTTGAAACGTGTGCCCAGCACGATTTTCTTCGATTAACATTTTTGTCATTTTTCTGTAAATTTCACCATCTTCCAAGTTTATTTTGATAGTGTTTTCATTCATCACCTTTGTATTAATCAAATCGGTCGTAGTTATTCTTTTTATTTTTACATCTATTACTATTAGTGGTGGGGAGGTATTTTTTAGCTGTCTCTGGATAATGTTAGGAATATCGCCTATCCACTCAGTTTCGCGACCTAGTTCGTCTTCATCCTTAAGGTAATCTTGTTCAGTTGCATTCTGGTTAGAAGTTGAACAAATGTCTTCCTCTGGTTATTTAACACCTTGAGTGCCGTGTATATAGCATACACCAGCATATAGCTGGTGACGAGATGCAAAATTGTATCTACAAAATTTTAGTTTACAAAAAACGTTTTGCATCGTCACCTGCGGTACTTATAAGATTGCTTTTCTCTGCGCTTAAGTTAGCAAAATTTAACTCTGTCATTCAAAACAATTTATAGAACTTATAGAATCCACAAAATTTAAAGAATTTAAAAAATTCATAAATTTTATTGAATCTATAAAGTATTATAAATTATTTTATAAACTTACTGAAATTGTCACCTGCTGTAACCGGAGATAGTCTTCAGAGTTCTATAACAGCGCATAAACTGGAAAAGTTTTTCTGACAGCCTCACTTGTAATGATGCAAAACAAGTCTAGCCAAAAATAGACTTGTGGCGCACCAGACATTAAGCTCTCGTGAATTAAGAACGGTTGTATATAGGAATACTCACGCCACACTACCTTTTTGGAGAGAATGCAAGAGGGCTGGGTTTAGAGGCAAATTATTTTTGTAAAAGCTGTTTGGACGAGGAGGAGGAAGGGAATATGGTTCACTTGCTCTGCGCATGTTCAATATTAGCACGCAAAAGTACTAACTAGCAGACTAAATATTTAGGTATGTGCGGATCTCGAAAACAGTGAAGTACGCGATATTCTACGCTACCGAAATAGCTTTAAATGGTTCCAATAAGAGTAAAGTTATGTTTAGTTACAATGGCACATATATAATGTATCCATTATATGTGACATTGTAACTAACCTAGCCTAAACTACTGAATTTTTAGGGTTTATAGAATTCATAGAAATAATCAAATTTATAGGATTTACAGAATTTATTCGATTTATATAATTCGAAGAATTTATTGAATTTGTGAAATTTATAAAAATTAGAGAATTTTTAGAAATATAAAAATGTATTGAATTTATAAAAATTATAGGCTGAAGTGGTGGCGATCGGGGAAGTCATGACATGGTTGAAGCATAATGTGGTATCCGGGAGGGATATCGCAATTTATGTGGACAGTCAGGCAGCGATCAAGTCACTTGAGGCAGTTTGTCTGAAGTCGCGGGTGGCGCTGGATTGCCGATCATCTCTTAACGAGATGAGCGAGTATTTCAGCATCCAGATAATCTGGGTCCCGGGTCACTCGGACGTCACGGGGAACTGCAGGGCGGACGAACTTGCAATGCTAAAATGGGCGCTCAATAAAAAGGCAATCGCCTTGACAAATGAGAGGTGGATCAACACTCTCACGTGCAGGGTAGCAAACCAGGTTTGGCCAAAACTGGGCTTGCGGCGCTCCAAAGTATTAATATCCCTGGGAAGACAAGAAATAGGATTGGTCGTAGGGATAATGACAGGTCACTGCCTTTTTTGGGAGCATGCGAGAAGGCTGGGGATACAGACGAATGACTTTTGTAGAAGTTGCATGGACGAAGAGGAGGAGGAGACTTTGGAACACTTCCTATGCTCATGTCCGGCGCTATCTTACAGAAGGCATAAGTATTTGGGTGTGTAGGGTATGGACAGCCTTTCGGAACTCGCGGACTGTGGAGTGCGAGATTTGTTACGCTATATAAATAGCTCTGGTTAGTTTCAACGGGAGTAATGGGGAGATGGGATCCTGTGGTATCACAACGGGCCACTGCTGGCCTAAGTGTGCAATAGCAGCCACTCAACCTAACCTAACCTAACCTATAAAAATTATGCAATTTTTAAAATAAGCCAAATTTGAGTTTGTAGAATTTATAGAACCCATTGAATCTATAAAATATAAAGAATATTTTTTTTTTAAACTGCCTAAAGCTTTATTCTTGAATCTTTCCTATAGAGGAAACTCACAAGATGTAATCAAATCTTACAAGCTAATACAAACTTTTGATTAAGATTTAACCTATGTTAGTTCTTAATACTAACTTGCACTTTGTAATTACTTTAAATTAGATAGTTAGATCTAATGGATCTTTTTTTTTAAGACGCCGGTATCTGGGCCATTTTAAAATTTCCCTGGCTAAAACATTGGGATGATGTTCTAATTTCAACTGGTACTTTTTAGTGTACTGCTTGATTGTGTCTGCTACTGTTTTGATATGTAGGTCCCGATATATGTTTGTGCTACGTATATACCAGGGTGCATTTACCATTATTCTTAGTATTCTTGACTGAAGTTGGAATATTTCCATATTAACCAGTTCATTTTAATACACCTTAACTTGATTTGTTGACGTTTAGCTTCGATATGCTTTTTCCATGTAAGCCTTCTATCTAAATGTAGGCCGAGATATTTAACGTTTTGGTGTTGTGGTAGAATGATATTGTTTAGTCTCACAGGCGGACAGGTAAGTTTGCGGAGTGTGAATGTAATGTGCACCGATTTACGCTCGTTGACCTTAATTCTCCATTTAGTTAACCATTTTTGTATTTCGTCTAAATGATCTTGCAGATTTCTTGATGCTATCTTGGGATTTTGATGCGTAGACATGATTGCTGTATCATCTGCAAACGTTAAAACTTTTACGTATTTTGATGTTGGTAGATCTGCTGTATAGATCAAATATAATAGTGGCCCTAGCACACTGCCTTGTGGAACTCCAGCGAGGATTTCGTATAAGTTGGTGGATGCGCTGTTATATTTCACGAAAAACTTTCGATCAAGCAGATAATTTTTAATGATGTTGGAAAAACTTTTTGGTATCTGTCTTCTAACTTTGTGTATAAGTCCTTTATGCCACATGCATGTTCAGTGTTATTAATATCGGTGAATGATCAGAAGATAGATCATAACAGGTTTCGGCCATTATAAGAGGTCTAGCTATACCCTTTGTTATACAAAAATCCAGTAAATCGGGATTTTTTCGTCTCTCAGTTTGCCAATAAGTTGGGTGGCCAGTAGAAATGTGATCTAATTTTTCATTTTGCATACATTCCCACAATTTATTTCCTTTCGAAGATATTAGTCTGGAACCCCACTGGATATGTTTGGCGTTGTAGTCACCTCCCGCAAGGAACTTATCTCCCAGAGTTTTGAAGTATAGTTTGCAAACTGATGTCTTTTCACTGAATGTTTCGGAGGACAATAAACTGCAGATATCGTGCATTTTCCTGACCATTCATCCAGACAGATGCTAGTTTCTTGTATGTATATGCTCCTCACTATATTTTTGGAGTTCATAATGTCTTATTCTGTTCTTGATAAGGATAGCAGTTCCCCCATGCGATTTTCCGCTAGGATGCGTAGTATTATCATATAAAATGTTTTTCTTTTGATTTTGAAATGGCTTGATGGCTTGTAGTTGTAAAATGGGTTTCAGAAATCAGCATAATATCGATGTTGTGTTCAATAAGAAAATTTTGCACCTCTAGTTTACGTTGCACTAGCCCATTGTCATTCCAAACAGCTAATTTAAGTTAATTCATTTTTGGTTTTTGATGAGAAGTTGCATGAGGGTATTCATGTTTTGGAGCATGAGACCCATATTGGTCTCCATCATTTGCATAAACTTATTCATTGATTCATTGAGGGTATTAATCACTTTATAAATTCCCTGGTCTTCGTTTGGGGTTGGATTAAGAGGTTTACCTCTCACAGCTTCCGCGTACGATATTTTTGGATTGATTGTAGCTGACATTTGACCAGCATTGGTTTGACTCTTGAAAATATGGTTTAGTGTTTGCTGTTCCACTCTTTGACGTGGAGTCATTTTTTTTATTAACTCCTTATACACCACGCATCCTCTATAGTTTGCGGTATGATCTTCACCACAATTACTGCATTTTCTAGCCTCCGGTTTGCTTTTATCCAGTTCACAGTTGCTGCTTTCATGCAGTTTGCCACATATTACGCAAACAGCCGGGAGTTTGCAGTAATTTCGCGAATGTCCATATTCCTGACAGTTGGTACATTGTAAAACCGATTTACGTTTGTGTGGCTCCTCCACTATAACTTTTCTGTACAATAAATACCTAATATCGTAGATTGCATGTTTACCCTTAGTTTTTGTTACTTCGGGTTCCAACTCAACTTTAAACATTGGTTGAGGTTTTCTGTCACGATTTGTAATGTTTATTACATGCTTCACTTTAAAGTTCATTTTTGACAGCTCTTAGCTTATTTCCTCTGGCTACACAGTGGACTCGATTCCTTTTATCACGGTCGTGATTCCTTTTGCGCTCTTTAGACAGTAAGTGTAAAAATATTTTCCATTTTTTTCAAGAACGGCTACAATTTTTCTGTAACCGTCGCTGTTTTTGGCTTGAATCCTGGTTTCGCTGATGTTACCACGTTGTTTCTGCATTTAGTGTTGTCAGTAACAGTTTTGATGGCGCCTCTCTTAAGTAGATTGGAGGAGGTCTCTCTTTAGGCTCTTCCTCCTCATCCTTGTTATCACCTTCCACTTGTAGAACTTCGAATCGGTTACCTGATATTATTCCGGATTGATTTAGCTTTACGCTCTTTAGGTTTGAAGCTGCTTTCTCTGGAGATTTTGGGTTTCTTTTTCTTTTTGACGTCACCGTAACATAACGTTCAATTCCCGTTTGCATTAATGTTTGTGTTAGAGATACATTTTCATTATCTTCATTCTCAATGTTTTGCACAATTTTATTATTTGTGTCACTCGTATTACTTTCATTTTCATTCATTGCAATGTTTGATGAGCTTCCACTTTTTAATTGGAATTTTTGTATTTCAATCAAATATGTTGACACTGCATTGCTTTTGTGACCATAAGTCGTTGTTCTTGGGCTATTCACATTAGCCATAGCTTTATGTTCATTTAAGTTGGGTATTGACTGTGATTGATGTCCAGCTGGAGTCTTTTTCGGAGAAAATAGACCCATCGTCACGTTTTACACATTGTATAAAAAAAAACTATTCTTAAGTTCACACACGTAAAAATAAGTATGTATATAAAAATAACTAACACTGCACTTTTTATTTTTTATTTTTTTAAATTTAAACTACACGACGGTTTTTGATGTATAAATTTTAAAGAATATTTAAAAATGATAAAATTGGTCGAGATTTTATAATTTATAGAATTGATGCAATTTACAAAATCTATTTATTTAAAATTTATATAATTACAGCCTTTCAAGGACTTATAAAATTTATAGAATGTATCGCATTTAAAATTTTGAAGAACTAAAGAATTTATAAGATTTGTTTTTTTTTTTTTTTTATAATTTTTTTAATTGGGTGCTGAGCGGACTTATTAACGGTCCTAGCTCTTTGTAACTGTCAGAGCTTCTGCATCCAATGCGCGATCCTGCAAGTAAAGATTAATAGCTATCTTAAATTTATTCATTTTATATTGCTTCGGAAATTTGAAATGTAATAGCGAATTCCACTTTTTTGATGTTCGGTATATAAATTCGCGCTTGATTTCTTCAGTTCGAGGTTTCGGGAGCTTCACCGTAAACCTATGTGCATTGGTTGTTCCTCTTGTTACTCTTGTTGTTGTAACGAATGGTGGTATTTTCTCCGATAGTTCTGCAGAACATTTACCATGTAAGCATCTGTAGAAGACGCAGAGTTCTGCAACATTTCTGCGATGCTGTAAGCTGTCTAGTTCTTGAGTAAGTCTGGGATTCCGTATGATAGCGCGGCGTTGAACCCTGTCCAATAAGTGGAGGGTGGTACCAGACGCACCTCCCCAAACTTGACAGCAATACTCTATACATGGTCGGATGAAGGTTTTATATATCTGGAGAACTTGATGCGATTTGAAAAACCTTCTGGATCGATTCAGGAACCCGAGTTTTTTTGAAGCTGATTTAGCCAATGCAACAATGTGTTCATTCCATATGAGTTTGTTACTTATTTGAACACCAAGCAGTCGAATTGAGTCGCAACCCACAAGGATATGGTTTTTTACCACAAATGGGTAGTCGTTGCGACTTTTTTTACGTGAGAATGTGCATATTTGTGTCTTTTTTTCGTTAAATTGTACTTTGTTACCCCACTCAAATATTGTGCTTAAATCGGAATTAAGAGAAGTTACGACTTCTAACCGTTTATTATTTAGATCTGTAATGTTAGGCTCCGCCTCGAATGAAATAGAAAACTGCAATGTGGCATCATCCGCAAAGCTATGGATAGGGTTTACAGTGCTATCCAGCAAATCGTTGATGTATAGCAGAAACAGGGTCGGTGACAAAGGTGATCCCTGAGGGACTCCGGCATTTGGGTAGTGCGTCTATGATGATCTCCCATTAAGCACGACGCTGATTTTTCGGTCATTGAGATAGCTTTTAGTCCACCTGGTGGTCATCTGGTCCAGCCCGTATGCCACAAGTTTACAAATAAGATTCTCATGCCATACCTTATCAAAAGCCTTGGATATATCCAAGGCGATTGCAAAGGCCTCTCCGTGGTGTTCTAGGGCGAGATTCCATTTGTTCGTGGCATACGTCAGGAGATCGGTCGTGGATCGGCTTTCACGAAAGCCGTATTGTCTATCCGAAATTAGTTTTCTAATTTCAAGATATTGCAGAATTAAAAGAACTTACTGAATTTTAAAACTTTATTCATAGAATTTATAGAACTTATAAAATTTAGAGGATTTATAGAATTTATTTAATTTATAAAATTTATAGAAATTATTGAATTTTTAGAATTGTTAAAGTAGAATTTAACGAAATTGTTGTATTTTAAACAAGCAAAGTTTGAGTTTGTAGAATTTATAAAACAGATGCACCACTTGATACAATTAACTCAAAGAATCTACAAAATTTAAAGAATTTATATTATTCATAAATTTATGGAATTTATAAATTTGATAGAATTTGTAAAATTTATAGAATTAATAGAATTTATTGAATTTATCAAATTTAAACTTATTGGATTATTCGACTTTATAGAATTTATATTTAGAATTTACTGTAGGATTATAGCGTTTAGAGAATTTTCATATTTAAAAAATTTATTTAATTACATACTATAAATTCTAGCAACTATAGAAATTCTATAAAATTTTTAATTCTAAAAATTGTATAATTATTGATACATATGTACTATACATATGAGCATTAATTATAAAAATATCTAATATTTTAAACGAAATAAAAATGTTGTTGTTTGTGAAATTTTAATTCTTAATTTTGAATCAAAGATTATTCCGAAATTCCGGAATCGAGAACATATAAATTCGAAAATTCCGGAATAACGTTTTGGTCAAAAATTGAATTCCCTAATTTGGCACTCTATGAATATTTATTGTATTTACATTGATACACCCTGCGCCATTGAAATGTTCGCTTTCGATTATTTACTATTTCCTGCAATTCTCTCATAGATTTGACCTCATTCACTATTTTTTTTTTGAAGAAGAGAAGAAATTGTTAAGAGTTTTGCAATTCTGTTTCGATCTGCGAGCATTGTGAAAAATAAATTATCTTTCAGTCATCTTATCAGGCTATAGCGACTGAACTGCTAAATTTATTACTCTGAGTTATTCCTATATATGTACATATAGAATCAACCATGTACTTATAGTATTAGCGAATTTTACACTTCTTCTTAAAAACTTTTAACAATTTCAATTTTAGAGTATTTAACACATACATGCGGGTTCTATATTCAAACATTAAATTATTCTGGTGTAATGTTTGAATATAGAACCGTATGCGTTAAATACATTAAAATTGAAATTGTTAAAACTTTTAAAGGGGAAGTGTAAAATTCGCTAATACTATACAAGTATGTATATGTTTGATTCTATATACATATAGGAATAAATCAGAGTAATAAATTTAGTAGTTCAGTCGCTATAGCCTGATGAGATGACTGAAAGATAATTTATTTTTCACAATGATCGCAGATCGAAACTGAATTGCAAAACTCTTAACAATTTCTCCTCTTTGTAAAATATTTATTAATCTGGAATTTACCAGAATAATTTAATGTTTGCATTTTTTTTACTTTTCCCACTATAACGAAGTTATATTGGGTAAGTATTGTAATCGCGAAAAAAATTTTGTTCCAGATTTTCACATTTCTCGACGAATTAGGTTACCAGGACCCCGAAACACCGATCAGAAAAATGTCGTGTCCGTCCTTCCAGACGCACTTTTTTATTATTTTTGTTTCGCCTCCCATTCCCACAAATATTAATAGTTTTGGTCGAAATTTTGTACAAAGATAGATTTCAGTAATAAGCAGTGTATGTTAACTTTTAAGTCCATTCGAGTATAGAATAGAAGGGGTTACAATGGAAGAGAAAACTGCCAAACAGATTTTCTCAAAAACGAGACCGACGATTTTTTTGTTATCGATTGAAGCATTGCGTGGGGGTCATTTTGACAAAAAGGAGTAATATAAATTTGTTTATCTGTTTACCGAGGTAATGTCGAACTTTCCGAAGAAATATTTCTCTACAGTTAATACACCTTGCAAATTCCAGCAATTGTTCCCTAGGTGTCTTTAAGAAAAAATGAATAGATTACCGTGTAATATGGAATTTAAATTTCTAATTTACCTAAAATACTTTGCTGGTGGCAAATCATATTATCAACAATTAAAAATAATTATATCTAGTGAGCTTTTAAATGTAGCAAGATATTCTCGCCCTAGTAACATAGTATTGATGAATTCATTGATTACCAATTCAGTGAACGATACCTGGGCTTGTGATGTAAATTCACTTATTTACTTTCCTATATAATCCTTTCTTATAATGAACGCATTAATGAACAACGTGTGAATTCCAAATGAAATTCACATATTGTTCATTAATGCGTTCATTATAAGAGAGGATTATATAGAAAAGTAAATAAGTGAATTTACATCACAAGCCCATGTACCGTTCATTGAATTGGTAAGCAAGAATTTCCCAACGAATTAATCAATGAATTCATCAATACTATGTTACTAGTGTAAAGGAATTTCATGACTTATTAAACCAATGAATTCATGCATAACTTCATCAGAAATTTCATTAGAAATTTCATCAATGATCGAACCAATGACATAATTGGTGAATTCATTATGAATTTTAACATTTAATAGTTTTATTTTACTCTACTATGAAAATGCATTTACATACATACAAAAATAGATTTAGTTTTTAAATTTCAAAGTTTATTTCATATTTCATTTATTAAGATAATATTCATTTGTTTATTTAAATTTTCGTTTTTATGCTTTGGATCCTGCTGCCTTATCCTAAGGATTTAAAAATTAGGTATTTTTAAAATAAAATTTATTACTGAGGAAATAAACATATGTACCTTATTTTTAGCTAAGCTATTCGATTTATTAAACCGATTGTGTGATTTCAAAATACTTTTCCGTAGTTCGGCTACATATTCCTTCTTGTTTAATTAAGTCTTGGGATGCTTCTAAACAAACAAAAATAAACGCAACATTATATTGTTTTGGTGTATTTTTAAAAATAATAAATTTGTAACTTACGATATAAAATGTCTTTGAACAGTCTGAGACTTAGCAGTGACCTTTTATTGCAGCGACCATCCAAATTAAATTGAAAATAAACGCTGTCTGTAGCTATGGATCGAAATAGGCCGTCGAAACCTAATTTAATTTTTTTCGATTTTAACATTGAAACCTACAAAATGTAAAAAAGTATAAGGGGCGTTTTAAAGTTATTGCAAATATAGATAAAATATCTACTAATTTAGAACTGTTTATGTCATCTGAAAGTTTCGTTTCGAGATCGCTTAAGGAAGCTAAATTATTTGCAGGCATCATTAAATTTAATTCTTCATCTACAATTTCGTCGCCTGTGATTTTATTCAGCTTTCTTTTAATTATTTCACATGTGCAATACATTTTTCTAGTTAGTTTATTATCAGCTAACTGCCTTGACCTGACTTCATTCTTAAAATCTGAAAACTAAACGACAAAACAGAATATTGTTATAATGTTACGCAAAGATATTTCAAGAAAAACATACTTCATCTAGCATATTTTTGGCACTGGTTTCTATTTTGTCCATTTTTACCTCCAACAGCTTCATTTGGTTCAATATTTGTTGCAGCAAACCATTTTCATAAGTCTGTAATAAATAAATAAATTAGTAACATTATAAGATAAAACATTTTGCATTTTGATATATAGGTAGCTTACATTTTCTTTTTTACTCGTACTGTAATTAGTTTGGTCCACATAGTAACTCGACGTTGGTCGAAATGCCCGTTTGTTGAATATTGTTGGACTTTTTGGTGGTATCGTAACGCTAAGTACAAGAGGCGTCGATGAAATAAATCCTTCACTTACTCCTTCGCTGTATGAGGTATTTATATATCCATCAACAATCGGCGACAATGGTGGAATAAGCGATGAAAAATGCGATTGTGGCTCTTGATAACTCATTGCTTTTCGTTTTATTAGCAACTTGTGTTAAATTATTAGACAATTTACTACTATAAAATACGATATATTGTTAAAGAAGATTATAAAAATAATAAATGTAAATAAACTAGGTATATAAAAAAATGCATATTCAAACTATTGACGATTGTAAAAGTAGAGAAATCGCCTCTCGAGGACAATAGATAAAATGATGCACCTGATAAAATGACATTTGTCACAAATGCAACGAAAGAAAATTTAGCAATGCGGTATTAAAAATTGTTTTATAGTCCGAAATTAGAATAATTTACAATTATTAGCAATCCGGTAAGTAAAAATTGTGTTTACAGTTCAAAATTGGAATTGTTTACAATAATTTCGAACGTCAAATTATCAGGTACCTCAGTTTAAAAATTTTCCACTAGGTGGAATCCGTGATGCTCCAATCGTCAATAAGGAGTTATGTTATTTTGGAATTTTATAAATTTATGGTAGATTTTGATTTAATGATCAAACATGTTGAAACAATAATGTAGTATTGGAATTAATACTAATTTACTTTCATATGGTATAGGGTAATATTTATATTGAATATCCATCTTCTTTTCTATTCTTATTTCACGTTTATGCCACTGCAAAGCAAAATCACCAATATATTAGATGATGCTACCGGTTCGGTAAAAAAATCGGCTTTGGTTTTAAATTCATGACCTAATACAGTTTCTTCATCATCGTTGTATCCGAAACCAATTACCTTCAACACTGTGCCAGTACTTAAAAAGCAGTATGAGTCACTTTCATTTTTAAAATTGATGTTAAAAGAAATACTGCTAGAAAACGGCAATGTATCGTCTAAGCTAGAATATTAATGTAATCTTCTATGAAGTTGGTGCAATATCTTATTTGTTGATCTTATGATGCGCTTTAAATATTGCATAAAATTCTCAAATTTATAAGCTGAAAAACTGTCGAGGGGTCCAAATGCTTCCATACAATCGCATATATGCAATATATGTACAACGAACGTTGTAACTTATGCTGTCTTGGCCATATATTATTGAATAAAATTTTACAAAATCGTTTAGTATTTCTCGTGCACAGGATACATCTTTTAAATAAGAGCGTTCGCATGATAGGATTCGAATTGCGCAATGCAACAGCAGGAAATGGTAATACAAATCGTCATGAACAGTATCTTTTAAGACAACCAAGCCGATATATAACAAAAAATGTCGAAACTCAGTTGCTTTCCATGATGGTAGGTCTTTTAATGTTCTGCATCTCCTCGAGAATTCAGACGGTGCGCAGTTTGATAAATGTTGTAGTCTTTTATTAATTTCTAAGATATTAACTGAGGAAAAGTCAGTTTTATTCTTTGCCAAAGCGTTTAACATTTTTTTCATAATTCCCAAATCAACGAGATGCATCGGGTCTAAGGGAAATTGGGAAACCATACCGATATTTATACACTACTCCAAAAAATTAAAGGAACACTAATTTTTTTCAATTTTTTTAGTGTTTTTTGAAGAGCTGTATCTTAGTAAAATACGGTCGTACAGAGATGAAAAGAAAAGCATTTTAAAGCTTCAAATCTCTAGTTTTGAGACTTTTGAGCGGAAAATTTTTGTGAGATACCGTTATCACGCAATCATAAGAAAGAGCGCGAAGAAAAAAAATTCCATTTTTTTTTTTTTTTTTTTGTAAGGTGCCATGGGCTCGGGAAATTTTTTTTAAGTTAAACCAATGTATAGGTCGGTTAGCCTGTTAATTAGGCGTAAATTTAATTTCATTCTGGTCTCTCTATGTCAACTTTTTGCTGAGATATCTGACTTTGAATCAAAAAAGATCCTTTTGCCTTTGATCATCGATATCTCAGCAACCAATGATTGCACAGTAAACTTTAGCGCAGCCTTAAAAACTTCAATAAATTTCCTACAAGACCCTTTAATGATTGGTGGAGAATACATTTTTTTTTCACCCTCAATACTGATTTGAAAAAAGTACAAAAAAACGACTTTTTAGGTTGTCTTAATAAATCTACCGTTACTTTACCGTTATTGATGAAAAGACTAATGTTGCCAGGTCATTTTACAGTTTAATGTACTCCTAATAGCCCTGTATTATTTTCAAATTGATCCATCCAACCGTTTTTTCGGACAGATTGATCAAAGTTTTACAAAACAATTAAAGGAACAAGTATTCATCAAAATAAAAAAACGACTTTTTTCACATTTTACGTTAGTTACTTGTTAACCCTTAACGATCGTACGGTTTTTTTTTGTAATATTCGCCGATAAGAGACGATAGAAAATTAAATAAAGTTCTGCAATATGAGCAATAATTATGGAACTTGGCCATTTCTCATCCGATTTTAGTGAAATTTGGTATGCACGATGGAAATGGGATTCTAAAATGATTTTTGGATAAAGTTCTGGAATATGGCCAACTAGGATGGAACTTGGCCATTTCTTAACCGATTTTGATGAAATTTGGTATGCACGATGGAAATGGGATTCTAAACTGATTTTTGGATAAAGTTCTGGAATATGGCCAACTAGGATGGAACTTGGCTATTGCTCATCCGATTTTAGTGAAATTTGGTATGGGCGATGGAAATGGGATTCTAAACTGATTTTTGGATAAAGTTCTGGAAAATGGCCAACTAGGAAGGAACTTGTCCATTTCTCATCCGATTTTGATGAAATTTGGTATAAGCAATGGAAATGGGATTCTAAACTGATTTTTGGATGAAATTCTGGAAAATGGCCAACTAGGATGGAACTTGCCCATTTCTCATCCGATTTTGATGAAATTTGGTATAAGCAATGGAAATGGGATTCTAAACTGACTTTTGAATAAAGTTCTGGAATATGGCCAACTAGGATGGAACTTGGCCATTTCTTATCCGATTTTGATGAAATTTAGCATGTACGATGGAAATGGGATTCTAAAATGATTTTTGGATGAAGTTCTGGAATATGGCCAACTAGGAAGGAAATTGGCCATTTCTTATCCGATATGCATAAGACATTTGTGTTGGTTTTGTACCAGGGCGTTTCTATCACATTGACATTTCTGGCATTGACATTTCTGTGACATTTTATTGACATTTTATGGCATTTTAATGATTGAAATTTCAATGGTGTGTTGATCAATACATTATTTGTGAATTGTTTTAATAAAATCGCCTTTAAAGGTATTATTTCTGAGTAATAAATTTTTTTGGTATTCAAAGTCGTATATAAATCTTTACAGCAAATTACTATGGGAGACAAGCAATATGACAAGGAGGTGGGATTCGGTAACAAATGATAATCAACGTTAATTCTGATTTTGTATTGCTTGTGTTTTATTTATTTGTATTTTCGAATGGTCCACAGTGATGCCCCGTCCAAATTGAAGTACTGAGTTAAGAATTACATCGGCAAGTCCTCACGTGACTCACTTAATATTGTGAACTGAACAATCGACACAAATTTTCAGAAAATAAATTTTTGAACATTTTGAATGCTCTCTGAATGGAGTAAATTAAATTCTTAAGGACTTTCAACAGTATACTAGAGATGTATAACTGGATCTAATTGTTAAAAGGTTCAAGATGAAAAATGGCGAATGTGACTTTGATTGCTGCTCAACACATGTCAGTTCTGAATAATCTAATATTATTTGTGAGTCGTGATTTAGCGGTATGAGAGTAGATTTATATTGTCGTGACGAATTGTGATATTGGGGAAGAGATCTCTAAATTTCAGAAAAGCCGAGGCATATTCTGCTTGCCCAAAATATCGAAAAAATGTTTGTAAAATATAAATGGTTGGTTTGGTGATCTTTAACGTATGCTTTCTGGAAAAATATCGTCCGAGAGTCGGATAGACCCAATTTTTTTTACTTTTTCTGCATATTTCACATCTTATGGCATATTTAAACCCAAAATAAGGATGACTTACATACTCATTTGGTTTCAATTAAGAGTAGTCAAAGAAAGAGGTCTGGTATTTGACCATATTCTCGGATGAATCCAATTTCAATACCTTTAGACCCGATGTAAGGATAAGTGTTTGGCGATGAAAAGGCAAACGGTATTTAACAGAATGTATTTCGCCGATAGTAAAAAGTTCACCATATGTTATGGCCTGGGGAGCCATAACAGTCTTTGGAGTTTGATCACTATGCCTTCTGGATAGTTCAGTTAACGTAGAAAAATATAAAAAAATTATCGAAAACTGCGTCATGACTATATTGAGAACTCGACTCAATACATCGGTTTTCCACTCTTCCAGGACAATTCAGCTCCGTATGCCATAGGGCATGCATGTTATAGACGTTACTTGTAACGTAAGAATGCTTAATTTTAATGCTAATTTGCTTTAGGTAGCTTAATTTAAAAACAGCTTGCGGGGATTGAGTCGTTACCCTAGACAGGAAATAGTCCTGACCTCAATATTATTGAAAATATTTGGTCCTTCATGGGAAATAAGATCAAAAAATACAAGCTGAAAAATGACAAAGAGCAGAAAAAACTTATAGAAAAAGTCTGGTTTGAAGAAATAACAATATATTGTTTAACCAAATTTTACAATTCAATGCCGATTGTCAACAACAAACTATTTTTCAATTGAAATAACATTGTTAAAAACACTGTAAAGACCTACCAAATTGTTACGAGGTATAGGGCAGAAATATTCCTTATCCGAAGTTATGTAGGTCTAAAATGTTGGATCACCGTTCTTTTTATTTGAATATATTTGGAATAGTGTAAAAATTGTGTTGATAATCAAAATCTATTATTTTTGCCATCTACTTTTGGCGCAAACGGCGATATTTCCAAAAATTACTTTAAAAATTCAAACCGAACATTTCAATGGCGTAGCGTGTATAATGACGCCACTTGTACTCTTTCTAAACTCAATAAAAAGAGATTGGTTAGTAATCTTTAAACAAGAACCGATCAGCTAATTTTGAACCTGACATATTACAGCTAATTTAAAAAAATTGTTTTCAGAGCAAAATCTGTAAGAACGGTTGCATTTGGAAAACACTCAGAAAAACGTTGAATTCAATTTAAATTATTTTGTTCTAGGCACAGATGTTCCGAAGTGATTCTGATTTCTTTCATGTCACACCTGGATATAAATAAAATAAAATCTTTTCAATAAACCCTTTAGAATAGAAAAGTTACATGTATAGCTAATTTATAATAAGTTACAAACGGTCATTAGTAAAGTACTCTTAACACACACACACAGTTCCATTCCAAGCAAAAAAAAGGAAATTGACCATTTCCACATACATATGTGTACATACATAATTATTTGTATGTACATAAGTATAATTCAAAAAGTATATTTAAGGGTTAAATTATGATAAAATCTTTGAGCTGAAACTGAGAGCTGTTGAAAAAAGCAGCAGCCATTCATTTATCCATTTTTATAGGTTGACTCGTGAGATGTTTGGCATCTAACCGTCATAACTTTTACAAATATCCAATGCGCACAAGTAGGTATGTATACAAAGCATAAAAATTATGTTTTAATAGTTTTTAGTTACGCATTTTATGAACAAAACACGTTTTTTATAGTTCTTGTATGTTTTGTGAATCGAATTTTTTTTTTTTTTACTCGTTACCAAACATCTCAAATGTCCTCTTTTTAATAATAGCAGCAATAGTAAGTAATAATAAATAATAATTCTGGAGAAGAACACAACAACAACAACAAAACTATCCAGGTGTTTCCTTTTTACCAATTTTTATATTCATTGAAATCTTCTGTTGTTGGTTTTGTTGTTTTTGTTCTATGTACGCTGTTTGTACATACATTAAATCTTATTGTACATATTCAACAATCTTCTTCAAAATTGAGCTCTCTTAAAAAATTATGAAAAAAAAAAAAATAAAATCTAAATCACAGAACAAGAAGACAAAAGGATTTTTTTTGTTGTGGATTTCGAAAAAAGATTTATTTTCAAAAAATTTTTTTTTTTGCGCTTGAATCTCTTTATAGTTGTGAGCTTATGCCTTGAATCAGAGGAATTCTATTCATCGTGCGTACATAATGAAAATGAAAATGGATGAAAAGATGAACTGAATGGATTTTTACGTGTATGTTGGTATTTTGTCGGTGTGAATATATTTACAATTTTGAAACTAGTTCAGACAGGGTAGCTGGTATATAATCGAATAAACCTAAACAATGGGGATGAATGGATGGATGTAAACAGATAAAAATTATTTGAACAATTTTCCAGTGGCGTAACTAGTGGTCTAGTTGGTCTAGCGGTGGTCTAGTTTTAGAGAAAGAAGAATGCTATTAAATAGTTTATTAAGAAGTCCAACAATTTCTTCTCGGCTGCTGAAGGTGAAGTGAATGTCGGAGTAACTATACGTAATCTGACTCCATAGAAATAAAAATGGCTTTAGGTTCTGACAGATATTTAGATTTAGAAGAAGATTTGCTAAACTTGTTTAAAATTAAAGCTTTCAACATCAAATGATAACGATTTTAGTGTTTATTTGATGGGTTGATTTATTTGTTATATGTTTTGCACTTCAAATTCAACCTTTTACAAATCAAGTTTTGGTTAGAGGCGGTTGAATTTAATTTGCAAAAAGTGAAAAATTGTTGAAACTTTCTTCCTAGAAAAATATCTAACCGCGACGGAAAACATTTTTTATTTCCCTCGTCAGGGGCGCCTTTGTCTTTAAAAAGGGAATCAACGGATACTTGAGCTAAACCAGTCAATCTCTATAATGAATACGTTCGATTTATAGTTTCTCAATTACCGAATCGTTTGGTTTTCGGCTCGTTCTCCTGTTTCATATCCCCTTGTTTTAATCATTTTTAAATTTTTTCGAGATTATATTAGTGTAGCGTAGAAATGGGATTGCGTGATGTTCGAGGCTTAATTGGTGATTCGGTGTTTTGAAGCAGTCAGGTTATTCGAGATTTTCGAGATTATTCGAGTATTTTTGAGATTGTCGGATGTATTTGCTAGTTCGATGTTATACTCAAGAATCTAAAAGCCTAATCGAAGAATATGATTGTTCGATATTTACGAAATTATCCGGTACTATTTGAGGGTTTCATTCTTATTGCATATCGTTTTGTTGAGCTTAGCCCTAACTTGCTTAGTATAGCATTTTGCTTCGAATTCTTGTTATTTCGAAATTTGTTATGCTTTATTGATATATCTGCATAGAAATCGTCATAGCATTGTGTTGATTGCAAGAAATTTCGTTTTATTTGAAGCCATTAAACTGTATCGTATACTTATACATATTCGTGAAATCAGATACTTCGGAAGATTGAATTCAGAATAGGTGTTTGGTTTTGTTTCAAATGTCAACAGTTTGAACATAATGGGTATCATCTGGATATTGATAACAACGAAGCAATGAGAATGCAGTAAGTAATGCACAGATGAAGTTTCACTCAAAACTTAGCTTAATTTATTTATTTATTTATTATTTATTTTTATTCAATCTATGAATCCAAATTATAATATACTGTTTAGAATTAGAATATACTGCTTATATCTCAAGTCGTAACTAATACTAACATTAGACTGACTGACTTTAATATGAAAAAATGCTTTTAAAACTTTATAGACAAACAGATGTCTAATAGGAAAAATCTCCGACAACTCAAACAAAGACCATGGTAACTCTTCAATATCGTAGTAGATTTCCAAAACGCAGAAATATCAGATTTCTCATGTTCGAACTGTTACATCACTTGACCTTGAATAATTTCCAATATTTTAGAACATAATATATGAACAGCACTAATTAAGACCCCATTTACATGAACCCAATAATTTCTTCAACGGTGTAGTTAACACAATTAAAATCGTTATGCCGTAGTCTCTAAATTAAGGATGCTTGTGCTCAGTTAATGCCCAGAGTATCAAACAAAGTTTCGCCTGTTCAGTTGTTTAATTAATACATACTCTCAATGCTTTCGATGACATATCGCCTCAAATATATTGAAAAAAAAATCGTAGGATGCTACTTTATGGAGTACTTGCCAATAGAGAGAAAGGGCAAATTTACACAAATATAAGCTGGCTCAGGAATAAACCAATTGACATTTTCCAATCTTCTATCTAGCATCTGTTTAAAAAAAATATCCACGATAAACCCCACAAAATCTTAAATGAATTCAAAACAAAAATCAAATCAAAAACCTTTTATATATTCCAAACCCTTTTATTCCTCCAACAGATGGCCGTTTAATTGTAAGTTATTACAGCATTAATTTGCTGAAAAATATTTTCGTATATTAATGGAATTTGACCGATCATTAAAAAATGCCCGTCATTATAATGACGATCAAAATGATGATGACGATAATGATGATCATCACACCAATCAAATTACAAAAAAAAAAAATTCCTTTAACGTCTTATCTTGATAAAAATTATCTTTTTATGTCCGAATTATAACAACAGCAAAAATAAATAAAAATTGAAAGGTGCCACGCGCCAATAGAAATTACACTTAACCATCCCATTTATTTATACCAAGAGTGTTGTTATTGTTGTTTTAATTCGGGAAAAAAATACCTAAATAAAATTAAAAATTCAGGGCCTTTTTGATACCAGACAAAGACACTCTTGGTAGATTATAATTTATATACATACGTTATGTACATATGTATGTCGTATTATTACTTTTGATCAATTCCCAGCTGCTCCCTCTCAAATTTATAAATGTTCGTACAGCTTTTGCTGTGTTCATTCTTTTCTTTAACGAATTTTTCTCTATATGTGATTATTACATTTTCACCTGGCGTCTTTTTTTTTTTGTTTTTTTTTGTTAATTCTTTTATTGTACCTCCTTACCTCTAAATGTACACGATACGATACACAACGTGTATATTAATTTCAGCATTTTATCGTAAAAATTATAACAAAAAAAAAAAAATAAAAATGTTGTGATCTAAATTAACTGCAAGATACCAACCAGTCCATGTGCATGCGGACGCATGGTACTGGGCCATAAATAAGTTGATGAATATTAATTGTCATGATTCATGAAGAACCCTGAAGGTAATAATAAATAAATATCATACATTTATTGTAGACAAGTTTGTCATTTATGTAATATGGGACGTAAAAAACCGAAGTTTGAGCTAACCCGGACCTTATCACACTTTTGTCAATTATTCGAGGAAATGATTGACTATTACTACTTTATAAAACCCTACTTCCCATGTCGATGTGTTTGTCAGCCTGCTTCCGGGTCTGTCTACTTCGGTATGGGCATTTAAATCCGTGAGATTGCTGAGCCAGCAGACGAAACTTTCTGTTCCGGAAATAAAAAACTTCATGATGGACATTATTTCGATTTTATAGCTATGATAAGATTTTATTGTCAAAATGTTTTTTGCAAAATTTGAAATAATCTCGAAGAATCCAAGATCACCTTCAACAACTTCGAATAATCTGTAGCATTACGTGAGCAACGTCAACGACTATCTAATCTCGAAAATCTCAAATAATCTTCAGCAATAAGCTGAAAGTATAGAATAACCTCGAAACTAAGCAGTCAAATGTCGTTCAAATTCGTAAGATGCCTATTAAATTATTTCGAGGATCTTGAAAAGTATCAAATATTCTAGAAAAATGTAATCAATGTAATTTAAAATCTCCAAACTTAACTGTATATCTGAATTTAACTCAACACTATATGAACATCTTGGCACGCTTAAAAACAAAATTCTTGGAATATCGAGAAATATGAGTAATCTCGAAAAGCTCCTTCATTTCTAATATTCCAAAAAAACCGGTCTTGTTGGAGTGTAGAATTCATGAGCCAACCCGCACGTTTCATGTCAGTATTTTGGACTGATGTCTGCTCAAAACGGACCTATAGTCGTATATCCTCAATTAGGCTACTGCGCAAGGTAGGACATTAAAAGAGAACCGTTGTTGGAAGCGTCTTGAGCCCCAGATAAGATTACAAAGATAAAAACAAACAAACAAATTTAAAATACAAAAAATCAGGATATCACTAAGAATTCCGAATAATCTGAAAAATCAAATAATCATGCAGTATTCGGGAAACGTTGAATAATCTATGACCATAATTTCCATCTTCGTTGACAAGTTGTAGTCAACACTATTTAAGTCTGGAAATCTAGTTAAATCCAGAACTCTTTAATTTCGAGGATTTCTTCTCTACAAGATGATTTAACTAATTGCGTTTACTCGTAATTTAAGTCTAAGCTGAACTCGAATAATATCGAAAATATCGAAAGTAAGGCAGAAAATTTGGAATAATGTCAAAGTCCACAAAATCTTGAAGACTAAGCAGTTTTCTGATGGGGCCTATAGGCAAGCTATTTGATATTTTCAAATAGTTTGTTTGTTTTCGGTCGTTCCGCCAAAGTAACCAATTTAATTTGCAAATAAGTTAAAATTGCTAAAAAAACGATTTTTTACTTGCATGAAAATTTAATCCAGAAGCTGCCACTGCGATTAACATCTTCAATGATAATCTAGAAAGTATCGAATTACGACTATGCAACTGAATTCCTTATAATACACAAAGCATTGCAAATTCCGGATAATATCGAGAATTTCGAATTAATTTGAAAACCTCGAATTATCTCGAATAATTTTAAAATTTTAGAATAATTTCGATATTCACAAAAACAAAAACTCGAATATTCCCGAAAATCTCGAATAAACTTAAAATTGTCTTGAAAAATCTGAAAAGTAAGCAACTGAAAAGCGAAAAAAAAAATTATCTCGAAAAAATTAACTGGAAAATCTCAAATAAGGTAGATAATTTTGAATAACTTTGATGCCAAACCGCTTAACACCTAGTCAAATCTGAAAATTTAGATTAATCCAAAAATCTCAAATCCTCGTATTTCAAGAATCTTAGATTCAACCTCTATGTTAATTTCAAAGCTTAAATCAATGCTGCTTTTTGTTGGAATTTGAAATTTGGAATCTGGAATTTGGAATTTGGTATTTGAAATTTGGAATTTGGGATTTGGAATTTGGAATTTGAAATTTGGAATTTGAAGTTTGGATCTTGAAATTAAAAATTAAAATTTGGAATTTGGGATTTGAAATTTGGAATTTGAAATTTGGAAATTGGAATTTAAAATTTGAAATTTGAAGTTTGGAATTTAAAATTTAGAATTTGGAATCTGAAGTTTGGAATTTGAAATTTCGAAATTGAAATTTAGATTTTCGAATTTAGAATTTGAAATTTGGAATTGGAAATTTGGAATTTAGTACTTGGAGTTTGAAGTTTGGAATTTGAAATTTATAATTTTTAAACTTGAAGTTTGAAAATTGGAATTTGGAATTTGAAATTTAGAATTTGAAATTTGAAATTTAAAATGTGAAATGTGGAATATGAAATTTTGAATTTTGGAATTTGGAATTTGAAATTTAAAATTTGAAATTTGGAATTTGAAATTTGAAATTTGGAATTTGCAATTTGAAATTTGGAATTTGAAGTTTAGATTTTGAAATTTAAAATTAAAATTTGAAATTTGGAATTTAAGATTTAAAATTTAAAATTTGTAATTTGGAATTTGAAATTTGAATATAAAAAAATTGAAATTTGGAATTTGAAATCTAGAATTTGGAATTTAGAATTTGAAATTTGGAGTTTTGGAATTTTAAATTTTAAATTTGAAATTTAAAATTTGAAATTTGGAATTTGAAATTTGTAATTTGCAATTTGAAATTTGAAGTTTGGATTTTGAAATTTAAAATTAAAATTTGAAATTTGGATTTGAGATTTAAAATTTGAAATTTGGAATTTGAAATTTGAATATTAAAAATTGGAATTTGGAATTAGAAATCTAGAATTTAAAATTTAGAATTTGATAGTTGGAATTTTAGATTTGGAGTTTGAAGTTTGGAATTTGGAATTTAAAATTTAAAATTTAAAATATGAAATTTTGAAATTGAAATTTGGAATTTGAAGTTTCAAAATTGGAATTTGGAATTTTTAATTTGAAGTTTGAAAATTGAAATTTGGAATTTTTAATTTGAAGTTTGAAAATTGAAATTTGGAATTTGAAATTTAGAATTTGAAATTTAAAATTTGAAATTTGGAATATGAAATTTTCGATTTTGGATTTTGGAATTAGGAATTTGAAATTTGAAATTTAAAATTTGAAATTTGTAATTTGTAATTTGATATTTGTAATTTGCAATTTGAAATTTGGAATTTGAGATTTAAAATTTAAAATTTGGAATTTGGAATTTGAAATTTGAATATTGAAAATTTGGAATTTGGAATTTGAAATCTAGAATTTGAAATTTAGAATTTGAAATTTGGAATTGGGATTTGGGGTTTGAAGTTTGGAATTTGGAATTTACAGTTTAAAATTTAAAATATGAAATTTGGAAATTGAAATTTGGAATTTGATGTTTGAAAATTGGAATTTGGAATTTTTAATTTGATGTTTGAAAATTGGAATTTGGAATTTGAAATTTAGAATTTGAAATTTGGAATTTAAAATTTGATATTTGTAATATGAAATTTTGAATTTTGGAATTTGGAATTTGAAATTTGAAATTTAAAATTTGAAATTTGGAATTTGAAATTTGTAATTTGCAATTTGAAATTGGAAGTTGAGATTTTGAAATTTAAAATTAAAATTTGAAATTTGGAATTTAAAATTTAAAATTTGGAATTTGAAATTTGAATATTGAAAATTGGAATTTGGAATTTGAAATCTAGAATTTGGAATTTAGAATTTGAAATTTGGATTTTTGGATTTGGATTGAAGTTTGGAATTTGGAATTTAGAGTTTAAAATTTAAAATATGAAATTTGGAAATTGGAATTTTTAATTTGAAATTTGGAATTTGAAATTTGTAATTTGTAATTTGAAATTTGGAATTTGAAGTTTGGATTTTGAAATTTAAAATTAAAATTTGAAAATTGGAATTTGAAATTTAAAATTTGAAATTTGGAATTTGAAATTTGAATATTAAAAATTGGAATTTGGAATTTGAAATCTAGAATTTGAAATTTAGAATTTGATAGTTGGAATTTTGGATTTGGAGTTTGAAGTTTGGAATTTGGAATTTAGAATTTAAAATTTAAAATATGAAATTTGGAATTTGAAGTTTGAAAATTGGCATTTGGAATTTTTAATTTGAAGTTTGAAAATTGGAATATGGAAATTTAGAATTTGAAATTTAGAATTTTAAATTTTAAATTTAAAATTTGAAATTTGAAATATGAAATTTTGGATTTTGGAATTTAAAATTAAAATTTGAAATTTGAGATTTAAAATTTAAAATTTGGAATTTGAAATTTGAATATTGAAAATTGGAATTTGGAATTTGAAATCTAGAATTTGAAATTTAGAATTTGATATTTGGAATTTTGGATTTGGAGTGTGAAGTTTGGAATTTGGAATTTAGAATTTAAAATTTAAAATATGAAATTTGGAAATTGAAATTTGGAATTTGGTTGGTATTTGAAATTGGAAATTTAAAATTAAAATTTGAAATCTAAAATTTGGAAATTTGAAACTTAAGATTTATGATTTAAAATTTTGAATTTTGAATATGAAATTTTGGATTTTGGAATTTGGGATTTGGAATTTGAAATTTGGAATTTGAAACTTAGAATTTGGAATTTAGAATTTGAAATTTGGAAATTGAAATTTGGAATTTGTTATTTGGAGTTTGAAGTTTGGAATTTGAAATTTATAATTTTTAAACTTGAAGTTTGAAAATTGGAATTTGGAATTTAAAATTTTTAATTTGAAGTTTGAAAATTGGAATTTGGAATTTGAAATTAAGAATTTTAAATTTAAAATTTGAAATTTGGAATATGAAATTTTGGATTTTGAAATTTGGAATTTTTAATTTGAAGGAATTTGAAGCTTGGATTTTGAAATTTAAAATTAAAATTTGAAATTTGGAATTTAGATAGATTTGGAATTTGAAGTTTGGGATTTGAAAATTGCAATTTGGAATTTGAAATTAAGAATTTGGAAGTTTAATTTCTTTCATTACTGGGTTGAGTGAAAAGAATGTTACTTGTACTTTTGTTAACCGGATTAAACTTAGTTAATCCGACTGCCAAATAGCACAATGCCAACAATTTGCACTTATCATAGTGCAAACCAATATTTAGTTCAGATAACCAAGCTCATTGAGGAAATGTTGTTGACACTAAGCCTTTAATATAGTGATTAGGCTATACAAAAAATTAGTTGGCTTTATAATATACATACATATATGTATATATAATTAGTTTCCGTGTGTTCTGAAATATTGTGAATTTTCAAACGCTTCAATAGCACTCTGTTAATGATAAGGTCTTAACTATGACCATGTAAAACTATGACCAAAGGTGACATAATAAATTTGTCAACGAGAACGTTGCATTTAGGATTTGATTCATATTACTTAAAGTTTTACCTTAATTTAAACGCGATTAAAAGCTGATTTTGTTTTGTACAATTTGCAATCATTTTTAGGTTTAATCTCAATGTTATAAATAAGTAAGTTTTAACCAAACAGCGCCCAATAAACATGACAATAACAACTTCTCGTTTACGATTTTGACAACAACAATATACCATAATGGATAAATAAACATGTTGATGTAAAATTATTATTTAAAAAAATGGAATAGGGTCGAAAGGCCGAAAGGGCTGAATATCGAAAAGCCAAATGTCGAAAGGCCGTTTGTTTCGAAATTGATTTTAATTTTTCATCTTTGGTGGTTGGCTTAATTCGTTGGGTTAGTCTGGCATCGACGAATGTATTGGAGCATATTGCGGATTTAATATTGCGAATTGTATCGCTCGTATCGCTTCTACTGATAGATATACCACAAATGTGTGCCGGCCTTTTGACCCACTCGGCTTTTCGACATTAGGCCTTTGACACATTCGGCCATTCGACTTTCCGCCTTTCGACATTTGACCTTCTGACTCATTCGGCCTTTCGACGTTCGGCCTTTTGACATTCGGCCTTCCGACATTCTGCCTTTAACCATCGAATGTAAAAAATGTTACAATTTAAAGCTGAATATTACGTAAAGTGTTAGCTTGTTCTAATAGAATTTTCAAAGAATCGCCGAACAATTTCATTGATTTTTTGAGGCCTCAAAAAACCCCCTGTTAATGATCAAACTATGTTGGTTACTGTTCGGGACTCTTTCCGATGCCACATTTTATCGATTTTTAACTGATCTAAGCTAAGTGATAAAATCGAATCTATAATTTAAATTTTAAACCATCGATATGTATATAACATAACAAAACCTTTCGCATGAATGAACAGACGGACAAACGAAAATTCACCCACAAAGCCAATTTATTATTAATTCAAGATAAATTTTGTAAATTAATCGAATTCACATCCAATCGAGGCATAATAAGCGCATAATGTATATTAAAAGAAAATCAAAGAAAGAAAATTAACACAAAGAACCCAAAAAAATAACGATTGAAGATGATCACCATTTAAAACATGATGATGATGGCAATGGATGATGATTATGGTTGTAAACCGCGCGTTTTTTTGTTTTTTTTTGGTTTATCGAAAACCAGCTGTTTCTTTGAAAATATATTTTGTTGCGAATGTTATCTTATCTTTGGTTTGACTTTTTTTCTTTTTTTTTTTTAATTTTGGTGTTTTTCATGTACAACAAAATTTTACACACACAAACATTTTACATATAGGTACAGAGTAAAGATAATTGATAAATGCGTTTTATTGTTGTTGAACTTGAAAATGTTGTGTTTTATGTTTTAATGCCATGCAATCGTTTGTTTGCTGAGAAATTCACATTTAGCGGGTATACATACACACACGATCGATACATGCATGCATATAAGACGCTGAAGATGATTTTTTGTGTTCTTTTGTTTTTTTTTTATACGATTTGATATGCGGGGAAATATAAATAATCGTCCACCTGTTGCTTGCCTGTTTGTTATTATTTCCAAAATTTAACATTAAAGTTTATGTTTTAAGACTTTCTTAACAAACTATGTATAGTATATTGTTGTTTATGCATTTGGCTAAATTTTAATCTTACATAAAAATGTATATAGAATCCGCGACGTGTTGCCAGATTGCATCCGCTTAAATGATTTATTATTTGGTTTTGTAATACCAAAACGAGAGAACACTAAATTTGATGATTTAGTAGATTAGAATATGTATGATGAAGGCTCTTCAAAGAATGACACAAAATTTCTATATTTCAAAATCTTCATAAAAAAATACTTGGGGTCACTAAAACCAAATGGGATTGACAACACTAATAATAATTAAAAATAAACAAAATGTTTCCATCTACCTAACCGACCATAAACAAATTAAATGCCAGGAGTTTAATCCTAATTACAATGGAAACGTATCACATCGAAGGTGTCCTTAAGGTAGTAACAAAGTCTTTTGAAGAAATTAACTTTCCTTTTTTATGATTTTTTGTTTGTTTCTAAGGAATTTACATATTTTTACTACCCCCAAGGTTCTTATTGACTTTAAACCATACTGTTTTATCTATCAGGCTTTATGACATACCAAGAAATAAAAAAGGATAACAATATAATTCAAATGTATAATTGAACCGTTACAATTGTCTTTTTTATTATCAGCAATATAAGAGAATTAACCGAATTAAATGTTGAAAATTGGGATGTTTAAAAATGAAATGATATCAAAGGGCCGAATGTCGAAGGGCCGAATGTTGAAGGGCCGAATGTTGAAGGGCCGAATATGTCGAAGGGCCGAATGTCGAAGGGCCGAATGTGTCGGAGGGCTGAATGTTGAAGGGCCGAATATGTCGAAGGGCCGAATGTCGAAGGGCCAAATGTATCGAACGGCCGATTGTGAAAGAGCCGAAAGTGTCGAAGGGCCGAATGTTGAAGGGCCGAATATGTCGAAGGGCCGAATGTCGAAGGGCCGAATGTGTCGAAGGGCTGAATGTTGAAGGGCCGAATATGTCGAAGGGCCGAATGTCGAAGGGCCAAATGTATCGAACGGCCGATTGTGAAAGAGCCGAAAGTGTCAAAGGGCCGAATGTCGAAGGGCCGAATATGTCGAAGGGCCGAATGGGTCGAAGGGCCGAATGGGTCGAAGGGCCGAATTGGTCGAAGGGCCAAATGTGTCGAACGGCCGATTGTGGAAGAGCCGAATGTGTCGAGGGGCCCAATGGGTCGAAAGCCCGATTTTTTTTTTGTTTTTGAAAAAATATAATTTTTTAAATTTGTTATTTTAAGGAATATTTTGTAAATTTATGCATTATTTTATTCGTCTTAATAAAATTTTCCTTCACTCTAACGAATAAAAAATGGTCTGAGCCATCAGATCAAGGAATAATAAGATTAAGAGGTCAGTGGCGTAACTACAAATTTCGGGCCCCCCCTCCCCGCAAAATTTTTTTGAGCCCCTAAAAATACTTATTGAACCTATGAACAAGTAAAGCTTATTGTCTAGTCTCGCAATAATTAAAATTATCTGATTTCGAGTGTAGATGACACGAAACATCTTGCAACTCAATGCTCTGACGATTTCTAAATATATCGATAAAGCATCACAAATTCCGAATATAATTTGAAAAATATCAAGAATTTCGAATTTTCAAAGTATCTTGCATATTCTTGAACGTTCTCAAATATCGAATTATCCGTAAGTTTTGTTAAAAAAATGGTATATGCATAAAATATGTATCTGCAAAAATTGTCAATTAGTTTTAAATTTGATAATTAATTTAAATAAGTTTGGGTTTTGACTTAACTTTTAATGTTGAGCCGTTTTCATACTATTCTGTTTTGGTAATGCGAACTAATGAACACCGTAATTACAATTGAATTTATTTCTACAAAAATCATAACCAAAATACACTACAGTACACGACTTGACAACTTTTTTTTAAATAAAACGCAAAACATTTGAGATATCTCGAAAATTTTATTTTTGGCTCAAAGTACAATCAAACCATTTATGAATGGAATTCGACATCGTTCATACATATGTCCACCACGGGAACGTTTGCATGTGTAGCCTCATAAAAAAAGTCTATATAGAGGTGTTAAATCACATGATCTAGGCGGCCAATCGACAGGATCATTTCTGGATATAACACGTTCATCGAATTTAGATTCCAATAAGTCGATTGTTAGACCCGCTGTGTGGCATGTCGCACCGTCTAGCTCATGCAATTGACCAAAGAAATAACGTTGCAACATGTGTCTGTAGCATCTCCATTGACTGTGACGTGACGGTCATTTTCATCAAAAAAAAAAAAAAACGGTCCAATAACACCACCAGCATGAAAACTACAATGCGCTACATCACTGAAGATAATTTTGCGATGACAGCAAATCGCTTCGTACGATCGAGTGGCTTTAGTTCTTTTGTTAACTTTATCTTATAAGGGTGCTAGCCAACTTCCTTTCGCAAAATTCGCCAAAGTGCGGTCTGAGCAATGCCCAATTCTTGAGAACGCCGTGGAATCGACTGTTTTGGTTCGTTCGCGACGGACGCTTGAACGGCAGCAATATTCTCAGCACTTCGACCAACCAGTTATCTCACTGGCACTGGAACATCCGAAAGCGAATATTTAGACTAAAATTTTTTCACTAGATTATGAATTGTTTGTCTACTGGGATGTTTATTACGACCAAAAATTGGAATTTATTGATGTGTTGTTTGCTGGTGTTATTGATGATGTGACATCACTCGAAGTTGATGAATTATTTGATGATAAATCGATTATGTCGGAGGTATTGTCACGTAATCGCAGCTGATCGATGTGACGGCGGATAATATTGTCATTTCTGGTTTCAACCTGGTATGATACTGGTCCAGTTGTCGTTGTAACAGTTGCCGGAATCCATCTTGAACCTGTAGCGTAGTTTCGAGCCCAGACATCAAACTTAGGAGACAGTGATCTAGTATTTCGCATTTCGTTGGTTCCTCGAAACAAGGATTGCATCAGGATGTAACCGATCGAAATAAGTTCCGATTCTACACTTGAAGAGAAGCTCAGCCGGACTTTTCGCAGTACTAGTTGACGGCGTTGCAAGGTGCTGATGCAAGAATATTGCCAAACGATGACGAATATCCCCGGTCGCTTCTTTCTTCAAATAGTCCTTGGTTGAGCGTACCATTCGTTCTGCTTATCCATTCGACGAAGGGTGGAAACGAGCGATAAACGTATGGTGGCCATTTCCCTTGCAGAATTTCTCGAACATGGTTGATGTAAAGGCGGTGCCATTATCGCTTACGATTACTTCTGGAATACCGTGCGTTGCAAAGATGGTGCGGAGCTATTGAATAGCACACGCTGATGGCGTAGACGATACCAGTTGAACTTCTTAGCCATTCGGAGCAAGAATCTACCACGATGAAAAATACTTTCGACTGAAATGGTCCTAGCGAAATTTACGAGGACCCTTGACCATGGCCTTTTTGCTTCCTTTTAAAAGTGTATAGGCGCCTGGGAGTTTTCGGGCTGAGATTCTTTACATGGCGTACAGAGCGCACAACCTTCTCGATGTCGTTGTCGATGTTCGGCCACCACACGTAACTTCTCGCCATGGATTTATGTAGCACATTGAGGATAGTTCGACGATAACACGATGGAACAATCGTACGCTGGCCGCACAGAAGACACTGTTTGATGCAACTGAGTTCATTTCGCCTAATCCAAAACGGTTTAAAATTATCCTCTACCTTCTCAGGCCATCCTCTCATGCAGCATGGGAGAATATTTGAAAGCATTGGGTCTTTCTTCGTACTTACCTATGTCCTCTGCCAGAACAACTGGGTGCTGGAGCGATTCAATTAACATCACTTCCTCTTCTTCGGCTATGTTTTTCGGCATTACCGTTCCCGTAATCGCAGGAGCGGTTTGTCACGACCATAGTCGAAGTCATGGAACTTCTTGATGCCTGCAATAATTGACAGAGCTTCTCTATCAATTTGGGCATACCGACGTTCGGAGGCAGTTAACTTTCTAGAAAAAAATGAAATCGGACTCACCTTTTATGGAAGGACCACACCGATGCCATATGGGAAAGCACCACAGACCAACAGTAGTGGCATCTTTTCATTGTAATTTCAGCTCGTCGGAACTTCTCTGATGGGCAGTGGACCAAGTCCATTTGGAGTTGTCGTACAGAAGTTGATGCAGCGGCTCTGCGATAGTAGCTTTTCCTTTAACGAATGCGTGGTAAATTGCAATAGCCCAAGAAAAGCCTGGAGTTAGCTTTATCCGTCGGTGGTGGTGAATTTCGGATGACTTCAACTTTGGTTTTGGTGGGGTGAAGACCATCGATAGCGCATTTATCTTTCCGAAGACGAATCCCCGCTTCATCAAGTCGTTAAAAATCTGGTTCAATTTTTCATGAAGTTCGTCATCAGAAGCAGCGATGACAATAACATCGTCAAAATGTGGAATTACACCTGTAATTACACGAAGTAAATTTTCAATAAAGTTTTGAAAAATATCCGTGGAGATTCCGAACTGGAGGCGTTTCACTTTGAAAGCCCCCTTATGAGTTGCGATGGTTTGTGCCATGGCAGTGTCATCGTCAACTGTAAGTTGCTGGTAAGCTTGCGCCAAATCCAGCTTGGTAAATATCGACCCTCTTCCGATTGAAGACAGCAAATGAGTACCTGACGGAATCGGAAATGCGTGAGGCGAAAGCGCTTTATTAACGGTAGATTTAGCAAATCCGTACTGTTCCATCAGATTTGAGCACAGGGACGATAGGTGTCGCCTCCTCAGTGTACTCCACTGACTCCAAAATTCCCTGGTTTAACATCTTCTGCAGCTCCTTCTGATAGGTTGACGAAGAGCGAGAGGAACTTGGCGAGGTGGAAGTCGAATTGGTACGACTTTCGGATTCAATTTTAATGAAACTGGTAGACCACAAAATTCTCCTAATTCAGCTGAGAATAAGTGTTTGTATTTCTCCAATATGCTCGAAAATTTCGTTGGTCGAATTAAATGCACCCCTTGGATGGAGAACTTAAGCTCAAAAAAATCCTCTGGATATGACCTAATTACTGGTAACCCTCGGCTGAACGATTTCACTAGGTTTCAGTATCTCAAAAGTCGTTGTAAGGGCCCTGGTGCTAAGCCATTCGAAAATTAAGATTTCATTGAGGTAAATTACGAACAAGCTAGGAAACTATTGTTTCAACGATTTAATAAACCCAACCGAATTGTTGAAGAACATATAAAACTCCACTAAATTCTATTGCCACATTCGAAGACATTTCCAAATTTATTAAAAAAGGAGCTACATATTGGAGGGGCAAAAATCCGAGACTTCATATACTTCTCAGCAGTCAACGAAGCCAACGATCACTACGAAAAAAAACTATTAATTGTTTTCGTCAAAGCTTTCATGCAACTGGAACCTATTCGTGCATCTATTGCAAACAAACAAGACACTCGATCATGCGCTGCTTCTTATTTCTTAGTCTTTCTGCTGATGAACGAAGCAAACGTGTCGAGGAATTAAAAATCTGCTCAAATTGCTTGCGATCCAGTCATCGTACTGATGATTGTTCTGTTGACGATCGATATCGTACTTGTAATGGTATACATCATAGTCTTCTTTACATCACTAATAGTATTTCTACAGCTCAGTCGTCAATCCTTCGAAAGCTCAAAATTCACCATTAAAGCAATCATCATCTCATCTATAGCCGTATCTTCACAATCGATTCCCGAGTATAATTCCGGTACTGCGCTAGCCGCAACCCACAAACATCCAAGTCATGTCCTCCTCGCCACGGCACTCGTTGAATTATCTGATGCAAACAACCATACTGTTGTTGCGAGGGCAATGAAATCTTCCGCTCAAATCCGAGTTATTGGCGGTTCATCCATCATGTAATGTAACTCTGCATCTATTGAGTTTCGATCCCGAGTCAGCAATTATTCTGCTTCTGCATACATTTTACCAAAAATATCCAACTATCAGCCGAATATTCAATATGATTCATCCAAATGGTCTATTCCATATCTAACATCAAACTGGCGGATCCATTTATTCTTTGAGTTACGATCTATAGGTCAAATTAAATTAGGTAATAACCTCCCAATACTTCAGAAAATCAGAATACAAGATTGGGATGGGTCGTCTCAGGTAAGGCCAATAATCCGCCTTTAGATTATCAAATTTGCAATCTAGCTGTCGTGAACTCTCCATCTACGTATTTGGATACACTTATGGAAAGATTTTGGGCTCTAGAGGAAGTAGATGATTTCACACAAGATAGTACTTCAAACAATGTGTGTGAGAAGCATTTTTGCTAATGTAAATTATGCATGCAATGATGAGTGGATTGTAGCAAACCCACTAAATGTTGATATAATTTCCCCCTAAAATATAGGCATTTTAGCTCAAAAGATGATTAAATGAGAAATTTCCAATGGAATTTACCCCAAAATGATGACTTGACGACACGCAAATCAGCTAAGTGTTGATACGATTGCCCCGAAATGTTAGTCATTTACCCCTAAATAATGATATATGATAATTCCCCTAAATACTGATAGTTCCTCAAATGTTGAATACCCCGAAATGTTGATATTTCCCCTAAATGTTGAATACCCCTAAATGTTGGTACGACGGCCATTTTGATCAAAAAGTGCGCTGGAACCGCCTTAATATCTCTACTAATATCGATGGTTGTTCCATCGTTCGGTTACCATTTTCTACTGCTGAAAGTGAACTAGGCAACTCAGCAATTCTAGCACGCCATCGGTTCTTCAATCTTGAGACAAAATTAAATCGAGACTCTGAGCCTTGCGATTCATATAATGCATTCATGAGTGAATACGTATGTCACTCGGTCATATGGAATTAGTCAAGACGATTGAATCAAATCATTTTTATCTGCCGCACCACTGTTTGTTTAAACCTGACTCGACCTCTACCAAATTAAGAGTCGTGCTTGATGGCTCAGTTAAAACGAGTTGCGGCATCTCTCTAAATCGCATTCTAATGTGCGGTCCTGTCTTAATTCTATTCAGATTTATGCGATAAGTGCAGATATCACAAAAATGTATCGTCATATATTTTGACGATTTAATCGGAATGATCCGTTACTCACATATTAGTTCAAAACAGTCACATACGGCACAACTCCGGCGTCTTTCTTGGCTACTCGTTGCCTTCATCAACTGGCTGTAGATCACGAGTCAAAATTTCCAACGGCAAGCTCTACAATTTCCAATGTATGTTGACGATCTTCTGAGTCGTTACTCTTAAGGACAAAGTATCATTCATTCTTGAATCTGCAGGTATGCCACTCTATAAGTGGTGTTCAAATGAAGCCTCTATTGTTGTCGATATTCCCGATGTTGACCATGCGCAACTTGGGCAAATAGACGATGACGAATTTATCAAAAATTTGGGTTTATATTAGCATTCTAATTCTGATACGTTTCGTATTAATGTCAACCTTGGTAAAGAATCTTCGAAAATAACAAAACGCACAGTATTTTCTGAAATAGCTAAACTATTTGATCCCATTGGGCTGATATCGCCGGTTGTCATACTAGGGAAGATGTTTATGCAGCAATTATGGTAACTTAAGCTAAATTGGGACGAAAGTCTGCCCATGGATCTACACACGAATTGGTATTATCGCTCCCGTTAAACAAACGACTCTACCTCGACTTGAGCTTCTAGCGGCTCATTTGTTGTGTTGTCCAAGTTGGTTGTAAAACTCAAACCTAATTTAAATTGCTCAACGCTTAACGCTTCTTCCGCTCGTTTGGAAACGTTTGTTGCGCTAACCGTGTATGTATCTTACATTCAATCTTTGGTTGCACCATAAAATTGACGCCATGTCCGGTCGATTTGATTTCGCGTGGATTATTCCCAGAACAGTTAAATATTTCTGAATTATGGTGGAATGGTCCTCGTTTTCTTCAAACATATGACGAATCCTGGTTTCAATCGTTTTTTGGCTTCTAATGAAATCGAATTATCCGAACAGAAAAAGCCTACACAATTTTTAATTACGATGAGTTCCATCCAATCCATGCAGCTAGAAGACATAGAGGGGATGATTCTTCGCATACACGCAAGAGTTACGTTTTTCGCTTCATTTACAATACGAGAAATCCTTCTAGACATCGCTCGGGTCCAATTTCATCAGCTGAACCCGTTAACGGGCTCCAAGCATGCATCTGCATATTATGGGCTTCAGAATCCTTCATTTATCGTTCGCAATCCGAAGTTGAATGTTTCATGGGTGATAACAAAATTATTCGTGTTGGCGGCCGATTAAAATTTTCTGCGTTGTCTTTCGCAGCGAAGCATTCGGCCTTACTTCCACCGAATCTTTTCTTTACACAAGCAGTTTTTTATGGGAGCACCCCGAAATCTTGCATTACAAAATCTTGCATTTTTTAAAAATCATGCAAATCAAAATCTTGCCAACCCAAAATCTTGCAGTTACAAAATCTTGCAAGTACAAAATCTTGCAAGTACAAAATCTTGCAAATACAAAATTTTGCAAATACAATATCTTGCATTTAAAAATGTTTACAGTTTTAGTATCTGTACCTGTCTTTAGTATCTAACATAATATTTATTGCGTATTCATAAAAGTTCAATATAATTAAAAACAATAAAATAAAAAAAATTGTGCAGATAGCGATCCGGATAACTTTGCGTCAAGAAATACGGCTAATATTAGAATTAGAATGGAAATCTCCATTTTTCAAAATATTTCAACAAAATATTCTGTATAAAGAAGATTTAATCTTCATTTTCCAGAATTTAAATTTTCGTTTCTGATTAATGAAGATTTAATATTAAAATTAAAATGGAAATCTCCATTTTCCAGAATATCTCAACATAATATTCTGGTTAAGAATATTTAATCTGGGGTGGGATGTTGTAACATCACTTTCGATTCGAATTCGATAGATTTTATGTCTCATGTTTCAAGAATAAAATTTGTACTCTATTTCGCTTTTTGATTACGCTTTTTTTATTGCGATCTCCTTTTGTTGCGTACTTAAAAACAGCGAAATTGAAAAACGAAATAGAGTACAATTTTATTCTTGAAACATGAGACATAAAATCTATCGAATTCGAATCGAAAGTGATGTTACAACATCCCACCCCTGACATTTGTTTTTTGATATCTCAAGCAAAATTCTACTGTATAATTATAATTATACAGTAGAATTTTGTCAATGCGATTTGTTATGCAAGATTTTGTAATGCAAGATTTTGTAATGCAAGATTTTGAAATACAAGATTTTGTACTTGCAAGATTTTGTAATGCAAGATTTTGTAATGCAAGATTAAGGAGCTAACCCGTTTTTTATTTATTCCAGAGCACAGCTTCACGTCGGTCCACAAGGGTTTCTTGCTGTCGTGCGATGTAACTATACTGCTCAATAAATGGGCGTCGTCTCGCTCGCAATGTGTTTGAGCAATGCGGAAGCTGCACTCGAGGAAGACCGATTTTACAGTGTTTTCTACAATACATTTGCAGGTGAAGTAAGAGCTTCATCCCCAAAGACTTCTCTTTTCTCAACCTTCTAGAAGATGTTACTTATCTGACATAATTTCTCTTCCGAAGTTTCCCTAAACAACGTTTCCCTTTTCAATTAAGAACTTTCAAGCCGGTTTTATAGTGGCCAACGTCATTCGTGATCATTTTTACCATCATATTCCTTTCATCTAAATTGCAAATCTACTAAACTACAATTCGTTAGGAAAAATTGTTTCATACTTTAGGAGAATAATGTACGTTCCTCTGCCTTCCAATATATTTAAGAGCCCCTCATTCTCAATGTTTAATTTGCGTAAATATTATCTTCTCCATAGTAAAACACTTTACCATATCAGTTAGGTCCGTTCTACTAAGTCCATTCGCATTTTAAGTTAAATATAAGAGCTCGTCGCAAATGGTGCGATAAAATATAATCTTGAATGACGATGCAAGAAAATCAAGACACAACTGAATGAAGAAAAACAAAAAAAAATGGTTTGTAAGAAGTACAAAACGACGACGTGATGAAATACAATATAAGAAATGATGTTGTGCGGTGATGATGATGATGATCGAGGAACCGGTTTCAAAATATTGCTTATTTCTTAATTTTTTTGTTTTTATCTTTCTTTTCTCCAAGTCTCTATGTTATAGTTTTCTAATAATTCAGCTGGAAGAAATTTATTATTACGATAGAATCTGTGTGTGTGTGTGTGTTTGTATCTGTGCGTTTATTTGATTAATTAAAAAATTTAAAATTCATAAATATAAAAACGAGGAAGCACAATCATAACGAACACACAACTTAATTAATATCCAACAAAACATAATTTTTTTGTGATGATCAAGATTGATCGTTAAAAAAAAATTTCTCACGCCCCTATTATAACAAATTAACATTAAACTGTAAAAAATATCAGATGTTTGTATATAAATCAACCAAATCGCCACTATCGATCTTATACACAACTTCCCAAACGATCACACTAATGATCTTCTATATGTTATATCATGCAAGATCGATCGATCCTGGATCAATGTGAACTCATTTTTGTGTTTTTTTTTTGCATTGCTTTTGATCTTTTTGTGATACAAAATATGCGTCGATATTTTTTTTATTTTGATTTTGCAAACGTTAGACGACCATCCAAACCCCACAGCCCTTTGTAATGTATGATGTATGTATGTTTGAGATTTGCAAAAATTTTTTTTTTGTATAACGATTTTTATAAGCCAGTGTATTCAAGTCGTCACCGTCGTCGCATGGCAGATGTTTGTATGTTTACGTACCTATGTTTACTGTGGTGGTAAAATGTGCACAAGAGGAATGGAAATTTACTATGTACTAACCTTTTTTGTAGGTTTTATACCTTTGTTGTTGTTTCCTAAAGACGAATTATAATAAATTGTGCGTAAATCCAACAATTTTACGTTATATACGCGTATTGTTATTCTAATTTCGAAATAGTTAACTGAATTATGTATAATAAACCGAACAGGAAAAAAAAAGGGAGCTCAGTTTGCATTCCCCGATTTGAATATTCAAGGGGGTGCTTATATTCTAGGCATATTTTATTGTTATTCAAATCTGTGTATGTACCTAAAAGAATTTTCTGGCAAACAATTTTTTGTTTTGTATTTTTTTTCCCGTTTCTGTATATGAAAATGTTCTGTTTTGTTGTGAAATGTTGTAATCTGATATGCGATCGTCTGAATATGCCGCCCATTTGAAACGATAACGACAAAAAAAAAAAATGTGCGCGCGGCTGATTGCAGTTTATTGAAATGTTTTGAGACTCTGATTTAATTTGTTGTTTGTGTAAGTGTGTTTAGCTATGTGTGTGTGTGTATGGCGTGAGAAAATGTATTTTATCAGGTTTTTAAAAATTTGGTCGATTTTCTAGAAGTTTGAAAAGGTTTAAAATGGAAATAGTAGTTAAAACATTCTTACTTTAGGTATATGAAAAATAATGCAAACGTGTTAGTCGAGTTGGAAACCGATAATAAAGCAGCCACCCAAATGACATACTTAAAACATCCGAGCCCAACAATAAAATGTTTTGGAGTTTTGCTCAAAATGTCCAAGATCCTATTGTTCATGCCTAATTCTCTGTAGAATATCATCATTTTGCATCGATCGACTATAGTGATCTGATCAATTTTGTGACTGAGCGATTCTTCCAACTTGCCCATCGTTTTCAGATATTTGCAAAAGTACCCATAACCCGTGAGAAATTGAGTCAAAAAGTAATTTACTTTGCCCTGTTTCCTATCCACCCACCCATACAAGGTTTAAATTAGCCTTTTCGTCCACTTTCCGCGGCTCTCGGTCTGCCATCTCTCTTGCCAACAAAGCATGATGTGTTCTCTTGCTGCCTTTTTTGCCTCTAAGACGCCAAGATCGCTCCTGGTGTCATATATAGCTTTCTTTTCCTTCGCTATTAGCTCTATGGGAATCACTCCAGCAATAACCAACACAGCAGGCTCTGAGACAGTTTGCCCATATTTTACACCCATACGAAAGGGTGGAGTTCGTGACTGACATTAGAAGCCTCCTTTTTCCAGCCATTGGGCCCCCGATGTTCGTCATCAATCTGCTCAGGGCAAAGGTTACTTTCGACGCCTTTTCTGAAGACCGCTTAACCTGTTCTCCAAAATTAAGTTTTGTGTCCAGATGTACCCCTAGGTATATGATTGCTGTGCTGGACTGTATGTGTTGATTTCCTACCTCAACCAGCATATGGGTTGCAATTTACCGTCTCGTAAGCAAAACTAATTCTGTTTTTTCTGTTGCTAGGGACAGACCATTGTCAGTTAGCCAAGAGGTACTTCCTCTCATTACTTGGTTGAGCTTGGGTTGGGCGTCGTCTATATTCCGGACGACTATTACTGCTGCAATTTCGTCTGCGTACCCAACCATGAAGGTGTCATCTGGTATTTCCATTCTCAGGATACCGTCGTATGATGCGTTCCATAAATCAGGCCCTAGAATAGACCATTGAGCGGCACCCCGTGACCTCTTTACTGCATTGACCCACCGTGGTATCGAACAGTAGTTCTTATCTTGTAGGTAGCTGCCCATTATCCGTAAAAGATAGTCTGACACGCGGAAAGCGTTTTCGCCGAGTTAAATGCGTTGTTAACATCCAGTGTTGACAGTAACACTAGCTTCCGTGAATAGAGATTCCCTTCTTGTGTTATAAAGAAAGCTCTCACTAATTGTTCTACAGCGCCGACAGTAGACCGACCCTTCTTGAAGCCATATTGCTTATTTGATAAGTCCTCTGAAGCTTCAATAGCGGCTGTGAGCCGCGGTTTTAGTAGTCATTCTAATAGTTTTTCCGCTGTATCCAGCATACACACAGGTCTATATGCTGATGGAGAATTTGGTTCGCTTTTTTTTTTGTTTATGAGAACCAGCCACTGGGTTTTCCATGCTTTAGGGAAAACTCTTTCCTAGAGACAGTTTTACTTCGATGAAGGTTTCCTTGGAAAACCTTAATCTAATTTGTTTTCTTTTCGGCTTCGTCCAGGGCTTGCCTGAATATTTGGCAAGCCGCTAGCCCAGGTACATGTTTCAGTCTTTTAGTCCTAATTTCTTGTTCCTGGCAGAGAAAACATTTTGGCTGGGCCTGATAATCCTTCTTTAGCGGGCCCTTCTCCCTACATTGGATACATATCCCTAGCTTCTTTCTATCTCTGATGAAGGCCATAGCCAAAAAAAGCGTAGCACCTTGTTACCACAGTTTTTAGCAGGATTTTGCAGTATAGCCATCCTATTTTAATGCGGCCTGTCCTAAGGAGCTCAGAGGCTGTACGATTGCCGATCTCCACGAAGGCCATCCGTTGTTCCCTGGTATTTATTTTGGTGAGTGATATATTCAGCTCTTTAGTGTCCCCCTTTAAATTCTCTCTTAACGGCCTATTTTACCTCACCTTCAGTGGTCAGGCAGTCCAGATCTCTGATCTCGGGAGTGAGTTTCGATACCAAGTTTCGCACCATAGCTGTCTCTCCCAAGGCAGCTCTTAAGGCGTCGCAGAAGTTTGCCTTGTTGCCCGATTTCGCTTCAAATTCTCGCAGGACATCGCCCATTCTGGTGCGTCGTACGAATTTAATTTCCGTGTTCGAATCATCCGGCTTAATACTTTCCTTTCTAGAACATGTGCGTAGGTTTTACCCTCTCTAGATCTGATCAGCAAGGTTTCTAGTTTTATTTCCCTCTTTTCGTTCTCCGCTTTCTTTTTGGTTTTGGAGATATTGACTGGACTATAGTCCACGGTTTTGACTCCTCCCATTCTTTTTTTTCTTTTAATGGCTTGTGGCTCGGTAGGACTGGAAGCGGTCCGTTGTGATTCCTCTCTTTCTTTTTTTCTTTTTACGACATCTGACTCGGCAGAACTGGGGGTGTTCCGTTTGCTTCCGTTCTTTCTAGGTATTCCCGAATTTATTTCTTGCAGTTGCTCCGCATTTTCATTCGCGGCTGCTGAAGAGGTTGCCTGTTCATTTTGTTCGGTTGACCTATTAATATGCCGCTCTGCTGCCATCCAGTTGCATTTCTGTAGAAAGTGATGACATCTATCTCCTCCTCCAATTCATTAATGCCATTCTTAACACCCTTTGAGATGGTTGGTTGTGTGATTTTCGCGGTATTCATTTTAATAATTATATCCTTGCACTTTCGCAGTTCGTTCACTTCTCCTTTCCTCATATTGTTTATATATGATTAATTTTGATGGTAGATATTTAAAATTCAATTAATTTAAAAAATATATATTTTCCTGAAAAATTATATTCACATGAAGTTGACTCTAAAATCAAAGGCACGAACTCTTCAGGTAGATATGACTAAACTACAAAAATACAATTCTATCTTCATACATTAAGTATTAGGCAAGAACGTACTGACCTACCGAATTATATTCACTAAATCAAAAACTCAAGCAAAACTCTCATTTCTGTGTGTTTTATGCACACACAAATAAGAGAAGGAGAAGTTTGTCTGTATTAAAATCAATAAGATTCTTTCGGCTTTTTATAGACAACATATATTAACAATAATGGCATTCCATAAAAAGCCGAAAGAATCTTATTGATTTTAATACAGACAAACTTCTCTTTCTCTTATTTGTGTGGGCATAAAACATACAGAAATAAGGGGTTTCCTTAATTTTTTGATTTAGCGAATATAATTCGCTAGGTCAGTACGTTGTTGCCTCATACTTAATGTATGAAATAAGAATTGTATTTTGTAGTTTGGTCGTAGCTACCTGGAGAGTACACCGAAGTTTTGTTGTTTCTTGTGCGGGATGGTCCGCAACTTCATTGAACAAAAGTTTGGCGTACTTTACACGCTAACAAACAAACAAATAATAAACAATATACTGTATCCTAAAAGTTTTTCAATTTTCACTCAACAAATTTTTACTGATGGACTTTTCAATGTCGACTCAAATAAAATGTAAAAACAAAATTTAAAAGTTGAAAATTATTTGTAAAAAAATTCGAAGAGGAATTTAATACTTATTGCATTAGTTCATACGAGTTGCCCGGACCATGCTCATGCTGAGATGTCTACAATTTCGGAAAATTCTTTGAGTGACAGTAAAACTGCTCTAACTTTTGATATATTCTAGTTTGGCGCCTAATCATACCCAGCCAAATTACAATAGTATTCCAAAATTTAAATAATTTTTATTATTACTCAAACAACTTTCCGAAATTGTGGAAATCTCAGAGATTTCAGAACATATGCTTGAATAAGTTAGTTTTTCTAATCTAAATACAACCCACTGCGACCTTATCGATGGGTCCTCTACTAGCTAACTACAATATATCAAAACTTAGAACGTTTTATTATCACTCAAAGAATTTTCCGAGATTATGAAAATCTGGCAGATTTTCGAACGTATGCATGAGATCGGAGCGAAGTGTACATCAAAATAACAAAATATACACTCTGTGTTAAAAGTATTCCAATTGTCACTCAACAAATTTTCATTGGTTGACTACAAAATGAATTCTTTGAGTCGAAATTGAAAAAATCTATATTTTTTTTCGCCACCAGTAAAAATTTGTTGAGTGAAAATTCGAATACTTTTAGGACACAGTGTGTATATTTTGTTATTTTGGCATAAACTTCACTCCAATCAGTAAGCTGCTCTGCAGGCTCTGCATGTCTATATTTAAATCTTTATTATCTCGTGCCATTTTTCAAAGGTACGAAAAGGTCGCATGAAGCGCACGTTAACACATACCGGGAAGATAAAAAAAAGTCTGAAATCAGTACAGACTATCGATCATATTCTGAGAATTCATCTTTAACTCAAAAATAAAATTCAAGAGCGTTATTTTAAACGTACTTGCATATACATACATATATATACTTTTATTAAAAGATTCCCCGTTATATTATACCAATCGTAATGGTAACTGAAGAGTTAAATAGTTCTTGCAATTTTACCGAAGAGGGCTACCCCCTAGGACCTTGCTCCTATTGAATTTATGAAATTTGCTCCAATTGTCTGATGCATGATGATCACGTTGTTCGGCCGATGATTGTAGAGTTACCTAGAATAAAAATAAAGATTACGTAACGGTATATAAAAGTTGAATATTTTTTAAGCTTAATACCACAACCCAAAACAATAAAATACACAAAACTAGTAAATAATTCATTTTGATTGATAATTTTAGAACGATTTCAATTTCCAGTTTACAGATTTATTTGCAACTTGTACAAAATTGATCAAATAACGCGCTTTATATAGGTTTAAGTTATTCCGCGATAACGATCGATATATTCCGATAAAATATTTTATATCCATGGTGCATAAAATATTTTATAGTAACATAAACGTGTATGTGAGTAAAATTTTTCAACTGTAAACAAATTAATATATAAATTGGAATGGAATGCAACTATTAACGACTTTGAACAACAGGGTATTTCCAAATAGTAATTTAATTTCTAATTGGAAGTTTTATCAATCGCGACACTGATCATCTAACTCTTCGGAGCAGGGCCGTTTTCTAAATTTTTGCATTTTTCTTAAAAATTCAAATTTTCAATGTGGTCGTTCTCTAAAACTACTTAACAGATTTTAATGATTGATGGTTCATATAAAAGAAAATAGAATCTTCTTTTATAAATGATATCATTTTTATTTTTTATAAAATTTTTCTTGAAGAAAACTGGTGTTTTTCTAAAAATTGTCATGTTTGGTGACCAAAGGGGTCACCAATTTTAAAAACAAACAACAAAATAAAAAAATGGGTTTTATTCCGTTTTCAAAATATGATTTTTTGAATACATAGTGGGGTGAAATATTTGAGGGCAGCAAAGAACGCTTCGCTGCGGAGATCTCTTACAAGTTCTATACCTATATGACCGAACTTTTTGCTGAGACATACAAACAAACATATGTATGCTTTATAGGTCTTCTGTCCTCGTTCCTCGGATAAATGGATAAGCAATGGCCAACTTTCAGCAATGGTCGAACAAGTTCTGACCGGTAACCCGGCAGACTACCCATTAATTGGGTCCCACATGTAGCTTTATGTCGACGGAACTCATCTATATATTAGCTTACGAATCAGATAGGACATAGTAAAACTCCAAACTCATCAATAAATTGACTTAATGATTTTAGGCTCGTTGCTTTTTTGAACCTGCAATGAATTTTAAACAATATTCTATTATTCCTTGAAGTTTGTGGAAGAACGAACATCTTTAAATTAAAGAACCAAATATGTTAGGTTCCATGGTTGCTATATCGTAAGCAGTTAGGCCTGGTCCACCATAACTGATTGAATTTGATTTCTTGTGGATGTACTCCTCGTGAAGCAATTTCTACGGGATTTTGTGAGGTTAGAACGTGTCTCCAGAGTTTTCGTTCAGCCAGTCGGGTACAATTGTTGAATTTGTTCACAAAAACACCTTTTCTATATTGGTATTCGTTTCCCTTTTACTACCACTCTTCCTGTTTAATTGGAGCACCTTTGTTTTGGCCGACATCAAACTTGTGTATATTTCTCCCGTCTCAAAGTTACCTTGTAGTAAATCACTGCAGCGAAAGCAAGCTGATAGTTGTTTGTACGAACCGTGAAATTAAAATTTCTTCTAACATTGGACTTGATGTTCGTAATTGCCCCCATTCGAGCGCCCTGATTCAACTTTAAAATCCATAGTTGCTGGATGAACATTTTAATTTTGATGCTGACCGGATCCAACACAAGGGGTCAAATAACTTTCCCGCTTTCGATAGTATCGTTCTTTTAGTAACCTATGAATTTTCTGGTAATGCAACTCGAAATTTGGATATATCGTCTGTGAGGTCGTACTCTATATTACCTTGTCCTTAATTGTAACATCGATTGCTTTGATATATTGTGCCTGATCCTCAGGTGGGATGACTTTTATAACATCAGGTGAATTAGACACCCATTTCTTGAGGGTAAAACGTCGATGTCTTCAAATTTTTTTCTGCGATTGTATCTCCAGTAGATACGTCTTTGCAACTTGCTTCAGGGCCCCCATAGTTAAATATGGAGCTGAATTTAAAGTATCACATGGGAGATGATGGTGTGTTTCTCCAGACAATTTTTTGAAACTGAGTGTCGTGCGTTCATGGGTTTGTATTTGTCTTTTTTTCAATGTCGACAGAAAAAATTATCCGATATTATCGGATTTTCAAAATTATTGCATAGAGTGTAGATTGTCGAATACAACGAGAAGCTTCGTCATCATCTTTGGCCATCGTATTTGTTATTTCTTTCATATTATGATTCAAGGTGAGTAAGCTGGCTTTGAACGGCAATCGCACTTGGCACCGTCTATCTAAACTTTTCGGTACGTATTCTTAAAATTTTCCTCACCCAATTTTTCTTCAGATATTGTTGGCCTTGGTGTTGGCTTACTTGACGGAGCGGAATCCAGAGTCTAGTACATCACGATGTCTCCTGTGCCCGCATATAACCTTAGATTCAACGTACAATTTGTAAACCATTAAATAGATCGGCGATATTGATCTCGATCTTCTCCATTAGGTCCCATGGCCTTCCTCGCAACACCTCATCCGAAGTGTCCATTAATCGTTTGATGTTCTGACAGCTTGCTTGATTAATTGTTGGTTGATCTAGAAATGTCCGTATTAAAGCGTTCATGGTATGTCGTTAGTCGTAGTTGGCTTCGGTGATACTGAAGTGTCTTACAATAAATGCAAATTATTCCAATTAAAAATAGGCTAAATAATTTTCATATATTTTCTATCGTAGATTGACGCCCGTGTTAACCCTTTGGTGGTCGGCTGTGGCAGAACACTGCTTCCAAATCCTAGTAATATAAAATTTCAGGGATTGTAGTAATGATTCGCTGCTATGAAAGTAGCCTTTCCCTTTTCGAATTAACTTTGGCTCGCAAGAACAATAGTTATTGAAATCCTGTCAAAAATTAACAACAAGTTTGTTCAAAACCACTTTTCTCAACGTTTTGAAACCGAAAAAGGAAAAAAAATGTCCGTCCATCTGTCTGGCTGTCTGTACCCACGGTATTTCGAGGATTTTCGCCAATAGATTTCTATGATCAAGGTGGAAAATTGAAAAGCTTGAACGGTGATACGGTGAACTGTGATACCGGTTGACCCAAAACTACGTGAATATTACCACGTGGCTTTCGATCCACGTTGACCGGTTTTTATATATGTTGGTTTGAGGATTGAGTTGGGCGTTGAGTTGGACATGAAAACTTATTTCAAATCCTACAATGTACGAGTAGACTCCAATGCATCATCTAAAACTAGTACGCCCGCATAATTAAGAAATGAATTACGTATCATAACTACGCATTTACCACAAGCCACAGCCATTCCTGAAACACCAACTGGGGGAGTCAATCAGTTATATAATCTAATAAGAGTCAAAATGAGAGTGACTATACCGAGAACATCATATTTTGTGTCAATCTTCTCTTGCGTTGCCAGGTACGGAAAAATTCCAGTTATTTCGGATAATTTTGATTCACCTAACTCACCAAACTAAACCCATCAGTATTCAACCAAATTCAGTATATCTGTTAGCTATTAATTCGAATATTCCACATGTATAGTGACAAACCCTATTAAACCGTTATTACTATAAACTAAATTCCACGTTACGTCACTTATACATAACTTCCAAATTCTGCAACACTCCGGCAAGGGAAACTTCTGAACAATCAACTCACATTACAGCAGATTTTCAAAATATGTAGTCGAAATTAGCGACAAAGAGAATTAAAGCATTGATCAACGCAGAATAGGGAATTATACAGTCAATTTTTATTCTAATTCATACCAGTCATTCACAGATGGCAATAGGTTCAGTAAGTAATGATGTGCCTGACTTTTCATTTTTCTAAAGTGTAACTTTTCGAACCTTTTCGAAGCATATTCCATGAAATTTCGTTTATGTGTTTAACTTTGGTCTAAAAAGACCAAAGTATTGAAATCCTGTTAAAAATGACCAAAAATTTGGTTATCCAGAACCACTTTTCTCGACGACTGAAAAAGCAAAAAAAAAAAATATCCGTCCGTCTATGGATGTCTATGGATGTCTGGGTGCCTGTACTCATGGTATCTAGAGAATGGCTTGTCCGATTTGGAATTTTATTTCGATAATCTGTTTCTATGGTCAAGGCGGATATTTAAAAAGCTTTTGAAACTTGTACATCAAGAGGGTCGGGAACGCATACTAATTGACCCAAAACACCTGGTTATATAAATAATTACCAATTTTATGTATATATGCTGATTTGAAAATTGAGTAGGGCATTGAGTTTGGGGCTGAGATGGAGGTTAAGTTAGGGGTCAATTTGCGGGTTGAGTTGAAGTTGATTTGGAGTTGAATTGGGGTTGGATTATAATATAGTGAGAAGTTGACCATATTTTATATATGCTGGTTTCAGGATTGAGTTTTGCGTAGAATTTGCTGTTTAGTTGGGTTCCGTTTGCGGGTTCATTTCAGCTGCAACTAATCTTGCTTTGTAACTTTCCGCTGGTTCATGCCTAATTATTACTTTTTAAAACTTTACTGTTCGTTGGACGTTCTACTTCTTCCCATACTCCTAAATCCCTCATGTTTTTAAGTTCAGCCTCCATGGCGGTTAACCATTCTTCCTTGTCCGACAATTTCATTACATCTTCATATGTTCTCGGTTCTGATTCACTAATGTAATCAAATATCGTCATTCGAATTATCGTTATTTTGTTCTTCATTGAATGTCTTTCGGATGACTCAGGTTTATCTGTATTTGATAAGATATATTGTAATACATTATGGTTAGTTTGGGTTGTAGTCGTATTATTGCTCGTAGCTAATATTCCTTGACTTGACTCGTCGAACTTAACATCCAGTGTTTCGTGTATCCTTTTCTGTTGTTCGTCACATATTCTGTAAGCTTTTCTCTCCTGTAAATAACTCACTAAAATTCCTCTTTTAGCTCGTGGTTCTAATTTTGTGATGTTTGGTCTGTTAACTTTATAGTCTGTTAAGTTTATAGTTTTTTTTGGTGTTATGTTATGGACGTAACATGCTGTCGATACTGCTTCTCCCCAAAATTATATCGGTAGATTTTCGTCTATCAGCAAGTATCTCGTTTTGTCCAACAGTGTTCTATTAGCTCTTTCAGCTATACGGCCCTTCTTCTTGAAGTATGCTTCCATTTTTGAATTTATGAATTTTGATCCATTGTCTGATCTGATTATTTTAACATTCGTACTTAATTTATTTTTTCTTCGCTCGATTATTTCATGTAGTTTCTGGTAAGTTTCGTCTTTGCTTTCTAAGAGTTCGATTCGAAGTATCTTCTAGAATATTGGTCCACAACTTTTAATATGTATCGCTTATTTCCTAATGTGGCTGTTGACATAGGTCCACATAAGTTAATAGATAATCTATCTAAATGTTGAGAAACTCTCTATTCATAAATTTGTGCATAAGTTGTTCGACTCATCTTTTCCATAGCACATGAACTGCACAGATCTATTTCACCCTTTAACGTGAATAAGCCTCTGACGATTTTCGTCACTTCTAATTCTTTTAAATAACTGTCATTTATATGACCTAACCTTTTGTGCTAAAGTTCGTAAGAACGTTCATCGCCCTTGAAACAAGCTTCTTGGAATGATGTTATACTGTTCGTTTTGTTATAAGATAGTTTGATTTTGAACATATTTTCACTAAAACTTCCGCTGCATATTAAAGTGCCGTCTTCTGTGTAAATATGAGCTCCTTCCGTGTAAAAAGTAACTGTGTTTCCCTTTTGAACTAGGCTTGGTATGGATAATAGATTTCCTTTTAACTTCGGTACATGTAATACATTTTCTAGCCGTAAATTGTTTGGTGTTGAATTTTCTGTTGCCCGAATGCGGGCTATTGAAACTGCCTCTATGGTTCTTCCTGTTTCAGCGACATTTATAATTATTTCCATCCATTTATTTGTTGAGGTTATGTGAGATGTACAAGCAGATCTAGATACCATATTTGATTTTCTGTAGACTCAGTATTGTTAATAGCGGGAGCAAATTCACCATCACCCTTGCGTTATGATTCTTCAACTGTATTTACTTGTTCCCTTTTATATGTCTTTTGTTGATTATTTTACGTATAACGTGGTTTGGAACTGTTAAGTTCTGCTTTTTGATTATTAGGTTTATTTTAAACCAACAATTTTTCTGTAAATGTCCTTGTTTATGACGAACAAAGCAAGATCTTTGATTACCACGCTTGTAATTAGTTCTGTATACATTCATTTCTGTTGTACTACGTTGCTGTGTTTTGCTTCGAACGATATCAAAGCTTGTCGCATTTCGGTGAACGTTAGTCCTCGAATTATTGTTAACGGTGTTGTTACGATGTCATATTTTGCTGGCAGCCCTTCTAAAATATACCGCACTAATTCTCTGTCCGAAACTGATTTTTCTAACCCCAAAAGTTGTTTGGAAATTTTCTGTGCACGGGTGAGATAATTTTCGATGTCTTAATTTGTTTTGATTTTTATTGTCTTCTACAGCACCTTGAAAACGGTTTTTTATGAATTCCCAGATTGTTTTAGCATTTTGATTCCCTTGAATGATAACACCTGGTCTGGTGCTAGACTTAAAATAATTAAGATTAATGCTTCTTTTTTTTTTTTGTTCCAACTGCTGTAAATTTCTTTGCTGGCCGGATTATTTTCTACGATTGTTGATTCTTAATTTAATATCGTTTCTTCAAAACATAATTTAGCATCCTGTTAAAAATTCGACTTAAATACAATAAAAGTTCACGATGTTTTATATTATTATGTATTTGGTTTATATATTTAATTTTACACGTTTTTGTCTTTTCTTTACTTAGCACCGGAAATCTTCTAATAAAAACCAATTTGACATTTTAGCATGAAGTTGCATTCAATATAAGGTAAGTCCCAATAAACCATATAATGTCAGTACATTAATTCTGGAAACCACCAACATAATAGTGATGGTGGCAATGATGCTGATGGTAAAAGTGACGGTGATATTGATGGAGATCGTGATGGTGATGATGGTGTGATGGTATGATGGTTGATAGTATGATGGTACAATGGTATAATGGTATGTTGATATGATGGTATGATGGAATAATGGCATGATTGTATGATAGAATGATATTATGATGGTATGACGGAACGGTGTATCGTGGTTCGATGGTATATATGATGGTATGATGGTGTGATGTTATGATGGTATAGTGGTATGATGGAATGGTGTGGTGGTATGGTTGTTTGATGGTATGCTGATATGATGGTTGATAGTATGATGGTATGATGGTATAATGGTATGATGGTATGACGGTATGATGGTATGCTGGTATGATGGTATGATGGTAAGTTGATATGATGGGATGATGGAATGATGGCATGATTGTATGATAGAATGATATTAGGATGGTATGACGGAACGGTGTATCGTGGTTAGATGGTATGATGGTGTGATGTTATGATGGTATAGTGGTACGATGGAATAGTGTAGTGGTATGGTGATTTGATGGTATGCTGGTATGATGGTATAATGGTATAATGGTATGACGGTATGATGTTATGCTGGTATGATGGTATGATGGTAATGTTGGTATGATGGTACGATGGTATATATGACGGTTTGATATGGTGAGATGTTATGATGTTATAGTGGTATGATGGAATGGTGAAGAGTGGTATGATGGTTTGACGGTATGACAGTACACATGATATTACTTATGATGGTATGACGGTATATATTCTAGAATGATAGAGGAATAAGACGGTTTAAAGGTATGCCGGTTAGATGGTAGATGATATCATGGCCTGGTACAATGGTACGATGTTGCGATGATTGTATAGTATGATGGTATAAAGGTAAGGTGGATTGATGATAAGATATACCATCTATGCACAAATCACTTATAATAGATTACGCCTTCGTGGATTTCGTTTTCGTAGTTTACTGCGCATTACGTCAACTGAGAGTTGCTAGTAAGATATTGCAAAGGAAATGTATGAAAAATAAGGAATTTGTCTAATAAATGTATAATATATGGATGTATTATGTTTGAATATGGATATACACTCCCGAGCAACTGAATCGACTAAAACCTTAAGCGCTCACATAAGGGCGATTTTTGTTAGAACGGTCAAACCGATTTTCATAAGACATTATTTTTTTGAAAGCCTGATATTTTTGCTTTAAAATGACACTATTTTTATGAAAATTGGTTTAGTACTTTTTTTTGTAATAAATTTTGAATGAAAACGCAACCAAAATTGATGATTAAGCAAAAAACATTGGGGGTGTTTAAAATTAAATTACAACAAAAAACTCAAGCAAAACAAAAATAATTTTATTGGGTAATAATAAGTATGGCCCCCCTTGCGTCTACAACGGTTCGCATGCGGTTCCCCATTGGCCTTATTAAGGTTTTGACAAATACTTGGGGGATCGCATCCCACTCCTCCTCTAACGCAATCTTCAGGTCACTGATGTTAGATGGTACCGGATTTCTAGCTCGGACCCTCCGTTTTAGTTCGTCCCATAAATGCTCAATTGGATTCATGTCTGGACTGAGTGCTGGCCCCCTCAACGTCTCGAGTCCGACCTCATCCAAGAACTGTCGAGTGGTTCGAGCGAGTTCAATATGAAATCTTCCCCTATATATCCTGCATAGGGCACTACATGATCCAAGAGAATGCCCTCGATATATTGTTCAGCGGTCAGACCTTCTTCACGGCCTCCACCAGGTACGAAAACAAGATCTGTTTTTTCCTCAAACGATATGCCAGCCCACACCATACACGAACCGCCGCCATATGAGACTGTTTCAGCAAAACAGCACTGCGAAAATCGCTCTCCTGGACGCCGGTAGACCCGGTCTCTCATATCACTACCATGGAGACATATTCTGCACTCGTCCGGACACGGACGTCCATTGCTTTCGATCCATGCTTTTAATAATCTCTTATTTGTTAGAAAAGAATGAAAACTATATGGCCAATTATTTATATTGTTATTACAACAATTAAATACGGTGCACCACGTTATTTATTTTATTTAATTTAATTTTTGGATTCAATTACATATATACAAAAATATTGTGAAAACAAATTGTTCACTCTCATTTGACGTCATTATTTTATACCGTTTATTTTATGATCCAAATAGGCAAAGTGCGCAAGGCGTAATCTATTATTAGTGATTTGTGCCATCTATGTATATCATGGTATGATGGTGTGATGGTTCGACGTTACTATGGTACGATATTACGATTGTATGATGGTTTAATAATGTAGTATCATGGTGGTATGGAATAACGGTATGATGGATTGATTGTTTAAGGTTATGACGGTACGTATGCTAATGTGATTGTGCGATTGGTCCGAGCTAAGTTGAGTTGAAGTTGAGTTAGGCTTTGGTTAGCTAGTATTGGGTTAAGTGAGTTGTTCGGCTGGGGAATTATTTAAGGGTTGATTTGGGGTTCGGTTAAAATTGATTTGAAAATTGATTAGGGGTTAATTTCGTGATTGAATTGAGGGTTGGGTTGGCGGTTAATTTGATGATTGCCTTTAGGATTGAGTTGGAGGTTAAGTTGAAAATTGAGTAGGAGATTGAGCTAATTTTCAAAGCCAAAGTTCTGATCACCTCATCAGGCTTTATTTAGCTCGTTATATTACAGTATTTAAATCTCTTACCATATTTATCCATTTTTCGAAAAATGATTTCGAGCAGCGCTCATTGAAGTTGATTCAGAAAATGACAAAAATATGCCCTATCGAGAATTCCAAAATTCGCGGTTTCCGGATTCGTTTTCGGAAATCTTAAATTCAACTAAATAATGTTAAATTTAAATGTTGTCTCATTGTTTATTGGGCAAGGTAAATTCTTATGTTGGAATTACTGTTTATGAAAACAGGTATTGGTGTTAGATTTCGTTAATTTGAACTCAACGAAAGTATATAGTAGGATTGAATCAAGTTGAAAATAAAAATGACGATCTCTAGTGTTTTAGTCGGAAACCAACTGTTATCGTATTCATTATCACCTAAAACTAATTACAAATAAATTAAAACACAAAAAATTATTTAGAAAAAAAACGTAAACAACGAAACAATCGCAATAAAAACCTTTTTTGTACTAAGCGGCATCAAAATTTCTACTCAACCTAACTATATTTCATGGAAACAATGGCCGCCATTTTGAAATTAATGAAAATCTAATTTCAACTCATCCTAATCCCAATCCCATTCAAGGATACAAAGGTAATAGAATCTAACTCAAGCGAACCAGATTCATTGAGTTTATTTGGATTTAACGAAACTCTACCCGAATTTGCAAGAAAACATGGTACGTGGCGTTTGGATCTATTTAAATGTACCGGGTTGCGGGTTCAAATCTCGATAGGAGTGAGATGACAAAGAAGTGCTTTATTGGTCTTCCGATTCTAAATATTGGAATTTTTCGGTATTTCCAATCTATAAAATGTTTAACTTACTGGTATTGGTGACCGGGATGAAAAATATCTGATCTGTGATTGTAAAGGCAACAGGCACATGAACTTTAGAAGAAGTAAATACTGATGGGAGCAAGTGGTTGCCATATAAGTGTGTGACAGGTGGCCGCTTATGGGTGATTATGAAAGTTACTAAAGTTAAACTGAAGCACACTGAATATGTAGAAGTCACAGTCGATGCGGGTGACTTCCTTGCTCTTGCTTATTCTGTTTGCTCTCTTTCGACATCAACGTGGCCAGATTGTAGACATCCCTATTAGAGATCATATGAATATGTATTTAAAAAAAATTCGAAAAAACATTTGTTCTGAGTTATGCACGTTACATCAGTTGCGCTCTTATTATCAATCATAATGATGGAACATCTGGATTCAGCACTCATTAACATTAGCGAAAGAAAAATCAACTCTTGTGCTGCAAATTTAAATTCTAATGCATAATCCAAACACTCTTTCTATAAATGACAACTAAATTGGTAGTCTAGCAAGGAAGCTTTTCGTTATCAGTCTAGTGGTGTGTGGTGAAAAGCGTAATGTAGTTTTGAAATGAAAAGTTGAAAATTTAGCCCAAAAAAATCGACCTGAGGCACCCACAGCATTAGATATTCAAATTTGATCCCCAAACTGGCCCGAAGTCCTAATCGAAAACGAGATGCAAATAAAAGCTTTCTATTAAACAGACTAGCCCACACACGAGCGCACCTTTTGTAAATACAAAAATGTCATTCGTTTCGTTGCCATTCAAAAAATCAAACCAAAAATATCAATTTCCCAAATATGTACCAATAAATTGTCATTATTCTTGTAACCTTTCAACATCAAATCATTCAACTTGTTATCACGATCGAATGATCTCGCAAAATGTATATTGATTTGTATATCGTATATTTATTTGTACACGATTTGGTGGTCCAATTTATTACCATTTCCAATTAAATCGAAATAACTCTGTGTTTGTAATTCGTCGTTCATTTCGTATATGCCGATCGATTTTACAATTGAACAATCAACGAATAAATCCTTCTCGATTTTATAGAAAACAAATACAAAAAAAAAAACATCTGTTCTATATCGTACACAACACTGTGTATTTATACGATCGTGATCAAAATATTTTCGATCGCGCTTTTCATTTCATCAATATGTACATTACATTTAGAGAGACAGAGAGTTAAAACCGTTGTATTGGATTAAATCTGGTGATCGTTAACCTTCAACTCTAAGTTGTTTAGGTTTTTTTTAACATAAAATTGCCATATATTTGCATACAATTTGGATTATAATCGATGTTGATCAACATTGTTTTGTAAAAATATTGTTTAGGTATGAAAAATTGAGTGCCTTGAATACATATAGTTTGTAAGTACTCGAACAGGTGGCGTAGTATTACAAAAATAAAACCGCAGCATAACGTATAATTTTTAAACGATCATACATAATACACACACAAAACTAATTGATCAATTTAACCTTTTTTTATTCAAGAAAATTATAAATGAAAATTCGAGAAAACCAAAACCAAAATGTGACAATCGAAAACAAAAGCAACATTGTATATTTTTAATACACGTATCACACGATCATGAACGCTATAATATGGCAATACTAAAATTGTTGATAGAGCGCATGTTGCGTTTGGGTTTGGAATGGAAGTTATTATTTTTTTTTTTGTTCTTTTGAGACATCTGCCTTTCTTTTATTTCTTTTGTACAAATACAAATTTTCTTAATTAAAATTTAATTAAATAATTATATCGAATCGTTTTTTTTTTTTCTTTTTTGTTATTTTATTTCTGCTTTATGGAATCAAATATCACCTTCGTCATTCGTCTTTTTATGTTTTGTAAGAAATAAAAAATACCTTTTGAGAAGTGTTTTTATTGCTAATAATTATTTCGCTTTAATTTGGCTATATGTAGCTCGTTTTCGATTAAGGAAGTAATTAATGGAAATAATTGTTGTAGTTAGGAAAATTCGAAGTGTGAGGTTGCCGCTCAAATTAAATTTTTATTGGTCATAATTTTTAAACAAATTGCTTCCTTTTATGTATATAGGTGTAGCTGGCTAATTTTCTATATGCGGGTAATGGATTATAACATCTTTTGAAATTCTTCTTGAACATATTTCAGAAGTCACCTTGACCCTTTATGGCTTGTTTTGTTGTTCCATTACTTTCTTGATTGATTCGGGTTAGCTGGCTGCGTCCCGAATCTTCAGTTTCGAAAATTTCCTCGATAAAATTCAACCCTCACCACAGTTTGTTCAACCTATCCAGGGCCGGCCTTCTCCGTGAACTAAATTGTGAAGGTAGACAATGGACTTTAACAAAGGTGTAAACATTTTTGTAATCCAAGTAACTCGGACACTTACAAAAAACTCTAATACTAAATGTTTACTGCACTTGCCGAATTGGCGGTTTATCTTCGTCTTAAAGTTAGGTACAAACAATCCCTTTCTTTAAAGAATTTTTTTCAGAATCTTTCACTTGTTCATACTTGCTGCTATGAATCCATTCTTTGTTAGATCGCTGATGACTTCAACATGGATGCCTTTGTGCTGAAACATATGAATTTCAGCTGCAGCAGCTTTCAGTGCATACAGTTCAACCCAACGGGAAGCTGTATCCCCCACAATGAACACCCAACGATAACCCTCTTCACTTTCCCCCAATGGACCAAATAAGTCGATCGAAATCACCTCAAATCTCTGATTCATCACGGGGGTTCTCAGAAGTCCAGCTGGTTTTAAATTCGTCGGTTTATATCGCTGGAATCCGGGGCAATCATTTATATATGAAGCGATATAGGTTCGCATCCCCTCCAATAATATTTGTCTGATATTTTCTTGTAAGTTCGGTCCATTTCATAGTGACCGGCTGTCGGATCATCATGGAAAGCCTTCATAACCTCTGAACGATTAGCTACCGGGATCACCAACTGCGGGTCCTCCGACTCCGACTCAGGTGGATACCGATACAGTATCCCCATGGACATGAGATAACCTCGGTCCATCCAATTCCTCAGATCGGGATTACGACTGTTTCGAAACACTCAATGATCTTACTAATCTTCGGATCGTTCAACTGATTTCGACGAAGGTTAGAAGGACTACCGGACCAAAGATCGACCTGTATTGAACATATTCGACACTCCTCGGTCAGTTGGTTCTGGTACGTATTCAATGGTAACATTGAATCCTTGAATGAACAACGCCCATCTCGCCAGGCGGCCCGTCAAAAACCCTTGGAATTACTTAAGACCCCATGCTAAAGCTTCCCTTTCCGTGGTGGAATAATTTTGTTCGGCCGAAGTTAATAAATGATTCGCATCGGTCCTAAGTACATATGGTTTCGACGGATCAGCTTGTTGTAAAATGGATGATTAATTAGAACCTCCTTGAGATCATCAAATGCTCGCTGTTGGTCATCGGACCAGCTCAACTTGACATTTTTCTTGGGGAGATCACTCAATACTTTGGATCGAGTGGCAAAATTTGGAACAAACTTCCTGTACCAACACCTTTGTGAAGTTGGCCCAAATTTGTATCCCAAAAAATAAAATTTTTAACGCTGGCTATACCTTATATATAAAGGATACTTTAATATATTTATATAGCAATCAGTAAGATACAAAATTTACTGTCGCGATAGAAATTTGTTATATGTATAAAAATTTTCATTTTCTTCTTTGCTTTCCAATAATATGTATTCAAAATACAAAATTACACGAGAAAGCTAAGCTGCTATAACATATTATCGAATTTTATAAATTTCCGTAATAATTGTATTTCAAATGATATCCAAAAAATGTTTTGTACCAAAGAAAACAAAAAAAAGTTCTGACAGCTAAAAAACTCATTAAATAGTTATATTTTTTAATATCAGCCTAAAAACAACGCTGTCAAAATAAAAATAGAGTTTAAATTAATTCCAACACTGTAGTTTGATTTAAATTAAAGTAATATTAACACGTTTAATTCTATATGAGCAATTATTTAAATAATTTAATTTATTATGCATTTATTACCAAAATCAAATAAATATTACTGATTTTTCTAAATTAAAATTTCGAATCTCAAGATTTGGGAATAAACATAAATATGTATAATAATTCTAAATGTGGTTTTCAATTAGATCTATTCTCTATCTTTATCATTGCAATGTCTCAGCCGGATGTGATGGGGACCTCATAGCCATAACGGCCATACAACCACTTCAAATATTTATTTATTTTTTCATACAAAAAATCTCATGTAACTCAAAATGTTAGGGGTTGGTCATCATTCTAAGTATGATTTTCAATTAGATCTGATCTCTATCTATATCCTTACAATGTCTCAGCCGGATGTGATGGGGACCTCATAGCCATAACGGCCATACAACCACTTCAAATATTTATATATTTTTTCATACAAAAAATCTCATGTAACTCAAAATGTTAGGGATTGGTCATCATTCTAAGTATGATTTTCAATTAGATCTGATCTCTATCTATATCCTTACAATGTCTCAGCCGGATGTGATGGGGACCTCATAGCCATAACGGCCATACAACCACTTCAAATATTTATTTATTTTTTCATACAAAAAATCTCATGTAACTCAAAATGTTAGGGGTTGGTCATCATTCTAAGTATGATTTTCAATTAGATCTGATCTCTATCTATATCCTTACAATGTCTCAGCCGGATGTGATGGGGATCTCATAGCCATAACGGCCATACAACCACTTCAAATATTTATTTATTTTTTCATACAAAAAATCTCATGTAACTCAAAATGTTAGGGGTTGGTCATCATTCTAAGTATGATTTTCAATTAGATCTGATCTCTATCTATATCCTTGCAATGTCTCAGCCGGATGTGATGGGGACCTCATAGCCATAACGGCCATACAACCACTTCAAATATTTATATATTTTTTCATACAAAAAATCTTATGTAACTCAAAATGTTAGGGATTGGTCATCATTCTAAGTATGATTTTCAATTAGATCTGATCTCTATCTATATCCTTACAATGTCTCAGCCGGATGTGATGGGGACCTCATAGCCATAACGGCCATACAACCACTTCAAATATTTATTTATTTTTTCATACAAAAAATCTCATGTAACTCAAAATGTTAGGGGTTGGTCATCATTCTAAGTATGATTTTCAATTAGATCTGATCTCTATCTATATCCTTACAATGTCTCAGCCGGATGTGATGGGGACCTCATAGCCATAACGGCCATACAACCACTTCAAATATTTATATATTTTTTCAAAAATCTCCTAACGGCTGGATATATTATATTTTATGCTACCTTCGGGTTTACAGCCTTGAAAATAAAACTTTCTCTTTTACGACGACGTTTCGATATATATTATATCTTCTTCAGGTCTGTATACATACATACATAAAACAACCACAAAAATATTTTTTAATAAGACAATTTATAGAAAATTTCATGCAATGCTTAATTTTGAACCTACCGTTAAATGATAATTTTCCCCCCAAATATTCCAAAAAGCAAAATGTCACACAAACACTTCAGATTGTATTACTTTATATAAAGTATGTATATAGTTATATAAAAATAAATCCGTAATTGTTTGTGTATATCTTCCAAAATATTTTCGTAGAATCAAAACATTCAAATAATTTTTGTCCGAAACTTTTTTTAGGCTAACTACATTCGAAATATTAGTTTGGTTAGTGGATTATAGAATTTAGAGTTATGGATTTTCACATACTAATTTGGAAATTGTGTTAATAATACCAGAATAAACTGTGCTGAGGTCATCCGTGTCAGTTTTCTTGTTCACCAAAGTTTCCTGCTTGCCGACAATATGAGCCATTTCCAAAAACAAACGGTTCTTATAAAATTTTTCATATTCAAGAATTTTCGCTTGATTCAAATTAAATTTGTGCCCCGTAATATGGGAATGTTGGCACAGTGTGGTGGCTAGAGGATTCCTTATTGGTACCTTACAGTCAGATTTATGTTGACTTAGTCGATTCTTCAACAGTTGTTTCGTAGTTCCCACATACTTAAGACCACAGGCGCCACACGGAACCAAATACACTACGTTAGATCGGAGTAACTCCGGTGTGCTATCTTTCAATTGACTGAAAATCTTTTTCCTCAGTGGATTAGCTGCCGAAAGAGTAATTTTGCAATTTATGTTTTCATTACGCAACACTTTAGCAATATGCTCACTAAGGCCTAAATACCCAAATTATTTGATTAGTAAATTGATTAATCGGTTTAACCAAATTAACCGTAATAATAATACACATTCGGCTGAGACGTTGCAATGAAAAAGACAGAGATCAGACCTAACTGAAAATCATACTTAGAATGATGACGAAACCCCCAAAATCTTAAGTTCATGAGATATTTAGTATGAAAATATGAATAAATATTTGAAGTGGTTGTATGGGCTATTATGGCTATGAGGTCCACATCACATTCGGCTGAGACGTTGCAATGATAAAGACAGAGATCAGACCTAACTGAAAATCATACTTAGAATGATGATCAACCCCCAAAATCTTAAGTTCATGAGATTTTTAGTATGAAAAAATGAATAAATATTTGAAGTGGTTGTATGGACCATTATGGCTATGAGGTCCCCATCACATTCGGCTGAGACGTTGCAATGATAAAGACAGAGATCAGACCTAACTGAAAATAATACTTAGAATGATGACCAAACCCCCAAAATCTTAAGTTCATGAGATTTTTAGTATGAAAAAATGAATAAATATTTGAAGTGGTTGTATGGGCCATTATGGCTATGAGGTCCCCATCACACCCGGCTGGGACGTTGCAATGATAAAGACAGAGATCAGACCTAACTGAAAATCATACTTAGAATGATGACCAACCCCCAAAATCTTAAGTTCATGAGATTTTTAGTATGAAAAAATGAATAAATATTTGAAGTGGTTGTATGGGCCATTATGGCTATGAGGTCCCCATCACATTCGGCTGAGACGTTGCAATGATAAAGACAGAGATCAGACCTAACTGAAAATCATACTTAGAATGATGACCAACCCCCAAAATCTTAAGCTCATGAGATTTTTAGTATGAAAAAATGAATAAATATTTGAAGTGGTTGTATGGGCCATTATGGCTATGAGGTCCCCATCACATCTGGCTGAGACGTTGCAATGATAAAGACAGAGATCAGACCTAATTGAAAATCATACTTAGAATGATGACCAACCCGCTATTAGCAGCTAGTTCCCTTTCATATTTAGAGTGATGAGGAACTCTCAAAACTGTGTGGTACGTGAGATTTTAAATTAAAAAATTGTATTTATTCGATTTTGGTAATGCATAATTAAATATATTATTAAATAATTGCATTATATAAAATTAAACTTGTTTATGCAAATTTTTCAATTTTAAGTTATAGTTTTGGAATTATTTTAAATTAATTTCTTTGGTTTGGGTCCGAATTATTTTTGGGCTGACAGTTCAATATACATATGTACATATAATTATGATGATAGTTTCAACTGTCGTGATAGTACTTTTTTTGGGCTGACTTTACAAATAGTGTCATGAGACATATAGTTTTTTGGGCTGACACTAAAATATCATGAAAATACAGATTAAGTGTTGCCATAGCATTTTTTTGGGTTACTTTTTGGGTCAACTTCACATACATACCATATTCGGATTCGGCTGGATCCCTTCCGGTGTCAAGACATGACCGAGAAAAGGCACACTTCCTCGGAAAAAAGGAACATTTTGCCCGATTTGCTCGCAGATTATACCTTTGGAGTTGTCTGAACACAGTCTCGATATCTCTTAGATGTCCCCTTCATCCGATCTATGAATCGCTGGAACGTGGAGAGACCAATCTTGACACCAAACGGCATTCTTTTAAAACGATAAAGCCTGAATGGACAAATAAAGGCGGTTTTATCACGATCCTCCACATGTACCGGGACTTGCCAGTAAATACTTGCCGTAGTACGTTGAGCTAAATGCAGGAGATCATTTATCTTGGGCATATAGGATACCGATCAGCGACCGTTACAGAATTTAATTGTCTATAGTCCACACAAAAACGATAGGTAGTTTCTGGACCAATACTACGGGAGATGCCCATGGAGATTCACACTTTTCAATGATGTCCTGCTCGATAATGGTCTGAATGTCGGATTTCAGTATCTCACGCTTATGAGATGAAATAGAGTAAGGCGGGACTGCAATTGGACGGTGGTCACCTGTTTCGATTTGATGTTCCACAAAGTTAGTAGGCTCTCAAGTCCCTGGAGCAAACATACTTTCGTATCGTCCCAACAACTGTTCCGCCAACACTCTCTCTTGAGAACTCAGACCCGCGCCTTCTTCAGGTCGAAATTTTAACTCGGTTGGTACGATCAGAACAGGAGGAATTATATCCAATTCATTGAAACTACTCCGGAGTTGACCTATACTGAGTTCTAATACGAACATATCGCCTTGTTTTAATTTTTTTGTTGGCTGAAGGAGCTCCGCGTGTTGATTTATCGACGGTTGACTATTCGGCACCACACTGCCAATTTATACAGCGGCCCTTGATTCACGATCAAGCACGAGTAATATTCAGACTCATTAGAAAAGTTCCAACGATTGTTGGATAGGTCCAATACAATACCGGCATCGAACTCGATACCTAGTACGGTTTCCTTGGAATTTGGAAATACGGCAAAACGAGTGTCAATACACCTGGTTTTCAATGTCACTCTTAGAGTACATAGTTGAATACGGTCAATTTTATCTGAACCGTCGACTAATTTGATAAACATGTTTGTTGTCTGAAATTTGGTTCCATTTTCTTTTAATATTTGGTACAAGCAGTATCTACCAATGCATTGCCATTCGCACCCGCTATCTTAATCGGAAATATAGGTCAAGGAAGCGAACTGAATATTATCCTTGTGATGACACCTTTAGGGCATCCTTATCCCTGGCAGTCTGGACAATTCGATCGTATGAATCCATTCTTCGAACAACCATAACACTCAACTGTTGTAAGGCCCGAGACCTTTCTAGCATCATTAACACTCGATTCAGAATTAGTTTTAGGTAATCCATCTGATTTGTTTCTTCTGGGACAATACCCAATGTTATGCTACTTGGATCTACAATATTTACAATAAAATTTCGGCTTACCATTTCCGTTCCCCTTATTATTCCTATCCTCTACTCCGACAGAACTGACCTTCCCACTCGATCGAGAGGTCTCCAATTCACGAAAAATATTTCTTCGGCCCGAACCAATCTTAACAAATCGTCAAATGATTTAATTTTTCAACAATGTTGGTCGCGTGTGATACAGTAATATTTGCTGTCCGCAATGCAAACCAATGACGTGATAGTATCGAAACAAGACATCAGTGAAGTGATGGTAGGTCGTTCTTACTCATGCGATCGCCGATGCATATGACCCCAAACTTGTCCAAGAATGGTGTGAGAGCCTCGAACTATAAACTACTTGATCGCGAAATCTATTGCAAAGCTCTCTTCTCCTCAACAAATGCATCACTTTGAACTGCCAGAACGAGCATGTACAAAGCTGTAGATCCTTCCTAGCGAATCTTAATGATTTGATTGATAAATCTGACGGAATATCTGAGGATTCGCAACAATTTCTAAAGCAATAGCGTTGTAACTGGTCAATCTGTCTACAATTGATGGTCATTCCGTTTAATTACCTCGACTTCAGACAAGTTCAATATACGTTTTGCTCATAGTCGAGAGATGCTATCAAAAAGGCTGGTCCATGCCACCAGTTATTGTCAAATGCCATAATAACCTTGTTGTAAAAGTTCCATCGCGATTAATGGCTCGAATATAAATAGAGATGCAAAAAGATCTTGGCTCTGATGACTCAAAAGATTTTGGCTCTGATAACTCTTGTATCTTCGATACAAACTTTCTAAATCTCATACCTTCCGTGGCTAACCGCTCGCATAACTGGTTCTTTACGTTGATAAGATACTCGATGTCATCATCTCCTGTCATGACGTCTCTTCGCCCTAAGGCAAATCGGTCATCTTCATCAATTGCGATTAGCTTGAGAGGGGCTGTTGCGAGATAGGCAGCCGGTTTAACACCATAATTAACGGTAGCGAGTTCATAAGCTGCATAGTCGGTTTGTCTGGAGTTCAGGGGTGACTTTCACTTGCCTACACATCTTCTCAATATTACCCGAGAAGACGTATTTTGGAATTCGAAATCGCAGAACGATGTTGAGTAAATTATCCTGGGTCTTTGGCCCGTTTTTCAGCAAATAATTTTTATTATTAGAGCCAACGAACTTATTGCGTTGCTTTTCGTTGGTGGCTGAGGTTTCAAGTTGAACCGAACTTTGGTTCATTGTTTTACTTTTTGTGTGTCCTCTGACCGTGTTGTGTCTCCTGGCTTCCCGATGGGTTGTGGTGTTACTCCTGACTCTGGCTTCCCGATGGCTTGTGGTGTTTCTATTGAATTGTCTTCTGTGAAGCACGACTATTTGTCGATGGAGATATTGCTGTTTTTACCCCGGATATTTATGGTAAATGCTTTCTCATTTCGCTGTATGACTGCGAACGGTCCTCCGTAGGGTTGCTGCAAGGATCTTCTGCACAAATCGGTCCTTACAAAAACGTGCGTACGTACATTGTTACGCTAAAGCGAGTGACCCAATTATTGGGTACTGCTACTGCCACGGTTTCGGCGCGAATGTCTGGAATTGGAATGAATCGGTCGATCATTGTGACACAGGATCGCTGACCTTCCGAGATTGGTAGTGGTCCGAAGATATCCAAGTGTATCTCTGTGAATATTTTGCTTACTGGGATGAACTCTCCTAATGAACTCTTTGTATGTCTTAATACTTTTCATTTCTGATAGGCTATGCTCGATTGGACCATTAGCTTTCTTTATGCCTATCCACATGAATTTCTCCGGCATTTTTCTACCGTAGCTGCCACGCCTGTGTGCGGTAACTCATGTGTTGCTTTGAAAACTGCTTTGCGGAATTCGCCTGATATGTATGGCCTCATTCTTCCCGTCGACATTTCGCAGCATATTTTCTTGTTTGAGTTGAGGGTCACGATTATCTCCTCGAATCTTAAATCGAGGTATCTGGATTGCCGAGGTAACTTTTGATAGGTTAAACGCGAGTGTTAATGGCTTGTGATCTGTGTATATGGTGTACGCACGACCCTCTACTAAATGTTTGAAACGTTTCATGGCCATATATGCGGCTAACAGCTCCGTATCATAAGCGCTGTAGCGCTGCTGCGCTGGTGACAACTTTACCGATAAAAACTGCAACGGTCGCCATTCTGTCTTGGTGTTTTTATGATGTTTTCGGAGGACTGCTCCAATTGTGGTATCCGACGCGTCGACCGTCAGAGCCAGTCTTGCTGCCGATGATGGATGAACCAATAAAGTTGAATCGCTAAACTGTTGTTTCGTTAACTCGGATGCTTCTAACGCTGCTTCGGACCACTCAATCTCCCTTGTGTCATTTTTTTTGCTACGGACTTTAGGTTGTCGTTTAGGACGGCTTGGTTCCGACTGGTGTTTGGAATGAATATTCGGTAAAAGTTTATTATTCCTAGGAAACGGCGTAATTGATTTATTGTCTGGCTATGGGTACATTATTATGTCTGCTACCCTTTCTGGAATTGGTTTAATTCCCTGCGCTGAAACCACGTGACCCAGGAAATTGATTTTTCCCTCCCGAATTTGCTCTTGTTCACGTTTATGACCAATCCCGCATCGCTCAGCCTGGAAAAAATCGACTCCAAATGCTCAATGCGTTCCTCTATCGACTTGGATGCTACTAGTGCTTCATCCAAATAGACGAAACAAATTTCTAAATTTTGGGGTATGGCATGCATAAAACGCTGGAGCGTGTTTCCAGCATTTCATAGCTCAAACGTCATGCGTGTGAATTCATATAGGCCGAAAGGGGTAGCAATTGTAGTTTTTGCAATATCACCTTCCTCAATCGGGATCTGGTGGTACGCGCGCACTAAGTCTATGGTTGAGAATATTCTTGACCACTTTTTGGGCACTAGGTGCAACGGTCTAGCCCACGGGCTATCGGAACGTCTGCAAATCATTTGCCCAATCATGAACGGGAATTCCTTTTGAGCTATGGCTTGCTTTTCGGTATTCAGTCTCTGTGGTCTGGCAAAAACCGGAGGTCCGCGAGTGATGACGTGGTGTATTACCTGATGTTTTGCTGATTGAAATGCTTGAATATCGTGTGTGATCGTTTTGAATTTTTCTACAACACTTTTAAGATTCGTGCGTCGACCACATCGATTGGTGCCTCATCGATTGGTTTTGTAGTCACTGAGAACAAAGTCGTAATCAGATCTATTAATCGTTCGTGTTGTATATCCACCAGAAGGCCCGATTGATTTAAAAAATCTGCGCCGATGATTGGTATCGTTTCCTCGGCTATCACAAATGTCCACTGATATTGTCTCCGAAGGCCAAGGTCCAAAACTATTCACCGTTTTCCATATGTCTTTAGTTTTGTCCCATTTGCCGCGTACAAGTAGAACTCGATGTCTTGTTTTGCTATACATTCCCGTGTTACTGGTAGAACTGATATGTCGGTTCCCGTGTCGATCAGGTAATTGGTGTTCGTGGTTTTGTCATAAATTTTAAGACGATAGTTTCTGGCGTCACCGTAGCACGTCGCCGTTTGCATTGGTTCTTGTGCCTTTGTTGTGTTGTTATAGTTCGTTTGGCTTCTGCAGCGCTGACTACTCGTGGAATGACTTCGCCATTGGTGGTAGTCGAATTACTATAACCGACGCAGGATCTTATTGATCTGCTGCGTTACGGCTGTGTCTTGCCTTGGGGAAAGTAGTGTACAGCTGCACCCGACCAGCATTCTTCTATGGGTCGGTCGGTTATCGTGTTTAGGACACAAACATACATCGAACTTTCCTCGGGTGGGGGTATTACCAGGGTAAGTTGCGTTTCAATACGTCGGGGTGACCAATTTGTGTAGTACGTGGTGGTTGTTGTCGTGCCCCCACAAATCTATCGCATATGGTGGTGAAATTATATTTTGCCTTAAGCGATATCACTTTAATGAAATAACTACACGAATCATTTTTGTATTACAAATATTTATTTTTATTCTGATATGATTTTTATTACAATTATTTAAATGGAGTATATCTTCGATGCAAATACTCCAAGCGACTGAATTAGCGTGTTCACACCATGTATACAGCGCATCGCAACACTTCCTCGTTCCATACCTCTTTGCCTATAAACTTTGACGGAGGGGTAATTTTTGTGTTGCATCGTTTCAACAAAAATTGTCTGTGGTGAACGAATTGCAACTCACTAACACAAACAAAAAAACCAATCAAAATTGTAAAAATTTTGTTCTTCTACTATGCTTATAATAAAATATTACTTATACATAGATAAATATCAAGAGTTGACGCAACATAGTGTGAACGCGAGGCTGTTGCGGTGTTGCGATGCGCTGTATACATGGTGTGAACACGCTGAATAATATTTTTACCATTTTTCATTATGTACAAGTTAATTGTTTTTTTTCCGGCTAGCGCGATTTTCTAACAGTTGAATTTAAATTCACCAAACCACGGAAACAAGTGTCTGTTGATTCTAAGTTTGGTCAAATTTGGGTGGCGACTGTTTGATGTTGTGTCGGATTGCTATTGTCCGCGAAAAGTCACAACAGCCACGAAAATAAATTATTGACCACGACAGAAAAGGTAAACAAGAATAAAGATGCGGTAAATTATATTGTTTGAATTTTATTATCTAAATTAATTTCTCTCTTTTGGCACCGCCACAGAACTTTACAAGCCCATGAAATGAGATTTATAAATTGATATAAAAGTTGGTTGTTTATAAAATAACTATAGTTCATCCCAGTGCACGCCAAACCAAATTTATAATTCAATCTCAAAATCATCCCTTATAAAAAGACAAACCACATTTTTTCAAAAATATTTCATGATCAAATACTATTTACAAACATTACCAGCATGCTGCACAAGCAAAGCACATCCATCCCTCATATATAAAATAACAAAAACGTGGAAAAATACTATGTGCTTTCATACCAGGGGAGATGAACTAGAATGTAATTATTAATTGAATAAACATAACGTTTCTACACTTTCGTAACAATAACAAAACGCTTATTTCACACTAACCTGGACTGTATACACTTTAGGTGTTTAGTTTCCGCTCCCAAAAAATGATTGGTATCTTACTGTATATTCAGAATCATAAAAAAATAATCTGATAGATTGATTCTATTGCAAATCACAACTGAAAAGAGAAATACATATTTACAATGTACAATCTTATTTTGCTTCTTAGAATCACCCTAATAACAATGAATAGTACACAACTCCATGATATGGACACGTCTCCTCTTTTAAACAAATACTACAACATAAATTTAAATTTCTAATTCAACCTTGAAAACATCCCTTGTTTTGATAAATCCTGTTTACAAATATTACAGCAGAACACAACAATCCCGCTAAAAAAAACAAAAACAAATGAAAACGTGCTACATTACCATGTGCTTGGAATGCGTTCATCAATCAACCGCAATTTTTGAATGTACGAAGGTAGTCGGATTCAAATCTGCAACACCGGTAGGGATATAACAACAAAACATAAATGATTGATTGATAAAAATTGAAATGTAGTATTTCCCCTCTTTTAAATAAATATACAAATATACTTCTCCCACTTTCACAATTCAAATAAAAAATAAACAAAACAAAACAAAAAAAAAACACATCCTATCTTTTTCACCCGTATATAAAAAAATACAAAAATGAATATATATTTATCTCATTCAAGATGAAACATCCGATATCCGAAACAAAAACAAGTTCCGCAGAAAACGAAACAAAATCAAAATGTGTGTTTAAAAATTCAAAATCGTTGATCTTTTTCTGTTCGTTATATTCGTTATTTACTAAATGACCGTTGTCGTGTTCGGACGTAAATTTGAAAATTTACATGCTAAACATAAAAATTACCACAAAAAATAAACAAAATCTCGTGGTGATTTTTGTAAAATCCCAAATGTATATTATTAAACCGTGCGATGTCATCGTGTAAGGTTGTGTGTACTGTGTGCTTAATCAAATAAAAATATTCTCTATAGTGTGTTTTTTGTGTCTTAATAATTTCTGTGTGATTTGTGTGATTAATTAACAAATATATAACGAAAAAGAAACATGTGGATTAATAATAAAACAACAACAAATTATAGTTTTGTGTGATAATTATTAATAAAAAGTTTATTAACCAGAAAAATTTATTTGTGAAACAAAATATTTTTTGACAAGTTCGAAATACATAACTGTTTTTCCAATTTTATTTATTTTTTTTTTTTTTGTTTAAAAGTTCAATGGAATGTATTAAATTGTATGTATTTACATACACACAGTACTTTACTCAACTGTATAATAAAGTGACAGAAAGAGATACACGCATATGTACACATTACGTACAAGACCTCCAATATAATGTAAGTTTAATTTTATTAATTAATTTTAAAACTAAATTTAAATATTATGAATCAAAATGAAACTATTCAACACGAGTTGAGTTTGAGTTTACGATTTTTTTATTTTTTTTTTTTTTACGATAGTTTTGTGAACAAGGAAATGCTGCGATAAAAAAAATTTATGTCGTTTTTGTTTTAGTCTCGTATCAATCAGCATTGTGTATGTGTTATGTTAATTTGTATGTACGGTAATCCATCTCTGTTAGGATTTTGCACGTTTTTATTTTTTTGAATGGGTAAACTGCCTATCGATGTTAATTTCACTATATTCCATAAAAAAGGATTTCGATTTATTCTTTCTGTTTAATCATCACCACAATGTAGCAGGTAAAATTATTCTCTTCACTCTATTACAATATTAAAATGAGTGCCGTGTATACAAATCGTTTTGAAGTGGTGTTCTTAGTTACCCGAAAACGTGTGTGAAGCTGATATGTGAAATGTGATTGACTCACCTGGAGGAGGTTTAGCTAGAGTTATTTCAGTTCAGAGAACAGCGGTAAGGTCATTTTGAAGTTATTCGAGAAAAATTCAACAGTAAATCTAAACAAAAACTATTTGATAATTACAGGCGAGTCATCTTTTGTGGTATACAATTATTGACGAAAGCCTGAACAAATAAAGGTCTGCCACTTCAGATTGCCGGTGAAAGATTTAGTGGTTTCGTATAAAACCAGATATTAATGTATGTGCCAATATTAACGGAAAAAATTGGTAAAACTCTAAAAAGTAATTGTGAACAATTAGTACTGGCGAATAAAATTACGAATAAAGTGTCAAACAATATAAAAATTAAAGATATAATATCTTGTGATAAAAAAGACGGTTTAATATTTAAAATTGTTTGTAAAGATTGCGATTCGTGTTATATTAGTAGAGACTAGGGTTTGTAAAAACCCGGGTTTTACCCGGGTTAACCCGGGTTTTAGGTATAAAAAAACCGAAAACTCGGTTTTTACAAACACTAGTAGAGACAAGTAAAACTAAAAAGGGACGTAATCAACATAAATAAATTTCCTGGCATGACACAGACTACAATTACAGATCAGCTTGGTAAAACACGGATTTGGAAACAAACATGAATTTGATTTCGATAATGTAGTTACGTTAAATTTGGAAAAAAATAAAAATAAAAGACTGTTCAAAGAAGCGTGCCATATTTGGAAGAATAAAACGGTTAATTTCAAAGTTCATAGTAACAGACTACACAATCAATACATAAATATAATTAAAAATTACGTTTGATTATTATCAAAGAAAAGTTACGAAGGTTTATTTAATGTACTTTAAAAAACGTTTTGTGAATATTCGGGAATGCAATCTCGGGATTCGGTATTTTTTTTGAAATTCCGAGATCCTGGTCTTTTTGTCAAATCCTGAAATTTCGGACTTTTTATCAATCCCGAAATCCAAAAATCCTTCTTGTTTTGTAAATACCGTACCGGGATCCCGGTATTCCCTTAAATATAATACTGGGATTGCATTCTCTAGTGCAGTGCTTCTCAAACGTTTTCATACTGCGGCCAAGAAGAAATTTTATTCAATAATAATGCATTTACAGCTAAGCATTTTGGACATTCTTGTTCAAGGATCTCAGATGTTCTGCGCAGCTGGGACACTATCAATTGTAATTCATATCCGTATTCGCAATTTAAAAAAATGTTCTATCAACCCAAAATATTCCTTCAGCTTTATCTTCATCCGATTAAAAAATTATTTTACGCAAAAATTGTAGAATTGCAAAAAATTATTGAACATTTTGAAAAATTTGAAAAGATTCGGCATAAGAAACTATTCAAAATTGGATGCTTCTGTAAAAACTGTAGTACTAAATATTTTAACTAGACATATGAGTGGAGCAGAACAGATAAAGAGGTAGATAGATAGATTCTCAACATTAACCTGATATACAATTTAACCATATTGAAATTTTTGAAGCCAAATTTGAGAAGTTGCTATTTGAAATTTCAAATTAAATTAAAGTACGAGTAATTTTTTAATATTACATAAGTACTAAAGACGTACATTTTCAATTCGCAAATTTTCATAGAGCTAAATTCCTATAGTTTTTATTTTAAATGTAGCTCCTAAATTTCCGAGAAATTACTTCGGTTATCGACTCAATTTTAACCATGATTTTTTTATCCTGCAGATCAAGGGTTCCGATCTGAAATTCCTGTTCATGTTCATTATAGAATAAGAACTTGCCTACCAAAATCCTCGTGATTGTGGAATTCATATACACATCAGATATATTACAAAACCATTAACCGGTTTACTAGAGATATTAAGGCAAGGTTTTAAGGCTCTCTGGCAACAGCTCCACGGCTCCCTAGGGGGCCGCGGCCAACAGTTTGAGAAGCACTGCCCTAGTGGGTATAATAAAAAATAGAGTCTCAAGGATATCATGAATAAATTGTTTCAGTAAAAAAAATTCAATTTTGAGAAAAGGAAAAAAATTTAGGTTTTCATAAAGAAAACTAAAAAATTGTAATTAGTACGTATTGAATTTTAATTTTATTTTGATTGTTAATTTTTTACATTACTAATTTATATAAACAAAAAAATTTGTAGATGTCTTGAAAATGGTGTAAAACACCGAAAATTTGACTAAAATAATTTTTAATAAATTTTTTAAAATAATTTAATATAAAGGTCTATAATTTGCCATAAAATTGAAACCAGATATTAAAGGTTAATCTCGATGTTTTTCAATTCTTATGTTTTGTATCTCGGATCGATTTTTTGGCAAAATTTTTAATTTCATAAATATATAGTTGACAAGTCCTTCCTTACCAGTCATTCATAGATGGTAATATTTTCAATCAGATATGCTGTGCCTCAGTCCGAGTCCGCGTCAATATTCTGCGGAAAAATTTTCAGCAAGCAACCAATCAAAGTAGTCTATTTCGTAAACAAATTTCCCCTTCCGAATAAAATATTTTTAAATCGCATGCGATCCTGCTAAAAAATTTTCCGCAGAATATTGTCGCGAACTCGGGTTCACTTTTCATTTTTCTAAACTGCAACTTTTCAAACGTCAACCGAATGACACCGAATGTTTGAAAGACATTGATTGGTCACTCGGTCCTCTATCGACGATTATGGCTGCTCATCTTAGAGAACGCGCTCGCATATTCTGATTGTTTAGAATAATGAAAAAAGCTAGTTCGTCATCGAAATCAATGGAGTCAGAAGATTATTATAGTTATTAATGATGAGAGACTATTTTTGTCTCAATGACTAAAGGCAAGGCTCCATGAAAGCTAACACGAACAATTTTGTTAGAACGTTTCTACAAGTTTTACTTCCATTGTTTTCCAATATTTTTTAAATTGTGGTTAATTAAAAATTTTAACGGAACATGTAAATTTTAATTTTTGAACTACAGTTCGTAGTAAATTATTTTATTTTAATTGAAGCAAGTAAGGTTTTTCGTTGTACGATATGGCGACTTCAAGAAAAAAAAAATTTTCGCCACAAAAGTCAAAACCACATTTGAAAAATTTTATTTTTGTTGGTACGTACGCGTAGAATTTCAGGACGATTTTTTCGTCCATGTAGCCAGGATCACAAAAAACCGATTCGAATCGTACATTTTGTCGTATCATGAAGCCTTGCCTTAATACATAAATCGAAATATCGTTGGGAAACATAATTGTTTCGGCTCCTCATAGTGCACGTGTAAGTTAGGTTTTACCCTTTATTCCCAGGGATCTCAGACCACAAAATCTGATCTGCCGGACAAAAATTATCATGAGGCTGGATTTATGCATTTTGCGGATAGAATTTTTAAAAGTTCCATATAATTTCCCCCACAATAATCATAATTTTCAACTTTTCATGCACAGTCATACAAAAGCTTGCTATTGCGTTATGTCAAAAATAAATAATATGTAAATAGAATAGACTATGGTTTATTTTCGTAAAATACGGCAACATTTCGTAAAAAGAAGACGCGCAATGCGAGGGCTGACTGTACCTATTTCATATTTCGATAATTCAAAAGACAACATCATAATATAATTCGAACTTAAGATTATAATTTCAAATGAAGCAGTTGACTCAAATTATTTGATTAAAAATTTTAATTGTTCGTCTTATTTATATAGTGCTTGGTATATCGTTTAAAAAGTCGTTTCGCCTAAATCCCACACTTACAACCCGATTAATACAATTATTTTTTTAATTTTTAATGTGTTCGGCCAATTGAAAACAGATTTGAATATTTATTTGTATAATTAATGTGTAGGTACTTCAGTGGCGCTAAATAAAACTATGAATAATATTGATTAAGAAACTGAGTTCATTAATCATTCATTATTATCGTTTGACTTATTTTTACATAGTGCGAGAAAAATAATTTTTAATCTGAAAAGCCCTTTTGCAGATTTTAAAACGCTGAACCATTTAATGTGCCTAACCTACAAAATTGCTTATCCACCCACTCCTGATACAGAAAACTAAAATTAGCATTAATAAATAAGAAACAAAATCTTAAATAAAATTATTTACAATAAACTTTAAAAAATTAATTTACCACTGTTGTTTTTGAAGTCTATAGTCTTCACCATTGTGAACATCAAACTTTTTAATTCTCTTTACTAACTGAAATAAATTTCAGGTTAAAAAAATGAAAGTTAAATTATCGGGTTGATAACACTTTTCGCGCAAATTTAAATTTTTTAACCCCCTCTTTAAATGACAACTGAATTTTGTTAACCGTGTTATGAATAAAGTAATGTAATCTTGAAATGAAAAGTCGAATATTTAGGCAAAAATCGACCTAATACTGCAGTGTTTACGGCATTGGAAAAAAAGACCATAGTAGTGGGATTCATCGATACTTTTGCTTAAAGTAAGAGTTTGTTCAACTAAAGTATGAAATAAGCAAGCGCCCGATGTTGAAATTTAATGGTTATTTGGAAACTTTAGATCATTAAGTATTTTATACTATTTTAAAAACATTCATTTACCAGTTTATGGCTGATTAATTCTTCGATTAGAGATTTGAGATAAAGTAATTCACGACAACATTCGGCGGCTGCTATATACGAGTATTCTGCTTCGGTGCTTGAAAGAGCCACAATGTTTTGCTCCCTTGAACACCAACTAGTTGGACCGCTACAAAAGTTAATTACATAACCTGTAGTACTTTTGCGTGTATTCAAATCTCCGATGCGATCAAATACAAATCAGTTTCCTTGTTGAATTTAATTCCGGCACTGGTGGTTTCATTCAAATATCTGAATATACGTTTAATATTTTGAATGCCCTGTTTGTTCGGTTTGTCTAGGTGTCTACTTGCATATCCTATAGCAAATGCTAGATCAGGCCTAGTTTTGTTTGATAGATAAAGGAAGCTGCTCACTGCCTCTCGGGTAATTTGCTTCTTATATGGTTAAACCGGTGTTGTTACTGTTTTAGATTCTAGCATTTTAAATTTTTCCAGAATTTTTGTAGAATATTTTTGCTGAATTAGCTTTATTTCTCCTGGTGTTTTTATAATCTCCGTACCGAGAAATATACCGGGATCATAGCTAATTGTCATTTCAAAATTGGCTTTGAGTTCATCCAGTGTATCCATCTCCTGTCTGTTGATTCCAATTAATAATGATCCAAATAGTTGCAGGCTAGATAAATCAAGTAGCTTGTTAAACCATACTTGAGCAGGAGTTTTATCCATGATTGAGGTCGGACTTCTATTTAGTAAGTATGCTGATATAGGAACTCCTTCTGTAATGAGTCTCTTTGCTTTCCCGTTAAGCTGTGGCGTGTGCGGCGTAGTGTAGTCTAGAACAATCCCTCTTTGACTGCACCAACCCTTGATGTTCATGTTGTTGCTCATATATTCGCTTCTTGAGTCACATCTGAGTTTGGATACTTTTAAGTTCCATTTTGCTTCGACTTAATAAATAGAGCATCGTGAAGTGCGTATAATCATTTAAAAAAGTGGTCACGTATTTCTTGTTTATTTATTTAATTGATGTTTGATCACTAAATTCCCGGCTTACCTACACACCCTATTTTGAGCATGTGCTCATTCGTAATAGTGTATGCAGAAATGAGTTGACCACATACATAATTAACAAAATAATTTTAAAAATATATATTTTGAAGCAGAGCTGCAGTGATGGCATGTTTCTTGATTTAGATTCTCCGTTTGGTTACTTTTTCAATTCCCCCGTTTTAATATTCATTTTTCATAGCTGTGTAATGGTACGTGCCAAGGATTTCATTATCAGCAAGTCCCTCTTAGCAACATAATTCGCAAATCATAATTTAATTGAAATTATTTTTAATTAAAATGAAAATTTTGAAAAAAAGTGCAATTAATATTTTATAGAAAAAAAACGTCTGACTTGTCATCCCAAGTTGAAGGTGTAATTGGGCCACAGAGATTAGTGTGAACCAATTCTAGCGGTCTGGATGCTCTTTGTCTTTCTTCATTGAATGGTTGTCTAGCTCGTTTCGCTTTTACGCAGACTTCGCAAACATCATCATTTCCGTTCATATCACATTTTATTCCGCTTGACATTGCGCTTTTTAAATTTTAAAGACTTAAATTACCTAACTTCTTGTGCCATATGTTTTACATCATACAGGCCGGTTTCACTTTTGTCACCTTTTATTACTGTTGTATTATTTATTTGTATGGCTACTGAGTCTTTAATGAAGCTAACTTCTCCTCCATTTGATGTTATTGCATTAACACTGAGCAAGTTTTTACTTAATTTCGGTACGTAAAGAACTTTGTTTAAAGTACCTTTATCCGTTTCAATTCTTCCGATGGATTCGGCATGCATGGACTCCGATTGTTTTACTATACCTATTTCAGTAGAAGACTCAATCGCTGATTTTAAAAAATCCTTTCGATTCACCATATGAGATGATGATCCTGAGTCTACTATCCAAGAGATTTCTTCGCATTCTTGATTTTTTGAAGTTTATGTAAAAAATGCAAACTTTTTCTCATTCGTCCATTTTCTTGGCGTTTGTTGATTTTTACGAAAGTAACAATTCGATTCGATTTTCCGCATAATTTACATGAAAGGGTTTGATTTCTTGAGTTATTTTTGTTAGAACAGAATTTACATATGAAACATTTCTTCTCTGACGATTTGAAAGCCACGGGTTGAGTTGGTTCATCCGCTTTGGTGTCACGAGATTCTTCTGCTAATAGCTTTGCTGTTAGGATTTGTAATCGTTCTGTCATTGACTTGTGTGGATTCCCAAGTTGTTACAAAATGCTTAAATTTCCAGGGACCATATTTTCGAATGCATTTTATCTAACGCGAATATTTATCTTGAATTTAACGGATAAAACCAAAATTCAAGCGTATTCCGCTTCATTTTTTTTTATTACGAAATTTTTGTATAATCTGAAAGGATACAAGATGAAGTGGATCAGGAACAATTTTTGGTCCACTTGCGGAAATACATAATTAGCCTTGTACCTCGGACATTTTCTTACAACACGGCTTGCGGTCCTATAAGTGCTATGTTTTAAAGTTATTTTTTTGGACCATAATTCCATAATTTAACATGATTTGCAAGGTTCCGAGTAACGTGGAATTTTCAAGTGCTTCTCCAAAGGATTTGGAAGGATTTGTGATTTTCTTTGCTTCTCCAAAGGATTTGGAAGTCTAGTCTTCAATCCATAGTGAAATTATACCAAAACTGTTCGCTGTAGACTGCTGAGAAACATTTGGATCTTAAACATTAGAGTTACCTTTGCACCCAGTGGAAAGAGCAAAATACCATTCAAACTTTCGATTAGCACAAAGTGCAGATGCTAATTCGATCGAAAACGCCTGGGTTCCTATGAAGACAAAGTTTAGAGGAAAAAGAATAACAGAGATTGTTTGTGTTCTTAAAATCATTTGGAAAGACTATTCGCCAGAATATACCGCTAAATTAAGTGAAAGTCGCTTTAGGAGATGTCAGTCTATAATAGACAAAAATGGCGACGTGGATTACATTGATTGATTGATTGATTGGAGTGTATGCCCAAGCCTAAACCTGTCTCCCGGATGACGCCGGGCCCACCGTACATTCATTACATATAACACAAAAGGAAGGATAAGAAAAGAATGTTAGTATGGATAGACTTGACTCGGTTACAGACAGCTTTGTAGCCAATAGTTAGTAATTTGCTAGTATACTTTATGAGAAATTAGTTAGCACAAGACAACACAATTTTAATCCACATGTTGATTGGATTCTTGTTTCTCTGGAAGCCTTGCCCGGTTACTCAGGTATCTGTAAAATAGATTACATTAAATTTACATTCAGTTATTCTAAGTTATGTAATGTCCCTCAAAAAGTACCTATGTATATATAAAAATTTCGTCAATAGCTAAAAAACCAAAAAAATTAACGAACTAATTTGGATACCTGGACGATGAAATTTTATACTATTAATAATTTCAAAGTGACATTTTGTTACACTTAAATAACTCAAATGTCAAACCCTGCAGAACGTAGATGATTTATAAGGAGTAAAATTGATTGGTAAATGATAAACAAATCATTCATCACACAAATCATTCATCACACAAATTATTCATTGTTCACACATTATTCCCTAATTTTCGCTGATTATTACAAATTCATCAGTCATACTCCACTAATCATGCGACCAAACCCATTACTCATCACTCAGTGAATAAACGGTTAACGTATCTTTCACCTTCTCGTCTTTGATCAATAAGTACATTGATAGTGAATAATGATTACATAATCAGTGAACAATGAGTAAAAATAAAAAATGAGCGAAAATTTAATTAATCGGTGAATAATGAGTTAGTCAGTAGTAGAAATAAATAATAAGTGAATATCAACAGTGAATAATGAGTGAACAATGATTAAACAATTGATTGACCGATTAATTGAAGTGCACGAGGCACAACCAAGCGTTTAGGAAGTCTCTGGGAGAAATCCAGGCCTGACAAGGCAAAATCTGTTGATTAAATTTTTTACAATACTACAGAATTTTACAAAATTTTGAAAATTCTTGAAAATTTTCGCTCTGTTTCTGTTTAAATTTGCAGTAACTTTCTGATCCCAGAAATCTAATAAATTGGATCATACAATTCATGATCATTAAAAATCACAAACGAGTGATCTCTAGATATTTCTTTTGTTTTGATTTATATTTAATTAACTTTCACAAACGATATATTCTAATAATATTCGTCGTAATTATAAATTAAATATAAAAGATTTGTTCTAATAAATTTGTGCTGATCGCAATGAACCTGACGATCCGACCAGATCGCCTTAAGTTATTGTGCTGTAATTATATGCAAGAAAAAAAAATCGATTGCGTGATCCTCAGTTTTTATTTTTTTATTCAGTGATCACAATTAATTATTTCGAACCGTAACAGTTATTTGTGATTAATTTAAGCATTGCGTTCGATGATACCGAGTTCCTTCGAGCATATTTGCTTAAAGCGATTAAAATTTTGATAAAGATCGCTGCTTTTGGGAATACCAAAAATAATTTTTTGTTTTTTAAGGTAGGTTCAATAAATTGATGTCTTTACTAAATAAGAGTAACGGCTTTAAAAATCTTAAATATTAATTTCTTCGAGAGGTTCTGTCGTGTAGGTGTGAAAAGAAAACAAAATTAAATTTTCATACAAAATACAAAAAATAAACAGCTAGGTAGACAAATAATAAAATATTAAAACTCTACAATATTCAAACGGTTTATTTTTATAGTTTGGCATTTCTTTGTTATTTGTTTAGTTGTATAATAGTTGTTATCATCGGTTAGATCTATTACCATTCACGATTTTATTCTAATTTCTACAATTTTTTTTCCTCCATTGAAAATAAATAGAAAACTAAGTACATTTATAGTATATAACAAAAATATTATTTAATAATAATTTTCTGTATAGTTTTTATGTACGATAGTTTTGCATAAGTAATTTTCATTTTGTAATATTTCGTGATTCATCATTTGAAAATTAATATGTATATAGTTTTTGTTGTTTATATAAAATTATAAAACTAAAAAAAAAAAAAATTGAGGATAGGCTTGGTTTTGGTTGAGTTGCGCGAACTCCCTCAAGACACAATTTAGCTCTCTATACACACACAAATCATAGATATAGCTTAAAGAAATATAAAAAGATTTCGTCGTAGTACCTAAAGTTGTGTTAGTTTATAAACAAAAAAAAAACGTTTTGGGTTAATTTTAATGACCTTGAAACTATTTAGCTAACAGCGTATAATTTTTGTCTGAGTATAAAGCGCGCGAAATTATTTCGTAGGGGGTCACTAAACATTTTTTATTGAGATTTCTAATGAAGAATTTTTGCTTAATTATCATAAATCGCCTAGAGCGTGTATATCACTACATTGCGTGATATTCGATCATTTTGCCAATTTGTGCTAAATCTGTACGCACGTGTCGGTTTTGTATAAGCAAAATTTAGTTCAAAAGTTCAAGTATTTGATTGGCTTTTTTTTATTTTAGATTTTTTTTTTAGAAAGTATGTAAATTCTTGATTAGAATTTTTGTATTTTTATGATCAATGGTTTAATGCGGCAACAATGATGGTGACAAAAACAACAACGGATAGGTGACATAGATTTTGGAGGTTAAAATATGCCTGTGTGTTAATCACATACACATTTTTTGTGTGGGATTTTCTGTTTTGGGATTAGCGTTTTCGTAAAATTTGTGATAAGATGGTCTTATCGCGTTGTGTTGGATTTTTTATGTGTTAATCGTCTGTTTAATTTTTTTTTTTTTTTTTTTTGCTCAGATTGATTTAGGTGTGACGGAATATTTGGGTTTGACATGATTCCGTTGCAAGCGATCATACATAAATGATCGTTTGGTTTAAGATCGTTCAAGTGTTCTGAACCAAATTACTACGTATTACATTTATAATCATCTAAAAAATAAGTAACTGAGAAATTCTCAAATTTATTTTATTTAAGCAACTAGATTATGCCATCGTTTCGATCTATCGCTCATTTGCTGCAACAGTGACACAACTCAAAATGGTAAATGTTGATTTATTTTTGGGTTATGGCTCCACACAGGCTTTATTAAAGCTACTATATCACTGTGTTTCTATCAACATATTCCCCATTACATCTCTAAATTATACCTCTAAGTCATTTTAAAATTATTGTCGAAAAAGATTACAATTCAATATGTACCTTTAAAAGTGCTTTCTGAACAATTGTGATTTTTGAGTTGTGTCACCATTGCAGCAAATGAGTGAATATTATTAAATATAACATAAAGCCCTAGATAGACTATAATTTAATAAATCCGATTTAGTGAATTTTCGAGATTAGTCTTATACACTTAACAGACTAGTGATTAGCTAGGCGCGATTAGTGAAACAAGATTAGTTAATCCACCACAAATCCAATTGCGTTGACAGACTAGGGATTAGTTTCCTAGGCAGAGAAGTAAAATACTGTTAAAATACTGCCCGCTGGGCAGCACCCCCACAGTTTTTCAGGCAGGGACCCTTGCTATTGAGGTATATGTGCTTCAATGTCTCAAAAAGAAATATAAGAAGACCGAAATCTAGGTAATCTCGGACAGCCAGGCAGCTCTGCTAGCCTTAGGAGTTTCAGTGTTCAACTCGAAATTGATCTGGAGTTGCTACTGCAATTTATTGGAACTGGGTAAAGCAAACAAAGTCACTCTTTTGTGGTCTCCTGGCCACTCCACCATTAAGGGAAATAAGGCAGCAGACCGTTGTGCAAAAATGGGAGCAAGCCGGGATTTCCTGGGTCCCAGTCCTAGTATCGCTTTTTCAAAAACCCATTTTTCAGAAGGTATAAGGACTGGGAGCAGAACTATAGGAATTTACTCTGGGAGTCCTCCATTGGGATGAGACTTGCTTGGTAACTTGCTTGAGTGTGGTAGTGACTTTTTATCCTTTAAAGCTTGAATACCATTCATGAAGAATTTCTTTTGGGTTTCTTTTATCAAAAATTTCAGATTATTACCAATTTCGTTTGCTGTGAAATATCCATTTATTTGCTGTCTCTTTTTGTAAATGAATCTTCTAACTAAATTTTCCATAGAAGTGCCTCTTGAAATGAGATCCGCTATATTGCTTTTAGTGCTTACATGTCGCCAAACGCAATTTGTAGTCAGATTCTGAATTTCTGCTACCCTATTGGCTACCTATATATTTAAGTGTGCTGGGTCCAATTGTATCCAGCTGAGAGCAATGTTCGAATCCACCCAAAGAAAGACGCCTTGGAACTGATAATCGAATGTATGAACTACCCTATTGGTTAACCGAGCTAACAGAAGAGCTGCGTTTAATTCAGATGCATCTGCAAAGTCATATAACTGTACTGTTTGTTCTATGAATGGTGAAAGATATCTATCCAAACTACAATTTTTTATTAATAAAACGGAATTTCTATAGGTGGTCCATTCATTTTCATAATGTTTTGGAATGTCTTCATCCCAGCCTATCTTCATTTGCCAAAGAGTTTGTAAAAGCAGTTTACCTTTAAGAAGTATTGGAGACAAAAATCCTAATGGGTCAACAATTTATGCAAATTCTGCAAGAATTATTCTTTTTGAAGTTTTATTGTTTAAAGTTATATTGGGAACAGTGACTTGAATGCTATCCAGTATGTGATCCCAGAGCTTTGATATGTTTGTTTTCAATTGATTATATTTCTGAGCTTGGAAAATTTTCTAAAAGAAATGTCGAGTTAGAAGACCATTTTCGAAGATGCATACCCAGCCTCTTTTAACATTATAAATTTATAACCAAGTCATTCCTAATAGAATTTAATTTATCCAAAATTCCAAACTGTCACAATTAGGCAATCGTCTACATAGAAATCTTTCTCTAAAATTGAATTTTGGACTAAAACTTCAGGCTGTTGACAGCAAAATATGTTGACGCTAGTTTCACTAGTGATTTGATTAGAATGTACTATGTTACTTTGATCGGTTGCTGGTTGTTTATTTGGTTCAATTTGATTTTTATGCAGCAGTATGTGGTGTTTGTGTGAACAACACTTACAAGCAGTATTAGTGCACTGCGAAACTATATGATTGGGTTTGAGGCAATTTATAAACATAATTTTAATTCCTTGACTCTATTAAATCTATCTAAAGGCGAAAGTTTGATAAAATCTGGACTCGAATTTAATGTATGCTGAGTTTTACAAATGGGACAGCGAACAGAACGAAAAACGGTTGGTTGAAACGCTGATACAAGAACAGTTTTCTAATTTTTTATGAGTACCTATTGTTTCTAAAATGCGAATCTTTTTTGAAGGGATTCTTTAAGTTCTACCCACTTAGGAAACTCACTTAAGACTAATTCGTTTTTAAATTCCTTCCTCGAATTCAAATCTAATCGCTCTAAAATAATTCGAAGTATTAATGCTTCAGATAATTTATCCAGGCGGAATTCCCATGATTCTAACGAATCAATGTTTGCGGAGGATACCTCAAAAATGTTTTTTAAATCTGCTAAACCTTAATTGGATGTTTAGGAATGTTTAATATTGCGTCCAAATGGCTTTCGATAATTGCCCTTTTACTTTAACTTGCCCAATAATTAGGAAAATTTAGCGATATCACTTACCTGGTTATTATCATGGATCGCGGCTTCAAATGTATGTCGAAAACTCCTCCATTCCTTGAGTGTTCCATCAAATTCTGGAATCTGAAGCTCAGGCAATTTAATACGGCTCACCGTTTGACGAATATCACGTTTGTCAAGCTCCTTGAGTAACAATTTCTTAATATTTTTGGTTAATAATATTTCGAAGTTCGTACAATCATTATTATTTTCTTCAAAAACTGTATTGTCTACATAAAATAATTGATCTATGAAAACCAAATGCCAAAAGCCGAACTATCAACAATTACCCTAGGTCTAAATTTAGTAGGATGCAGGAGAAATCAGGAGAGAGAGTAAATTCATGTTGGAAGCACATTTTGCCGATCACATCCTATCAAGGCAGTTCTGTATCTTGTCCCATAAGTGATCTGTACCGGCGTAGTCAAAAATGTATTAGATGGGATGGGGGGTAAATAAAAAAAAAATCTATAAGAAAATATGTAATGCATACGCGTATTTATTTAGATAAATTCAATTTTTTATTAATTTTTATAATTTTATATTCGTCGTGACACTAAAGCCAATTCATAGAGGACACCGTCTATTGATATATCCACGTCCCTGTAAATATTTAATAATACCAATCCATTTAGTTCCCAATCGCCGATTGTGTTTCGTAGGTAATTCTTAAGGTGCCTGAGCGCTCTGGAATCCTCTAATTGGAGATATTATCCAGGTTAAGCGCCCCTCTAAAAGTTTGATAAATATTTTGTGCTAATTTTTCAAGATCTACCTGACCGTCTTTTAAACATTTTAATTAACTTCGCTTAAGTTGTCGGATTTCCAGCTTCGTACAGCTAAATCTTTGAGTGAGACATGATAGTTAATTCAAAAAGTAAAAGGAATTGAGAACTGATTTTTTTAATGGAAAGGCTTTATTTTAATGTACAAAAAACAAAAAATTTGAAAAAACGTTTTAGATGAAAAAAAAATATTTAAAAACAGTCCCCGTATTTTATTCTCACCTGGTACATTAGATTTGTAAGATAAAAATTTTGTAAGATTCATACGACTCATAACACAAGATTCGTAAGATTCGTAAGGTTCATGCATGAGATTCATAAAATGAATAAAACTCTTAAGATTACTATGATTCATAAGATTCGTTTAAGTTCATAGAATTCAAAAATTCATAACATTCAAAATATTCTTAAGATGACAAAGATTCATAAGATTTAGTTGATCCCCAATATAGGATTTGTAAGATTAATAAGATACATGAAATTAATAAATGCATAAGATTCTTTTGAGGTTCATAAGATTCGTGAGATCCCTAAGATTCAAGAGATTCATAAAATACATAAATTAAATTATATATTTCAAATCATAAAAGTACAAAAAAGACATGTCTTAACTAAAAGAGTCACAAACAAGAGTTGTAAAAAGCATACAAAAAAAATAATAGCAACAATCATAATAAATTACTAAATACTATAATAATATAAATAATAATAAAAATACAAATAATAATAATTATAATAAAAAATATGTACGATAGTAATAAAAAGAAAGTAAAAAAAATTGTATCCAGCCTCTAGAAATGTACGAAACCAACACCCAGATGAACAAACCACATCAACCACTTCATTCAGTTCAGATATAATTGTTTCACATAGCATCCACTGGCCCGTTTAAACGTATTCACCGACGTACTTTTTTAATATCAGGACGTAATGAGTTCCAAAGTAAAATTGCATGAACAAAGAAGCACATTCCATAAAAATTGTAGAAGAATTTTGGGACAATTAGGTTAAGTGTTCTTGTTGATCTTGCAAATACAATATTTGAGTAAAGATAGGTTGGCAATTTTTGTGTTTAAAATTTTGTATAAAAATATCAAAATTTGTATATCTATATATTTATCAAGCGAGTACGCTAAGATTATTATTTCTATATGGTGACAATCGATCAAATTTTCTAGGTTAGGTTAGGTTAGGTTGAAGTGGCTGCTATCGCACACTTAGGCCAGCAATGGCCCGTTGTGATACCACAGGATCCCATCTCCCCATTACTCCCGTTGAAACCAACCAGAGCTATTTATATAGCGTAATAAATCTCGCACTCCACAGTTCGCGAGTTCCGAAAGGCTGTCCATACCGTACACACCCAAATACTTATGCCTTCTGTATGATAGCGCCGGACATGAGCATAGGAAGTGTTCCAAAGTCTCCTCCTCCTCTTCGTCCATGCAACTTCTACAAAAGTCATTCGTCTGTATCCCCAGCCTTCTCGCATGCTCCCCAAAAAGGCAGTGACCTGTCATTATCCCTACGACCCATCCTATTTCTTGTCTTCCCAGGGATATTAGTTCCTTGGAGCGCCGCAAGTCCAGTTTTGGCCAAACCTGCTTTGCTACCCTGCACGTGAGAGTGTTGATCCACCTCTCATTTGTCAAGGCGATTGCCTTTTTATTGAGCGCCCATTTTAGCATTGCAAGTTCGTCCGCCCTGCAGTTCCCCGTGACGTCCGAGTGACCCGGGACCCAGATTATCTGGATGCTGAAATACTCGCTCATCTCGTTAAGAGATGATCGGCAATCCAGCGCCACCCGCGACTTCAGACAAACTGCCTCAAGTGACTTGATCGCTGCCTGACTGTCCACATAAATTGCGATATCCCTCCCGGATACCACATTATGCTTCAACCATGTCATGACTTCCCCGATCGCCACCACTTCAGCCTGGTACACGCTGCAGTAGTCAGGGAGACGAACAGAAATATTAACATTAAGTTTATCACAGAAGACTCCGGCTCCTACCTTATCGTCTAGCCTCGAGCCGTCCGTGAAAAATTGCATTGCCTCGTTTTCCAAGATTGATCCGTTTCTCCAGGATTCCCTTGAGGGAAAGATGGTACGGAAACCCTTATCGAAGCACAAAGTTGGTGTAATATACTCCAGATTCGCCAGTTCTTCGCCAGCGAATCTACCTATCGTCGAGTGTCCCACCTGAAGACACTTCCACTGAGAGACAGCCAAGAGTCTCGTAGCCACGTTGGCTGCCATCTGTTTACCATAATGGTCGATTGGAATAAGGTGGAACATAACCTCTAAAGCGCGTGTAGGTGTTGTCCTAAGCGTCCCGCTTATAAGCATACAGGCCGTTCTTTGTACCTTCTCCATCATACCTCTATATGTTACCTTATCTAGAGCTGGCCACCAAATGCCCACCCCGTACATTAGCACAGGTCTTACCACGGCGGTATAGAGCCAGTATACCAGCTCCGGTTTCAAGCCCCATCTCTTACCTATAGCGTTCCTACACGAGTATAAGGCTACAATAGCCTTATTCACCCTTTCCAAAGTGTTAGGCTTCCAGCTGAGCTTACTATCAAAGATTATGCCCAGAAATCTCGCTCGGTCAGCAAAAACTAGTCCGCTGCCGTTTATGATAGGAGGGCTAACCACCGGAATTTTATATTTCCTAGTAAATAGTACCAGCTCTGTTTTGGAAGGGTTAATCCCCAATCCACACTTGCTGGCCCATTTCGTAACAATCAGGAGTGAATTCTGCATAACATCCCTAATCGTATCTAGATATTTGCCTGAGACAGCTATCGCTACATCATCAGCATATGCTACAACCCCTATCCCCTCTCTCTCTAGTTCCAGCAGCAATCCATTAATCACTGCACTCCAGAGAATGGGGGACATTACACCTCCTTGTGGGGTTCCTCTAACCACCCGTCTTCTAATCTTGGACTCTCCCAGCTCCGAGGTAATAGTCCTGCTTACCAGCATCTGATTTATTAACCTACTTATAGAGCAGTCCACCTTCAAAAAAGACAATCCTTCCATGATCGCCTCCGTTTTTACATTATTAAAAGCACCCTCAATATCGAGAAATGCTACCATGCAAAACTCTTGCAAGTAAATTGATTTCTCAATTGTGCGTACTAGATCGTGCAGAGCTGTGTCCACTGACTTTCCCTTACAGTACGCATGCTGCGACATTGCCCAATTCCTGGGTTCAATTCTTGATCGAATAAACACATCTATCAACCTTTCCAGGGTTTTCAGCAGAAAGGATGATAGAGTTATAGGCCTCAAGTCCTTTGGACGAGCATGTGAGCTCTTTCCCGATTTCGGAATAAAGACTACTTTGAGCTCTGTCCAATTCCTAGGAATATAGACTAGTTTCAAACATCCCCTGAAGATAACCTCTAGCCAGGGGATGATGGCTGCCGAGTTCTTTTGAATCTCTGCTGGTATAATCCGATCCGGGCCCGCCGACTTATAAGGCTTAAAACCCTGCAGCGCCCACCTGATCCGCTCTCTATCCAATATGCCCTCCATATCTATTGGAGGTGTTCCTCGATGGGCTCCAGGCTCCATCGAGTCATCAAAGCTTCCCGGAAAGTGGGTATCGATGAGAAGCTCCAACGATTCCGCACTTGAAGCTGTCCATGACCCGTCTGGTCTAATTAAGTAACTAGGACTAGTTGGGTTAGTAGATAGAATCTTCCTAAGGCGGGAAGTCTCAGAGACTTCTTCCATTCTACCACAAAAGAGTCTCCAAGATCCCCTCTGTGCCTTCCTCAATTCTTTTTTGTACTTTCTTAGGTCCTCCTTATAGGAGTCCCAGTCCCGTATATGCCTCGTGCTCTTTGCCTTATTAAAGGCTGTCCTACACGCCTTCCGAAAGGTCTCCAACTCCATGGACCACCATGCCGGTTTCTGCCTGCCCCTTGGCTTTATCAGGGGGCAAGAAGCATTAAAGGAAAGATTGCATGCTCTTGTGACAACATCCACAATGCACTTCAATTCTTCCACTGTCTCCGGAGGTCCGGGGACCTCCGGCAATAGTTCCTCCAACACCTCCCCATATTTCTCCCAGTTTGTCCTTCTAGGATTCCTGAACGGCTTCTGGGTACCCGGGTGAATGTTAAGGTTATAAGTTATATATTGATGATCAGAGAATGAGTGCTCCTTCGCCACTCTCCATCCCCTAATCAACTGAAAATTAAATTTTCTAAGTTCGAAAACAAATCTAATGCAGGCATTAAAAATCATTTCCAATTTATGTCCATTATAAGTTAGCAACTTCGACCTAACTGCACACCTAACTGCATAGGTGAGATGAGGTAAAATAAGAGAAACAACTAGCTCTCTTCATATATTTTGAGGCAAGCAATCTGAAAGTTTTCACAGAGGACAAAGGGTAGCATATGATTTTGAAACTATTCGATTAACATCACTATCCCAGGAGAGGTGTTTATCAAAAATAAGCCCAAGGTTCTTTATTTTATCAACATAAGGAATTATAGTATCATTCAGTTGTACTGGAGAAGCCACAACATTAGTTCCTTTACTATTAACGCAAGTGCTGATTTGAACCGGTTCAGCTACTTGATAAATTTGGAAATCATCAGCATACAGATGATATTCGCTATTTTGTAAAACCAAAGGAAGATCATTAACAAACAATGAGATCAGAATTGGTCCGAGAATTGAGCCTTGCGGGACTCCAGCAACAAGAGCACGAGATCTTGAGAACAAATTATTGCAATAGACAACCTGAGACCTAAATTGTAAGTAAGATGACATTAAGTTAACAGCTTGTCTAGAAGCTTTGCCTGAATGCCATGCGATACTGAATCAAATGCCTTTGAGAAATCTTGTAATATGAGTATGCCAGTGCATGTTGAGAAATTTATTTAGTTCCAAATATCTGGATATTTGTTATTGAATTAGTTTCTCAAAGACCTTTGATAGAATTGGTAGAAGGCTAATTGGTTTAAGATCTTGCTTTGATTCTACTCTAATGCCAACGGGAAAGTAAATGTTGTTGTAATATGATTAAATGTATGAGTTAATACATCAATAATATAAGGTAGGATAAGTTTTGTGAATTTAGAACAAATACCACCCACTCCAACAGCACTTGATTTAATAATATGTACAGCATTATAAACTTCACTCATATTTACACCGTGAAAACTTAACTCCGTTGAGATTTTTGAAAGTGGGTGATGAAACATTGGTAAAGGATTAATAAAACCAGACTGTACAGAAGTAAAATAATCATTGATTTCATCAGAATTAAAAATACTATTGGTACTAGTACGATCAACCACTCCTAACTCAGCCAAATTTCTCCAAATCATTTTCTGTGGCAGTTTAGGTGGAAACATTTTATTATAATAGGAGCGTTTAGCATTTCTGCAAATTCTATTATACGTCAGTTTAGATTCATTTGACTTAGTGATTCTATAATGCCGGTAAGCTAAGTCACGTTCGAGAAGTGCCATCGACAACACTGGATTAAACCATGCCGGAAAGTTTTTAGATTTGGATTTGGTTTTCCTTAGTGGAACATGATTATGGGATAAGATACGTAGATACTTGCTCAAATAATTAATTTGATCATTCACATTTGGTAAGTCATATACAAGAGACCAATTAGTTCGTTGAACATCAGCAAACAATTCTGCAGAATTGATAAGTTTAAAAGATCTATAATATGTTTACATTTCATAACAACAAAAATCAAATCATGTTTTGCTGATGCCCGGAACGCTTATCTGATTAACACGGACCATTTTCTCTAGAACTAGTGTCAGTAAAATGAGTTGGTTCAACATTAATAATTGATAAGCCGATAGTTTCTAAAAAATCTTTAAAATGACTACTCAGTGAGACATCCTTCATTCCTTGGCTGAGATTTAATTGCGCATTTGAGTACTATATTATTTATGTTCATTGTGTTCATGCAAACACTCTGGTATCACTCAATATTAATTATATTTGACGGTGTCGGTGAATAAAACTGGTAGTAAGATACATACGATTGGTTAGACTCACAAGATTCATAAGAGTTGAAGATAAATAGGATTCATAAGATCTGTAGGACTCACGATATTCATAAAATTCCTACGATTCATAAGATTCAAGTTTAAATTCAAGGAATTCAAAAAACCGTAAGATTAATAAGGTTCATGAGATCCGTAAGATTCTCATGATTTAAGGTACATGAGATTCAAAAGATTCTTAAATAAGATCAACAAGATTTGTACATTACACACAACTGAATCGATAGTAATGGGTAATTTGGAAAATTTAGAATTATTTTGTGAGAAATACGTTTTAAATTCACAAAATTTTGTGAACCGATTCAGTGTGTGATACTAGGACTAATTCATCGAGGACACCGTCTATTGATACATCCACATCTCTTTCAATATTTAATAACGCCAATCCATTTAGTCGCTCTTCGCCGAGTGTGTTTCGTAAGTAATTCTAGTCCTACTAAAAATCTGACAAATATTTTGTGCTAATTTTGTTATTATAGGCAGAAGCGTTCCAGATCTACCTGGCTGTCTTTTAAACATTTTAATTAACTTCGCTTAGGTAAACTAATTTCGACTTAATCTGAATAAAAGATCCACTGATCTATAGAAAACATGGCTAGTATTATGCCGCTTTGTTTACTTTATAATTATACAAGTTCAAGAGATTCAAACGTCAGAACCGGTTGAACTTGCAGATCCTACATTTTTAGAATCAAATCCTATCTTTATGATACTGAGGAGTGAGTATGGTCTTGTTCAAAAATTTACCTCCGTTTATTAACAGTGTATTTGGATTTGTTGCTGCTGGTACGGCTAATTACGATCATGAAATATCTCATAAAATTAATAGTTGCAATATAACCGAATCGATAGTTGATGATTTGAATTGCATTGATCAGGAATAAAGCTTTTTATCGTCACTGAAATCTAGTTTCATAGTTAATCAATGTGTATTTAAAAAATTGATGAAAGACAATGCGAAGAATATCTTGTAAGAAACGTATCTTTTGTCCCTGAAGGTAGATAATATCATTACCTCTTCGTGATAATATTGTATTGTAGATTTAGGGGAATCATCGCATAACCCTTATTCAATTTTATAATCTTGAAAAACGCTTGAGTAAAAATCAGAAACTGAAAGAGAAATACGTTCAGTTCAAGAGTGAATATTTGCATTTAGGGCACATGGAGGACGTGACGGATATTCAAGCGTCTACAAACGATTTTGGTAAATGTTATTATCTACCACATCAGTGTGTTATAAAAGATAATAGCACAACAACCAAGTTACAAGTTGTTTTTAATGATCCAAGTATCGATTGTTTAATGGTTGGCCAGGATTTAGTAACGATAGCATTACGATTTCGATAATATTCTGTTTGTTTTACGGGGGACGTAACAAAAATGTATCGCCAGGTTTGGATGAAGAAAATAGATCGTGATTTCGAAACAATCTGGTGGCGATGTACAAAAGAAGATAAACTTAAACGTTCTTGATTGACAGTCATATAACATACGGCACTTCCTCTGCGTCATATTTGGTCACTTTTGAAACCTTTGCATTTCCTTTGATGGCAAAAGTTTTAAAGCGAGTCTTCTTTGTTGACGATGTGCTCACAGGAGCTGAAAGTTTAAAAGAGGCACGCAAACTAAAGCAGGATTTAGTAAATTTATTATCAAAGGGTGACTTTGAATACGACGCAAATTCAAGTACAATTGTCCAGAATTAACTTCAGATATTTCAGTAAACAAATGAAGGACTGACTCACAATTTAAAGTTAAATTTAGGAATCCAGTGGAATGGTAGATTGTACACTCAGAGAAAAAATATGATTGAGCTGATCATAAAAGTGACCATCATATTTATGATTAGATGCTATAATTAAGAAAATCATACCTTGATGTATACAATTAATAATAATGATTGTATCTATTTAATAAATTATGCACGTTATTATGCAAATATTATTGAATTAACCATATCCATGATTACATATATCGCTATTGTGATGGATCGTATCAATAATATAATTGAATTTATCATTTGGAGATGATAAAGCCCATCAGATGCTGTGATAGTTGCTATCGTATCAATTAATGAAGTATACTGCGGGTGTGATAGCAGCTATCATACCATATATATTATATATTGTATCGCTGGCTTAATTAATAACGGCCCTAACCAACACTTTTTTCAAAAATGACATTTTAATGCTAAAATGCAGAAAAGAACATACCGCATCTTTCTGGGTTATTATATTAGCTTGAATCACAATATATCACGGTCCACATTTAATTTTATTTATTTAATTATAACTAAGTTAATGACTAAAAAATATTTCTTTGCGAGTTTTCCAAAAATTTTACATATGTGGGTTAGAGCTCTGATATAATTAAGCCATCGATATATTTTACTAAATAACAAACCATATTCTATAGTTCGTGAAATGTACATTTATTTTGAATTAATTTATCGTACAGTACACATAGTATAATTATATCCAAATTAGAGGTTTAAACGAAATTATTTTTTATTTTTATATTTATATTTGAAACATTATTTATATATAAGTTCTTAACCCTTTCAAACGCCATTTAAAATTGACTTTCTTCCAAAAAAAAAAATACGTAGCACAATTATGCACTACTATGATATGGCATTGCTCATAAAACTGTAGTGTGAACATAAATACATAAGAGAACGATCGCACAAGAGAAATGAGACAAAAATTAAAAATTACGGTTGGTCGAAGCGATGAAAGTTGATGTACAATATATTGTACAAGGCGTTTGAGAGGGTTAACATTTTTCATAAAACTTTTAGTCATATGATTGTTTAAAATTGCTCCACAAATTCAATTTCAAAACCGTAATAATGATAATCGACACCTAAATTTTGCAAATGTTGAACACAACTAAAATATACCGTGTACAATTTTCATTCTATATTATACAGAATGAACTGCTCAGGTTGTATTAGCGAATTATATGATACTAACACAGCCAAATTCTCTTAATAATTTTCTTTTCTACTTTAACTTGATTAATTCGTGTAATCACCAAATATATTTTACAGTTTTATATTTCAGTAACCATTTAACACAAACAAATTTAGGAATACCATTTAAGTGGATTACTGGTCCTTTCTTTAGAATAATATTTCCGAATTCTATGAAATTAGTTCTAAACAATTTCTCTTATCGCGCCAACTTATATTTTTGTGAAATTTTCAGATTTTTTAGTTCCATTATGCTTGGTTTCACAAAAAAATAACCAATCTCTAGTTAAATAATATTTCCTCCCTTTCTTCTTTTATGAAATTGTGTTTTATTTCACAATACAAATTCAATGCAAGTTAATTATATTTTTATTTTACATAGAAATATTTAGCCTTAATTAGCTGAACGAAATTGGGCAGCTAAATATTTAGCTCTCCAGTCAAAATGTTCATGTAAAAACCAAATAAAATTAGCGTGCGTTTAAGAAATTGAAATAAATCGCAATTTCATAAAAGAAGAAAGATATGAAATATTCACTAATTGGAGTTTGCCTGATTTTGTGAAACCAAGCATTAGACTGCCACATACAAAACCAGTATCTTGAGCCATATTCATTAGTTAAACTAAACTTAAAATTAAGGAATTTAATAATTCATTAGAAAAATAGGAAGTATTATCTTCGAACACATCTGGAATCATTGAACTTGTCTGTGGTGACGTTTTATATAGCTTTCTTTATGAAAGCCATGTACATATGTTCGTAAAATGTTGGATAGTTAAGTGGCGGCCAGAGAAAATTATAAACTTAAAAATGAAGAATTAACAAAACTTAAAAATGCGGTAAATAGAACTTCTGTATTCTCTCCTAGCGAGAAAGTTACGTCACTTAACAAATTTAACGAATCTTCGTTAAATTAAATCTGTCACTTAAACAAATTTAAGAATGCGTGATTTTGCGTTCAAACTTAAGAAATAAATGTCAAATCCAAAAAAAGTGTTGATGCGAGAGATACATACTTGTCATAGTCAAAATTATTTGCACCTGCTAAATTTTTGATGCAGTGTAACTCAAACAAGTTTAAAAATTATATACATACATAATAAACTTTTTGAAAACATTAATTTTAATTCAATAAACTTAATTACCCTGCTTTATATAATTTCAATCAACATTTTTTTAAATTTTAGTTCTTATAGGATAAATTACAAATAGTTTAGTTTTGCTCAAGATTATTTGTACCCACAACTTTGTTCTGGTAGAATCTCATCCCACTATAGGTTTTCTTGCCACCCTGCTACAAATTTTTAGTCTTGTTAGATCATGAATATCTTCCACTTTAACTTAAACCTCCGCAAGTTTAAATGGAAAACCTACCCTGGCCGAGACAAATAATTATATTCAAGATTTTTGTTTAATTTCATAGCAATGACTCAATAATTTTACTATTTTAGATTTATTTTTCTAGGTTTAACTGACTGAAATTAATTTATTTGTTGATTTAACAACATTTTTCTAATGCATTTTTTCTAAAGGATCAAAAATGTGATCATTTTGTGGTCGCAAATTATGTAGCCCTATTTTGTATTGCACATAAACAATAACAAACAGTTTTTATTTTTTTTGTGTTTAGGCTCTTTATTAAATTTATAATTTTTCGCTGGTTCGAATGTCTTAATTAAAAAATTAAGAAAAATTAGTGTCATTAAAATTCCTTAATTCATAATTTTTTGCTGGTTGAGCTTTTAGCATTTATACCCAAACAATTAAAGGTATAGTATTTAATGGTTCTAAAGCATTCGTAAACATGTACGTTTTCCCGCAAAACTCACACATGAATTATTTCTAAAGGTTCACGTATAAAAATAATTTTAAGAAATTCAGTATTTCCTTCCGTTTCGGCCGCTCCAACTGGTTTCTGTAAAAAAAATAGGTTGTAGTTTTTGATGTAATTAAAATATAGCCTATAAAGGTGTAGTTATAAATGAATTTGGATTTTCTTTTTTAGAAAAGCGAGAATTTCCTTTGTGATTCCTCTTTCCGTGGAAGAATGCACGGCAGAAGTACTAAACTAAGAATTAGTCGTTCATCTGTCATTATTGAATTAAGATAAATTAGTCAAAACATTTTTTGTTTGACTAATACTAGCTATATACAACATAAGACTTAAGTATGGCTATCTTAGAATCTTTTTTTTTTTTAAATTAGTTTGAATGAACTTTGTCTAATAGTATCGTGGGTAACAACCACCAAACAGTCATATCTAATTTGATTTGCCACATTTATTCTGCGATACTAGTGTGAAGCTAAATCAAACAAAACAATTTTACGTTAAAAATGCACTAGACAATTTTTTTAAATTTTTATGTAATAATTATATGAAAATTGTGCCGAATTTTCGTTTTTTCAAAACACCATCTTGCAAAAAAATTACGAGAAATTTAGGTTAATTTTGTTGTCTTAGTGTTTCAAAAGAACGAATTTTTAAATTAAAATTAAAAATTATTCTTGGCCTTTAATTTATTAACCACTTATAAAGATTAGTTTGGCGTGGGCCAAAGATATACAAAGATGATCTGGTTTAATCAATAATTTTTTCGGAAATTCCGCTGCTCAGAGGTGTCAATATTTGGATGTTTTAGGGTAGCACCAATGATCATCGGGAAATAGTGGAAAAATATTTATTAATATTGTTACAAGACGCAAGTAATTTATGCAACTAATCGATTTAGAAATTAATTCCGCTTTTAATGAATAAAACAGGTTCAAATAATCTATAACTATTGTTTTTTACCAGCAGTGTTTTCGTAAAGCTCCCCGCAGTCATCTACATTTTAAATAGTCACTGTTACCATAGAAACTGGTATCTATCAGTTCAAGAGCTTATTATTAATTTACCTAAATTCGATAGTTCACATTATTTGAGATGGTTCAGGTAGCAGTTGACGACATGGATTATCTTTTTATTAATTCAGAGCAAGAAAGGTGAGCTGTAATTGGTGTAAATAATGAATAGTTTTCCTGAAAATAAAAATAACTTCACGGAGCATTCTTATAAGATACTTTAATGCAAATTATATTGTATTACCTTTGGCAATGCAAACTCCGGAAGATGGAATAAAGTACGTCTCCTGCTGCCTTACTAATAAAAAAGTCACATTTGCCTTTTTGTAGTTTTGTGTAATTTCAATTTAACTATTTTTGTTTGCCTTGTCTTAATATGAAACCTGACTATTAAATAACGTGATTTTATGGCATTTGATGGAGGATATTTAGCTGTTTAAAAAAGCAGAAAGACAGGTATTTATTTGCAGAATCCAAATATGCCACTAACGCATTTTTCGACTTTTGTCGTTTGTGACTTTTTCCCTTAGTACGGCAGTGTAGCTCTTTTAGAAATAACGTCTGCACAAGTTTCGCGAATTTTGTAAAATCGACCTTAAAAAGCATAAAGAAATCTCAATGAAAGATATTTATATTTTGATTCTATCATAATAAAACTACTTACAATTTATTTAGGTTGCGATTGATGATATATTCAATTATCACCGCAGATACGTTCTTCCGTTCCTCTGTTACAAGCATAATTGGTTTGCCGATTTCAGCCGAAATAGGTGGATAGTTTTTGAATAAATTTGTTTTTAAGGGCTAAAACTTTGTTTAGTGGAATAAAATTTTAAATTTAATTGCAAAATTATGTCTATTTTACTTCTTTTGAATCTATTTTAGAAAATTAAATTTGTATTCTCAAAAACTATTTATGTACAATTGTTTTCTTAGAATTGTATTCCAAACACACATTAAGTAATTGGAAACACCCTTTATTTTAATAATTAATAACACTGAACGAGATTCAGAAAGAAACATGGTGCAATAACCAACACGGTGTTTAATGCTATGTAGTACAAAGAAAAATTACTTACGTGCCGTAGTTTTCTACTGCAAGACACAATTACCCCTTTATAAGGTTTAATAACAATTTGTCCTACTAAAAATTTACTTTTAGGTTTAAAAACTACTAACATCACTAAAACACTTTTTAACTATTAACGTTAATAATAAATTAATTAAATACAATAATTTATTTTTAAATTGTTATAATATTTTCTTTATTTAAGACTTCTCACGAGATTAGGTAATTATTGCACCTTGTTAGAGTACAAACTCAATTTGATATGACCGTAGCAAACACAAGGAGATACAAATAATTTCCAATAAACCTTATTTTGTTTTGATAAACCTAATTCTACTATGATAGACCCTATTGTATTATGATTGTTCTAACCATACTTAAATATTGTATACCATACTATATGATTGTCTCGATTATATTAAATCATATCGCATGATTGTTGCAATCATTAAAGTCGAAAATTATTGCATTTATCATATTTTAATAAAATTTATCATACATAATTCTAGTAATTAGATAAATGATATTTATTATTATAATATATTAGGATATATCAAATATAGTTGAATATGATTTCCTGGATCATAACAAAATAATTCCAATCATTCATTTATCATATTTTTTCTCTGAGTGTAAGAATTTAGTATAGACTTTTGCTCCTTGAATTTGAATGAATTGAGATTTCAACAAAAAGAATTGTTCTTTCGGAAATGGCTAGGTAGTAATTTTGATTCGCTTAGAATTTATGGTCACCGTAACGTTTCTGGCCAAAGTGTTTATGCAAAAATTGTGGACCAGGATCGAATTGGATTGGGATTTTGATGTTGGATCTGAGCTGAGCAGTTATTTGTGAAATTTTAAGAAAGGTCTACTAGTTCCTCGATTCATTTTCTCTAAATCAGATTTGGGGATGCGTCCAACAAGGGTTATGGTATTGTGGTATATATTAGAACGATTGATTTTGACGGAACAATGAATGTGAAATTTGTATGTTCAAAATCTAGAGTGGTCCCCATTAAAGGAAGTAACAACGACTCGGTTAGAATTTTATGCTTGTTAGCTCAAGTAATGAATAAAGTTATATCCTCAATGGGTATTAGCTTTGATGCATTTTATTATTGGACTGATTCCTTGGTTACATAATTACATTGCTTCGCATAAAAAATTCTCCAAGTAAATTTGTGATATTTATTGCCAATAGAGTCAGCCAAATACAAGAGTTGTCTGATCCTAAGGTTTGATATTATGTATGGTGTTATGAAACAAAATGGCTCAATATGTGGGTGAATTGCCTGAACATAGGGTAAACCATTTAAGGCCATTTTCGATGGTTGGGATCGAATTTTGTGGTCCGTTTAATTTATTTCAAAGTTATATTTGGCAATATATGTGTGCTTTGCGTCGAATGCAGTGCATATACTTAGTATATTGAAGTGACCAAGGATCTTAGCATTCAGTCATTTTTGAACTGAAAAGACGTATTTGAATCCGATTTGCATAATCAAATTATAGATAGGTTTTGTGTCGAAAACAACATACAGTGGCATACGATACCCCCCAGATCCCCTCATTTCGGAGGACTGTGGGAATCAGCTGTAAAAAGCGCAAGAGCGACATAAAACGAACTATAGGTCAAAATTCATGCACACAGGCGCAACTGCTTACTTTATCGGTTGAAATTGAGGTATCCACTTTCTTGTTACCTTACCTGATCCCATCTCTTCAACATTTGGTAGGCTTCATTCATATAAACAATGCGTGTATTACTGCGTGCAAACAATTTGCACATCTGATTTCCGAATTATGCTGGAAGCGTGCAGAATTTTGCATGCATCGAAATTAGAATATATCGTAAAATGCAGAATGCAGCAATTTTCAAATTAGCCTCTATTTCTACACAAATTAAGCACCACTTTTATACTTTTTGATTTCACACGATTTATATTTGTATGATAGAAACCAAAAAAACAAACGTTGCCCCTACTGGTACCCAAATGAACCATTACTTGTCACATTTTTTTTTTGTATGATCGGCACTATAACTTTCATTCATTGGTCACGTTTGAAAATCACAATGACACAGAAATCCACATAAACCATATGAGATTGACAACCCACATAAATAAAATTAATCATTTTACACAATACAAGTTGGCAGATGCAAAATTGCCAAGACAAATCGAAAATCAGTTACACAAACAAATTGTACCAAAACCGCAATTGCCACAAAATTAATCGAATTTCTTTTTTTTTCCAAATCAAAATTATATCAACGCGCGCATACATCCGGGAATGTTATTCAAATGATATAAATAATAAAAATAATAATTGATCTCCCGGATACCAGAACCAAATCTATATAAATTTTGTATTTAACTCGCGTTCGCGCAAGAGATAAAATAACAACGTAGTAGTACAATAAATCACCACCGCGCAACTTACTTGATGTAAAAACGAAAAATCAAAACTAAAAAATTCAATCGGAAGTTGTAAAAAAAAATGTTGCCTTGAATAAATTATAAAAATAAAAAATTGCGAATTATTTATTGAAATAATAATTTGTGCGCTTAGTGATAAGAAAGGCGAAATAGAATCACGTGATTGAACGTGCGTCTACGGAATGCGAATATTAACAATGTGCGCTCGATGAACAAGATTATGATGGTGACGAATAGATTATTTGTGATCAATGCTGCACGTGTTAAATTATAAATTAAACACAGCTGATGGATGATAAGAGTTAAGACGCAATAGCCTGCGATTTATATAACTATGTATAACATCTGGTGTGTGTATGTGTGTGTGATTGTGTATATATTGGAAGGTTCCAAAATAATGAAAAAAAGCATTGAACCGAACTGCCGAATTTTGTGGTGAAGATTTAATTTCGAGAAAATTATACACACTGCAATTTGATATGCCCAGCATCCTTTGTTGCTGCGTCGTCATTATCTCAGAAATTTGAGATTTGTTTTTATTTTTTATTTTTTATGTTTTGTTTTTTGAAGCAAGAGACGTGTACCCCCGCGCCCTAAAAATTTACCTGAAAATTTACTTTTCACCAATATAACAGCATCTTCCTCGTCTTTCTTTTAAAATGTTGTTATATATTGCTAAACATATATACCTACACATATTTCTTTCTTTCCAGCCTGTGCCTTCCTTCTTTGAAATTCTTTTGTTTTCGTTTTCATTTCTTCGAACTAAATAAGAGTTTAATACACAAAAATACAACAACACAAAAAAAACACAAGAGACGATGAAAAACACAAGTCTAAGAAAACTAAAAACGGTGCCGCACTGTAATTATTTCAGTACGTATATGCGATTTTGTTATATTTGCGGTGTTTAGGACTACAACCAGTTTCATTTTATGTTTTAAATTTTTGTTATTTGTCGATCGTAAGATCGCTTGATCATCATCATGCACTTATGTAGTCTCATCTTGCAAACAAGACGTCTTTGAAGATAGCGCGCGCGCCCCAAACAAATAAAAAAAATGAATCGAATTCAAACTCTTTTTTGATCGACTGTAATCCACGAAAAATGTAGATTAAAACGGTGCTTCCACCTACAATGATCATTCAGTTTATAATTTTATTTTAAACAAAGATCGCGAAATCACCGTTTTTTTTTTGTTTTTGTATGCTGTATTATATTCTGTGTGTGTGTGTGTGTGTCTGTATAAAAAGTTGATTTAACTGTTATTTTGTATTTTGTTATTTCTTGTGATGTGCCCTATTATTGTTATTATATTGTATTGTACTGTACAAATAATACTGTGATACTCTGGCGCGATCAAGAGACTCTGACAAATGACAATCATAACGGATTTAAAATACAAAAAAAAAACAAGGTTTTATAGATCGCGACAATTGAACATAATAATTATAATGACATGACGTACTCGACTCGCGCTCACAGAGATGTCACAAAAAATAGTTTTAATCGGATTTATTTTATTTTATTTTGGAAACAGTTGGAAAGCAGCGCCTTTTTATTTTGATGCATATGTCGCATTTTAAAAACCGCCATCTGCTCGATTCATTTTTTGTCGATCAATTTTTTTTTTTTTAGTTTTATGTTATTTCATAAAAGATGGTAGTTTAATCGTCAAATCAAGCGGAACGCTTATCATGCTGTTTCATTATTTACATTCTGGATTTTTTATGTTCTATACACAAAACAAATGTTTAAATCAATGTGCTGTGTCAATAGTTTAAAAAAAAATAATTTTTTTTTAAACTCATGGGAAGCTTGAAAAAATATTAAGTTTTTTTTTACTCTAATGCAAGATCATCATTTTAGTCATTAAAAAATAAAACAGTTAATTTGTTTATAATAAACTTCTATTGTTGACACTTTGAGCACAATCGAGGAAACTGAAAAAAAAAAAAATGTTATGGTTTTGATTTCCTAATTTTTGTGGTATTCGATTTCAATTCCATAATTATAGAGCAGTGGTGTCCATTATTTGCATGATTTGGTTGTACTATATATGGTAACTTTAAGAAATGGATCTAATAATTCTCTTGGGATCTCTTAGTGCTCCGATTCCTCAATCATGAAAAAGTTCATCGTGAGACGAAGTGGCCGTACTGGTAGCGGAAATTTTAACCAGTTCGTGCTCAAATTTAAAAATATGGAAACCAAGAATATTGTTATGGATCAAGTAAAAACCAACGGCCTTTTAAAGCAACTAAAGCCTTGGCCAAAAGTATTAAGCATCCATGATATGTTACAGTTTTTTGGGGTGTATCAAATTGAAATAAATTGAAACAATTTATACAGGGTAACATTACTAGTTATTCATATAAAATCAATATTTTGAAGGTCCACCCTTTTGCCATAATTAGCGCAGAAATTATTTTGGGTAGAGAACTTAAGAGTTTTTTTCAGTCTTCAGGAGGAATAGAGTTCCATTCTTGGCACATGTGGCGTTTTAGCTCTTCTTTGGTGTTTATTATGTGGCATCTGACTTTGCGTTTTGATAAACCCTATATAAATGAGCTCAATGCTATTATCAGGGGTACCAAAAATCATAAATAAAGAAAATTATAGTGATTCCGGAAAACTAAAATATTTTTATCAATAAATTTTATTTTAAAAACATATTGTTTAATGTTAATAGGGCACAAAATTAACTAACTTACTTGAAAGTTCGATTCGTCTGAACACACGATATTTGACCAATCTTCTTCGGTGAAACTTTGGTATTTTAGAGCCCGTTTATACCGAGCCTTTTTGTTGTTGTCGGAGAACCATGGTTTCTCCCAGGCTTTACAGCCTTTAGATCTGCTTTCTGAAGCCTTTTACGAGTGGTCCGAGCAGAAATTGATCTCTTAATCGTAAGTGAGGTCTGAAGAGGTTTTTTTTTCTATTTTTAAATGGCGTTTTCATAAACTTTCGGTCCTTCCGGTCTGTGGTGATGCGTTTGGGCCCAGTTCTGTGCCTATTACTATGTGATCCGGTAGCGGACAATCGCTCAATTGCGTATTGTACAGATCGGGGCGAACATTTCACAGTTTTAGAAATACCTTCTTGTGATTTCCCTTGTTCATGCAGAAGCTGCATCTGCACACTTTGTTCTTAACTAAGTTTGTTTCTTTTAGGCATATTGCAAGAGCATATTGCGAAAGGAGCGAATTGATAAATAATTCTACTGTACTTATAGTGTACATGCGAAATTTGTAGGGTGCTTAATACTTTTGCCCAACGCTGTATATCCGGCAGTGAGTAATAAACTTACCCCTACGAATCAAGCGATTATGAAGCAGCTCCTGGACTTGAGAAAACATAAAGTAATAAAATATTGCTCGTCAAAATCAAAGAAGATGATCGCCCGAAAATCATTTGGACAATAGACGACTTAAAGCTAATTAAATAAAACAATTGTATTTCATTGTTGGCATTATTGGGTAATTTATAAGTAAATATTTAATTTTTCTTGGTTTTAAGTAATTCTAAAATCAGTGATGAAAATGAGTACATTACAATTTATTCGAAAATTTTGAACCTATATGTAAATGTACAAACCACCTCACACTTCTCAGAATAATTTCTTGTCATTTCTCGATACTCTGATGTCTTCAAATAAAAACCAAATCTTTGTGGATGACCTCAACATAAATTTACTAACCGAACATATTCATAATCGTAATACTCAACTATGCAATTATAAATCCACATTACTATTAAATAATTTCTTTATCATAATTGATATAAATGAATTATTTGGAACTAGGATTCTAAAACGATTATAGATCACATATCAGACATGAAAGAAACATTTTATCCGTATTACGGTGACGCTAGTCTCAGCGAGCATCACAGATCAATCTCAAACTAGAATTTCCGTTAAGTATGATAGTGTGCTGGCTTCTGTCTTAAACACTTATTCACAATCACATAATTTTGATTTTCAATTATTACAACAACACTCTACTATTGAAGTGGTGCTAAACGGCACAGTCATTTCGGATCAACTGCGCGTTGCAAATGAGTTTAACAACTTTTTTGCTATATAATCGCATTACACATTTCAAGCTCTGTAAGCTCATATTCTCATGTTTTTACCACAAGGATAATTAAAAGGAGCCTATTAACGGTTGGTCCTATTACTAGCGAAGACATGGCTAACGTAGTAAATTCCCTAAAATCAGAATCCACTCCCGGATATGATCAAATTACTACATATAGTGAACAATTTAATTAACATTGTTACTCCGTTATACACTGACTATATTAATACATGTCTTAAGGATAAAATGGGGATCAGAACTGAGAAGCGTATTCTAGAACGGAACGAACAAAGCATATTATGTACAGAGTTTTCAGTGTGAGAGTTACAATTGTGCTTAATGAAACCTAGTCAATGTCGTGCTTAATGAAATCCTTTGAAAAATCGGTGTATACTAAATCTTAGCCTATGTCCTAGTCTACTAAATAAATGTTCACAAAAAAAACATTAGTCGCGTAGACCTACCCGGATGCAGAAATAAAAATTTAAAATAGATTCGAAAAGTTTTGGTATGACAGAAAGAATAGTGATTTCGAGATAGTGACTGCCTTCGCTTGTTTTGAAAGATTTAAAAATCATCGGACGAATGAAAGATAATTTTCAGGGATCAGAAAAAATATCATTACGTAGGCTATTATTAAAGACGATTAGTCAGTGGAGGGGCTAAATTACCTGCACAGTTCTTAACAAGGATAGGTAGAAAGTAATCAGGTTCTACGCCTTATTAACTTCAACTTGGGATAAACCATCATAAACTTTGCTACCGTAAACTTCAAAAAAAAATAAAATCAGAGCGATCGCGGTTAATTAAAGGCTTGTTACGTGATACCGCTGATATTTCATAGACAGACTCAAAAAAATTGGCAAACAAATTAGATATAACAAAGGGCTAATTGGCAAATGAATTCTGAAAAGTCATTAGGATAGGAAATCCAACCACCTTATTTTTACCATTTGTGAAATTTCAGAAATGCTTTGGATTGTGAAAGTCAATTCATCTTCGATTTGCAAAAAGTAGTTATTGTAAAGGAACCAGTTAAAAGTTTTAAACTTCCTAAGAGCAATGTTGAAACTAGAATAAAACTCAAACACCGTGTAACTTATATAAAGAATGTAACGTATTACGACTTATTAGTTTACCAAATCAGATTTGACAAGAAATTTGTTTAAAATGAACCGTAGTCAGCATGACTAAAATCGAAATGAAAAGAATTATTAGAAGTACATATAACTAGCATTGCAATTTTCTTGGAAAATGTGTATGATGATTGAAGTATTATAGAAGCTCGTATACATCCAGTAAAATCCTCACACGGCGAAAGATCCAAATACATAAGGTCAGTTGAAAAACTAGGTGCTATCAAAGAAATCAATGACTGCTAATCATTTTTGGTTAGAAGAACAGGGCGTGAAAACTCCATCAATTTCAGTCCAAGTAATATCAGGAATCTATCGAGGTAAAAGTAGTTTGTTCGGAGCTTATAGGCGGGACCATCCTGTTTGAAACTGAATCACTTAAATTCCGGAAGAGTTAACTAGTACAGCTGGTATCCGAAATTTTACATTTGAGGTTTCTGATCGAAAATTACGGTTGTGAAAGGATCTAATACATACACCAGTTGGCCACATTTCCGAATTTAGAGCCTTATCACGAAGATCAATTCCTAATTTAAAACAGAGGTATTAAAAGTCATGAATATCTTTTGTTTTCGGAATCAGCTTGCCCACTTTAAAAAACCGGTACCTAAACATCTGTTATCAAGAGCCAAAAAATCATCCGCAGTAGTTAGAGGATCAAGTCTGGATAAATGAAGCCAATATTTCTGAGCAACAGTTTTAATATGAATATTATCTGGTCAGATATTTGTACCACAAATATTAAAATTCTGTTGCCTCTGTTGCTTAGTGTATCGATTTGTTGTTACCGATAGAGCACAGTATTTCCATGTTAAGTCTACAATCAGAATGGTCAGAATCTGAACCGGAGACAATTTTTGAAGACTTTCTTTGCACTTTAATTGTATTTATTGAAAGGGCATTTACTTGTATAGGTTTTGCTTTTAGTTGATGACGAAATACTATTTATTATACCTTATGGCTTTATTACCTCTTTGATTTTGAATTTAGTCCCTCAGGAAATCTAGGGTCTACCGGAACTTTCAATTGTAATTATTGTATGGGAATAAAATACACTGGAATGAGGGTTTTACTTCAGTTTTTGATTTAGTGAATATAATTCGCTAAGTCAGTACATTCTTGCCTCATACTTAATGTATGAAGTTAGAATTGTATTTTGTAGTTTGGTCTGAAGAGTAGACCGAACTATTGTTGGTGCGAACTTTTCAGTACGAAACCAAACTACCACATAGAAAATCCAAGGAGGGTTTTCATTTTTTGGAGTAGATACACTTTGAGTATTGTTGTGAATGACATTATTGTTAATATATTTTGTCTATAAAAAGCCGAAAGAATCTTATTGATTTGAATACAGACAAACTTCTGTTTCTTTAATTTTATTGCAAGAAATCTAAAAATATGCAACACACAAGTTTAAATTTAATATTTCAATATTTTGTCCGGTAACATGCTCCTACCTTAGTAAATTAGCCGTTCAATTTTAAATGGGGGTTCAAAATTTGTTTGGTATATTTCCATGACTCATGATCTGAACGCTCTTTAGTTTTATCTTGGATTTGAGTTTAGACAAAATAACGAAAGAACATTAGAAAACTAAAGTATTGCATGCCACTCGTTTAATTTGATCGAAAATAGTTCACCTGCTGGTTTAGGAGTGGTTAATGAATTAATAAACTATCAGACGATTTGAGAAAGCAAAAAATTGAAAAAATACGAATTTAAAAACACAAACACTTACTATATAGTCGACTTTTACCGAAGTAATTGTTTTATCGAAGAATTTGCGAGTAACAAGTTACATATAAAGAATTTTATAAATGAGCTTTTGTGATTGGCAAAAAAAAATCAAACAGAATTGAAAAAATTGATTTTTTTTGATCTGAAAATGTTCGATTGAAAAAGATTGATCTGAGATCAATTTGCATTAATAATATTTGCATTATGTTTAGAACTGTTTAGATCCCAAATATATAAACCTGATTCCGCCACATTTCCATTGGCTGAAATCTTCTTAGGTCTAGAAATCTTGGATGCACGTTTAGCTGTAACGACTAATGAAATCAGAGCAATACCAAGAAATTTCTAAAAGAGTGTCAAAGCTAGCTAAAACAAGCTGGAAAAAACCTACCAAAAACACCGAAGGAGACAAATCATACCAAATGATAGAAACCTTAACAACGAAGAAATTGAATTTGGTATAACAAATATAATAAAAATAATACATCAAAATATAAAGCTAAGTACTCTCGAACTAAGATGCTTCACAGCAGTCAAGAGAATGAAACGATCTGGAAATAGCAATGCCCCACAGAAGACAAAACAGAAAAGGATCCAAATAATTACCCAAAACATTAAACTACCCACTGGAGAAACAATTTAAAAGCCATTGGACCTGGAGCAAAAATATTTAAAAAAATTAAACATTGACTGGACGAAGGTACCGAATTATAAATTTCTAACTGCAAAAAATAATCTGAATATTAAAGAACACAGCATAGAAAAATAAAAATTGCCGCATCAAATGCTTGGAAAATAACAGCGGTAATCAGTAATATGATGATCGTATGATGGTGGCCATTATGACACCATGCTTAAGGGAGTTGCTTGCTGTATCGCACACAGATGTTTGTCTAATTCAGGAACCGCACCTCCTTGAGGGTACTGTATCTGGCTTGAAATCAACTAATAGAAGAATCTTCTGTAAGATTCCTGCCATTAGAAATCGAACTTGCAATTTTATTGGTGGCTGATCTAACACCTGTGCTTATTAGTCTTAAATCTGTCAAATTTTGTAATTGGTCCTTGCATCAGTTTTTCTTCCCTATAATTCGCCTTTATCTCCTCCTTTGGTTGAGTTTAATAACTTGTTGTTGTAGAGTAAGCAGAAACACATCCTCCTGGTGATTGGTTGTAATTGTAATGCTAATGCTCATAACTCAATATGGGGTAGTTCAATCGAGGGGATTCTCTATTCCATTTTTTAAACTCTTCTGAGCACGAAATTCTGAATAAAGGTTATGAGCCGAAGTGATTCACATCAGTTTGTGCTCTATGCCTATTATCGATTTAATTTTTAATTGAAAAGTGAGGAACGATATTCTCAATTCTGATAACAGTTTGTATCTCTTTTTCTGTTAAACTCAAAAGACCACCGTTTAAACCATACCGTAGCAGAAAATTAACCAATTGGGTTTTTTTCTCCCTCTACTTGTTACACCGAGGGCATTTCGGTCGAAGGACATTCAATAACAAGCATCTTTGCTTACAAACGCAATTTCGACTGCCTCGCGATAACAGAAGAGATGATCATCGCGATATAGGACGTAATAGAAAACAGAGCGTAGAATTAATTTGAGCTGAACAATTTTGTTGAAATTAATTTAAATAGGAATTTTAATTTTCTGTGAATTTTATATATTTCAAATAAAATGGTGAATTACTGTTGTGTGCCAAGCTGCAAATCTAAAGTAAAACAAGGAAGCGATATTAAACTCCACCACCGTTTTCCTATTGAAAAAAAATGAAAATGAAATGGATTGTAGCTCTTCGAATCGGGGAAAAAGTGTCATTATAGAACAAACCAATTTGTTCAAAGTAGATACAGCACCATCGAGGAATATTCCCATTCGATCCTATGAGAGCAAAATTCTTAATCGTCGGGAGATTATAAGAAAATCTCAAGTCGCTCGCGCAAATATTTTAGATAGCCCGGACTTGCCCACCGATTTAGATGAAGCCAAAGCTGAACCTGTAAATGTGACGTCTTTATTTAAGTTGTCTATCGTCGTATTCAATCATCTAGAGGTAAAATGGGTAGGAGTATTTGTTTGATTTAGTTGTTAGGTTTAAGAAATTACATTCCATTGATTTTTTTATCGGCCGAAGACATGGCTCTTTTACTTCTAGTCAAATACCTGACTAATTATAATTATAAAAGCATGGTCACACGATTTAAAATAAGCCCCCAGAACGTTTCAAAATGCTTCATCTACATGAATGACATAGTCTGTTCCACATTAAAAAGGGTTGATTTTTGGAAAAGCAGCCTTGATTCGAGCGAATCCTATACGACAATAATTGATTGTACGGAAATATTTGTTCAGAAATCGCACAATCCGATACATAACCAACTGACATTTTCGCACTACAAAAACCCTACGACTTTCAAAATTCTAGTGTCCATTGATGAGCTTGGTTTAATGATATTTATCTCGGATGCTTATGGTGGAGCAATAAGCGATCTTAAACATTTTGAAACCATATGATTACATTCTAGCAGATCGAGGTTTCAACATATCAGATATATTTGAAAATTTAAATGTTGGTTTAAATATACCACCATTTCTACGTAAGAAGGACTAATTATCGGAAGAAGTTATGGATACTCGATACATTGCTAACAGACGAATTTTAGTAGTAATCCACGTTCTTTTTAGCCTCGGCACTGCAAATCCCTTTAAAATAATAATTCTAGTAAACTGTGAAAGTGAGTATCGATTAATTTGCCGATGGACGACCGTGACCTAAGAAGAGGGAGTTGAGATGAATGTAAAGAACGAGATAGAATAGGTGCAGCTCCAGATTGAGATATGCGTAGGGGTGTTGATCTTGACATGGGAACAAACTAATCTTCGGCGCTAGAGCTAAGTTGTGAATGATCGTATAAAGTAATCAAGCAGATTAATTTCATCGTAAAATCGGATTGAAATGCAACAAATAAAGTAAGGATGCGCAGTTTACGCAGTCACATTACACTTAATTTCTCTAAAGTAGTTAAATGATAAAAATGTCTTATCAACTTTCAGTCAAGCTGCTGGTTGTATAAAAATGAAGCCGACATTTTTTGTGTTCGTTTAAGTGAATAAGGAGGGGTACAAATATGTGATCATATTCGATTTGTGTTTCGCCAATACGAGAGAAATAACGACGCTGTAAGGAAACTTCGAGAAAGTCGAATTCACCCCTAGTAATGATAAGATAAACACCACGATTTAATTGCGGCGTAAATATCAGTTTGTCGCATCAAGTCGATCAGTTTAGTTCCAATGATTGAACGTGAACGAGGATAATCAGTTATCAAGAGAAATGCGTGTTGTAAGTTAATGTAATAATAAAGTGTGTTGAAATTGTGTTGTTGGCAAATAAAGATTGAAATCTGTTATGCTCTTATATTATAAAGTGTTTCCGTTGCTTACTATGATAAGGCAGCATTAATTTTGTATTTGATATTTATACATAATCCTCACTCACGAATTTCCGTGTATCTATCATATAGAATCCTAAGTTAATCACTTTGGTTTCAATCTGGCATATACAAGAGCTCGAATAGCAAATTTAATTTGAGTGTTGACACAACTTTTAATAATTAAAATTTGCCAAATGCAGGAATTTTATCGAAATGTCTATGAATTGAGAATTAAATATTTGGTTCTGTGTGAGTGTGGAAATAAAATTAACCTTGGATTTTTTTTTTTTATCTAGTTTCAGGTAACCAATTATGAGGATTATGATGTGTGTAAGTAAAAAATGCAAGACAACAAATTCCGAATTCATATTACAATCAGGATGGGATGAGGTCAATGTTTTATATATAAATTACGTTAAATAAATATTGCACTTGTCCCGGCCTATTTGTGGTATGCCAAATGCAACCATTTATCTATCAACCATAAAATTTCATCTTGTGAGGTTCGTATACATACTATATACATACTTATATGTATTATTAAATATATAGAGTGCGCGTCGTGTTGACAGTAACTAAAAATGTTATGTTAATATTAAATTTCAGCTTATATAACATAATTTGTAATTTGAGAGGTTTATTTATTTGAAATTAATGGAGAAAAATTTTATTAATCACATGACGAGATTTTTATCGAACTGGAATTAATTTTTCTCAAATTTCTGGATCAAATTAAGATATTTTGTCATATATAGTATGTTTGTATATGTATTACTTAATGCTAATAATATGTTTATAAAACGCGCGATAAGAAAATGGTAAGAATACTTAATTCATAAAAAAAATAAAAATTATAAATTGGTGGCTATTGTTGTTGATTTAAATTGATGAATTAGCTTTAATTTATAAATGACAAAATGTTGCGGGGCTTTTGTGTGTATTTGCAGTTTTTTTTTGTTTGTTGTTTCTATTAATTTGCTGGATATCGCGTGCGAGCTGAGTTTGTCAAAAATATTACCAATAAAATCGGTCAATAAGTTTTATAATATTTTTGAAATATTTGCATTATGGAATACACAAAATTTATAAACAATTTAGAACAACAGGAATAACTGGAAACTATTAATTAAAGAAATTACTTATGCTGTGTGCCTCATGTAGATTTTTTCGACTAAATTTCTTACTAAACTAAATAATGCTAAACTATGCTATTAACTACCAGACGGCTAACGAAAAGTCTCCTCGCGAAGATACTTTTCGTTTTAGTTGTCATTGTCTAAAGGTGCAGTTAAATTAATATCTCGCCTGTTTTTACCTAAATCACTAAAAAATACGGAGGAAGAAACATTACACGGTTTTGCACTGCTTAGATCAAGTCTTCTGAATGAGCATTTTGAATGTATCGAGCTCATAAAAATTTTTATAACGGATTATACCCGAACCATAACACCACCCTGAGCCCTCATCATTTTTGCAGAAAATCTTAAAATATTTCGATATGCTCTCTTCGACCTGCTTCAACATTCTTATTATCATCAATTCCTCTTTCAAAAAGATTGTAAACTCACTCATATAAAATAGCACTCATATAATGCTGGCAGTATTTTTTCCGCTATCGAATGGGTGGTGGAAAGGTATCGAGTTTGGTGATCCATAATTTACGATATCGTCTATTAAAATACTAAATGTTTTATTCTTCTAGAAATTGGTTTCGTTCATTCCGTTAAAGGGTTCATTTAATTCAGAATAATTTTCGTTCATTTCGGAAATAGTGTCACTTATGCATATAAGTTGGATGATTCGTTTACAGCAGAAAAAATTGCATTTAATAGCGTAAAAGCTACACCTCAAACCAAATTAATTAGCACCCAGTAAATTTATATCGAAAGAGCGTTTTTCCAGAATATACCGATAATGTCGTCGCCGAAAACGATAAGTTGTCGCCGGTACTTCGACAATAACGATAATGTCAGTGTACGCTTTTCCATTGGAACGTCTTCACCGGTATTGGTGGTGATAAAAAATTAAAAAAACTGTCATCTGTCAGTCGCTTTTTTTTCGGGAGGCCGTTTAACAGATTCGACCACGTTAAGCATTTAGGTATCTTCTTGGAGAGTAAACTTTCCTGGAAATTTCACCTGGAGTATAAACTTCAAAAATCAACTGCCATTTGGCAGTGTAGAGAATCCTTTGGGAAAACCTGAGGCTAACTCCCAAAATGCTGCCTTTCATCTGTAAATCGTTGGTTCTACCAATGTTATCTTATGATTCCTTAGTATGCTAGCCATTGATTAAATTAAAATCTTCAATTATTAAACTTAATGGTCTACAAATTATTGCTTGTATAGGACCATTACAGGAGCCATGGCCTCAACTTCCCTTCTTGCCATGGAATCAATTCGATTTTTTCTACAACTACATTTTTTCATTCTGAGCACAGCATATTCTGCTGCGTTTTGGCTAAGGAAGGGCATGGAGCTATCTCAGGATGCTGTATGCGTGGATTGTCTTGAAGACGATGATGGTTCCATTCACTTCGTGTGCAGTTATCCTGCTTTCAACGGAGTTAGGTTGCAATTATTTGATTATAGGTCTATTGCCGAAATCAGCTGTCTTCCTTGCCTTGGCCTAAATCACTTCAGTTTCAAGCGGTCGCGATTTAGGATAGAATCACTGGTTTGCAACATGGGCCCTTCGTGGCATTAAGTGCAGGTTCCGACCAATTTTTAATAATAATAATAATAATAAAATCATGTCGTATGTAAATAAATTATGCATTTTGCACTTATTATGAAACGGTTCCGGCGACATCCCATAACTAAAGAAAAATATTTGTCAGAATGTCGACCAATTTTACCGGACCGGCACAACAAGGGAATGATGTTCCCGATTTATTGTCCAATACAAATATATCCGTATGTCAGCACCGATAAATCGGTGTCATTATTGTGTCGTCTAATGGAAAAGCACTCTAAGGGTTAAACTATTAATTATGGCCGATAATTGAGAATTAAAGAGCTTGGAGATCGAACAAATAAAAATACAATGCGCCATAAACTAATAAGTGTGTAAGACGTTTTATTCAAAAGTACATACTATATGTTGCACAAACTAATTGCACAAACTATCACCCCTTCTCAACATGTAGTAGCGTTAAATTAAACCAATTACTCTCGTGTGTTTAGCCAATTTTGGTCCATCTAGTGGTTTCGTCAGCATATCTGCAATCATATTGTCGGTTGGACAATAAATGGCTGTTATCTTTTTTGAAGTTATAAAGCTGTGTACGAATTTGTATTTCATGCCGATTTGTTTTACACGCTGATGACAAATTCGATTGTTGAGCAATTTTATGCACCCTTGATTGTCCTCGAATATTTTGATTGGAGTCCGATTGTCTCGTCCAAGTCGTTGAATATGTGCTCTATCCAGATGAGATCGCGTACAGCTTCGGCAAATGCGATAAATTCTGCTTCTGTCGAAGAGAAAGAGACCGATGTTTGTTTTCGACTGACCCACGAGATCAACGCTCCGTTGAAGATAAAACAATAACCGGTGCTTGATTTCCTGTCTATATGGCCCAGTCAGCGTCAACGTAGCATTTGAAACTTGGGTCGTTCTCGTCGTTTCCCAATTTAAGTTTAAGAGATTTGGTGGCTTTCAAGTATCTTAAAACTCTCTTTACCTCATTCCAGTCGCATTGCTTTGGGTCACTCACCTCTCTTGCGAATATTGATGTCGCAATAGAAATATCGTGCCTAGTATTGGTAGATAGGTAGAGTAAAGATCCGATTGCACTACTACGATAAACTTTATGTGACTCGAACTGTTCCTGGTTCATTGTCTGGCTTAGATACCCGACATTTATTGGTGTAGACGAGTTCTTTACATCGTCCAGGTTAAATTTACGTAGCTTGTTCAAAATATATTTCTCTTGATTCAGGTAAAACGTGCCATTCTCATCTCTATTGAATTGGATACCAAGATAGAATTGGAGGTTTCCTAGATTTTTGATGATAAAATTGTTGTTCATTAATATTTCGAAATCATCAATTAGTTTGATATTTGTTGAGGCTACAACAATATCATCAACATGGTTGGATATGTATATAACGTGTTGATCGACTTTCTTTATGTATAAACATAGGTCATTATCGATTTTCTCGTACCTGTTTTTATTCATGACAGTGTCAAATTTCTTATTCCAAATTTTTTATAAGTTTACATACCTGCGTACGGTCAACGGTCGTAAAGCCTTTCGGTTGTTTCATATAAACGGTATGTGATAGATCTCCATTTAGGTATGCAGTTTGAATGTCGAAATGTTTAACTTCCATCTTCCTTTTTCCCGCTACTGCCAAAGAATCTTCAACGTTGTCGGGTTCGCTACTGGTGCAAAAACTTCGTCGTAATCTCGACCGAATTTTTGTGAAAAGCCTTGCGCTATCAAACGGGCTTTGAATCTGACGATGTTATCGTCTTGATCGGTTTTCGTCTTATTTCCCAAATTCCAAAATTATGGAGCGAATCCATCTCTTCTTTCATAGCCGTTATCCAATTTTCAGAATTTGGACCATTTACCGCTTCTTCATATGTAGCAGGATCTGGATTTACTTGGTTGTTCTTCTTCCCCTTCTGAATCTGGATCATTTTCGTTTTGCGGTACTGCTTCAATGAGTTGATGTTGATCGCCGTTTGCTGTTTCCGTTTGATTATCGTTGTCAGCTGGTTCCGTTCGGTGATCGCTTGAGATATCAATGGTTGATTGGTTTTTTTATTTCGGCTTCAATAAAGTTGACATCACGGCATATCTTTATTTTCTGTGTGTTAACATCCAGAAGTCTATAACCTTTTGTACCAAGTTGGTATCCCACGAAGAATAATTTTTCGCCTGTGTCGTCCAACTTTTTACGCTGCGGTCTTTCGGTACGTGGGCATATACAGGTGCTCCCTGATATCGATTAAGTTGCGATGACCAAGAACCTTATGCCATTCATGAATGCATTTCGATTTTGCTGGTTGAGTTATGTTAAGTGCTTGATGTTCCATTTTGTAGACATCGTTTCTAGATTTAAGAACAAATAGAGTTTTTTCGTTCTTGTTTATTTCACATTGTTCACCTTTAAACATGATGGTACAGCCGCTTTTAGCCAGCTTACTAACTGACAGTAGATTACACTTAAGTCCAGACACGAACTGTACGTCTATTAATCTGAATTTTGTGGCTGCATTGTTGAATTCGATAATGTCGGTTCCTTTAAGTGGTAAATTACTACCATCGGCTAATGTAACCGAATTCATCGTGGATTTGGTCAAACATTTGAAAAATTACTTGTCGCTGACCATTCAAATATATTTACCTTATTCTGATAATTGGCGATTAAGCGTACGTACGCATCCACTGTATCACCTTTATTTTGAACTGTATTTGCCTGTTTTTGCCCTTGGTTGCTTGCTTCCTTTTTCTTTTTCCATGATGCGAATTTGCGACAATCACTTTTTACGTGCCCCTTCTTTTTGCAGAAAAAGCAATATATTTGGGAATGATCTGAACTTGTGCCTTGTTGTTGGTGTACTTTAAACGCTTTTTCTCCGCTGACACTCGCATTTTCGATAATATTCCTCCAATAATTTGTTTTTCACCATGCTTTTCGTCAAGTCAGCCTCAGCTCGTGATTCGAGAGCGGTTGTTAAAACACTGTAACTTTCTGATAAACTTGATAGGTACAATGAAACTGCAAAAGTCTCTGCTAATGGCTCACTCAAAGTGGTTAATTCGTCGATACATTCGTCCATGGCATTTAGATGTGGGTGCATGTTTCCGCTTTCAGGTAACCTCATCCGACATAACCGTCTTAAAAGTCGCACTTTATTGGATAAAGTCGATTTTTGATGATAATCCTGTAGTGACTCCCACATCGCTCTGGCCGTCACTTTATTCCTTACGTGTATGATTTGGTTATCATCAATGAATAGGCCAATATATGCGCGCGCTTTACCATCACTTTTGTTCCAAGCAGCTAATTGAGTTGCATCTAATGGTGCTACTTCGGTGATTACTGACCACAAATCCTCCTTGATCAGTAAAAGCTCGATTTTATAGCGCCACATCTGGTAATCATCGTCATTTAGCTTGGTTGTAAAAATATCCTAAGGAATTTCAATGAAACTATGATAAAAAATTTTTGTTTCCAAATTTTTTTATATGTAGTTTACGAACCGCGAATTCTATAATCGACGTGAATATTTTACCATCTTTTGCAGTAAAAAGAAAAACCCGCAAAATTCTCCACTTTACTAAATCCAGGTAGTGGAAATTTTATTTTTGTCTTTCATAAAACCAACACGTTCATCACATAGGTTGGTTAAACTGAAGATCATGGTGTGAAGTTTTAATGATCACGGTCTTACCGCATTCATAGAGTCATCACTGATCACTTATCTCAACTGAAATTTTATTTGTCAAATTATCGATCATGATTAAGTTGGCGATCAATGATCGTGCCTCGAAGTTTTATATTGAATTAAAATTTTGAAAAATTGTTCAATTATATCGCCCCCCGCGTACCAAATAATAACAAGCGCGCGTGTGCACTAACAAAACAACTATAAATTGCACTCTCTAATTCCACTTATACAATCACGACTTGTGGATGACTAAACTCTAAAACTGATGTATGTATATAAAGTATATATTGTATATATAATATCTAACCTTTTGAGTGTGCAATTTGACTTGGCGAAAGAAGTCAGTATAGCATATTATAGAATGTACATAGCTATATATACGAGTAAAAGCATAAAAAATAAAAATGTGTTGCTAAAATTACAGCAAATTTTGTAATCACAAAAAGTAAAATAAAAATCACAAACCACCACACCTTTGGAATGGAGCGCGCATAAATAATTATTATTACGAGTATTACAACATCATAATTATAAAATTGATGATGAAATCTAATAATAATAATAAATAATAGCAATAATTTCTTTTTGAGGCCCCCGTATGTACTCTAGCTCCAGAGAAGTGTATATATAGTGGAGAAGCGAAGAGGTTAAGAACATTGAAAGAATCTTGTTCATGTTTCCATCTCCTTTAAGACGTTGTGTTTTTTTGTTGTTGGCATAATTTTTTTTTGTTTTATATTCTGCTGCTATGTCCGGTTTTTATTGTATGATGTTTGGGTGTACGTGTGTGTGTATATTTATATAGTTTTATTATTATTGTGAATGTGCGCGGCGTGGGTCTAAATAATGCGGAAAAAAAATTAATATTTTAAATTGAATTAATCAAAATTGGCATAATTTATATGTGGCCGCGAGAATGCCGTCGTTTATTTAAAATTGGATTAACATTTGCATAATATTATTGAATTAATATTCAATTTGGTCTGATCTCTTGATTTAATATCACATTGCGAACGTTTAGCGAGCTTGTTTGAATATGTAAATGAGACTGACTTGAGTACTCAATCAGTTCGCGATCAATTAAATAAATTCACATAAAAGGGTTTTTCAAAGAATCTAAAGGTGTTAGTTGATCTTTTTTATAAGCTTGTTTTTGATACCCAGCTAGCTATGTCAAAATCAGCTTGATCGATCACCAATTTTTCTAACGAAACAGAAAGTGTGTTTTGGTAAAAATGAAATGGGATTTTTTTTTTAGAAGAAGGTGAGCTGAACAACGAGGTCTATTGTGCATCCCTGGGTACATTCGGTGGCATAACTACAAATTTCGAGTCCCTAAAATTTATTTCTTCATATTATCGAGCCTCTTGCCTCGCTTTAAATAAAATTCTCTGATTTCAAGAGTAGGATTCAAGGAATTGCGCTAATTTTAATCTTTATAAGAAGAAATGTGATACTCAAACCTGACACGACAATTTTCAAAGTATCTTGAATATTCTAGGAAGTTCTCAAATATCGAATTATCAATAATCATGTAAAACCGAAGGAAATCCTATTCGCTCTAATCACCGCCATGTAAAATGTAAATAACCTGAACTGAGGAAATCGAAGAAATATCGAAATTTTGGCATACGTATAATCTCGAAAAATTTACTAAATATCACGATTTACTATATACGTGTGGTTCTGCAAGTTCCCTCAATTCAAAGATAAACCCAGCACATGTCCATACAAAATTTGAATAAATTTGAAAATCTTGAATAATCCTAGAATTGTCGTCAAACTCCATAAATCTAGAAGAAACCGTGGAATAATCTCCATTATCCCCAGCAAAAATTCGAATAATCTCTATATTATATGGATCTCGATTGATCTCGAACAATTTGAGAAATACCAAAAAAATCTAGATATTAATGAATAATTTCGGAAATACTGTTAGAAAACCCACGGAACATTTCGAAAATTTGTCAAGGAGCTTAATATTAATAATACTACTAAGCAATATGCTTCTAAACAAGTTAAGACTAATAAGCTTAACAAAGCGATATGCACAACTCGAATTAGATTCGAATATTCTCTAAGATTCTCGTGTAACATCGAACAATCAATTACATTTGACAATCTCCCAAAAAGTTGACCAAATAAGTCTCGAACATCACGCATCTCAGCTACATGCTAAACTCCAATAATTTCGAGAAATTTTGAAAAGTGATCAAAATGAAATTCGATACAAGGGGATATGAAATCGGGAAGCGACGAGAATCTCACCGAAACACCATCTGGCAAATTCAATTTTTATTTACCGTTTACCAGTAATCAGAAAGACCCGGTAGCTGAGAAACTGTAAGTCGAACGAACGCTAATTCATTAAAGGGACTGAACGGTTTGGCTCAAATAATCCATTGATTCCTTTTCTAAAGACAGGCGCTTCTAATGAGAGAAATTGTTTTCAGTTATGATTAGGTATTTTTCTAGGAAGAAAGTTTCTCAACAATTTCTTCTTGATTTTTATGAAAATCGCAATAATTCTTCGCAAACTGATTGGAAGTAAAGCAGATTAATATTAGCTCTAATGGTTATCATTTGATGTCGAAAGCTTTGATTTCAAACAAGTCTAACATAGGGGCATTTTTATTTCTATGGAGTCGCATTAATTGTAATTACTCAGGCGTTTACCTTCAGCAGCGGAGAAGAAATTGTTTGGGCTTGTCTTTAGAAAATACCTAAGAGAGCACAGGAATCCTAACGACAGGAATAATTTCTTCTTTATATAAACATTAGACTAAGCCTTTTTTTTAATTTTCCTAGAAATTTGCCGTTCTGCTAATTAGAAAAGGTGGTCTAATTTAAGCTTAATCTGAACTACTGTTTACCTAATTTTGATTTTTAAATATCGTGGGCCCCAACAAGCCTGGGCCTCCTCGCGATACCCAAACAGATACCAGTATGCCTGTACATAACCTGGTATATTAATCGGTCCCCACAGAGAAAGGGCACGGTTAGGTCATCAAAGTCTAGTAAAAATTACTAAATCAATTTTACACGGGTTGACGGGTAAGCCTCTTCCAACATACCACGCTCCCCCAATAAGTAAAGCAAACACGTTCAGGTAGTTTCCAGCAATTATAATAAAAAGATGGGCAGCGTAGCTCTGAGCGACCAAGTCTGCCTACTGCAGTTTCCCAAGTATATTGGCAATATCGCATTTTCTTGTGGTTCCCTCAAGAAATCCTTTTTTATAGAAGGATCTGTCGATCCTGGCGACAAGTTTACTGAGTGAGGAGTTAATTTAATAATTTTATCTAATAAATCTTTCGACAATCCTCTCTAACGCTTTAAGACCAGTTAAGGGCAGACTGATAGACCGAAATGCTTTAGGATTAATATAATCTGGTTTAAAACAACGTTACTCCTGCACCAAACCTGAGGAACAAAGCTAGAACCAATGCACGCTTTGAAAATATGAATCAGGTGGTCCTTAATAAGAGGCAAACACCACGTGATTTGTACGGTTTAAAAGAGAAAATACTCCATGCCACTTTGAACGTAATTATCTGATCCGTTAATTACCAGTCGGGAGTTTCATCATCAGAATTGATGTTGTATTAACAGGAAAAATGAACAGAAAGAAGCAACTCGGTCTTTTTTTTCGAAGAGGTAAATTTTCCATTCGATAAACGAAGAGCATCAAATCTACAAGTATCATTTTTAGCCAACGATCTATTAAGTGTATGTAGCCCAGCAGGTAGGCTATTCATATTCTCACAGAAGTTTATCCATGCGTTCTATCAGCGGATTTTAAGCTTTTTTTATACTCCTATTAACGTGTAAGGAAACAATTCCAACCGCATTTAAGATACATATTTTTGGCTTAATTCAACGCCTCGTACTTGGTGTACAACCACGGTATCTCGAAATCTGTTGTTATTCCACTCTCAGAAGCATGTCCTACTTGGTCGTTGCCTTCTAAAGTTGGTGTGTCATCTCCTCTATATTCATTATATTCTACTGGAAGGGGTCTCACAGTTATTCTTCGCCAACTATAACGGTCCGGAAACGAGAGGAACTTTGCGCATCACTGTTTCGTCACGCGCCGAAATCTCGAACACGGATTAGGATTTAGTTTGGGATTTATTATTTCCCAAGGGGATTTAAATTTATGGGTTGTTTTCTCTGGTGTAAATTATTTTAACCAAAAAATCGGAAAAACAAACAACCGTTACCAACTACCGTACCCCTTGTTAGAGATACCCGGAAAAAATGTATCACGGCCCAAGTACCGTACTCCCCACTTGTTAGAGATAACCAGAAAGAAAAATGCCCAAGTTCCGTACCCCCCTCCCCTTGTTAGAGATACTCGGAAAAAATTATAACGATCCAAGTACCGAACCCCGTTCCCTTGTTAGAGATACCCAGAAAAAAAATGTATCACGCCCCAAGTAACATTCCCCCATTCCCCCGTTTGTAAGAGATGCTCGGTAAAATGTACCACGACCCAAGTACCGTACCTCCCCCCTTGTTAGAGATGCCCAGAAAAAAATTGTATCACGCTCCACATACCGTACCCCTCTTCCTTGTTAGAGATATCCAGAAAAAAATGTATCACGTCCCAAGTACCGTACCCCCCTCCCTTGTTAGAGATATCCGGAAAAAAACGTGGCACAACCCAAGTATCGTACTCCCCATTATAAGAGATACCCAGAAATAAAAATGTATCACGTCCGAAGTTCCATACCCCCCTTGTTAGAGATAGATACCCGGAAAAAAATGTATCACAACCAAAGTACCGTTAGAGCAGGCATACTGAAGCGATAAAATGGCAAAGTTTATTCTAAATCGATCGCGAATGCAACCCTAGACATAATAATGACCGAAGAAGCTTGGTCTGACAAGAAAGTGCTGATATACACTTTACGAATAATTGGTAGAAAAGTAATAATGGCTGGTTTATAAAAGAAGATGTCAAAAGTTGGACAAGAATTCAATCCAAATGTATTGCAACTCGATGTAGGTCTGTAAATGGATTTTTAAACTTAAAGATTCTTCGGGTCACTTCGGGCACCATAAAGCAACACTGTCTCAGCAAAAATGTGGTGTGGATTATACCCGTTGTAGGGTACACAACGATTCGATATCTTATTGCTCTAGCTACAAAATATGACATGGAAATCGATCAATTTTATGCTGTTACAGCATTTCTCCAAGGAGAAAAGAATACAGGATATGAAAATCGATAGCTTAATTAACATCGACCCTAACTCACACTTAATTCAAAACCAACATTTTGATGTTATAAATGCAGAACCAACCCATCATACTCCATCTTTCTGTGTTGTTGGTTTCATTGTCATTGGGTTCACAATACATCATGCGGAGGGTATCGGAAGATCTCAAATATTCTATAAAATTGTCATCTAGTAACATCCTTCAAACTCATCTTAAACGTACACAAATCTTAGCTCGTAAATCTATCAAGCTTAAAAACAAAATTATCGATAAATCATTAATTCTGTAACACGATAGGGAGACTTAAACCACTTGAAAGTCTCGATATGTCACTAAATCAGAATAAACGTAGATTCCTACAATAATTTTGAAAACCTTACAAATCAGATGGTAAGCAACTTAACGCTCTGCAATCTAGAATCTTTCAAAAATCTGAAAATTCGAGAAAGTAAACTCGAATAAATATCGAAAATTTTTAATAATGTAAATAATCTCGAAAAATTTCGAATTACAAAATGTTCAATGCCAACCTCGAAAAATCACATAAAACCTCAAAAATCTCAATATGTATTTTTAAGCCAGTGATATTACACAACATATCGAAAATTTGAGAATCTTCAGTAATCCCTTCCTATTAAGACAATTCTAAAAAACGGTAACGGCATCCAAAATCAAAAATCAAGACGCCTGTTGGTCTATTATGAATAAGCTATATATGAGTTTCGAGAGGTTTTTTCCAGTTGGACTGATCAAATAATCGCGTTTTCCACAATTACGACTTTGCAAATTTTGAGTTTTCGAAACTCGAAATACGAGATATAGTACATAATCAACAGGCAAAAGTAACTCTAAAAAATATATGAAATCACTAAATCCTAAAATCGGAACGCCTGGGGGGCCGATTTTGTAATTAGTTTATGAGTTTCAAATTTGTTTTAAAAATGTGACGAAAAGCAATTATGTATGGCATTTCGATTCATATAACGTTCTTGGCACTCTCGCTCTCGGGTGGATTACGATAACTGAGTATAACTTGCTGTGAAACTGAAGTGCAACCCAACCCCTTATCTATTCATGATGACATTCTGGGCAATATGTTTTCGTTTTTTTTTCTTTCTAAATTGGAAATTTTGCGTGATTTCGGTTTTCCTTATGTACACCCCCTTCCCAACCTTTTTTTGAGACGCTGCTCCTTATTCAATCTAATCTTATATTTTTTTCTATTTGGAGCCTTTCTTTTCCCTTATAAAAATGTTTCCAGACATCCGATGACACCAACATCGGTGGTTTTTCTCTTAGTTTCCCCCTGGAGGTTGTTACTATTGGCTGCGGGTAGCATAAAAGCTTTTCGAAGTCCCATTAACGATACTTGCCTTGTGGCTTTTGAAGCTAGTGTTGTGGAAGAGGATGACTGGACTAAAAAATTAAAGAAATGTTATCAATTATTGTGTTAGTTATATCTCCTAATACAGTTTCTGATTGTACTTCCTCCCCCCTCTGAAACATTCTCCGAGAGATTTTATTAGGTAGTTGCATACTTATTGTATTATCAGGTAAATAATTAGTTCCTGGAACTAAAGTTTTATCATGAGCGTAATCTCTGAAAGTGTAAGGCATATCGGATACGTCAGAACTTATCTTCACAAGTTCTCCATTTTCCCTAAAAATTAGATGCCTTCGATGTTCTGACAATTTTGATTTTGTTAAGATAACATCGTTGCTAATTTTTTAGTCTATCGACACGACTCTCTATAGCGTTTTCGTTTTATCATTTGGTAACAACAATATGAACAACGAAAAAGCAACACATCGTCGTGTCGATTGTTGATCGACTCAACAATCGTAATAGGGGTGAATTTTTGTTGATGTATCACGATAAGTCCATTAACATCGAAACGCAGGGCGAAAACAATACTGTGAATGTAAAGTAAAGGTCGATACGCAGCTCGAGCTAAGCTAAATTTTAACGCGGTCTCCAAAAAGATACAGATAGAAAACGAGCTAAACAAAATGTGTAGAGGTAGATTTTGACATTTCCCAAATTGTTTTTTTATATTCCCGAGGCCCGTTGCACATTTAGCTAACCTAAGCGAGAAATACAGTTTTCGTTAGCTTAGTCAGCTGATAACTACTCTTATACACACAAACATTGTTGATTTTATATCTTCCCATTAAATTTTTTTATTTATAACAGGTAGGTAAGTATACATAGCTCACATCGCTTAGCTTAGCTTAGCTGAAATGTACAACGGGCCTAATCGTTGAAGCCTAAGCTTTCGATTCTGTTTTTATTTCCCTCATTTTTATGGCCCAACCAGCGAATCAGTAACAACTTAATGTAATAATGCGATATACATAAAGTACATGTTACTGGCCAGCGAATCTTTTAGAACTTTTCGTTCAGTTCAGCTGTCACTTAACAGAGCGAAAATTAACGCGCAAACTGAAGGAAATGTCAGAATACATTAAAATTTCCAAACATACTTTTCTTAAAATAATAAATTTTGATATTCACATTACATTTTTAATACTGTATTTGTCAGTTGATACGGATTCGGTGGCCGATATGTCAAATATTCTGTAAGGAAATAATTTCGTCAAATTCTGTAAGGATTCTTACTGATTCGCTGGTTAGCCCATTAGACGTATTTGACGTTCGTTCAGCTTTTGTTTGCGACCAACCCCAGCAACCATCTCTAGGGATTTGGTTTTTTGGAAGTTCTGAATGACGAATTAAATCGAAGATCGTGAGCGATAAGTTATTCTGAAAATTTCTGATAAACTTTTACCTTTACTCTCCAATTTAATGATGAATTTTTTAATTTCGACACTAATTTTGGTACGAGAGAATCACACATTTTTAATTAATTGGACAATATTACATTGACCAATTCACAAAAAACAATTTCATAATTTACCGTTAGTTGAAAATAGGAGTACAACAAATCATATTGTTAATATGCTAGTATTAATTTTGACAAATGTGCAAGTGTACAGACACTTATTTGACATAGTTTTAGGCTGTTTAAATAGTAAATCATATAAAACGTAAAAGTTAATTAATTTATGTCATGATTATTATTATTTTCAGTTCTTAAATGTAATTTGAGATTTAAATTAATAAAAACTGATTTTTTTGTTTTAATTTAAATTAAAATGAATAAAACTTGTATCGTATTCTATTGACTCACAAAAACAGAACCTAGATCAAAAAATGCTGAACTCTTCATAGTAGAAATTGATCCCAGTTTAATGTTTTTTGATATAGATCTGTTTTTTTCCGTCAATAGAATTCAACATAATGTGATGTTCTATTCACCCAAACAGTTTGATCTGAACCAAATAAAAAATGGCGGCAGATCAAAGTTTTGTGTTTTATTTACCCAAAAAAAATCAAGAGATTGTTTGATCTAGATCAAATTTCACAAATCACATTTTTTTAAAAGATTTACCCCCACTTTTCTACCAAATTCACTAATACGTAGAAATGTCCATTTTTTATTTTTATAAATGACAGCTAAAAATCTACATACACCATTTTGGTTGGCGTCATTCATGAATTGAATGTTGTATTTGTATTGTGAGTTTAACAATATGTTTACTATCATAACTATAAAAATAGATCATATATTTTTGTGTTCTATTAGAACCATAAAATCTGGATTTTTCAAAAAAAGTGAAAAGAATTCGACATAAATGTCAGCCGGAAGTTGCCAGACGAAAGTAAAAAGTCGGTAATGCAGATTGTGTTATCTCAATCGAAAATAAAAAATTTAATGTCATATTCTATTGACTGATAAAAACGGAACCTAGATCAAAAATGCTGAACTCTTCATAGTAGAAATTGATCTCAGTTTAGTGTTTTCTGATCTAGATCCGTTTTTTTTGCGTCAATAGAATTCAAAATAAGTTTTAAACTGTTGATAGTGTTTAGCCGAAAATTACCATGGATGCATGGATAGCATTGAAGATTTTTGCCAATATTCTTAAGTGGCAAAACCTGCCTCCTCTTGGAAAATTGTGGAAAACTCGCGAAACTAAAAAAATACGTTTAGAATTGGTATAAAATCAGCCTCTAGAGAGTTATGTCAATAGCTATCTCAAGAAAACAATTCAGTAAAAATTTCCCGTACGAAATCTGGGAAAATTCGATTTTCCAAAAATCATTAGAAACTTTGTATAAAATCAGCTTCTAGAGTGTTATGTCTTAAGATGAATTACTTTAATGTAATTTGTAAATCTAAAGCTAAAGTCAAAAACGCAGTCAGTTTTGCTAGAAATGATAGTTGCCCAAAATTATTGTGGACGTTTGTATAATGAAGAAACGTCTGTAATATGGGTTAAATGTATGTACAATCAGGTGGCAATTTTCCATTTCCCCGTAAAATCTATCGAAGGTGATAAAATATACTGATTAATCAGAAGCTTAAACTACATAAAAGGTACATGCGGAACTATATTCGAACATATTTTACTAAGATCTGATTTAAATAAATTAATTGAAAATTGATGCTGTAACGATAACAAATTCAAATCTGAAATGCAGCAATTTTATTTAAATTATTGTAAATGATCATTACCCCACATTTTATTAGCATAAATTGTTTTACATGAATGTCTTTAAAAGAAGAAGTTACTTGGGAAACTTGCAGTGGCGTAACTACAAATATTGGGACCCTCGCAATATTTTTCTTGGCTCCTAAAAGTGCTTCTTGTACCACTGAACAAGTAAAGCTTTTATTTTCTGCTCTAGCATTTTTTCCTATTGTCCAGTCTTGTATTAATTACCAGTATCTGATATCTGGGGTAGACAAGATTTATTTCTATGGCTTCAAACAAAAGGAAACATCTTGCAATCAACTCTATGCTATGACGATTTCCATAATCGTTGAATAATTAATCGTTGAATAATTTCGAATAACCTTGTAAATCGGAAAAATATCGAAATTTTGGCATAATATTCAAAAATCTACTAAATATTATACAAAATTTAGATGAAAATCTTTAGAAATCTCGAATAATCCTAGAAATGTCGAAAAACACAAATCTAAAATAAACCGCGGAACAATCTTAATTACCGTAGAAAAATTGAAATAATCTCTATATTATGTGAATCTCGATTGGTCTCGAACAATTTCAATAACACCGAAAAATCTCGATTGAATAATTTCGGAAAGGGGATATGAAATCGGAAAGCGACTAGAATTTCCTAAATCAGAAGAATTCCGCTGAAAATAAAAACCATCACTAATTGCAAAATTATTTTGGAATTTGCATTTTGATTATTTATACATATTTAAAATAATTTTTCAAAATAAACCGATTCGGTAAATGAGGAACTATAAAAGTCGAACGAACGCTAATTCATTATATAAAGACTGACTGGTTTGGCTCAAGTATGCATTGATCCCCTTTCTAAAGACAATTAGGGAAACAAGAAATTGTTTTCCGTGGCGGTTAGGCAATTTTGTAGGAAGAAAGTTTCAACAATTTCTTCTTAATTTTTATGAAAATCACAATCATATTTTGCAAGAAATCAAATTTAACCCTTTCTTATCAAAACTTGGTTTGTAAAAGGTTGAATTTGGAGTCCGACACGTATAGCTATTATTACAAATAAATTAACCCGCAAACAATAAAATCGGTTTCGTTTGATATTGAAAGCTTTGATTTCAAACGAATTTAGCAAATTTTCTTCTAAATTTAAATAACTGCAAAACCTAAAAGCATTTTTATTTCTATGGAGTCACTAGTCAGTATCATTGATAAGCAATGGGTCGAAATGTTTCAACTTGTTCAGTGTTTAAAATTAAAAGTATTCCATTTTCCAATTAAAAAAAAAATTAATAGAATTTGGGTTGTGTCTTCCAGAAACAAATGCTTTCACTGAACTTATATTTGCCTTGTACCCTTGACAAACTAGGGATTAGCTAAGTGCGAAACGAAATTAGCTAATCCACCACAAATCCATATGCGTTGACAGACTACCTAGGGATTAGTTTCTTAGGCAGAGAAGTAAAATACTGTTATACCACTGACAGACTAGGGATTAGCTAAGCGCGATTAGTGAAGCGAGATTAGCTAATCCACCACAAATCCATATGTGTTGACAGACTAGGGATTAGTTTCTTGCAGAGAAATAAAATATTATTATGGTGATTCGCTGAAATATAGCTGGTAAATCAGCTGGACTCATTTTTTAATTCAATATTTCAAGATTTCTACATTAAAACACACTAGATTTTCTATTTCCTTACAATTTATTCAGCACAAATTTTTTAAGACGTCATTGATTTTATAACTTCTATCGTAAATTCACGCCACTTGCATTTTCAGCTATGTTTAAATAATTATTTCACATTGTAGTACCACTTGTACCATCACTAAACCCAATACAACGAGATAAGCTCGAAAATTTTCAAGGATTAGTGCACTAATCTCGATTAGTGACTAATCCTCAAATAAAACGAGATTAGCTAATCTTCAACTTGCCACACTACAGCTAATCTCGAGAAAATCACTAATCGCGCTTAGCTAATCCCTAGTCTGTCAAGGGTATTATGGTGATTCGCTGAAATATAGCTAGAAAATCAGCTGGACTCATTTTTTAGTTCAATATTTCTAAGATTTATACATTAAAACACACTAGATTTTCTTTTTATAAACATAACCTCAAAATTTATTCAGCACAAATTGTTTAAGCTGTCATTGATTTTATAATTTCTATCGTAAACTCACGCCACTTGCATTTTCAGCAATGTTGTGAAACCCAATACAACGAGATAAACTTCAAAATTTTCAAAGATTAGTGCACTAATCTAGATTAGCCACTAATCTCAAATAAAACGAGATTAGCTTATCTTCAACTTGACACACTACAGCTAATCTCGAAAAAATCACTAATCGTGCTTAGCTAATCCCTGGTCTGTCAAGGGTATTGTTAATAATTTATGGACAGCTGAAAAAAAAAACCAAATGCAAATAGAAACCGTTAAAGCCATGTTATTGGTTAGAGAAAATTACGAAACGTGCGAAAACTTTCAGGAAGACATTTCGAAAATGAATGATTTACAAATTGCTGCGAGTGAATTTTGATTTATAATTTTTATTGTTATTTTTATTTACATTTTATTCTGTGTTACTAGGTAAGCCAAGCGGCTAATGAATTTATCGGATGGAAATAAGAACAATTAAACTTTATAACACTTTATAAAAATTCACAACGAAACGCTAGAAAAAAAAAACAACAATGATTTCGTGCCATTACTTTTCTATGCGTCAAATTAGTGGACATAAAACCAGTTTATTATCACCAATTACAAATAAAAAACTCGTCAATTTTGGTTGAAATGTCAGATTGTTCTTTTTGGATTACAAAAATCAAGTAAATTGGAAATGGCAAAAAGAAATCGACATGAAATATTACTATCAGGTAGCAAATAAATTTTACTTTCAGTGGGTGTTTCTGTTGTACTTCGACAGATGTTTTTTTTTTAAATAACCACAAAACTGGGAAGCGGTTACAAAAATATAAGTGCATTAAAACATCTGCTATATAAAACAATAAAAATAAAAATTAAAATCTGGATTTCCCCACATTGCTTCGTAAAAAACTAACCCTTAAAGAAGGCCATAAAAATAATTAGTACATAAAGAACATAAAAAATCAGCAAATTCATAAGCGAATTAGCTAATTACCTTGCTAATGAATGATTGATGTTCGTAGAAAATTTGTTCTACCTCTAAACGTTACGACAGAACGAAACAGCTAAAGGGCTAATTGACGTATCTTTAATTTTAAAATTAGATTTTCATTAATTAGAAGAATAAATTTAATTTTATTAAGTGAAAGAAAATTCTGATAACTGAAGATAAATTCCAATAGGTGACGGAAAATTTAAGTAAAGAAAGAATAATTCTACTAATTGAAGCGAAATTCTGATAGATGAAGGTTTAAAGGAAAATCCGTTAAGCGAAGGCAAATTCTATTAAGAGAATTGATTTCGGCATAATCGATTAAGAAATAGCAAAGTTCCAGATTAATTTAACTTATTCCAGAATTTCATTTAAAATCAATTTGAGAATCCCATTTCCATAGTATATGTTAAATTTCATCATATTCGGTTAATAAATCCCCATGTTCCATCCTAATTGGCCATATTTCAGAATTTCGCCTAAAATTCATTTTAGTACATATTCCATTTTCATTGCACTTATCAAATTTCATCATAATCGGCTAAGAAATAGCCAAATTTTAGAATATGCCATATTGAAATATGCCGCAGACTGCGCATAAGTGTGCTTATGTCATATTTTCATATTCCATTTTAAAATATTCCGTTTAGAAATACGCCATGTTGAACTGATCCCCTGCAAAACAGCTACTTTCAAAATATTTGATGGTCCTTTATAATTTTTTGAGGAGTGTATAAGCATTAAACCTTCAACCACAGAATACCCAGAAGCGACATAACGCGGTTTTTATATGGGGAAAAGTGGACTCATTTTTTTGACCTTGGTTTATAGAAGGTAAGATTTTCGGTATTAAATTATCGTTCAGTGGCTGAAAATTCAAAATTAGCATGTAAAATATAAGGTAAGAGCAAAAATTTCTTGAAGGTCCACGTAATGTCGGTTCTGGTTGTTTATTATTCTGTGCTTCAACGCTATAGACCTTTTTCTTTATCCGTCAAAAACATTGAACATAACCTCAAAAATATTGTCAAAAATATCTGTAGGTGTTAGAAAGTGATAACTACAATTTTTATACCTGAAACATTTCATTTTTTTCCAGAATACCAGATTGTTAAATATTTTGTATGTTTATCATAGATTGATCGTTTCAGTTTTAATAATTAGATTGCACCTATACCACAGAATAACCAGAAGCGACATAACGCGGTTTTTATATGGAGAAAAATGGACTCATTTTTTTGACCTTGGTTTATAGAAGGTAAGATTTTCGGTGTTAAATTATCGTTCAGTGGCAGTAAATTCAAAATTAACATGTAAAATATAAGGTAAGAGCAAAAATTTCTTGGTCCACGTAATGTCGGTTCTGGTTGTTTATTATTCTGTGCCTATACACACAATAATTAAAGTAGAAATTAAAAAAATAAAAAATACTTTGAAATATAATAAACCGACAATAAATTCACAAACGCATAAAAGATAGATTCACCTACGGATCACAAAACCAGCTAATTTTATCTGTCAAAATTTTTGGAGGAAAAAGGTCTACGAGAATCCATCTTCCGGTTTAAAATCAACCGATATTTATTCTAACCTCTAGGAACCATTAATATTTAATAAACATACATTATTTAGTAATCTAATTAATTTATATTGATTTATGTTTATTATTATGTTATAGGTGTGTAAATTACTTAAAATCTTACATAATTAATAAACAAATACAAACTAGGTAGAATTAAATGCGCATTTATTGTTGTTGCTTTTGTTTTTCTCAAGGCTGATTTGTCGAATTAATTCATCGAGGTGTGTATGCCCAACTTATCGAAGTTAAAAATTATCTCGAATATGATGATAAAACAAAAATTGCAGTCACACGCACACCAAATAAAAATTTTGATATGATTGCAATTTTTTTTTGTCACGAGAATACTTGGACTTGGACACCTAACATCACGATTCAAGAGCTCATTTTAATAAATTTGAGAATCAACAGCCTTTAATAAGTTATCTTATATTCGTATTTTGATTACATTTTTTTTTTTATGTATGTTCATGTCATGCATCGTGTTTTTAAAATAGCCGAAGATGGTAGAATAATAAAAACAAAAAAAATTGTACATAAACGAATTGCACGAAATAAGTAAAATACCCGAACAAAATTCGTTCGTCATTTTTAATTTATATATAAAAAAAAAATTACATAAATTTTAGTTTGTGTTAGTGCGAGTTCGTTTTTGGTTTTGTTTTTTATTTCATTTATTTTTTTTTATTTATTTTTAAAACTATAATTTTAGTATTGGTGTGTTTCTCGTCTTATAATAATTAATTTTTTAATTTTTAATATTTTTTATTTGTGCATGGCTGATAAAAAATTATATAACATTATTTAGGTATAGTTATTTATTTTTATTATTGTGTGTGTACGGTATATAAAATAAAAACAATTATTTTTATTTTTATTTTTTACGTGTACATACTTTAAAAGTAGGGGAATTTTTTTTATTTTATTTTTTTATTTTGTGTAGAAAACGGTATTTTTTTTTTTTTTTTTTAATACATAAGTCAGTTTCATTTGTTAAGGTACAAACAAAATAAAAAAAGAATTTTTTTGTTTTTATTAAATTTAATAGTGTTTTGTTGGTTAAATGACGTGTCGATTTTATTAAATAAAATTAAATAATTTAAATTTATAAATAAACACATACATACATAATATAAAAACAAAATAAAAATCTCATTTTTTTTTATTTTCTTGTTTAGTCTTGTTTTGTGCGATAAAAAACGTAATAAAAACAAAAAAAAAATTGAATAAAAAAGTCCAGCTACATAATTTTTGATAGAAAGACCGAAAGAGACGAATATAAATAAATCGGTATAATTAAAAATTATCAATACAATAAAATAACCGCAAGTCACTAACTAAAAAATATGGGTGAACTCGATATTTTGTTGGCGAAGGAATTTTCACGGCGGCATGGATTGTACGATAAAAAATCGCCACATTTTAAAGATCGCATATACAATGAGACTGCGTGGAAAGAGATTGCTGCGAAATTAGGATATAACGGTATGTACATTTTGCGATATAAAGTGTTTTTCTAGTATTATGTATTTACATACGCATACATATTTATTTCAAATTTTGTATTACTCATTGTTTATTGTTTTTTTTTGCGATGAAAACGTGATGATTCGTCGGTTGTTTAAATTTCGAATTTAATTTTATCATGTTGTCGGTTTATTTGTTACACTGTTAAACATATGTACAAAAAATAAATTTATGGTTTGTGTATTGGGTTTATTAAGTACACATTTTTATTTTTATTCAATAAATTAAATACATAATTTATTTTTATACATATTTAAATGGTTAATTTTTAAATTTTTTTGGCCCAATATTTTTACAATTTTTCTTTTTAAGAAATAAATAAAAATAAATTAATGTTTTTATTTAATTTTGCTTCTTTCTAGTTGATATTTTGAAAGACCGTATGCTACAATTACGCAACCGTTACAATGTTGAGAAACGTAAATATGAAAGTTTGTGTGCCAAATATCCCAATAGTAAGGCACAATGGCCACTATACTATCATCTAAATTTTTTGGATGGCCATATTCGGCCACGGCGACAATATCGTACAATGGGCAGTGATGGTCCAAGTTATAGCGGTTCATTACGTATGCAACATCATCCTCAGGTGATTGTGCATGCCACACCAAGTCCACCACCGCTTATAAAAGCACCAACGGCACAAATAAATCCGGTGGCACGACGACGTGGTCGACCGCCAAAAAAATTTGTTTATCCCCCAGAATATTGTAATAATGGAGATTCACCAAAACCGACACCACAACTGCAGCACATGGGAGGCAAACTACAATACGGTCAAACGCAAGAAGCAGCCAGTAATAGTGAAAACGACGAAGAAGAAGAAGAAGAGACCAATAAAAATGAGGAAGAGGACGAGACTGATGAGGTGCTAGTTAAATGTGAAGTTATATCGAATAGTGAGGGTGAAGAAGAACAAGAAAATGGTGATGGTGGTAATGGTGGTGGTGGTGGCGGTGAATTTATAAATCCGGTTAGTTTACTGGTACAGACGGCATCGCCTGAAGAAAATACTCGAAACATTGATGAAGTGATGGAGAAGAATCGAAATACCGATGAATATGAGCAGCCAACTCAATCAAATACGGCTAATAGTAATGCGGTTACAAAAGCAAATACACAAAATGCGACATCATCATCGTCATCAAATTCACCTGTACGCATTATAAATCATACAGAACAAAATATGACAGCAAGCGCCGCCGCTACATCATCATCAAAAAAACGTCGAAATGATGAATTAATTTTAAAATTACATCGATCACCATGTAAATATCAAGCATTTGGACAATTTATTGCCGCATCGCTGTCTGAGCTTGCAGACGATCGGGCACTAAATTTGATTGAGAAATTTACGATCCAAATTGTATCGATTATGCGCGAGAATCAAACACCAATGATTGAAGGAGATAAATAATAGCTGATTTTCACCCACCCACCCACCCCCTTAGCTTATTAGAGAGTTGTTTCTTTAGAATTTATAGAATATTATAGGATAGTATGTGTGAAATTTGTTTGAAATGAAATAAAAGGAATTTATCAATTTATAACCATTGTATTTACTTTTAATGTATGAGAATCCTGCTCTTTGATATTTTACATTGATCCGGCGAATCATCATCTTATCGCGTTTCTTTTGATTTTGTATTCTATGTCTTCCGCGCGCACAGAATATAACGATCATGATTTTTTATGTATGGAAAAGATAAAATGAGTGTACACGAAACTGGTCAATGCACTTTTTATTTTAATGTCTCACAGACTTAATTTTTTATATAATATTCGAATAACTGTTTTTTTAATGTTTTTTTTTTTTACTTATGTTGGGGGGCTCAATAAAATAACAATAACGAGCAATACCGGTTTGTGTCCTTGCCAAATTTGGACTAGATACACATACATATGTAAAACGTTACGAAGAAGGGAAATTATAGATAGAACATGAGAAAATGTAAAATGATAAATTCACATAATAATTATAATTATTGATCTTTTGCGCGACCGTTATCATTACACTAATCTTAGATTTATATGATTTGTAATTTCCTGTGCACATAAGTGTCATGTTATGGATTGAACTATAGTTTTAACGGTTTTTGATATAATTCGATATTTCGACTAATTCGTTAATATCATCATTATTTCGAGAATTTTAATTTCTTAATTATATATTTTAGCGTTTTTCAAAGAATTTTGTTTGTTTATTATAATACCGTGGGAATGACGATATGTGATATGTGGTTAGTAGATTTTTGATTCATATTATATTATTCTGTTTGACGATCAATTTATATTTGGTTGGTATTGGTTTATGGCATATTGTTGTAGGTCGTGATTTGTGCCTATTTGCGGTTTTTTAATTTGAAGACAAATTGCACTTGTCCCGGCCTGCAAACGTATTGCTGGAATGAATTCATCAGTGTGTTGGTTTTAATTAGTAATAAATTTTAATATTTCAGGGTTGTCCAGGAATATAACGTTGTACATAATTAATTTTTATATTTTGATTTGCAGCTTTAACTAATGATGGATGATGATGGGTAGGTATTAAAAAGTTTTATGATTTTGTAGCCTACAGCTTCTCAACGCAGAATTGAACGACACATTTAGTACTTTAAAGATCATTTGGAGTCTAAAGATAGGAATAACTTCAATAATTGTCAATCATTGGATTTGTATATTTCATTGGTCGGTATTCCTTCAAAATGTTTTCAAATAACATTTTGTGTAATTGTTGAACACCAATAGACAAAGATTGTTGATATTTTTTGGTCCCCTCGAATTTTGAAACTGGCCAGTAAATTGCCCAGTGGTATATTTGTGCTATGTCTTTCCCATATTGATTTTTAGAACCGAGCAAAAAATATCGATAAAGAAAGTAGAAAGAAGCCCAACTGAAGCTGGACCCTTTTCTCGAAATTTTGTGATTTCTTTTTTGCAATATCTGCCTACCGGCTATGTTCTACTATACGAAAAGATCATGATCATGTGTGTTGTAATAATTTCCTATAAATATATACATATAAGAAGGTCTTTTAACAGTTATATTCAATTAAAGGTTTATTGGCATACAGTAAAAGAAAATAAATATAGAAATAAAATGAAATCTAGCTACAAAGAGATACAACAACAAAACAGCATCTTAGCTGCAAAGATCATCATAATTATAATATATTACTTTAGAAAAAAAAAAAATAATAAAATTATATTTTTTACATCTCTTAAAGGCAATGAACATCTATCTATTCTATATAATACTAAGAAGAAGGCAATAAACAAAGAAATATCTAGAACACAGAATTATTAACACTTTGAAAGTATTTTTTTAACAAATATTTGTGATTTTCATTTTTTCTTTTTTTTTTAAATAATAAATAACACCGTTATTGAGGAAAATAATTTTCTCAAGAGTAGCCGCACACATTTTGAAAATCAAAACGTGCACCACCTTAAATGACGTCGTCCACCTTGTTACAATAATTAAGACGCATAAAATCAAGTTGATAATAAAATATTTTAGTTAACGATCACCTGTCCAGTTTTTATATTATGTAAATATTATAGTGTTTTGTATATGAATTACTATGCATTGTCGTGCGCCATACAACCAACTTTATTTTTTTCTTTTACATACCGACCCATTATCAGATGATAATGATCGCGCGGTTTAGATCGATTTGACATAAAACGACATGAAAACAAAAACAGAAACAAGCAAGTTTGCTAGTTTATGAGCGCTATAATTTATTTATTTGGGATAATTAATTCACCTTTTATATAAATCGCAGCATGTTGTTAATCGAGATGCGGTGGCGTATTGTACTAATTATGGTGTTGATTTAGTGTTAAATAATTTTAATTACCGTTGTATGCGGTTCAATGAGGTGTGTATATATGCTGTGTGCCTCAGGTCGATTTTTTTGACTTAATTTAAGATTTTTCATTTTAAGACTACATTACGCTATTCACCGCTAGACTAGTCAATTTAATTGTCATTAATTAGAGAGAGTGTTTGAATTAACATGCATTACATTAGCCACCGTTATTATTGGTTTAATTAAATTTACCGCAATTGAAGTACAAAATAAATCTTCTACAAGTATTATGTATAATACAGAACTAGCCCCGCTTCTATGTTCTCTTCTCTCTGTACTGCGTTGCATCTTGTGGACAGTAGAGTACCTTGAGAGTATTGTGGGGAGCATTCTTCTTTCCACAGTTCCGTAGTTGTACTTGGATGTAAATTGCTTCGATAACGGTTCAATGAAGTGTATGTCGTCATTTTCGAAGCCAACTCATACATTTGCGCTCTACGGAAGTGGGGCCATATGATTTCGGTAATACGTCCTATTGCGCCGTTGGCTAAGGCTTTCGAGACGTCAATGTTGGATCGCAACATAACTTTTGCTCCAACGAATATTACAAGTTCGATAAGTTCTCGCTCTTGTCGATATGGCATGTACTGAAGGAGGAGACAATAGCAGTAGTTCTCAGGATCGGTTGCTGCTATGAAGAACGGAACTCGTGCAACTGCTGGAATGTTTCTGACTGCCTTTATCGTGTTGTTTTTGAGCTTCGATGAATGTATTTCGTTTGCCAGGTTCTGATTCCGCTTCATATTCATCATCGTCAAAACCCTCCTCATTTTTCCCTTGTTTCTTCGAATAGTAAGGTCCCTGTATTGTTGCTTGGGCTTCCATGTGTTCAGGAATATGCACTTTTTGAGATGTTAGTTTCTGGAGATCTCGGGGTGGAGATCTTCTGCTTGTCCATTCGAACCTTCGATTTTCGTACCGCATGTTGCACTTGTTGGTTTGATCTTGTAGTACACGAACATTGACTATGCGTAGAAAAGGTATTTGGTTTGTCGAAATTTTTGATCGCTGCCGAGTATTCGGCACTGGAAGCAGTGCAATGGTGTGATCCTAACTGGTCATAGTGTCTTCAGTCCATTGGCACCTTTGGAGAAGAGGTGGTACCAGGCGAAATCACGTGTCTTACGTACAATTTATATATTATCTATTGCCTATTGACGCCATTAGTTAGGTTTGCACAGCGATTCTGGATTGTGCCATTGGCTCTGTAAGGGCCTCTTTGTAATTGGACTGTACTTTCTATATACTCTTGTACTTCTATTTACATGGCTTCCGAAGAGTGTCTCAAGAGCTTGCTTCAGAGTCGCTCCAATTGTTCCATTTCTGTGGCAAAGATTTAAAAGGTGATAACTCGAGTTATACCCTTTTACGCATTATTTCAATTTCGCAATCTCCATACTCGATGTCATATCATATCAATTTTTTGTAATATTCCGACAATTAAACATAACTGAAATAAGCGTTTACAAAAATCAGAATTCTAAAAACTCATATGTTATCATCAACTGGATAGACATTCGAATTTCCATTTGACATTATTCGTATGAATTCGTACTTTCTATTGCCTTCTATCATATCCTTGCACAAAATTATACTGTACGGGTACCATTTACTTGGTGGTAGAATTGCAGCTATGATGATGCTAGCTAGCCAGAGCTATATTGCAGCTCTGCACTCCAGCATAGCCTTAGGTGAATATGGTTTCATTTCCCTGACACCACGAAGCGCAAATGATTCTGAAAACATCTCCAATCGGAATGTAGGCACCACTTTATTGTTGCTGCACGACTCATATCAAGTCTCTGTCATTGATTTGAGCGTTGCTTTCTATAATGACATCTTTATAGAGAGAAGATTACTAGCGGTTAGCCACCGAAACGCAACGTAGACTCGTGATCGACAAATCGTAGATTCACGAGTGATGTCAAGATTCTCCAAATTTTCTGTCACGACTACGACATTATCCGTTGATAGAGGGAGCATGTTCGGAAGCATCTCACATTCTCACTACCTTTGAAGATGTCTGGAGGGAATAGTACTGCCTGACCATGATATACATAGTGTTCGAAGAGTCCTGTGAGCTTGATGATCTTCACGAATGGTATTACTCTGGACAGAAATCGTTGCTCGTGGCTCGATGTTTTCTTGCTCGTGGTATGATTCTTGTATCCGTGTCTGATATCGAGCGTTCCTGGTCGTTTGAGCTCATCAGGCAGATATGTCATCACTTCAGTACTTGCACGATATGCTGTGATCTGATTACGATAGCCTTTCTTTGTACAGACCTGACAGATGCTATAATAGTACGTATTGATCGTCTCAAACATCAGCTCTCAATCGTTCTCGAAGATGAGACATGTTCAGCTGTTTCTTTAGCTCTAAGTTATGACATGCCTTGCCTAACTTGCGAGACACGTGCTTGATGCTGTTCCGGTGTCTCAGCAGCTCTCTGAAATTCTGAAGTCTTTGTTCATATTCCTCTGCTGTTTCAGCAGCTCTTAACTCTGACATGTTCAGTCTGATTTGTGAGATACGTGATTGATATTGCTCTGGTGTTTCTTCAGCAAAATTTTGCCCACAAATAGGTGAAGTCAAAATAAGCAAGGTAAAATGGGGAATTTTCTGCTCTTTTCTAGTTACACATTACGGAAAAGGAGAAATATTTTGGAAAATGGGGACACATTCTGGAAGAAATTGGAAACATTATTTAAAAATATTTTGGAAAAGCGGGAATTTACTGGGCTTAAGTTCACTTTCTTACACAATTTCGTATTTTTATAAAAATTCGCCCCGTGAAATTAGACTTAGGTATTCGTGGTTAGCTTGGTATATATTTTTTTCGCGGAAATTATTTGTAGCCCCTTTTCCAAAATATTTATACCTAGGTAGGTAGTAAATTTTTAAAATGGGGTCTTAGCTAAATATCGATGATAAACAAATACAAATTAATTTTTTCTTATGCACAGCGCTTTATGCGTGTAACACCAAAAGATTAAAAATATCAAAATGACATTTTCGATTCATTTGTTTTATTTTTTGATCTTGTTGCATCGTGATTAAGGAAAAGGAGTGTTAAAAATTGAAATGGGTGGTATTTTCTTTTTATTTTATTAAATGTAGTGTAAATATATGTAAAGTGTAAATAAGTAAGCAAATTTATAGTGAAATTAAGCAGTAAACCGTATATAAGTAAGTGAGAAAATTGGTTTATATACTCTATGGCCCGAATTTATAGCCATAACTATTGTTATAGCAACGATTTTCGAAAATCATTTCAAAATTATGTTTAAAATTTTGTATGAATTTCGAATTTACTTTCTTGTTTTGGATATTGTGTAGCAATGTTTATAGTGATGGATTTTGATCACTACACATAAGCGTTTATACATTACAAATAAATCGTACAGTGAGGTTTATAAATACGAAAACTATTACTACAACAATAGTCAAGTGTGAAGTGTGAACCCAAATCTTCCAAAATAATGCATTACGGTCGATTTCCTTCATTGAAGTCTGAGTGGCACTATTCTGGTTTTCCCGGGGAATTGCGAATTGGAAATTGATTTATTGTCAGTTTTTAGTATATTTTGGTTTTTGTTTTTCGAAAGCATACTGAGCGATTGGTATTTTGTTCATGTTTTGGCAAAAAATAATTCCCAGCCAAATTTTTAGGGTAAAATATACAATAAAATTGCTATAAAATGGAACTATTTTCCACCAAAATTTTGTATGCTTTGGAAAAAAGAAAACCAAAGTGCAAAATACACTAAAAACTGACTATAAATCAATTTCCAATTCGCAATTCCCCGGGAAACCCAGAGTAGTGCCGCAGTGGCACCAAAAATATGTTCCAGGGTTCCACCAAAATATAAAATGTTCAACCCAACACAAACTCAACTAGACCTTTTTTTCTAATGCTAAAATAACTGAAAATCAAAAATGTCTGTTCAGATAACCTTATAGCTTACGTTCAAATGGAAAACTAATTTTGGTGTCACAAAATTATGAAAGAAATCGAAGTGTAAAGTGTACTCGTAAGAATAAAATTAAAACTATAAAAAACTGCCGAGTTGGCTGTGTGAATTTTGCTTGTTTTGTTTTTCTTAACCCGAACTCTTTCGAACAGGCAAAATAAATAAATGGCATTGAAGCCGCATACTACAAAAAAAAATTCAGTAACTTTTATGGTAATTTCGTAACAGAAGAACTTGACGGACATAAAATTTTCTCATATAATTTGTAAATTTTTTTTCCCTCCATACCAACTTAAAAAACATAATTTTCTTTCTCGTATGAAAAAAAGAATTATGTTTTTTTTAAGTTGGTATGGAGGGGAAAAAATTACCGAAAAGTTGAGAAAAGTTTATGTCCGTCAAGTTCTTCTGTTGCGAAATTACCATAAAAGTTACTGAATTTTTTTTGTAGTATGCGGCTTGAAGCCGCATACTACAAAAAAAAATTCAGTAACTTTTTTGGTAATTTCGCAACAGAAGAACTTGACGGACATAAACTTTTTTCAACTTTTCGATAATTTTTTTCCCCTCCATACCAACTTAAAAAAACAATTCTTTTTTCATACGAGAAAAAAAAATATGTTTTTTTAAGTTGGTATGGAGGGGGAAAAAATTTACAAATTATATGAGAAAATTTTATGTCCGTCAAGTTCTTCTGTCGCGAAATTACCATAACAGTTACTGAATTTTAGTAGTAGTATATCGACACTATCGACTAGCGACAATGTGAATATGCGTAAAATACTCATACATCGTTCGCAAATAATTCCTATCAATTTGTGATTATTGTATTGCCTTTGAAATTCGATTTCATTTGGAAAATTTTGGCTAAATTCAATTATTAATAAAGGCAGTGATACATGCAACAATTTGTCCTTTAAGCCTATAGTACGCTGTTCAAATGAAATGAAATTTTCACTGGTGTCCAAAAATAGAAAGTAAATTTTACGTGAAAATTTAGTTTGACGAATTTCGTAAATATTTTAGTGCGTTTAACTTCAGGTTGTCTCTGATAACATATTTTGCACAATAAAATTCACTTCGATAGTTGATTAGCCTCAAAACGCAAGAACAAAATAAATTGTCAAAATTTATCTTCACATTTATCGTCCGGGAAGATAAATATGAAGTGAACAATGTGTAGAGATAAAATAGAGACATTTGTTTTCTTATACGAAAACTCCCATTTCGCTAGCTAAACTGCGTACAGTAAAGTGAAATTCAGCGGTGAAATTTTCATTTTCATTTTCGTTTATGTCAATTTTATATGAAAAATTTTATTTCACTTCTGCGTACCGGCCTTTAAGGTAAAAAATACAGCACGCCGATTGGTTGAAATAGCTGCCACATTTTTTAAGGTCATGTAATTTTGCTTGAAAGGCAAAAAAATTTGCCATGTTCAATTTTCTATTTCTGCCTTTAAGGTCGCTGCACGAGTATAGATATAAATCCGTACAATCTGAATCCGATCATTCATCCAATTAAATTATCCAAATATTGTCATGTGACCGAAAAAAAATATTCCCCTTTTTCTCCTCTCGAGTTAAAATTATTTCAACATTAAGCAAAATATCCGCAGAAAACCAATATAACCATACCAAAAAATATATATTACGAGCTAGTTTTTCCCCAATTTTTTTTTTTGTTTGCTTATTGCCGACTTTTCGATTTAAAAAAAAAATTGTTATTTTGTTATTATTGAAATTATCATATATTATTGAAACTAAAAGCAAAGAGAAGTTGATAAGTAAAATAGACGAATTTACAGGAATTTATTTAGCAAAAGGTCAAATAAGTTACTAACTTCGTTCGGATTCAGATTCTACGGATTTATATCAATACTCGTGCAGCGACCTTAAAGGTATTTAATATCGCCTACTTGATGCGACTATTTTTATTGCCTTAAGCTCAGTATCAGTAAGCAGCTTGAGCTAAGATAAATTTTAGCGCGGCTTCCACAAGTCCCCATTTAATTATAGATAAAGCTCAGTATGCAGCTCGAGCTAAGATAAATTTTCCATACAAATTTGACGTAAAATTTAGCTAGCTAAATAAAATATGTAATTTTTTTTTAGCTGACAATTTCGCTGAGCGGTATGCACTTTTACGTAAAAAATTTGAAAAAATGTCAGTTGTTTCATTCAAATCTAGATTGCGCCACTATAAATTCTCCAAACATTTTAGCCGCAATTTATACCACAAGGGCAATAATTTGAAGATAAATTTTGACGGTTTTGAATTTTGATTCATTTTATAATCGAAGTAGCCACGAAGTAAAATTAATTTATTTTTATATAATATGTAAATGGTTTTAATGGTTTTATATAATATATAATATGGTGCATAACTGCATAAGCTCAGTATGCAGCTCGAGCTAAGATAAATTTTAGCGCGGTCTCGACAAGTCTCTTTTAAATTACAGATAAAACGTCAAGCTAAAAATTACCATCCGGGCATAAAAAATAAAGCATACCATCCGGGCTCATTACTCTCCCTCCTAGATGTTGTAACCTTTTGCAGAAAATGGCTGGGCAATGGCACAGAACATGTTCCGCTGATTCCGCTTCCATGTCACAGAAGCGACATCTATCCGTCGAACTTAGGCCCATTTTCTTTAGGTGATACCTTAAGGGGATGTGACCTGTGAGGAAGCCGGTAAGCAGCCTCAACTCAGGTTTCCTAAGTACAAGACATTCCTTGGCCCTGGCCAACGAAGGTGAAATAAATTCCTTCGCCTGTCGTAAACCTGGAATTCCGCGCCAGCAAGAGGACTTTTGCACATCCTCCCAGCGTTTAACTGCTGCCCTAAGGTGCCCCTTAGAGACGCCGCAGAAGGGCTCTGGTCCAATTAATGGAAAGGTAGATCCCTCGCGGGCGAGGACATCAGCTGCCTCGTTTCCCACAATTCCAGTGTGACCTGGCACCCAAACAAGTGTTACCTTATTTGAGCTTGCCAGCAATTTAATAACCTTCAGACAATCCCATACCAGCCTTGACTCAATGGTAAAAGACCTAAGAGCCTTTAAGGCCGATTGGCTGTCTGATACGATATAAACCTTTGCGTCGTTTAGGCCTTTAGATATGCCTATCCTAGCACAAAGTTCTATAGCATGCACTTCTGCTTGAAAGACGGTTGCATTGGTACCCAAGGACTTCGAGAGTGATACTCCACTCCCATGTATTCCTACCCCCGCCCCATCTTCCGTTTTTGATCCATCTGTAAACCACACCAATGACCCTCGCTCAAAGGATGGCCCCCCTGTACTCCACTCCTCCCGCTCAGGTAATCTAACACAAAAGGGTTTGTGGAAATCCAGTTTGGCTGGCATACAGTCGGAAGGCATTCCTATAGTGGGGTCTGTCTGAAACTCCTTAAGGATCTCCAGATGGCCCACCATATTGCCTGGTTTGATGTTACCCTCCGCCTGCATCTTAAGGGCCATAGTAGCAGCATCCTTTTTTACATGCAGATGCAATGGAGTTAGTCCTAGGAGTGTCTCCATTGCTGCGGTCGGACATGTTTTCATTGAGCCCGTAACCCCAATGCAGGCCATACGCTGAACCTTATTCAATAAAGTTTGCGCTGTCCTTTTTTGAGTTTTAGGCCACCACACTAGCGATGCGTAAGTGATCATAGGCCTAATAATTGTTAGAAATGACCAGTAGATCATTTTTGGTTGTAGTCCCCAAGTACGTCCATAGAGTCTCTGACAGGCCCAAAAAGCCTTTGTGGCTCTATTTTGAATTTTTTGTATATGTTGTTCCCAGTTCAGTTTATGATCCAGGATAACCCCTAGATATTTAATGACTTGCTTATAATTTCCTCTCTGAAGTTTGCCATTTTTAAGCCTCGATGAAAAAACACATTTCTTACTTAGGAAAATGCATAAACAATAATCCGTAGAACGTTATTTTGGAACGTCTGAATTGTTTTGACGTTGCTCTTCCTAGTACATCCCCAGAGCTGGATGGTATTAAAATTTGCCGATAAAAGAACAATTTACTGTGGATAGTTAACTCTGAGTTTCGCCCAATAAGCCAATACCTCTTTCTTATCTAATTTTAAGTTCTTCCTTTTACTTTTTCACGTGTTCTTTCCATTTCAAATTAGCGTCCTAGCCTAAATATTTGGCTGTTATACACGGAACCTATTTTGAATTAATTTCTATTGGTATTCAGTTAACCTTTCGATTAATGAAGTTGATGTGAACAGATTTAGTTACGTTGAGCTGTATGCGCCATCGATTTGCCCGGTTATAAACCTCATTTGTGATTCTCTGTAGTTTGCTGGTTGCCTCTTCTATATTATCTCTAATTGCCTTGATGGCTGTATCACCTGCAACTGTTGCTATAGTTCCTTCTCTTGGTGTTGGTAGGTCTCTTGTATACAGTAAATATAAAAATCTTCCCAAAACGCTGCCTTGTGGTACTCCTGCTGCGATTTTTTCAGGCATCAGTAATATACGAGACTAGGATGTTGTAAAACTGCCGTGGTAGGTTCCCCTGCATTTGTAGTCTCTTGTGCCATACTCTATCAAATGCTTGTGTAGGTACATCTAAAAAAAAATACTTGAACACTTTCCAGCGCGACTTCAATTTTGTGTGTGATTCTGTGTACTTCTGTAGGCTGCTTTTCTCAGAATTCAAATTACAACTTTATGTTACTTAACTTAATAATTAATTTTATTTATTACATAAATTGTTAAGCTTTGTCTTGTTTTCCGGAGATCTATTAATTTGCCAGGTTTTACGTGCCACGTGCCTTGCGTTTTTCTTTGACCAACTCTCCTACTTCCACTGGATAAGTTTTTTATTAGTTTGACTGATCGGAGATTGTTATGTAGGTCTAGTTCATCTTACAATTGTTGGAGATTTTTTATTGGTATATTCAAGTTGATTTTGTTTTGGTCAGTAGTTTTCTCTTTAATTGGACGAGTATTTTTGTGTTCTTAGGTGAACCACTGGTAACCATTCACATGGTTAACTTCCGGTAAATGTCAGAGTTCCACGTGTTTATGTTCTATCTTCACCTGCAAGTTCTTTTGTGCTCTGGCGCCTATTTAGTCTATTCGATATTCAGGCTCCAAATGAACTTTATAGAGAGCTCAATGTTCTCCCAACTAAGTGTTGCGTTCGTTGGCGTAAAATAGTTTTACATTGGCAGAGAACATGTTCCGCTAATTCCACTTCCATGTCGCAGAAGCGGCATTCATCTGTCTTACTTAGGCCCATGTTCTAAGGTGGTATCTTAAAGCGATATGGCCTGTGAGGAACCCGTTAGTAGCCTGATCTCAGGTTTCCTAAGTATGAGTAGCTTTTTCACTTTGGTTGTTGAATAAATCTCGTCGCTTATCGTAGACCTAAAATTCTGCGTTAATAAGAGGGCTTTTGCCTATTATCCCAGCGCTTTACCGCTGCTTTAAGGTGATCCCACAGAAGGGCTCTGGAACATATCCACCTGCTTGTGGGAGGCAGAATCCCACTTCCATCTGCTGTCCCTCTGTTGAATCACAGGAGGTATTATCAAAACCCCTCTCAGTCTCCACAAAGCCACAGAGAGCGATTTATTTTTCAGTAATCGCTCTTTCAATCTTAGTGATTATGCCGCTAATATGCCGTCAGTAGGTTTACCAGTTTGATATGCAAATTGGTGCCTATAAAGGGGATTTCCTGCACTTCTGATTTGGTGAACAAAAACTTTTCCATCGTCTTCAGATCTTTCTGGAATGGGGTTAAAGGCACAACTTACCAGAAAAATCCAAATCAGGCTGGGGAGAATTTTTACAATACATTTCTGCAGAAAGATTAGGAAAATACGAAAGGTTTAAAAGAGCAAATAGCCAATCTCACTTCCAGATCCTGTTGTGTAAACTACTTCACATTGATCGTTGTAAGAGCCTTCCTGAGATTTCGTCACTATAGAGCCCAGAAAGTGTGTCTCTAAAAGTACCCTAATTGTTTCTCTCCTATTCTCAGTGAAACTCACATCTGCCCTTTGGAGTAGTGCTTTACCATTGAAATGATCTCTAGACAGGTCATTTTTCTGCAGCGCTGCAGAAAGCAATTCGGTTGTCCGTTTGGAACTCCTTAATTCGAGATTATATTCAGTTAAGGCCAACTTGTACTCGCTTGTTAAATAACTTCTACTTTCTGCTCCTCGTCCCATTAAGGAACCATTTTTGTGGACATTCTTTGCTTCACAGGACGGCTGTTCTCAAACGCATAGTGTATGGAGATATGCAAATGATTTGAGCTATACTCTAACGCCTTCGGGGGCTGAATGCTTCCCATAATGGAGGGTATTTCTGTTCCGAGAAGTGCCTTATATTAGCCCTAGTCAGTCAGTTTCGGAACTCTAATTACCTTCCTCTGCATGATTTCGGCCGCTATGTCAAATCATGTCCATGTGAATGGATAAAAGGCCGCTTCAGATACATGCCAGTTTTTTAGTAAAGAACTCAATACTCATCTCTGAAAGTAGGTTTTTCCACTATTGATAATGTTCACATTATTTTTAATCAAATAATCAAAAAGGTGTTCACCCCTGTTGTTGATGCCACTGCTGTCTTAAACCGTATGGTGCGCATTTGCATCGCATCCTATGAGGTAGTCTTCTAACCCTATCTGCTTGCAGTATGCTATGAGCCTCCTATCCTTATTCAGAGGAGTTATTTCTGTGTCACCAGGAATGTAGGCAGAGGAGGAAATAAGATTATAATAAGGAATAAGATTTTTTTGTGAGCTTGCCAAAATGGACACTCTTGGACTCTGAGTTCCGTAATCAAATATCAACTTACCCACTTGTTTAGTAATCCCTTAACTTGATTACCTATATAGTCAATCGTAAACCTGCGGATATGGATGCAGTATGATGTAGGTTAATCTGTATCAATGCCCTCCTCGTATTTTCCTTTAGTCTTCTTTGCTGCCGCTTTGTTGCTCACTGGCAACCACTGTGGTCCTATCCTTGGTAGTCGGATTTGAGCTGCGTTATCTACCTTTTAGCTTGTCCACCGACGATTCGCCTCCCTCTGAATCACTTTCTACATAGTCGCCTGCATACCCCATTTTGGCTCTTGATGAACCCAAGAGGGTGGTCGGTTGGTACTTCGGCGCCGTTAGGGTAGGTACGAAACACAATTTGAGCCTGAAGCAGGTTATTCGCTTCGACAGCCTTCACAGTGCTCCTTCCCATCGCTTAACATCCCCGATTGTAGCTTTACGACACTCTGCATTGGTCTGAATGGTACAGACGTCACCAATACCCATCCTAGTCGGAGTTGATTCCCAAAGAACTTTAGAAACTTTCCCTACACCCTTCACCACGTCCTTGCTCACCGCTTTTTCCATTGATGAGTCCATCTCACTTGCGCGGGATCCTCATAATTCATCGTGAGCCCCTCATCCGATGATATCCTTGACGAGATCCGTTGTGGAAAGAGAGCCGAGGTCCTCAGAATCCATGACGGAACTTCCGCTGATTTGTGACGCTTTAGGAGCGTCACTGCCCTTATTTTTAATTGAGACTTCTATTTTAATTCCCACGAGTTGCTGGATTCGAAGAGTCACCTGTAGGACACCCACTTCTACCACAGAAAGGCTAAACTGAAACTGAAGACTATTTATCCTAACAGCCATTTATCTACAGGCGTACACTGTTTCACCTTAGATTAGGGGTTTTCTCAAGGTTTTCTCTTTTAATGCCGTATACTTTAGCCAGTTATCGAATGTCAAACCGTTTCCGGTTTCCTCCATGAGAAGGCAGCACGTGCACTAGCCAATCTACATTAGTTTACTCCTCACGAAACCGTACATACCCTGGTTCTGTCTAAAACATGACCAGTACATCCCACTGGATGTTTGTGCTTCATCCCCTCCCCCCAAACAGATGCTATGACCATCGAATCGGAGAACAAAGCTGAGAAATAGTCCTCAATGTCTGAATAGACGCTAAATAGAGCACACTTGTATTCTTGAAAGACAAAACCGTATCGAAAACGAAAGGAAAGTGTTGTGACTGTTGTGACCCCTGATATTTAACATTTAACTCTACGTACATATATTGCGTTCTTAATTGAAGTTGCTACTGGCTCGCTGGTTGGCGAGTGTTGTCCGAAAAATTTGAGGTTTATTAGGGACATCTTATTTTGAAATTAAAACCAGAATTTTTAAACATTAAGTTCCTTATAGGCAGTTAGGCAGTAAGCAAAGCCATAACAAGATCTTACTTCACAAATACACAAACCCATAAACAAGATTATGGCATGCTACTCCATTTGAATTTGATTATTAACAAGACATATTACCAAAAATAAATGCATAACCATTCATTTTACATGCATCTTATATCCGATCAAAATATATTCCATCTTACAATCAAAATAATTTGGAAACATAAACACACACTTCTTAATATAAAAAATAAAACCGCTATAAATCACAAATTAAATTCAAATGAACATAAACGCGAGCTTTTCATTGTTGCTGTGTCTTTTATAATTTCGTTGAACTTATCGATTTAAATTTATTTCTTACTTAACGTCTTAAAGACACAAAAAAAAAAAAAAAAAAAATCTATTTTTGTATATTATGAATAACAAATATGTTGAAATTAAATAAAAATTATTTTTTATTTCGTTTTGGTTATATTATTTTACGAGTACATTACAATTAAATTGGAGGTACTTACCTCGCGCGATTTAAGATGTACATACATAATATTGTTAGAAGAGAGAAGAAAAGAAAAGCGTGAAGCACAAATTCGCGCGATATACGAAAAATAATTGGAAGTTTAAATGTCAAATGGGAAAAACTAGCAAGCAGGCTTTGAATTTTCTTCTACATATATACAATTTGCATATGAACATATAGCATTGCTCTGTATATGAACAATTGATGTAGCTGCGTTTCAACTATACGCGGTAACGGTAGTTTAAGACGTTTTTTTTGCTGTTGTTGTTGTTAAGTAAAGTAATTCGATTTTTTTTGTCTTGAAGTTGCTTTTCTCGTTTTATTTTTTTATGATGGATAAATTAAAAATTCTAAAAAATAATGATTGATCTATATAAATAAACATAAGAGTATGTAAGACATTTTTTTTTTCTTATGTTCGATGGTCGTTCTGGTATTTAAATTATGTTTCTCAATTTCTTTCAGCAATGTGGCATTTTATCTAGTAAACGTGTATAATGAAATCTTTTTATCGGTTGGCTAATTGTGGTGATGCTTTGTGAAGCTGGAACATAACAGTGGCGCCCTTGAATGATTAAAAACAAAAATCTATGTGGATATTTTATTTTTAACTGATAAGTGATCAATTGGCTTTTGTATTTATACCAACTACTGTGAAGTCAAACGCAATCTATTGGGTAAAGTAAAATGCACGAGTTTACTATTCAGCGGTCAGAACGGAAGTGAAAACCGAAACATTTATTTGACTCTCTTACGATACATATAATCATGACTCTTTTTGACGATGAATATAATTTCCATAGGATCACCTGCATCGTTAATTCACGCTTTACATTCCAATACTCCGCCTCGATCCTTTGAATCCAAATACAATTACCATTTAATCAAATGATCGCAAATAATAAATTCAAATTATTAATGATAAAAAAAAAAATTAAATGAGCATTAAGCGCAGTTTGATTCGAGCTGGTCAAATCAATCCCAATTTCGTTCGCAATGCGTTTTGTGTAGCAGCTGGTAAGCCCTTCGTCATGATATCCGCAAGCTGCTCTTTGGTGTTGATGTACTTCACTTCGATTTCTGCCCGAGCGATTATATTGCTCAGAAAATGATATCGAATATCAACGTGCTTGAGTCTGTGAGATTCCTTTCCACTCGATGCGATGAAGATGCAACTTTGGTTATCCTCGGTTGTCCCATCTCCCACAACAATCCTCGAAGCCAAATCGCTTCACATACTACAGAACTCAATGAAACGTATATTCTGTCAAATTCGACGATAGTGATATGGTCGCTTGCTTCTTTGTAGACCAGGAAATAGTATTGCCGAATACCAGAAATACGTAACTAGATATGGATTTACGATTAAAGACATCACTATTCCAATCCGCGTCCGAATATCCGGTCAACAGAGTACTAATCGAACCCTGCACAAATGTCAATTTAAGCTCCAAAGTCGCCTTGATGTATCGCAACATTCGCGTCAAATGCGTTCAATGTTCATCAGTTGCACATGCCTGGAATTACATGGTTGTTACATGGTTGTTTCGTTGTAATCACAACATCCTCAGTCTTCTGGAGCTTCAATTTACATTCGATGAGTGTTGAGATCCCATTGCAATTTTCCATTCCAAAACGTTTGAGCACATCTTCCAAATATGGTTGTTGACTTAACTGTAACATGCCGTTTTCTTTGTTACGGTGAATAGTGATGCCCAAGAAGTAACGTATCTCACCAATGTCTTTCATTGCAAACTCCTTCGAAATGATCCTCTTGATTTCATCAATTTGCTTGAACGATTTTCCGAGTAAAATTAGATCGCCCACGTACAGAAGCAAATACACAACTTCATCTCTTCGTCCACGAATGTACAAACATTGATCATATTTCGATTGCTCAAAACCGACGCTAATCATAAAACGGTGAAACCTCTCGTTCCAGACGCGAGACGCTTGTTTTAGCCCATATAACGACTTTTCGAGTTTGCAAACAAATTTTCTTTGTGCAAACCCATCCGGCTGTCTGATATAAATTGCTTCCTGAAGTTTGCTATTGAGAAAAATTGAGCAGACATCCATTTGATGCATTTTCAAATAACGTTCTACAGCCATAGACAACAGTAGTCGCACGGTCACCATTCTTGCCACAGGTGAATAAGTTTCAATGAAGTCAAGCCCCGGCTTCTGAGTAAAACCTCGCGCCACCAATCGTGCGGTGTAGCTGTTCAGCCATCCAAACTCATCACGGTTTCTTGAAAAAACCTGTGGCGTTGGCACGACATAGAATAAATTAAGAATGACAAATCTGACAGACTGATAACAAAGTAACCACGAAATATCTGCACTTTTATTCACCTCAGCGGGCAGCAATGCCATCTGTTCGCCGGTCAAAGAAGGGTTGTTTAGTGGGGAAAGTATTTTCAATAGTTTCAGATTTTCACTGAATCAAATAGCCAATGCAAAGAAACAAGTCAAGTGCTATAAAAGCTTTTTCCAATGGAAAAAACAACAATAAGCACACGACGTCGGAGACACAAACCACGTCGCAGCTGTTAGCAAACATAAAACGAGGATTGGCTGTTATGTAATTTCAATTCATAATTATATTGCCACCTCATAAATATTATTCATAACGATTATAACGTTAAATATTATTAAATAAGATTTAATTGAGCTATCGTTTTATTCTATCCCCGGCGTCCATCCGGAAATTGCTGCTTAGCGCCTGCAACAAAAGAAAAAATTTATGGGGTAAGGTATCACCAACATCGCCGAACAAATCCGATAAAGTGGTGACCCCGACGTGATCTGGACAACCATATCCGCTAAGCAGGAGCAGCCATAACAGTGGGAACGAAGGCCATTCGTCTTTACGAAGAAGCAACCGGACAGCAGTAGCAGTAAACGGTTCAGCTGTAGCACGAGGACCAGAGATAATAACGATAAGTGCCGCTGCAACCGCAGTCCGCACAGCAGTATCACCCACGGAGTACATCATTGGTTACGAGGTTCAAATAATTTAACGGGGAGGGTCGCGGCGTTCGCCGACCGCCCATTAGGGCTATTGACCTGGTAAGCCTGGAAAGGGATCCAGGGCATTAACGGTAAGTGCCGCTGCAACCGCAGTCCGCACGCCAACACCCGAAGGGCGGCTCCCGTGACATCAGGCAGGAGCGCAACAGGGGTAAATGCCAATATTGTTGTAATTTTTGTGATTTCGTTGGAGGAGGCTGTTTTACCAATTGATTTGTTGGGCCCAAGCATTTTAAAAAAATATAAAACCAAATTCAGTGAAATTATTTACTCCAATAATCAACTCGAGGGAGGAAATCAGTGTCATGAAATTTACTGGCAGTTCCATCCGCCCGACAATAGAAAACGTAATCAACACGGGCGTTGTCGACTGCTGAGGTGAACGTTCTGGGGATTACCATAGTTGTTTCGTGGCGATTCAGAGTCTTCTTGTTGAGTGGTCTCCGTATTATTTGTTATTTCGTTTCGTTTGTTTTTTTTTTTATTTATTCTGTTGTGGTATTACTAACGACGTACAGTAAGTGCGGTTACGATCATTCGTGAAATGGTTTGTTGTTAAAAAAACAAAAGTAATAATTGAAGTGAAAGGATCATCAGGACAACCGAGTAGTACGTATCCCACATACATCGACCATCTCCATCATGGTAGACGGCGAGGGCGAAAGCAGGGACGGAATCGACTCTAGTACCCCCCAGAGCGAGAGCGATGATCACACGAGGCAGGTACAGTAGGGGGGGAATTCGCAGGGGCTTACAGGCGGTACCCATATCAGAAAGATCGGCAAACTCGGCGACCACAACTCCGTAGTCAGTGCCGGCCACGGTAGCCCCCCTTGCCGTTCGATTGACACCGCTGACCATCCAAAACCCAAAACTGTGGTTTCACGTGATAGAATCCCAGTTCTCACTGGGAGGAATCACACAGGAAACCACCAAGTCCCACCATGTGTTAAGCGTGCTGAATGACCGCGTAAAGAATGACATCAGCGATGTCATCACCGGTCCTCGCACTGCGACCCCTTACACCGACTTAAAGCGAGCAATATTGGATCGGCTGTGCGAATCTAAGCAAACGCAGATTCATCGATTTCTGCAGGGGATCGAGTTGGGAGATAGCAAACCGTCCCAGTTACTGCGGAAACTCCAACGTAGCGGAGGAACCGACGTTACGGACGATTTTATCAAGACGTTGTGGTTAAAACGGTTGCCAATATGGACACAGAAAGTATTGGCACTGACAGCAGCAGCGTTATCTGCAACCAAACTAGCCGAGCTTGTCGACCGAGTGCTAGAGACAATGGCGCAGTCCAGCGTCATGGCATTAGCATCATCACCGATACAGGCACACACCACGCTCGAAACCAGCATGTCCGCGCAAATAAGCGAGATTCTGCGACGCGCCACCAAGCACCTCGCGATCGAAATCAAGGCAAAGGAGAAATGCCACACCGGCCAGACAAACGAGAGAAGCAAACGGAGACGAAGCACTGCGGCTGTGTTTTTACCAAGCCAAATTCGGAGAGGCGGCACGTAACTGCAAAACTTCTTGCCTGAGCTGGAGCGCGTTCAAAGAAAAAAACTAAATAAGCCGGCGCAGATGGCTATTTGCGACCGGGACACAATGAATTGTCGCCTCAAAATATATACGACCCATTAAGCAACCAAACCTACCTTATAGACACGGGCGCCGATATTTCGGTCATGCCACCAGCCATTAGCGATCGGAGGAATCACAACCCCGATTTCAATCTGCATCCAGCGACGGGGCGCTAGTAAAAACATTTGGACGAAGATTGCTAAATTTAGACCTAGGATTACGGAGAAAATTTACATGGACATTCACGATCGCCGATGTCACCATGCCAATCGTAGGCGCGGATTTCTTCAACCACTCAGTGCTACTGGTCGACATTCAACGGAGTCGATTACTCGACCCACGCATCTCAATTGGCGCGATAGCCCGGAGAACGTACAACGCGGTACCAACAATCAGGGTAATAGACACAGGAAGCGTGGATGACTGAGTGATGCCTTTACTGATGAAATTCAAAGAAGTCACCTGCGACTCGCAAACAATGAAAGCTGCGAAGCACCAAGTAACGCACCACATAATAACACGTGGCCCGCCAGCGCGGACAAACTCTGGATCGCACAGAAACAGTTTGAATTCATTGTGGAGCAAGGTATCTGTCGGCGGTCAGACAGTCCGTGAGATAGTCTGCTGTACTTGGTGCCCAAGAAGAACGGGGAATGGAGACCATGCGGGGACTATCGCGGTTTGAATAACGCGACGTTACCCGACAGATACCCCATACCCTTCATTCACGATTTTACGCAGCAACTGAGAGGACAACCTACTTTAGCACAATAGATCTGGTGAGGGCCTATCACCAGATCGAGGACGATATTTTAGTAGCTTCTCAAAATTTCCACCAACATTTAGAACACCCCGAAATTCTGTTTTCAAAATTTATTTATTTATTCAACGCCGGACTTATTATTAACATCAATAAATGTCATTTCGCCAAGAGAGAGGTGCAGTTTCTAGGGCACGCAGTTTCGGCGGAAGGGATCCGACCACTTCCAGAGCGCGTAGACAAGATAGCTAGGTATACGAGCTACCGAAAACAATCAACCAGCTACGGCGATTTCTAGGCATGGTCAACTTCTACAGACCCTTCATGCTCAACGCGGCGCGCCACCAAGCCATACTCAACGAGTATTTGAAGGGCAGCAGGAAAAATGACACACGGGCAGTGGAATGGACAGACGAGGCGAAACGAACATTCGAAGATACGAAAAAACAACTTAATGGTCGATGCCTCCGACGTGGCGATCGGAGCAGCGTTGAAACAGCAGAGTGACGAGAGCAGAGACGGTCAAGCAATCAATGGGAACCTCTCCAATTCTTCTCCACCATGCTGAGCCCAACGCAACAAAGATACAGTGCGTATGACAGGGAGCTCCTAGCCGCATATTCCGCAGTAAAGTGATTCCGCCATATGGTCGAAGGATGAATTTTCACATTATACACGGATCATACTGCTGGTTTATGCGTTCAGGCAAAACCCGGCTAAAGCCTCGCCCGCCAGATGATACTGTGCGACGTATCCACGGGAACAATTCGACCATACATTCCTCGGAGCTACAGGAAAACGGTTTTCGAGGCACTTCACAACTTATCACATCCAGGGGTACAAGCATCCGTCAAAGCCATCACGGAGCAGTTCGTTTGGGACGGGCTTAAAAGAGACGCAAAACTGATGGCCCAACGCTGTCTAGCATGCCAGAAGGCAAAAGTCGCCAGGCACACGAAAAGCCCGACGGGAAATTATCCCCCAGACACAAACAGGTTCGAGGAACTTCACCTGGGCATAATCAGAGGTCATTCCAACGCCGTGGACAGAGGCATTCCAACGCCGGACATTCGAGCGAAGACTATCGCCGTAGCGGTATACGGTAACTGGAGTTCCCGTTTCGAGGTGCCCAAAAACATAATCACGGATCAGTTCACGGGTGCAATTCGAATCGGAGCTGTTCAGCGAGTTCGCCAAATTACTGGTATTCGTGCACAAGCGAACGGCAACATACAACCCAAAGTGTAATGGCGCAATCGAAAGGTTCCACCGAACACTCAAGGCAGCTATAATGTGTCACCAGGACACGTATACTGCCCACAGTGCTCCTGGAGCTTAGAACAACTAACCGGGGCGATTTCAAAACGACGTCATCGGAATTGGTATTTGGTCAAAATATACGGGTGCCAAGTCAGTTAATTATCGAAGACACTAGCACCGCTAGCCAGACAGAATTTGTGGAGGAATTGCGAAGACATTTCGACCAGATTCGCCCACCACCACCTTCGCGGCATGGCACTGGGTAAGCATAGCAAAGTGTCAATCGACTCATTGAAGTCGTGCTTTACGGAAGATGAACGAGACGACTTACTACCAGACCATAACACAGCACCGGAGACACACAACGAAACTACATCAGGCGCAACATCTCACCACTTGAATACACCGACACAACAGGCTGACGGACGAGCACGGACAAACAGAGTACGGTTCAATCTGGTAGATCAAACAACACCGTCAAATCCAGCAGCAAATCTGGTGATAGTCCAGAGGCAAGACCGGTAAATACAACCGCCAAGTTACCGGGAACGGCAACCACAAGAGTCGGAAGAAACGTAAAATTACCAACACGCTACGCACTATTACTCACCAGTAATTCGCTGATAAAGGGGTTGATGTGGCGTTTGGCACTACATACATAGAATAAATTAATGATGACAAATCTGACAGACTGATAACAAAGTAACCACGAAATATCTGCATTTTTATTCACCTTAGCGGGCAGCAATGCCTTCTGTTCGCCGGTCAAAGAAGGGTTGATTAGTGGGGAAAGTATTTTCAATGGGGCATGCTTATAGTAACAATATTCGCCGCTATTTTAGAATGCAGCACCATCGGTAAAGGTTAGCATGTCAAATGGTATTAGTGTTTTGTATCGAAACTCTATTGTGAATTTAATAACACAAAAGATTTTTATATTTTAAAATGTTTATAAGTCGTTTAGCGACGCGTTCGAACTTCGTAGCCATAAAATTAAACATCAAACATTATTGTAACCTTTATCACGACGGTAAAGACATCTGGTGTGCGGAAACAAAAACAAACTCTTTTTGCATGCCCCATAGTTTCAGATTTTCACTGAATCAAATAGCCAATGCAAAGAAACAAGTCAGTTGGTATAAAAGCTTTTTCCAATGGAAAAAACAACAATAAGCATACGACGTCGGAAACACAAACCACGTCTGTTAGCAACAAAAGAAAAGATTTATGGGGTAAGGTATCACCAACATCGCCGAACAAATCCCATAAACCCACTTAGAACTGACAATCGAACGTCCAGGTGGTGCTTGTCCATTTTTGAGTTTGGACCAATGGCTCGGTTCAATCTGTCTACTACGCCATTTTGCTCCGGATTGTATGGTGCCGTGTATTCAACACGAATACTTTTATCACGACACAACTTTTTGAACTGATGCGATGAGTATTTACCACCATTGTCGCATCTCAATATTGAAATTTTTCGCTCGAACTGCGCAGAAACCATATTGGAAAACTCAACAAAATATTCCATTACCTGCGATTTGGTTTTCAACAGGTAAACAGACACAAAATGTGTGTAATCATCAAGAAACGTTACAATGTAACATTTGCCATCTAGCGTGGGTGATGTGATAGGTCCACATACATCACTACAGTGGATCAACTCGAGAATTCTTGATGATCGTACTCCGCCTTGACTCCAAAATGGTTTTCGTGCCTGCTTACCGAGTGCGCAGGGCTCATACACTCCAGTCAAATTACCATTCAATTTTCTAATGCCGTCCATCATCGATGCCAATCGCCGAATATCATTGGTGATCAAATAACCCAAACGCTTGTGCCACAATTCGATATTTTGAATTGATTTATTTTGTATCTCATGCGATTCACCGAATAATGCTTTAACACTGGATTTGGTAGTTGTCACACTACGCCCAATAGCCCATTTTTCACCTTGCCGGTTTTGTTGATTCTCGGTGTCACATACTTAATTTAAAATAATAAATTGCCTTGTCGCTTTCCAACAATCAATTCGATCTGCCCTTGACGAACGTACACACGGCCATCCATAAACAAAACGTCAAAAGCAGCATTCTGAAGTCGTTTCACGGAAAATAAGTTACATTTCAAATTCTCCACAAATAAAACATCGTTGATTCTACATGGCTTCTCTTTCCTATTGTCGACCGTGTTACGCCGAACAACACCAATTTTTGTTGCAAATATCGAAATTCAATTTCTTGCAACACCAATCGAAATTGGTTTGTTTAAATTTGTCCAATCGCTGAAAAGTGAATCATCATTCATCATATACTCACTAGCACCCGAATCGATGTACCAACGCACACACGAATTGCGTTTAGACTCCAATACAGAGCTGACAACATCAGCCAAAAATGTGATTTCATCACTCGCAACATTCGCTTTCCCTTTTTTTTTTTTTTGCTGATATTGCTGTTTCGGTTGGTACTGCTGCTGTTGTTGTCCTTGTCATTGTGTGCTGTCATTTCCGGTGCCAGTTTTCCGATGACCAAAACTCATGAATTTTCGATCAATCTCCATACATCGCTATATCATCGGTGCTTTGTGTGACATTATTGCCCTTGATGCCTTTATATTTACTCTCCGCGTCCAGCAATCGCTGCGAACCAGTTCCATTGTTAAATCCGTTGGATCCATTGTCTCAAGTGCCGTGACAACCATGTTGTATTCACTCGGCAAAGAAACCAATAATGAGACGACAGCCATGCGGTCATTCATTCCAACACCGCATGCCTTTAATTCACGCAAACATTTATCAAATCGAAGAAAATATTCTTGCAAACTTTCATTCGATGCACATTTCGAGCATCGATGATTTTGTAATATGTTTGTAACTGACGATAACATCGAGTTACCATTTCAAGTTAGCGCTACATGAGGCGAATTATTTAAATCACCGGGAGAAGCTACCATCGAACTCGGAGACTGAGTGACCCAGGTTGTTTGTTGAGAAAGCCAACGAAAAGGAGAGCGGAACCAGAGAAATAATGATTAGGACGAGCCCTAGTTAAACCAGACAACGACATAGAGTACAAATTAGGCGAAGAGGGATCGACGATAGTGAAATGTGAGTAGAAAAGTACGTTTGGAAAAGCCGATATGCAAGGGCAGCAGGAAATTGTAGAACAACTTATGCAGAAATAAACGGAACAGTTTATCGAGGCACAGAAAAATTCTGTACATCAACTACTCAAACGGTAAAACACCGAATTGATAAGGGACCGATTGTCCAGGCACCCAGGAGGTTACCATTAGAAAAACAAGAAGAGGTGGACAGGATGGCAACCGATATGCAAACGGCAAGAGCAATCAGATCGTCTAACAGCCCATGGAGCTCACCTGTAGCTTTGGTCGAGAAGAAGGATGACAAGTAGCACGTTGGATCGAACGTCTTCAAAACTACGATTTCTACAATGAACACCGGAAGGGTAGCGCATACGGAAACGCCGACGATAGTAGTAGATGACACAACGGGAATGATACCAGCTAAAACCATACTTGGAGATAATTGACGATTACCTGGAGATCTAAAGTTTGTAGCGGTTCCATCGGCTCCTTTATGAGGGCGAGATTACGTAGACCGAATAAAAGAGGAACTTAATGAGATATACGGGAAAAATGCAAATGTCAAGTGACAGGAGGAAAGATCGATATCCGGCTTCTAGGAAGGTCGATTGGTATGGGTTCATAACCTACAATGAAAAACGGTATTATTTCTGAATCTGCAATCAGCATGGGCAGGCCTGTGCAATATCATCAGAAGGATGAACGATGTGGTTTATCGAATTCAGAAGGGGCATCGAGGTAAACCGAAGGTGGTGCATTGTACAGGCTGGCTCTTTATAAAGTTGGTGATTTCCCCCCCTAGAGACGAATAGAGTAAGTTAATTAAAACCACCAAGTTTACTACTAGGTACACCTAGGTTAGGATATTCAGCTAATTTGTATTAAAATGGAGATTTTCCATGCTAAAACTGTTCTACATTCTACTGGACTCAAAATCATAATAGTTTTAGAGCTTTGGTTTAACTATATAAAAAGGCGAATGAGATCGAATTTAAATCGTGATTAATTTGGCCAATTTTAAATGTAAGAGTTTGATGTTGTTGGTGACTCGGCATCTATCTAACCAAGTGCCTTTATCCCATTTTGTAATCAAATCGTCTAATTTTAACTTTACGTAAGTACGTTCATTGAACGATCCAGAAAAATTAACAAAAAGCAAAAACAAAAAATTTATTAAATAAGAGGTCTCTTGAGGTCTCTCAGTTTCTTTCGTACAAACAACAATTTTTTTTTTTCGTCTTCTTCTGTACATGTACTTTGTGTGTGTACATGAAGCAGTAATATGTAATCGATGGGTAGATGAAAATAATGATCACTATTATACGTAATGTTGGTTAAAGTTAAGAAAAGAAATAAATACAAAAAATTTACCGCTACATCTTCTTCTTCGTCTTCCCGTTCTTATTTATTTCGATTATCGTGAATATTCTTATTATTGTATTGAACATGATCGTCATCGCGCGCATACGGTTATTATCATTATTGTTGTTGTTTCGCGCTTATTGTCATAATATATAACGGGTGATCGGTGAAATTGTGGGTGTCTTTGATACTAGCGTCGTCTAAAATGAACTAAAAAATTAATGAAATCAAACGGAATTAACGTTTTTGTGTATTCTCATATAGAGGAAATCGTATCACCCGGTTGATGTACTCGCTCCGTGATACTACACTGGGTACATGCGTGTAATGTATCCAAACCAAATGTTTAACCAAAATGATGAATTGGTTGAAGTTTGATATTTTTCTCTTCTTTCAGTCGCAACACATTCATCTTTCAAACTAAAATAAAAAACAAAAAAAATTTGGACAGTTATTTGGATTAAGAATTTCGTAAGACATGAACTTTAAGACGAAAATATGTAGAAGTTATTTAGTGTACACGATTACGTACGTAGTCATACATATATTGTCTTGAATAATATAAATTAACTTTATCTAAATTCTAAATTTTGTGTCTTCGTCTCTTTTTTAGACATGTATTCTACACTTATGTACATATATTGAGAGCAGATAATTGATTTTAAAAGAAAATTTTAATGGAACAATATCCATTACCAATTATTTAACCAAGACGATAACCGATTTTTTAATGTTGAATATAAAACTTCTTTTTAATTCTTAATTATTCTATTATTTTAGATTATTTTGTAAGATTTGTATAAAATTGGTTAAGGTAATAGTAGGTATATGTATGTATATGGTCGTAATTGAAAGAGGAAATTGTCATAATTCCAGATAAACTGAACCGATTATGATGATAGAAAAGAGGTCGTAATTTTTTGTGTTGGTTCAAATTAAGAACTTCGTATCCAGAAGTTGATGGTGACATTCTGCAAATAGATTTTGGGTCAAAGAAGAAACCAAATGCAGACTTGGCTATAATATAAAAACGGTTTTATACAAAAGCAAAAATGATGGCAAGTTAATACAGGGTTGAAAACAATGCTATTTTACGATAAGCTATTTTCACCGACCAAATGATACAGATTCGAATCCTAAAATTGGAGGGACATTGTTTGCCTGTATAATCTTTGGAATATTAAATTGTTGCAATGGCCACATTTTTTTAGGTAAAAGTACTAAATAAATAATATATTTACAGACTCAAAATGCAGCTATATCTCACTGCTAAATCGTTTCAACCGAGGATGATGTTTTAGCTATGGCTAATAAGTGTTTGGGAACAAGTTTCTACCATGTTGGTAAATTGATTCCCAAAACGAAAAAAAATCAGGATCTGGAATATGTACTTATATTTTAAGTTGAGAATAAACGAAGATCTCAAGGACCATTAAGAATGAACATTTTCGGAAAGCAGTTGCCTCAAACGTCAAATTTCGCAACCCAAAGCGAGACTCCCAGAGTTTAAGGGATGTTGTTTTAAATAAGAGGATGATTCGGCCCATATGCTCAAAACTAACTACAATATCCTCTATTTATTACCATAATGCATCCATCCAGTATTCGAGGGGAATCTAAATTGTTTCTGTTGGGCGTCCTCGACAACGATTATGATGTCATAGTTATTTGTGAAACATGGCTTACAAAAAATTTTAATTCTGAAGAATACTTTCATGATTGACATGATTTTGATACCTGCCTTAATGAAGGAGGTGTGTTAATCGCCGTGAAAAATTCACTTTCGAGTGAGGTTATTATGGTTGTACCGTGTACGTATTAAAGCCGATATTTCTTTTATCTTCGTGGTCGCTGTATATGTGCCCTGTGGATCAACTTTTCATACTTATTGATTTTTTCAATTCTGTAATGTCTGCAGTGCATATATTGATGAACAACTTATGATCATTGGTGATTTTAATCTTCCAGATATTGTTTGGTTTGACGTTAATGGTGTCCTCATGCCATCTTCTAAGAACGATCAAAAAGCATTGGCCATAATCGATTACTTTGCTAGTATAGCAACCAAGCAATTGAACCAGGTAAGCAACATTTGAGGAAAACTATTGGATTCAGTATTTTCATCTGATGTTATCTTCATGTGAGGATTTTACTGGATGTGAGAGTGTCTACCATACTCCAATAATGATAAATATTTTTCATGAAAACTGCAATACTAATTTTTCCCTTATTAATTCTTTTCATTTTGATTTTAGGCATGCTGACTACATTTTTTAAACGAATTTCTTGTCAACTCTGATTAGGAGTTCCTTAGGCGTGGGAAAAACTGAAACGATAAGCCGTTTCGTTGTTCAACGAACTACTTTCAAGGCTGGTGTTGAAAGGTATGTCCCTTTAATTAAAAATGAACCTCGGTTTCGTGAACCATGGTATACAATATGAAACTATTGCGTTCGAAAAACGGCGTAACAAATTTCATTCATTGCTATATGGTTTTATTCTAGATTCGATGCAGCTTAAAAAGAATTTAAAATTTTAAATTGGTTCCTATACCGGGTGATTTTTTTAACCTGATACTCTCAAATATCTCGGAAAATAAGCACTCTACAAAAAAAATGGTAGATATCAAAATTTAATTATTCCGCGGGGGAATACATTAGTGTTAAAATTAGTACCCCGCCCCCTCCTTGTAGGTGGGGTGGTGGGTAACTTTGAAACTAAAATAGGAACCCCTATTTTTTATTGCAGTTTCGGATTCTCCGGTTCAAAATACCTAAAATTTGACTGAAACATTTTTGTCGATTCATGATAGATGGCGCTGTAATTGACGATATTCAATTTTTTTTCGATTTCTCCTACTGAGAACCTACGGTCCTACGCAAACGATTCTGCAATACGTCTGCAATAAAAATACCATGGTATTTGTTGTAAATACACGAAGTTAGTCTTAAACAATTTATTCATTTTTCAAATTTCGAATAACTGGGAAAAGGGTGCTTGATTTACATGAGTTCCCGCGCCTCATCATCTTTCAATTAAATTTGGTGCTCAAAATGATGCCTTCGACTTCAATGCACTTATTAATCCTCATATCAAATGACTGTACACAACTGAAAAGTGTGTCTGCTTGAATTTCAGCACAAGCATTTCTGATTCGCCCAATCATATTCTCACGTGTTGTTGGTTTTTGTTTGTAAACTTGGCCTTTGAGATGGGTCCACAAAAAGAAATCTGGTGAAGTAAGATCTGGTGATCTGGCAGGCCAATTTACCGAACCGGCTCCCCCGATCCAGCGACCATTGAAATCACGATCAAGTACTACACGAGCTACCAACGAATGGTGTGCGGGACAACCATCATGTTGAAACCACATGTTTTGTCGCACTTCTAAGCTCAAGTCTTCACATAATGTTGGCAGTTCATTTTCCAAAATATCTCGGTACATTTGATCATTCAAGTTGCCTTCAATAATGTGGGGGCCGATGTGTTTGTTGCCAATTATTCCACACTACACATTGACAATCCAAGGGGACGCTGATATTCAACTTGGCGAAGCCAGTGCGGATTTTCAACACTCCAGTAATGTATTTTGTGGCGATTAACCGTTCCACGGTTTATAAAAGACGACTCGTCGGAGAACAATACGTAACGAAAAAAATTTAGGTTTTGCTGTATTTGTTCACGTGCCCACTGACAAAAAGTTACCCACTGGTCTGGGACAATCCGTTATCGCCAGCTATTTCTCGTATACTAATATGAGGATTATGAGATACTGCAGCCAATACATCAATTTCATTATTTTCTTCGGTGACTGTTGCTGGAGGAGTCTTTTTTTTTCGGTTGAACACTTCCATCAGTAATAAATTGTTTGACAGTACGCTGAAATGATGCACGTGACCGAATCCTATCCGGAAAACGCGAGGCATACAGAGTGACAGCATTATCAAGACTCCGGTCAACTTCTCCATAAACCAAAATCATTTCAATTTTCTCTTGTACAGTTAAATACACCATTCTGAAGTAGTATTGATAAATAGCTTTACACAGGTATTGTTGTTTTCAAAATAATATTCGGACTGAATCGGTATTTTTATAACAAAATACAAACAATTTCAACAAATTTGTATTTAAGAAATACAAATTGTTTAAGACTAAAGCATGGTTTCCACGATGGTGAGGCGAAAAAATTAGTCCAACTAAAAAGAGAAAGTAAAAATTCACCAATAGTACGATAGAGACAAAATACCATTTTAACAGAAAAATTGGGACATCCAGTTTTTAATATTTTAATTCAGCACTCCGAAATTGGACGTCTAAACCAAAAAAAAAAAAATGAAATGGATCATCTTTTTTCGGATTAGCCGCTGATTTTCGGAATTCATATGTCAATTTGAAGAACATTTCTGGAATAAAACAAATTTCAAAATAGAACCGTTAATTTGAATTTTGATTTGTAAAGACAATAATTAAATATAAAGTATTAATCCAGTAATGGATGTTAATAAAGTTAAAAAATGTAAGTTAAATTATGAAATGTCTCCAAATCTATATCAATCCAAACACAAACAAAGTTATAGGTGGTGAAATCTCGAAACGTCAAAAATGAATGAATAAAAATTCGGTGTAACGACTTGTTGCTGTTTCACTCCATCTCATGTTATTTTTGTTATTCCTTCCTCTTTTTAGTTTGACTAATTTGTTCGCCTCGCCATCGTAGAAACCAGGCTTAACTTCGGGTATTTACAACGAAACCATGGTATTTTTATTGCAGACGTATTGCAGAATCGTTTGCGTAGGTTCTCATTAGGAGAAATCGAAAAAGATTGAATATCGTCAATTACAGCGCCATCTATCATGAATCAACAAAAATGTTTCAGTCAAATCCTAGGTATTTTGAACCGTAGAATCTGAGTCTGCAATAAAAAATAGGAGTTCCTATTTCAGTTTCAAAGTTACCCTCTGCCCCACCTACAAGGAGGAGGACAAGGTACTAATTTTAACACTAATGTATTTCCCCGCGGAATAATTAAATTTTGATCTCTACCATTGTTTTCGTAGAGTGCTTATTTTCCGAGATATTTGAGTGTATCAGGTTAAAAAAATCACCCGGTAAAATAACTACATTTTGCGGATTGAAGTTGATTTGACGTCCAATTCAAGAAAATTCTGGAATTTCCCCAATGGTAAAAGCTAAAAGGAATGCAGTTGGGTTTCCTTCACCGATGATGTATCAGAATTCATTGGAGACTGAGCCGCCTGATATCTGCTATCTGTTTGCCAAATATTTTGAGTCCGTGTCATTTCCATCACATAACACTTCTCCACTTGCTTGTAATCGTTCTGATTATAATTTATTAACATTCACTGAAACGGAGGTTTATGACTGATTGTCTCTTCTTGATATACATAAATAAGGGGGCTGATCATGATTGCATTCCACCCATCCTCATTAAAGTTGTGCAGAAAGTTTAGCTCTTCCGTTGACTCACAGCTTTAATAAAAACCTTCGGACTGAGATTTTACCTGATCCCTGGGAAATATCCTTCATTCGTCCATTTTTTAAATCTGACAAAATATGTGAAATTAGCAATTATCGAGGAACTGCTATTATTTCTGTTATTCCTAAACTTTAAGAAACCATGGTGAAGACATTTTTGTTTTTCATGTGAAATCTCTTATTTTGCCTGCACTACATGGGTTTTATAAGGGAAGGGGAAAAATTACCAATCTAGCTGCATTCTGTGGACATTTATACAGCCGGATCGAGGGCCGGCAACAAGTAGATGTAGTTTACACTGACTTTTCAAAAGCTTTTGATAAAATTGATCATTCAATTCTTACCTGTAAGCTAGAGAAACTAAATTGTGAGTTTATCCCTTTCATGCGGTTCCAGAATTTTCTAAAATGTTCCGGAATGTTCCAAAATGTTCGAGAATGTTGGAGAATGTTTTAGAATGATCCAGAATATTCCGGAACCTTCCAGAAAAATTGGAGAATGTTCCAGAATGTTAAAGAATCTTCCAGAAGGTTCGAGAATTTTCTAGAATATTCCGGAATCTTCGAAAATATTCTAGAATGTTGCAGACAGTTCTGGCCCATCGAAGGGATTTCCTGTTCTGGAACTTCGAAAATATTCTTAAAACCGATAATGGAAGTCCAGAATCTTCTGGAACATTTTCGAATATTATCATAGGCGATGGCGAGACGCATGCGTCAGTCTTTCGAATATCGATTAGAGTGAAACAAGGGAAATTGAAAGTGATAGAAAGTGAAATACATAAATTTCAATGCAAATTTCTAAACGTAATAAGTGAAAGTGAATTACATAAGGTATTGAACAGTGTAACAGTGTATTAAATGGAATTTCAGTGTATTAAATAATAGTAACATTTAACAGGATGCCGAAACGTAAAAGAGGGGAATATCTTAGTAGTGGTAAATCGAAAAGAAGGAAACAGCGATAGAGCAGCGAAGAAATCGAACGTATATGAGGAACGAGAAGCACGTTTAGCTTCACAATGGGGAGAATTAATAGATTGAGAGAAAACGTAACAGATGAACAACGAGAAGAAATTAGCGAAGAGGATCGAGTGAGACACTCAGCAAGGAGACAGGGAAACTGCTTAAGAAACAAGATTACGAAATATTTAATTAATCACTGATTAACGGTCTCTTAATATAATTTTTTTAAATTAATGGCTAATTATAGACCAATATGTGAAGGGCTCAGATCTCAGAACCATAGTGGCCTAACCCACATTTTTAAACATTTTCGTTTAATCGGCCATAATTGTTCTTGGAAATGTAATCTAATTACACTGACCTCCAATTCCAGAAAGAGTTATTTTCAGGTTACATATTGTAATATTTGTTTTATAATAAATTACCATTTCAATGGTTCTGATCCCATTATGTTTTATTAAATTTTATTTAATAAATATTCATAAAAATTTACCGAATTTTCATTTTTTACAACATTTTCAAGGCAAAAAATTTCACTAAAGGTCTCGTCACAACAAAAGTTTGTTATTATTATCCATATCGATTTTGTTATAAGTTATGCACTCCAAATTCAACCTTTTACAAAACACAATCATCCTTTTTCAAATTAAATTTAACTAGTAGACGATATAAAACCAACAGAATTTATTTGTTTTAATATATTTACTGTATTTAAATTCTAGATACAAAATAACAAGTTAATATAATAAAATAAATAAACCTCTGATAGGGGTATAAAATACACCTTAAAATTCGCCCTAAAATTATTATAAACTTCACTTTAGATGTCATCCTAAATTTCACTGTAGAATTCATCCCAAATTTACCATATACATAATGTCTTCCTAACTAAAAATTCACCTTAAACTTCACCGTACAACCCAGTCTTAAAGTTCATCCTAAAATTCACCCCAAAATCAATCCAAATTCTCCATCAAATTCATCATAAATTAACCTCAAAATTTACTTTAAAATTGTTCCCAAAATTATGACAAAATTCTAAAATTCACTCTTAAATTCAACCTACAAGTCACTCTAAAATTAACACTACAATTTTTCTTAAAATTCACTGTAAAATATACGCTTTATTTCAACCCTGCAGAAATCATCCTAAAATTCACTGGAAAACCCTCTTTAAAACTAACCCTGAATTTTACTCTAAAATTCACCGTAAATGTCAGGAATTTAGAAAGCGAAAACCCTTAGAAGCTTAAATTCAAATTTAAGAATTCTGCAGTTTGAAAATTGTAATAGTGGAAAAATTAATTTAGGATTTTACAAATTTTATAAAATCGTTAAATTCAAATTCAGCATTTATTTGGAATTTGAAATTATTGTTTTCAGAAATTAACAAATTTTGTAACGTAGTTGGAAAGGATATTAGACATGTAATACTAAATACAATACATTAATTTAAAAATGGAAATTTAGAAAATTAACAAATATGGAAATTTAAATAATGTAGAAATACAAGAATATAGAGTATTATTTGGAATTATTGATTTTAGATACGTGTACATATATGGTTCTTTAGTATAAAAGAAAAAAAAATAGAAACTAACAAGTCCCCATTCAGTCGCGGATTAAGGAAAAACAGGGTGCCAGGCAAGTGTAGTTTCTCCACAAACAATTTGTTTTTTCCCGGTTCATCATTGAATCGAGAAGAACAATTTTTACGCCGCAGACCAATATCATAAACTTGGAATAATTTGAAAATTTTCAATAATTTCGAAATAATCTCAAAAATATTGGTCACAAAGAATCTCAAAAATTTTAAATACGAATTATCAGTGAATCAAAGGACTTCAATCCGATGTTTTTTCATAAATGATGAATTTGAATTTGGCAGTTTGAAATTGATTTGGAAAAGAATGATTATAATTTTTGAATAAAGATTAACTTGATTTGGCAAAAAATGGAATATGTTTTGGATAAAGATGGATTTCATTTGCAAATTGATGAACCTGATTTGTAAAAGGTTGAATTTGGAGTGCAAAACCTGTTACGGCCACCGTAATGGAGATAAACCAACGGACATTATTTGAAGTAACGGATATTATTTGAATTATATAATTATTAATTAATGCCATCTGTAGTTCTATAGTATTACTAAAAATATTATATCTCTTTAATTGTAACTAATGCCATCTAATGGGCATTCCTATTATTATGAAAACCGAACGCATTAATTGCTGTCAAATAAGAAGATGAAATAAAAGAACGTTTAATCGAAATAGAACCTTTGTACAAACAGGCGGTGTTTTATTTTCGTTACCTTTAATTATTTTACTTTGTGCTGAAGCGCAAACATTGGTACCAGAAACCTTAGAAACAATTGGGGAACGGTGATATTTAGTTTAATAAAGTATAATTATTCAGTCTAATAAAGTATAAGTTGTAAACTAAAAAGGCGCGGTATATTCGCGTGTAGCGATATATAAAAAAGGAAAAGAGTTGGGGCACGGCGGCAACGCGAGCGCTGTTGTAGAATTTTGAGAGATATTAGAAAGGAAAATGGTAAGATGATTTTTTAATTGTATGGAACAAGGGGCATTATTGCGAGGTATTTTGGCGATTTTTTGTGAAAACGGTCAAGTTTGGCGCGTTACAGTGTAAGAAAATATTGCGGTAAAGAATAAAAACTGAAACGTGGGTACCGGTAAAGAAAATATTGCGGTAAAGAATAAAAATTGAAACGTGGGTAACGGTAAAGAATAAAAATTGAAACGTGGGTTACGGTAAAGGAAATATGTATTGCGGTAAATAAATGAAAAAAAGTGAGATGTGAAATAAAGATAAAAATGAGACGAAAAATAGGTATCGTCGGTGTGCAAGGTTGTAAGCCCGAAAAAATTCGTACCGTTGCCAATCGGAGGTCCATGAAGGTTGAGTGGTCTTAGTAAAGTAACTATTCTAGTCATTTATTGTCATACCCCTTAATGGTAATTGTGTAGTATTGTGTGGCCACACATGCTTGATCGCTCTGCCGAATTGACTCCACGTGCGGATTCGGGGGATAAGTTGTATGGGTTGTTATCTTGTCGTATGGAGGCGCACGATGAGTCGTGTCTTATGGAGGCGCACGATGTTTTGAATTTTAAAAATTGAGTCGTGTGATGAGTCGTGTCGTATGGAGGCGCACGATGTTTTGAGTTTTTAAAAGTTGAATATTGTTCTCGTGTTGTATGTTTCGCACGATGCTTTGAGTTATAATGGTTAAATATTTGTTTTGTGTTAACTTGGAATTATGTTTTGACTTGGAATTATGAGTAAAGAAGTCCAGTAAAAGGACTGGCTAACATTAATCTTTTATTGAGTTTAATTTTATAGAGTAGCAAAATGGACGATGAAGCATCTCCAGAGTCCAGAACTGTACGCGGAAGATTGCGAAATGTTTGATGAGGAAAAGGATTCCAAGCAGTCGAATCAAGAACGGTTATATGTTCTAAGAGAGTAACATATTGAGTCACTGGAACGTTTCTTTTCTGAAATATCGAATGAGGAAGGTTTTCAAATATAACAGTCGAAGAAATATAACAGTAAGGCATACAACACATCGAGCGCGAACTGCGAATTGCGAATAAATTCCACAATGCGATATTCGTAAATAGACGCACATAAGCCTTGTTCAGACTATGTTAGTAATTTAGTCGAGTAGCGAGTATTTTAGTAACTAAAATCGATGAACTGACCAAAAAACGTTCGCACTACAGTCGAGTACAAGTTACAAGTGAGTGAGCAGTGTTTCAAAATAAAGAGAACACGCAACAAAGTAATAGACACCTATGTTCTATATATTTCGTTGTTTCTTCGCTCCAATGAGAGTGAGACGACATCCTTGCGGCAATGGCAACTAATGAACTCGACTAAATCAACATGTTCGCACTTGTTTTGTTTTCTTTTGTTTTTATTTTGTTTTGTTTTGAAGAGTAGTGGGGGCCTTACTCGACTAAAAAAAAATAGAGTAAAATGGATCGACTCGACTAAAATTTTGCTGTTCAGACACATTTAGTTACTAAAATACTCGCTACTCGACTAAATTACTAACGTAGTCTGAACAAGGCTATAAGTGCGGCGCAAATTTAATAAACGTCAAGTTTCGGAAGATTTTTTATATTTGACATTTACTCAATTCACGCCATGCTCTATGCGCGTCTATTTACGAATATCGCATTGTGGAATTTATTCGCAATTCGCAGTTCGCGCTCGATGTGTTGTACGCCTAAATATATTAGTCGAGGTATTGCTAAGTTTATGCCTAAAATAAATTCCCAAAGTTAACAAATTATGAAACGCGAGACTTTGCAATTGTTAGTAGATACAATAAAATTATTTGCACACTCATACCTAGCAAAAATATGATCAATACAAGTTTGGTGATTTGCAGTAATTCTCGTAGGTGATTTTATTAATGATTCAAGTCATGTTGTCGTGTTATTTACGTTAAGTGTATTTATATTGAAATCACCAAGGACGAACAAACTTTTTGGATTTAATAGAAATCAGTAAAATTTTAAATTGATCCAGAAACAAATTAATTTGTTTAATAAACTGAAATTTATACACACATAAAAAGGAAATCAAGATCCCGTTAATTAAAATAATTACCTCCAAACAATCAGATCATCAGTCCATATCATTAGTCCAACACAATTAGCGTGAAACACTATTGAGCATTGTCACCCCGCGATTTCTTAACGAGGGTAGTTTGTCTCTAATTCCATAAGTGTTGAGAAATCGGATACCATACATCATTTCAGGGAAACATCTTCGAGATCGGCGCAAGAAATTTGACCGTTTATTCACTACAAATGTACTGTATATATTGTGACCAAAGAAACTATCATAAATATTTAGTTTACTATAATGCTCTTAAATCTTAATCAATTTCTTTATAATTATTTTTCGGGATGAATGGGGATCAGGATGGTTAAGAGTTTTGAATATTTTTTTTCTGAATGGAATGAAAATTTCCTTAAATTTTAGCCGAGACAAACATTTTGGAAAAAAAAAAAAAAAATTTTGTGCTAACTTCTTATACGTTGGAAATTTTAATAACGCGAGAAATTTAAAACATTGAAAAACTAATAAAACCTAAATTTTTTTTATTTTACCTAGTACCTACTTCTTTTTGGAACTTTACGAGAATTCTTGATCTTAATACATGGTGATAAACTACAATTATGATAAGTTCGAGATGAGCGATCGAAATGGGATTCTAAAATAACGTTTTAACAAAGTTCTGGAATAAAACTTACTGGAATGGAACTAGACAATTTCGTACAATAAGGCCAATGCTTAATCGATTTTCATTAAAATTTGACATGTGTATAGAAATGAAATTCTAAAATGGTTCATGGAATGGAGCTAGGCAACTTTTGGGAAATGGGATTTTAAAAACAAGAAATATACACTCAAATACATTAAACCAGAGGAATACCTGCAGAAATTGACCGACACTACGTAAATTTTCCAAAATAAATATTTCTGGATATGACGAATTATATACATTTATCAGCCGTGTTCGTAAAAGAAAGTCGTCACACCACCATTTTTTTCAAAGCAACCCATTAACGATTTAATTAATTAATTTCATAAGGCATTTATTTATCTTGCACACCTACATCCAGCTTTTTGTGGCATAAAGTAGGTAAACAAGGTTATATACTTAACCGTATACTATAAAAAACGTATGTATAAAATATGCAACTATACTATAAATCATTGCCGAGAGGGGGTATACACCGCAAGTCATTCAGTTCATTAATCAATTCGCAAATATATTATCCAAATATTTTGGAATATGATTAATGAGATCAAGTTTTGGGCACAATGCAATAACCAAAAACAAAACGTAAAAATGTCAAAACAACATTTTCGTTTTATAGGATTGGAAGTTGGAATGGAACTGATTCGTTTTCATGTATACCCTGGAATTATATTTCCGTGTGTGTGTGAGTATCTGTATTTTCGTAATTATGGCTAAAGAGATTTATAAACCTGAGCTTGATAGTTTGGTACTATTTATTGCACACGTATCTATGGTACTATATACGGTAGCTTTACACACTTGCACCTCTCTTAACAATAATCAACTAAATGTACATAAGAAGGTGAATTAAAACGATTTTACAGAATATAATGTACAGTAATAAGAAATGTAATATTAAATAACAAAACGAGTTTCGTGTTGTTTATAAGGTAAAATGACAGCGCGCGATAAACTTAAATATTTTCCGCATCCAATAATGTTCGACCTATAAGAACACTTAAGACGAGTTAAATAAAATTTACTTTAAGCCGTACATATGTATACATACTGATGATATGGAATAAGTATATATGGTAAGCAGTAAGATTTATCTATTGTTAATTGATTGAAGATCAGATAAATGAAGATTAAGTGGTTTTTTTGTGCTCTGTGTTTTTGAGAAAATCGCGAAAAGATATAGAAGATGATTAGATGTTGGCATGTTTGTGGTCTGTGCGCGCACATTCAGCTAATTATCAATTTTGAGTTTCTTGTGTGTTTGGTTGTGTGAGTGAAAGGTATACATACAATTTTCAATAAATAAACATCTCGTTATATATGTAGAAAAAATAACAAGACGAATATATAAGTAAAAAAGTCCCGTTTTAGGAATACTCTTCACGCAGGTGAGGCAATTAAGCTTTGATTCTTCATTAAGTGCTGCTCAAATTTAATTTTTCAATGTAATTTAGCGGATAATTTCATGGCTCATTGTAGACGATAGTTATCTTTTTCGATAGTTTGTTTTCGAGTTTTGTGATGCGATGATATTTCGCGGTGCAGGTGTTCTCATGATTTTGGGCATTTTTTTTTTTTCGTTCCAATTATGTTCAAAATTCGTTAATCGCACTTAATTAATCTTAAGCGCACATGAGCACTCCACAGGAGTGATCTACAAAATTATGTTAAACTGTTTTTTTTTGGTTTTTGTTAGTAACTGTGGGAGTTTTGGTTTAACAAAAATGAAATTCAATAAATGTTAGCACGTTAACCCCATTCAATCGGTTAGAACATGCTGCGAGTATGTGTGTGTACTCTCGTTTACAACTTATTTATATGTACCAGTTCACACGATGTTTCGTATTAATAACCATTAAACGAAGGTGACTTAAAGCACTTGTCGCAACGAATATTCGGAGAGTATTCGATTGTATTTGCAAACCTCCGTGCTCTGCAATTATATGCAGAATTGCATACTTGATCAATGAACAGTGGTTTCTCACAGGCAGCCATTGTAGGTCTGGCGGATTGTTAATTCCGTCTTCTTTTTTGTAGGTGGCGTATTATAAAACCTATCCCAACCGTTATTGATGCCCTTAGGATAAAATGTGTAATCGTATAACGATGAACATGATGAAAGTGCTCGTTGGCTGTGCTTCTTTCTTTCTATCAGACTAGAGATTTGGTGTGGTTATTAGCTGATTTTCTGCCTAATTCCTGTTTGGTATCTCAATTGCCAGATCTTTTAAGTGCATCCGCTTTAAGTGAGGTGCAATTCCGAAGTTCTCTATGGTGCTTTCGAATCTATCAGAGGCTAATATGGCTAATAACTTGAGTATTTCTGATCCGAATAATTACTGTTGGTAAGTAGCTAATCCACACATAATTGTGACAATTGTTTTTTTTATCATTACGAACACCCAGATTTGGTGCGTACAACTTTATCCAAAGATTTGATGTAGGCTAGGAAGGTTAGGTTAAGGTGGCGGTTCAGGAGGACCGGCATAGACATAAGCTGGTTCGCAGCCATACCATAATTTATTATTTATCCACCTACCCATTGAAACAATTTTGAGCCGGATACAAAGCGCTGGATACACCTGACGTCCATTATGAGGTCCGTCAGGTCATTTAAAAAAGGGCCCCTAAAAACTTTACCCTGCTTCTTCTTCCTCTTCACCTTCACAACTACGACAGTAGTCAACTAGTCAAGTGAGAAGAATCAAAGTCTACTCGCATGCCTGCCTATATGACAGTGCCCTGTAATCACTCCAATAACCATACTGAGATTAGTTGTTAGCATCTCGCCAAATCTAACTTTGGCCAAACCTGCCGAGTTATTACACATGAGGTACGAGTGTCGAAGAATTAGATAAGAGTATCATGGTTGTGCGATGACACAACAATTACAGGTCCCGAAACCTGCCTTTTAATATATCAAGAACCACAATCGGAGCACAATTGCAGATTTTCAGATTTTTTTGGCTCAGAATTTGCTGATCTATAGTAAGGTGATTTTCAGGGAAATCGAATTTTCTACGAAATGTATGGAAATATTCAAGCAATCCAAATGTGCGTTGGCACAACAGTTACAGGTCCTGAAACCTACCTTTTGATGTATCAAGAACCACAATCGGAGCACAATTGCAGATTTTCAGATTTTTTTGGCTCAGAATTTGCTGATCTATAGTAAGGTGATTTTCAGGGAAATCGAATTTTCTACGAAATGTATGGAAATATTCAAGCAATCCAAATGTGCGTTGGCACAACAATTACAGGTGCTGAAACCTACCTTTTGATATATCAAGAACCACAATCGGAGCACAATTGCAGATTTTCAGATTTTTTTGGCTCAGAATTTGCTGATCTATAGTAAGGTGATTTTCAAGAAAATCGAATTTTCTACGAAATGTATGGAAATATTCAAGCAATCCAAATGTGCGTTGGCACAACAGTTACAGGTCCTGAAACCTACCTTTTGATGTATCAAGAACCACAATCGGAGCACAATTGCAGATTTTCAGATTTTCTAGCTCAGAATTAGCTGATCTATAGTAAGGTGATTTTCAGGGAAATCGAATTTTCTACGAAATGTATGGAAATATTCAAGCAATCCAAATGTGCGTTGGCACAACAATTACAGGTCCTGAAACCTACCTTTTGATATATCAAGAACCACAATCGGAGCACAATTGCAGATTTTCAGATTTTTTTGGCTCAGAATTTGCTGATCTATAGTAAGGTGATTTTCAAGAAAATCGAATTTTCTACGAAATGTATGGAAATATTCAAGCAATCCAAATGTGCGTTGGCACAACAGTTACAGGTCCTGAAACCTACCTTTTGATGTATCAAGAACCACAATCGGAGCACAATTGCAGATTTTCAGATTTTCTAGCTCAGAATTTGCTGATCTATAGTAAGGTGATTTTCAGGGAAATCGAATTTTCTACGAAATGTATGGAAATATTCAAGCAATCCAAATGTGCGTTAGGACAACAATTACAGGTCCTAAAACCTACCTTTTGATGTATCAAGAACCACAATCGGAGCACAATTGCAGATTTTCAGATTTTTTTGGCTCAGAATTTGCTGATCTATAGTAAGGTGATTTTCAGGGAAATCGAATTTTCTACGAAATGTATGGAAATGTTCAAGCAATCCAAATGTGCGTTGGCACAACAATTACAGGTCCTGAAACCTACCTTTTGATATATCAAGAACCACAATCGGAGCACAATTGCAGATTTTCAGATTTTTTTGGCTCAGAATTTGCTGATCTATAGTAAGGTGATTTTCAGGGAAATCGAATTTTCTACGAAATGTATGGAAATATTCAAGCAATCCAAATGTGCGTTGGCACAACAATTACAGGTCCTGAAACCTACCTTTTGATATATCAAGAACCACAATCGGAGCACAATTGCAGATTTTCAGATTTTTTTGGCTCAGAATTTGCTGATCTATAGTAAGGTGATTTTCAGGGAAATCGAATTTTCTACGAAATGTATGGAAATATTCAAGCAATCCAAATGTGCGTTGGCACAACAATTACAGGTGCTGAAACCTACCTTTTGATGTATCAAGAACCACAATCGGAGCACAATTGCAGATTTTCAGATTTTCTAGCTCAGAATTTGCTGATCTATAGTAAGGTGATTTTCAAGAAAATCGAATTTTCTACGAAATGTATGGAAATATTCAAGCAATCCAAATGTGCGTTGGCACAACAGTTACAGGTCCTGAAACCTACCTTTTGATGTATCAAGAACCACAATCGGAGCACAATTGCAGATTTTCAGATTTTCTAGCTCAGAATTTGCTGATCTATAGTAAGGTGATTTTCAGGGAAATCGAATTTTCTACGAAATGTATGGAAATATTCAAGCAATCCAAATGTGCGTTGGCACAACAGTTACAGGTCCTGAAACCTACCTTTTGATGTATCAAGAACCACAATCGGAGCACAATTGCAGATTTCAGATTTTTTTGGCTCAGAATTTGCTGATCTATAGTAAGGTGATTTTCAAGAAAATCGAATTTTCTACGAAATGTATGGAAATATTCAAGCAATCCAAATGTGCGTTGGCACAACAGTTACAGGTCCTGAAACCTACCTTTTGATGTATCAAGAACCACAATCGGAGCACAATTGCAGATTTTCAGATTTTCTAGCTCAGAATTTGCTGATCTATAGTAAGGTGATTTTCAGGGAAATCGAATTTTCTACGAAATGTATGGAAATATTCAAGCAATCCAAATGTGCGTTGGCACAACAATTACAGGTCCTGAAACCTACCTTTTGATATATCAAGAACCACAATCGGAGCACAATTGCAGATTTTCAGATTTTTTTGGCTCAGAATTTGCTGATCTATAGTAAGGTGATTTTCAAGAAAATCGAATTTTCTACGAAATGTATGGAAATATTCAAGCAATCCAAATGTGCGTTGGCACAACAGTTACAGGTCCTGAAACCTACCTTTTGATGTATCAAGAACCACAATCGGAGCACAATTGCAGATTTTCAGATTTTCTAGCTCAGAATTTGCTGATCTATAGTAAGGTGATTTTCAGGGAAATCGAATTTTCTACGAAATGTATGGAAATATTCAAGCAATCCAAATGTGCGTTGGCACAACAGTTACAGGTCCTGAAACCTACCTTTTGATGTATCAAGAACCACAATCGGAGCACAATTGCAGATTTCAAATTTTTTTGGCTCAGAATTTGCTGATCTATAGTAAGGTGATTTTCAAGAAAATCGAATTTTCTACGAAATGTATGGAAATATTCAAGCAATCCAAATGTGCGTTGGCACAACAGTTACAGGTCCTGAAACCTACCTTTTGATGTATCAAGAACCACAATCGGAGCACAATTGCAGATTTTCAGATTTTCTAGCTCAGAATTTGCTGATCTATAGTAAGGTGATTTTCAGGGAAATCGAATTTTCTACGAAATGTATGGAAATATTCAAGCAATCCAAATGTGCGTTGGCACAACAATTACAGGTCCTGAAACCTACCTTTTGATGTATCAAGAACCACAATCGGAGCACAATTGCAGATTTTCAGATTTTTTTGGCTCAGAATTTGCTGATCTATAGTAAGGTGATTTTCAGGGAAATCGAATTTTCTACGAAATGTATGGAAATATTCAAGCAATCCAAATGTGCGTTGGCACAACAATTACAGGTGCTGAAACCTACCTTTTGATGTATCAAGAACCACAATCGGAGCACAATTGCAGATTTTCAGATTTTCTAGCTCAGAATTTGCTGATCTATAGTAAGGTGATTTTCAAGAAAATCGAATTTTCTACGAAATGTATGGAAATATTCAAGCAATCCAAATGTGCGTTGGCACAACAGTTACAGGTCCTGAAACCTACCTTTTGATGTATCAAGAACCACAATCGGAGCACAATTGCAGATTTTCAGATTTTTTTGGCTCAGAATTTGCTGTTCTATAGTAAGGTGATTTTCAGGGAAATCGAATTTTCTACGAAATGTATGGAAATATTCAAGCAATCCAAATGTGCGTTGGCACAACAATTACAGGTCCTGAAACCTACCTTTTGATATATCAAGTACCACAATCGGAGCACAATTGCAAATTTTCAGATTTTTCGGCTCAGAATTTGCTGATCTATAGTAAGGTGATTTCTACGAAATGTATGGAAATATTCAAGCAATCCAAATGTGCGTTGGCACAACAATTACAGGTCCTGAAACCTACCTTTTGATATATCAAGAACCACACTCGGAGCACAATTGCAGATTTTCAGATTTTCTAGCTCAGAATTTGCTGATCTATAGTAAGGTGATTTTCAGGGAAATCGAATTTTCTACGAAATGTATGGAAATATTCAAGCAATCCAAATGTGCGTTGGCACAACAATTACAGGTCCTGAAACCTACCTTTTGATGTATCAAGAACCACAATCGGAGCACAATTGCAGATTTTCAGATTTTTTTGGCTCAGAATTTGCTGATCTATAGTAAGGTGATTTTCAGGGAAATCGAATTTTCTACGAAATGTATGGAAATATTCAAGCAATCCAAATGTGCGTTGGCACAACAGTTACAGGTCCTGAAACCTACCTTTTGATGTATCAAGAACCACAATCGGAGCACAATTGCAGATTTTCAGATTTTTTTGGCTCAGAATTTGCTGATCTATAGTAAGGTGATTTTCAGGGAAATCGAATTTTCTACGAAATGTATGGAAATATTCAAGCAATCCAAATGTGCGTTGGCACAACAATTACAGGTCCTGAAACCTACCTTTTGATGTATCAAGAACCACAATCGGAGCACAATTGCAGATTTTCAGATTTTTTTGGCTCAGAATTTGCTGATCTATAGTAAGGTGATTTTCAGGGAAATCGAATTTTCTACGAAATGTATGGAAATATTCAAGCAATCCAAATGTGCGTTGGCACAACAGTTACAGGTCCTGAAACCTACCTTTTGATGTATCAAGAACCACAATCGGAGCACAATTGCAGATTTTCAGATTTTTTTGGCTCAGAATTTGCTGATCTATAGTAAGGTGATTTTCAGGGAAATCGAATTTTCTACGAAATGTATGGAAATATTCAAGCAATCCAAATGTGCGTTGGCACAACAATTACAGGTCCTGAAACCTACCTTTTGATGTATCAAGAACCACAATCGGAGCACAATGGTAGATTTTAGAATTTCTCGGCTCAGAATTTGCTGATCTATAGTAAGGTGATTTTCAAGAAAATCGAATTTTCTACGAAATGTATGGAAATATCCAAGCAATCCAAATGTGCGTTGGCACAACAATTACAGGTCCTGAAACCTACCTTTTGATATATCAAGAACCACAATCGGAGCACAATTGTAGATTTTAGGATTTTTCGGCTCAGAATTTGCTGATCTATAGTAAGGTGATTTTCAGGAAATCGAATTTTCTACGAAATGTATGGAAATATTCAAGCAATCCAAATGTGCGTTGGCACAACAGTTACAGGTCCTGAAACCTACCTTTTGATGTATCAAGAACCACAATCGTAGCACAATTGCAAATTTTGGGATTTTTCGGCTCAGAATTTGCTGATCTATAGTAAGGTGATTTTCAAGAAAATCGAATTTTCTACGAAATGTATGGAAATATTCAAGCAATCCAAATGTGCGTTGGCACAACAATTACAGGTCCTGAAACCTACCTTTTGATGTATCAAGAACCACAATCAGAGCACAATTGCAGATTTTCAGATTTTTTTTGGCTCAGAATTTGCTGATCTATAGTAAGGTGATTTTCAAGAAAATCGAATTTTCTACGAAATGTATGGAAATATCCAAGCAATCCTAATGTGCGTTGGCACAACAATTACAGGTCCTGAAACCTACCTTTTGATATATCAAGAACCACAATCGGAGCACAATTGTAGATTTTAGGATTTTTCGGCTCAGAATTTGCTGATCTATAGTAAGGTGATTTTCAGGGAAATCGAATTTTCTACGAAATGTATGGAAATATTCAAGCAATCCTAATGTGCGTTGGCACAACAATTACAGGTCCTGAAACCTACCTTTTGATATATCAAGAACCACAATCGGAGCACAATTGTAGATTTTAGGATTTTTCGGCTCAGAATTTGCTGATCTATAGTAAGGTGATTTTCAGGGAAATCGAATTTTCTACGAAATGTATGGAAATATTCAAGCAATCGAAATGTGCGTTGGCACAACAATTACAGGTCCCAAAACCTACCTTTTCATGTATCAAGAACCACAATTGGAGCACAATTGTAGATTTTAGGATTTTTCGGCTCAGAATTTGCTGATCTATAGTAAGGTGATTTTCAGGGAAATCGAATTTTCTACGAAATGTATGGAAATATTCAAGCAATCCAAATGTGCGTTGGCACAACAATTACAGGTCCTGAAACCTACCTTTTGATGTATCAAGAACCACAATCGGAGCACAATTGCAGATTTTCAGATTTTTTTGGCTCAGAATTTGCTGATCTATAGTAAGGTGATTTTCAGGGAAATCGAATTTTCTACTAAATGTATGGAAATATTCAAGCAATCCAAATGTGCGTTGGCACAACAATTACAGGTCCTGAAACCTACCTTTTGATGTATCAAGAAACCACAATCGGAGTACAATTGCAGATTTTCAGATTTTTTTTGGCTCAGAATTTGCTGATCTATAGTAAGGTGATTTTCAAGAAAATCGAATTTTCTACGAAATGTATGGAAATATCCAAGCAATCCAAATGTGCGTTGGCACAACAATTACAGGTCCTGAAACCTACCTTTTGATGTATCAAGAACCACAATCGTAGCACAATTGTAGATTTTAGGATTTTTTTGGCTCAGAATTTGCTGATCTATAGTAAGGTGATTTTCAGGGAAATCGAATTTTCTACGAAATGTATGGAAATATTCAAGCAATCCAAATGTGCGTTGGCACAACAATTACAGGTCCTGAAACCTACCTTTTGATGTATCAAGAACCACAATCGGAGCACAATTGCAGATTTTCAGTTTTTTTTGGCTCAGAATTTGCTGATCTATAGTAAGGTGATTTTTCAAGAAAATCGAATTTTCTACGAAATGTATGGAAATATCCAAGCAATCCAAATGTGCGTTGGCACAACAATTACAGGTCCTGAAACCTACCTTTTGATATATCAAGAACCACAATCGTAGCACAATTGCAAATTTTGGGATTTTTCGGCTCAGAATTTGCTGATCTATAGTAAGGTGATTTTCAAGAAAATCGAATTTTCTACGAAATGTATGGAAATATTCAAGCAATCCAAATGTGCGTTGGCACAACAATTACAGGTCCTGAAACCTACCTTTTGATGTATCAAGAACCACAATCAGAGCACAATTGCAGATTTTCAGATTTTTTTGGCTCAGAATTTGCTGATCTATAGTAAGGTGATTTTCAAGAAAATCGACTTTTCTACGAAATGTATGGAAATATCCAAGCAATCCTAATGTGCGTTGGCACAACAATTACAGGTCCTGAAACCTACCTTTTGATATATCAAGAACCACAATCGGAGCACAATTGCAAATTTTGGGATTTTTTTGGCTCAGAATTTTCTGATCTATAGTAAGGTGATTTTCAGGGAAATCGAATTTTCTACGAAATATATGGAAATATTCAAGCAATCCAAATGTGCGTTGGCACAACAATTACAGGTCCTGAAACCTACCTTTTGATGTATCAAGAACCACAATCGGAGCACAATTGTAGATTTTAGGATTTTTCGGCTCAGAATTTGCTGATCTATAGTAAGGGATTTTCAGGGAAATCGAATTTTCTACGAAATGTATGGAAATATTCAAGCAATCGAAATGTGCGTTGGCACAACAATTACAGGTCCCAAAACCTACCTTTTCATGTATCAAGAACCACAATTGGAGCACAATTGTAGATTTTAGGATTTTTCGGCTCAGAATTTGCTGATCTATAGTAAGGTGATTTTCAGGGAAATCGAATTTTCTACGAAATGTATGGAAATATTCAAGCAATCCAAATGTGCGTTGGCACAACAATTACAGGTCCTGAAACCTACCTTTTGATGTATCAAGAACCACAATCGGAGCACAATTGCAGATTTTCAGATTTTTTTGGCTCAGAATTTGCTGATCTATAGTAAGGTGATTTTCAAGAAAATCGAATTTTCTACGAAATGTATGGAAATATCCAAGCAATCCAAATGTGCGTTGGCACAACAATTACAGGTCCTGAAACCTACCTTTTGATATATCAAGAACCACAATTGTAGCACAATTGCAAATTTTGGGATTTTTCGGCTCAGAATTTGCTGATCTATAGTAAGGTGATTTTCAAGAAAAATCGAATTTTCTACGAAATGTATGGAAATATTCAAGCAATCCAAATGTGCGTTGGCACAACAATTACAGGTCCTGAAATCTACCTTTTGATGTATCAAGAACCACAATCGGAGCACAATTGTAGATTTAGGATTTTTCGGCTCAGAATTTGCTGATTATAGTAAGGTGATTTTCAGGGAAATCGAATTTTCTACGAAATGTATGGAAATATCCAAGCAATCCAAATGTACGTTGGCACAACAATTACAGGTGCTGAAACCTACCTTTTGATGTATCAAGAACCACAATCGGAGCACAATTGTAGATTTTAGGATTTTTCGGCTCAGAATTTGCTGATCTATAGTAAGGTGATTTTCAAGAAAATCGAATTTTCTACGAAATGTATGGAAATATCCAAGCAATCCAAATGTACGTTGGCACAACAATTACAGGTCCTGAAACCTACCTTTTGATATATCAAGAACCACAATCGGAGCACAATTGCAAATTTTGGGATTTTTTCGGCTCAGAATTTGCTGATCTATAGTAAGGTGATTTTCAGGGAAATCGAATTTTCTACGAAATGTATGGAAATATTCAAGCAATCCAAATGTGCGTTGGCACAACAGTAACAGGTCCTGAAACCTACCTTTTGATATATCAAGAACCACAATCGGAGCATAATTGCAAATTTTGGGATTTTTCGGCTCAGAATTTGCTGATCTATAGTAAGGTGATTTTCAGGGAAATCGAATTTTCTACGAAATGTATGGAAATATTCAAGCAATCCAAATGTGCGTTGGCACAACAGTAACAGGTCCTGAAACCTACCTTTTGATATATCAAGAACCACAATCGGAGCACAATTGCAAATTTTGGGATTTTTCGGCTCAGAATTTGCTGATCTATAGTAAGGTGATTTTCAGGGAAATCGAATTTTCTACGAAATGTATGGAAATATTCAAGCAATCCCAAATGTGCGTTGGCACAACAATTACAGGTCCTGAAACCTACCTTTTGATATATCAAGAACCACAATCGGAGCACAATTGCAGATTTTCAGATTTTTTTGGCTCAGAATTTGCTGATCTATAGTAAGGTGATTTTCAAGACAATCGAATTTTCTACGAAATGTATGGAAATATCCAAGCAATCCAAATGTGCGTTTGGCACAACAATTACAGGTCCTGAAATCTACCTTTTGATGTATCAAGAACCACAATCGGAGCACAATTGCAGATTTTCAGATTTTTTTTGGCACAGAATTTGCTGATCTATAGTAAGGTGATTTTCAGGGAAATCGAATTTTCTACGAAATGTATGGAAATATTCAAGCAATCCAAATGTGCGTTGGCACAACAGTAACAGGTCCTGAAACCTACCTTTTGATATATCAAGAACCACAATCGGAGCACAATTGCAATTTTGGATTTTTCGGCTCAGAATTTGCTGATCTATAGTAAGGGATTTTCAGGGAAATCGAATTTTCTACGAAATGTATGGAAATATTCAAGCAATCCAAATGTGCGTTGGCACAACAATTACAGGTCCTGAAACCCTACCTTTTGATGTATCAAGAACCACAATCGGAGCACAATTGCAGATTTTCAGATTTTTTTGGCTCAGAATTTGCTGATCTATAGTAAGGTGATTTTCAAGAAAATCGAATTTTCTACGAAATGTATGGAAATATTCAAGCAATCCAAATGTGCGTTGGCACAACAATTACAGGTCCTGAAATCTACCTTTTGATGTATCAAGAACCACAATCGGAGCACAATTGTAGATTTTAGGATTTTTCGGCTCAGAATTTGCTGATCTATAGTAAGGTGATTTTCAGGGAAATCGAATTTTCTACGAAATGTATGGAAATATCCAAGCAATCCAAAATGTGCGTTGGCACAACAATTACAGGTCCTGAAACCTACCTTTTGATATATCAAGAACCACAATTGTAGCACAATTGCAAATTTTGGGATTTTTCGGCTCAGAATTTGCTGATCTATAGTAAGGTGATTTTCAAGAAAATCGAATTTTCTACGAAATGTATGGAAATATTCAAGCAATCCAAATGTGCGTTGGCACAACAATTACAGGTCCTGAAATCTACCTTTTGATGTATCAAGAACCACAATCGGAGCACAATTGTAGATTTTAGGATTTTTCGGCTCAGAATTTGCTGATCTATAGTAAGGTGATTTTCAGGGAAATCGAATTTTCTACGAAATGTATGGAAATATCCAAGCAATCCAAATGTACGTTGGCACAACAATTACAGGTGCTGAAACCTACCTTTTGATGTATCAAGAACCACAATCGGAGCACAATTGTAGATTTTAGGATTTTTCGGCTCAGAATTTGCTGATCTATAGTAAGGTGATTTTCAAGAAAATCGAATTTTCTACGAAATGTATGGAAATATCCAAGCAATCCAAATGTACGTTGGCACAACAATTACAGGTCCTGAAACCTACCTTTTGATATATCAAGAACCACAATCGGAGCACAATTGCAAATTTTGGGATTTTTCGGCTCAGAATTTGCTGATCTATAGTAAGGTGATTTTCAGGGAAATCGAATTTTCTACGAAATGTATGGAAATATTCAAGCAATCCAAATGTGCGTTGGCACAACAGTAACAGGTCCTGAAACCTACCTTTTGATATATCAAGAACCACAATCGGAGCACAATTGCAAATTTTGGGATTTTTCGGCTCAGAATTTGCTGATCTATAGTAAGGTGATTTTCAAGACAATCGAATTTTCTACGAAATGTATGGAAATATCCAAGCAATCCAAATGTGCGTTGGCACAACAATTACAGGTCCTGAAATCTACCTTTTGATGTATCAAGAACCACAATCGGAGCACAATTGCAGATTTTCAGATTTTTTTGGCACAGAATTTGCTGATCTATAGTAAGGTGATTTTCAGGGAAATCGAATTTTCTACGAAATGTATGGAAATATTCAAGCAATCCAAATGTGCGTTGGCACAACAGCTACAGGTCCCGAAACCTATCTTTTGATGTATCAAGAACCACAATCGGAGCACAATTGCAGATTTTCAGATTTTTTTGGCTCAGAATTTGCTGATCTATAGTAAGGTGATTTTCAGGGAAATCGAATTTTCTACGAAATGTATGGAAATATTCAAGCAATCCAAATGTGCGTTGGCACAACAATTACAGGTCCTGAAATCTACCTTTTGATGTATCAAGAACCACAATCGGAGCACAATTGCAGATTTTCAGATTTTTTTGGCTCAGAATTTGCTGATCTATAGTAAGGTGATTTTCAGGGAAATCGAATTTTCTACTAAATGTATGGAAATATTCAAGCAATCCAAATGTGCGTTGGCACAACAATTACAGGTCCTGAAACCTACCTTTTGATGTATCAAGAACCACAATCGGAGCACAATTGCAGATTTTCAGATTTTTTTGGCTCAGAATTTGCTGATCTATAGTAAGGTGATTTTCAGGGAAATCGAATTTTCTACGAAATGTATGGAAATATTCAAGCAATCCAAATGTGCGTTGGCACAACAATTATAGGTCCTGAAACCTACCTTTTGATATATCAAGTACCACAATCGGAGCACAATTGCAAATTTTGGGATTTTTTTGGCTCAGAATTTGCTGATCTATAGTAAGGTGATTTTCAGGGAAATCGAATTTTCTACGAAATGTATGGAAATATTCAAGCAATCCAAATGTGCGTTGGCACAACAGTTACAGGTCCCGAAACCTACCTTTTGATGTATCAAGAACCACAATCGGAGCACAATTGCAGATTTTCAGATTTTTTTGGCTCAGAATTTGCTGATCTATAGTAAGGTGATTTTCAAGAAAATCGAATTTTCTACGAAATGTATGGAAATATTCAAGCAATCCAAATGTGCGTTGGCACAACAATTACAGGTCCTGAAACCAACCTTTTGATGTATCAAGAACAACAATCGGAGCACAATTGTAGATTTTAGGATTTTTCGGCTCAGAATTTGCTGATCTATAGTAAGGTGATTTTCAAGAAAATCGAATTTTCTACGAAATGTATGGAAATATTCAAGTAATCCAAATGTGCGTTGGCACAACAGTAACAGGTCCTGAAACCTACCTTTTGATATATCAAGAACCACAATCGGAGCACAATTGCAAATTTTGGGAGTTTTTTGGCTCAGAATTTGCTGATCTATAGTAAGGTGATTTTCAGGGAAATCGAATTTTCTACTAAATGTATGGAAATATTCAAGCAATCCAAATGTGCGTTGGCACAACAATTACAGGTCCCAAAACCTACCTTTTGATGTATCAAGAACCACAATCGGAGCACAATTGCAGATTTTCAGATATTTTTGGCTCAGAATTTGCTGATCTATAGTAAGGTGATTTTCAAGAAAATCGAATTTTCTACGAAATGTATGGAAATATCCAAGCAATCCAAATGTGCGTTGGCACAACAATTACAGGTCCTGAAACCTACCTTTTGATATATCAAGAACCACAATCGGAGCACAATTGCAAATTTTGGGATTTTTCGGCTCAGAATTTGCTGATCTATAGTAAGGTGATTTTCAAGAAAATCGAATTTTCTACGAAATGTATGGAAATATTCAAGTAATCCAAATGTGCGTTGGCACAACAGTAACAGGTCCTGAAACCTACCTTTTGATATATCAAGAACCACAATCGGAGCACAATTGCAAATTTTGGGATTTTTTTGGCTCAGAATTTGCTGATCTATAGTAAGGTGATTTTCAGGGAAATCGAATTTTCTACTAAATGTATGGAAATATTCAAGCAATCCAAATGTGCGTTGGCACAACAATTACAGGTCCCAAAACCTACCTTTTGATGTATCAAGAACAACAATCGGAGCACAATTGTAGATTTTAGGATTTTTCGGCTCAGAATTTGCTGATCTATAGTAAGGTGATTTTCAAGAAAATCGAATTTTCTACGAAATGTATGGAAATATTCAAGTAATCCAAATGTGCGTTGGCACAACAGTAACAGGTCCTGAAACCTACCTTTTGATATATCAAGAACCACAATCGGAGCACAATTGCAAATTTTGGGATTTTTTTGGCTCAGAATTTGCTGATCTATAGTAAGGTGATTTTCAGGGAAATCGAATTTTCTACTAAATGTATGGAAATATTCAAGCAATCCAAATGTGCGTTGGCACAACAATTACAGGTCCCAAAACCTACCTTTTGATGTATCAAGAACCACAATCGGAGCACAATTGCAGATTTTCAGATATTTTTGGCTCAGAATTTGCTGATCTATAGTAAGGTGATTTTCAAGAAAATCGAATTTTCTACGAAATGTATGGAAATATCCAAGCAATCCAAATGTGCGTTGGCACAACAATTACAGGTCCTGAAACCTACCTTTTGATATATCAAGAACCACAATCGGAGCACAATTGCAAATTTTGGGATTTTTCGGCTCAGAATTTGCTGATCTATAGTAAGGTGATTTTCAAGAAAATCGAATTTTCTACGAAATGTATGGAAATATTCAAGCAATCCAAATGTGCGTTGGCACAACAATTACCGTTCCTGAAACCTACCTTTTGATATATCAAGAACCACAATCGGAGCACAATTGCAAATTTTGGGATTTTTTTGGCTCAGAATTTGCTGATCTATAGTAAGGTGATTTTCAGGGAAATCGAATTTTCTACTAAATGTATGGAAATATTCAAGCAATCCAAATGTGCGTTGGCACAACAATTACAGGTCCCAAAACCTACCTTTTGATGTATCAAGAACCACAATCGGAGCACAATTGCAAATTTTCAGATTTTTTTGCTCAGAATTTGCTGATCTATAGTAAGGTGATTTTCAAGAAAATCGAATTTTCTACTAAATGTATGGAAATATTCAAGCAATCCAAATGTGCGTTGGCACAACAATTACAGGTCCCAAAACCTACCTTTTGATGTATCAAGAACAACAATCGGAGCACAATTGTAGATTTTAGGATTTTTCGGCTCAGAATTTGCTGATCTATAGTAAGGTGATTTTCAAGAAAATCGAATTTTCTACGAAATGTATGGAAATATTCAAGTAATCCAAATGTGCGTTGGCACAACAGTAACAGGTCCTGAAACCTACCTTTTGATATATCAAGAACCACAATCGGAGCACAATTGCAAATTTTGGGATTTTTTTGGCTCAGAATTTGCTGATCTATAGTAAGGTGATTTTCAGGGAAATCGAATTTTCTACTAAATGTATGGAAATATTCAAGCAATCCAAATGTGCGTTGGCACAACAATTACAGGTCCCAAAACCTACCTTTTGATGTATCAAGAACCACAATCGGAGCACAATTGCAGATTTTCAGATATTTTTGGCTCAGAATTTGCTGATCTATAGTAAGGTGATTTTCAAGAAAATCGAATTTTCTACTAAATGTATGGAAATATTCAAGCAATCCAAATGTGCGTTGGCACAACAATTACAGGTCCTGAAACCTACCTTTTGATGTACCAAGAACCACAATCGGAGCACAATTGTAGATTTTAGGATTTTTCGGCTCAGAATTTGCTGATCTATAGTAAGGTGATTTTCAAGAAAATCGAATTTTCTACGAAATGTATGGAAATATTCAAGCAATCCAAATGTGCGTTGGCACAACAATTACAGGTCCTGAAACCAACCTTTTGATGTATCAAGAACCACAATCGGAGCACAATTGCAAATTTTGGGATTTTTTTGGCTCAGAATTTGCTGATCTATAGTAAGGTGATTTTCAGGGAAATCGAATTTTCTACTAAATGTATGGAAATATTCAAGCAATCCAAATGTGCGTTGGCACAACAATTACAGGTCCCAAAACCTACCTTTTGATGTATCAAGAACCACAATCGGAGCACAATTACAAATTTTGGGATTTTTTTGGCTCAGAATTTGCTGATCTATAGTAAGGTGATTTTCAAGAAAATCGAATTTTCTACTAAATGTATGGAAATATTCAAGCAATCCAAATGTGCGTTGGCACAACAATTACAGGTCCTGAAACCTACCTTTTGATGTACCAAGAACCACAATCGGAGCACAATTGCAGATTTTCAGATTTTTTTGGCTCAGATTTTGCTGATCTATAGTAAGGTGATTTTCAGGGAAATCGAATTTTCTACTAAATGTATGGAAATATTCAAGCAATCCAAATGTGCGTTGGCACAACAATTACAGGTCCTGAAACCTACCTTTTGATGTATCAAGAACCACAATCGGAGTACAATTGTAGATTTTAGGATTTTTTTGGCTCAGAATTTGCTGATCTATAGTAAGGTGATTTTCAAGAAAATCGAATTTTCTACGAAATGTATGGAAATATTCAAGTAATCCAAATGTGCGTTGGCACAACAGTTACAGGTCCTGAAACCTACCTTTTGATATATCAAGAACCACAATCGGAGCACAATTGCAAATTTTGGGATTTTTCGGCTCAGAATTTGCTGATCTATAGTAAGGTGATTTTCAGGGAAATCGAATTTTCTACGAAATGTATGGAAATATTCAAGCAATCCAAATGTGCGTTGGCACAACAATTACAGGTCCTGAAATCTACCTTTTGATGTATCAAGAACCACAATCGGAGCACAATTGCAGATTTTCAGATTTTTTTGGCTCAGAATTTGCTGATCTATAGTAAGGTGATTTTCAGGGAAATCGAATTTTCTACTAAATGTATGGAAATATTCAAGCAATCCAAATGTGCGTTGGCACAACAATTACAGGTCCTGAAACCTACCTTTTGATGTATCAAGAACCACAATCGGAGCACAATTGCAGATTTTCAGATTTTTTTGGCTCAGAATTTGCTGATCTATAGTAAGGTGATTTTCAGGGAAATCGAATTTTCTACGAAATGTATGGAAATATTCAAGCAATCCAAATGTGCGTTGGCACAACAATTATAGGTCCTGAAACCTACCTTTTGATATATCAAGTACCACAATCGGAGCACAATTGCAAATTTTGGGATTTTTTTGGCTCAGAATTTGCTGATCTATAGTAAGGTGATTTTCAGGGAAATCGAATTTTCTACGAAATGTATGGAAATATTCAAGCAATCCAAATGTGCGTTGGCACAACAGTTACAGGTCCCGAAACCTACCTTTTGATGTATCAAGAACCACAATCGGAGCACAATTGCAGATTTTCAGATTTTTTTGGCTCAGAATTTGCTGATCTATAGTAAGGTGATTTTCAAGAAAATCGAATTTTCTACGAAATGTATGGAAATATTCAAGCAATCCAAATGTGCGTTGGCACAACAATTACAGGTCCTGAAACCAACCTTTTGATGTATCAAGAACAACAATCGGAGCACAATTGTAGATTTTAGGATTTTTCGGCTCAGAATTTGCTGATCTATAGTAAGGTGATTTTCAAGAAAATCGAATTTTCTACGAAATGTATGGAAATATTCAAGTAATCCAAATGTGCGTTGGCACAACAGTAACAGGTCCTGAAACCTACCTTTTGATATATCAAGAACCACAATCGGAGCACAATTGCAAATTTTGGGATTTTTTTGGCTCAGAATTTGCTGATCTATAGTAAGGTGATTTTCAGGGAAATCGAATTTTCTACTAAATGTATGGAAATATTCAAGCAATCCAAATGTGCGTTGGCACAACAATTACAGGTCCCAAAACCTACCTTTTGATGTATCAAGAACCACAATCGGAGCACAATTGCAGATTTTCAGATATTTTTGGCTCAGAATTTGCTGATCTATAGTAAGGTGATTTTCAAGAAAATCGAATTTTCTACGAAATGTATGGAAATATCCAAGCAATCCAAATGTGCGTTGGCACAACAATTACAGGTCCTGAAACCTACCTTTTGATATATCAAGAACCACAATCGGAGCACAATTGCAAATTTTGGGATTTTTCGGCTCAGAATTTGCTGATCTATAGTAAGGTGATTTTCAAGAAAATCGAATTTTCTACGAAATGTATGGAAATATTCAAGTAATCCAAATGTGCGTTGGCACAACAGTAACAGGTCCTGAAACCTACCTTTTGATATATCAAGAACCACAATCGGAGCACAATTGCAAATTTTGGGATTTTTTTGGCTCAGAATTTGCTGATCTATAGTAAGGTGATTTTCAGGGAAATCGAATTTTCTACTAAATGTATGGAAATATTCAAGCAATCCAAATGTGCGTTGGCACAACAATTACAGGTCCCAAAACCTACCTTTTGATGTATCAAGAACAACAATCGGAGCACAATTGTAGATTTTAGGATTTTTCGGCTCAGAATTTGCTGATCTATAGTAAGGTGATTTTCAAGAAAATCGAATTTTCTACGAAATGTATGGAAATATTCAAGTAATCCAAATGTGCGTTGGCACAACAGTAACAGGTCCTGAAACCTACCTTTTGATATATCAAGAACCACAATCGGAGCACAATTGCAAATTTTGGGATTTTTTTGGCTCAGAATTTGCTGATCTATAGTAAGGTGATTTTCAGGGAAATCGAATTTTCTACTAAATGTATGGAAATATTCAAGCAATCCAAATGTGCGTTGGCACAACAATTACAGGTCCCAAAACCTACCTTTTGATGTATCAAGAACCACAATCGGAGCACAATTGCAGATTTTCAGATATTTTTGGCTCAGAATTTGCTGATCTATAGTAAGGTGATTTTCAAGAAAATCGAATTTTCTACGAAATGTATGGAAATATCCAAGCAATCCAAATGTGCGTTGGCACAACAATTACAGGTCCTGAAACCTACCTTTTGATATATCAAGAACCACAATCGGAGCACAATTGCAAATTTTGGGATTTTTCGGCTCAGAATTTGCTGATCTATAGTAAGGTGATTTTCAAGAAAATCGAATTTTCTACGAAATGTATGGAAATATTCAAGCAATCCAAATGTGCGTTGGCACAACAATTACCGTTCCTGAAACCTACCTTTTGATATATCAAGAACCACAATCGGAGCACAATTGCAAATTTTCAGATTTTTTTGCTCAGAATTTGCTGATCTATAGTAAGGTGATTTTCAAGAAAATCGAATTTTCTACTAAATGTATGGAAATATTCAAGCAATCCAAATGTGCGTTGGCACAACAATTACAGGTCCCAAAACCTACCTTTTGATGTATCAAGAACCACAATCGGAGCACAATTGCAGATTTTCAGATATTTTTGGCTCAGAATTTGCTGATCTATAGTAAGGTGATTTTCAAGAAAATCGAATTTTCTACGAAATGTATGGAAATATCCAAGCAATCCAAATGTGCGTTGGCACAACAATTACAGGTCCTGAAACCTACCTTTTGATATATCAAGAACCACAATCGGAGCACAATTGCAAATTTTGGGATTTTTCGGCTCAGAATTTGCTGATCTATAGTAAGGTGATTTTCAGGGAAATCGAATTTTCTACGAAATGTAGGGAATATTCAAGCAATCCAAATGTGCGTTGGCACAACAATTACAGGTCCTGAAACCTACCTTTTGATGTATCAAGAACCACAATCGGAGTGCAATTGTAGATTTTAGGATTTTTTTGGCTCAGAATTTGCTGATCTATAGTAAGGTGATTTTCAAGAAAATCGAATTTTCTACGAAATGTATGGAAATATTCAAACAATCCAAATGTGCGTTGGCACAACAATTATAGGTCCTGAAACCTCTACCTTTTGATGTATCAAGAACCACAATCGGAGCACAATTGCAAATTTTGGGATTTTTTTGGCTCAGAATTTGCTGATCTATAGTAAGGTGATTTTCAAGAAAATCGAATTTTCTACGAAATGTATGGAAATATCCAAGCAATCCAAATGTGCGTTGGCACAACAATTACAGGTCCTGAAACCTACCTTTTGATATATCAAGAACCACAATCGGAGCACAATTGCAAATTTTGGGATTTTTCGGCTCAGAATTTGCTGATCTATAGTAAGGTGATTTTCAGGGAAATCGAATTTTCTACGAAATGTAGGGAATATTCAAGCAATCCAAATGTGCGTTGGCACAACAATTACAGGTCCTGAAACCTACCTTTTGATGTATCAAGAACCACAATCGGAGTGCAATTGTAGATTTTAGGATTTTTTTGGCTCAGAATTTGCTGATCTATAGTAAGGTGATTTTCAAGAAAATCGAATTTTCTACGAAATGTATGGAAATATTCAAGCAATCCAAATGTGCGTTGGCACAACAGTTACAGGTCCCGAAACCTACCTTTTGATGTATCAAGAACCACAATCGGAGCACAATTGTAGATTTTAGGATTTTTCGGCTCAGAATTTGCTGATCTATAGTAAGGTGATTTTCAAGAAAATCGAATTTTCTACGAAATGTATGGAAATATTCAAGTAATCCAAATGTGCGTTGGCACAACAGTAACAGGTCCTGAAACCTACCTTTTGATATATCAAGAACCACAATCGGAGCACAATTGCAAATTTTGGGATTTTTTTGGCTCAGAATTTGCTGATCTATAGTAAGGTGATTTTCAGGGAAATCGAATTTTCTACTAAATGTATGGAAATATTCAAGCAATCCAAATGTGCGTTGGCACAACAATTACAGGTCCCAAAACCTACCTTTTGATGTATCAAGAACCACAATCGGAGCACAATTGCAGATTTTCAGATATTTTTGGCTCAGAATTTGCTGATCTATAGTAAGGTGATTTTCAAGAAAATCGAATTTTCTACTAAATGTATGGAAATATTCAAGCAATCCAAATGTGCGTTGGCACAACAATTACAGGTCCTGAAACCTACCTTTTGATGTACCAAGAACCACAATCGGAGCACAATTGTAGATTTTAGGATTTTTCGGCTCAGAATTTGCTGATCTATAGTAAGGTGATTTTCAAGAAAATCGAATTTTCTACGAAATGTATGGAAATATTCAAGCAATCCAAATGTGCGTTGGCACAACAATTACAGGTCCTGAAACCAACCTTTTGATGTATCAAGAACCACAATCGGAGCACAATTGCAAATTTTGGGATTTTTTTGGCTCAGAATTTGCTGATCTATAGTAAGGTGATTTTCAGGGAAATCGAATTTTCTACTAAATGTATGGAAATATTCAAGCAATCCAAATGTGCGTTGGCACAACAATTACAGGTCCCAAAACCTACCTTTTGATGTATCAAGAACCACAATCGGAGCACAATTACAAATTTTGGGATTTTTTTGGCTCAGAATTTGCTGATCTATAGTAAGGTGATTTTCAAGAAAATCGAATTTTCTACTAAATGTATGGAAATATTCAAGCAATCCAAATGTGCGTTGGCACAACAATTACAGGTCCTGAAACCTACCTTTTGATGTACCAAGAACCACAATCGGAGCACAATTGCAGATTTTCAGATTTTTTTGGCTCAGATTTTGCTGATCTATAGTAAGGTGATTTTCAGGGAAATCGAATTTTCTACTAAATGTATGGAAATATTCAAGCAATCCAAATGTGCGTTGGCACAACAATTACAGGTCCTGAAACCAACCTTTTGATGTATCAAGAACCACAATCGGAGCACAATTGTAGATTTTAGGATTTTTCGGCTCAGAATTTGCTGATCTATAGTAAGGTGATTTTCAAGAAAATCGAATTTTCTACGAAATGTATGGAAATATTCAAGTAATCCAAATGTGCGTTGGCACAACAGTAACAGGTCCTGAAACCTACCTTTTGATATATCAAGAACCACAATCGGAGCACAATTGCAAATTTTGGGATTTTTTTGGCTCAGAATTTGCTGATCTATAGTAAGGTGATTTTCAGGGAAATCGAATTTTCTACTAAATGTATGGAAATATTCAAGCAATCCAAATGTGCGTTGGCACAACAATTACAGGTCCTGAAATCTACCTTTTGATGTATCAAGAACCACAATCGGAGCACAATTGCAGATTTTCAGATTTTTTTGGCTCAGAATTTGCTGATCTATAGTAAGGTGATTTTCAGGGAAATCGAATTTTCTACGAAATGTATGGAAATATTCAAGCAATCCAAATGTGCGTTGGCACAACAATTACAGGTCCTGAAATCTACCTTTTGATGTATCAAGAACCACAATCGGAGCACAATTGCAGATTTTCAGATTTTTTTGGCTCAGAATTTGCTGATCTATAGTAAGGTGATTTTCAGGGAAATCGAATTTTCTACGAAATGTATGGAAATATTCAAGCAATCCAAATGTGCGTTGGCACAACAATTACAGGTCCTGAAACCAACCTTTTGATGTATCAAGAACCACAATCGGAGCACAATTGCAGATTTTCAGATTTTTTTGGCTCAGAATTTGCTGATCTATAGTAAGGTGATTTTCAGGGAAATCGAATTTTCTACGAAATGTATGGAAATATTCAAGCAATCCAAATGTGCGTTGGCACAACAATTACAGGTCCTGAAACCTACCTTTTGATGTACCAAGAACCACAATCGGAGCACAATTGCAGATTTTCAGATTTTTTTGGCTCAGAATTTGCTGATCTATAGAAAGGTGATTTTCAGGGAAATCGAATTTTCTACGAAATGTATGGAAATATTCAAGCAATCCAAATGTGCGTTGGCACAACAGTTACAGGTCCCGAAACCTACCTTTTGATGTATCAAGAACCACAATCGGAGCACAATTGTAGATTTTAGGATTTTTCGGCTAAGAATTTGCTGATCTATAGTAAGGTGATTTTCAAGAAAATCGAATTTTCTACGAAATGTATGGAAATATTCAAGCAATCCAAATGTGCGTTGGCACAACAATTACAGGTCCTGAAACCTACCTTTTGATGTATCAAGAACCACAATCGGAGCACAATTGCAGATTTTCAGATTTTTTTGGCTCAGAATTTGCTGATCTATAGTAAGGTGATTTTCAAGAAAATCGAATTTTCTACGAAATGTATGGAAATATTCAAGCAATCCAAATGTGCGTTGGCACAACAATTACAGGTCCTGAAACCAACCTTTTGATGTATCAAGAACCACAATCGGAGCACAATTGCAGATTTTCAGATTTTTTTGGCTCAGAATTTGCTGATCTATAGTAAGGTGATTTTCAGGGAAATCGAATTTTCTACGAAATGTATGGAAATATTCAAGCAATCCAAATGTGCGTTGGCACAACAATTACAGGTCCTGAAACCTACCTTTTGATATATCAAGTACCACAATCGGAGCACAATTACAAATTTTGGGATTTTTTTGGCTCAGAATTTGCTGATCTATAGTAAGGTGATTTTCAAGAAAATCGAATTTTCTACTAAATGTATGGAAATATTCAAGCAATCCAAATGTGCGTTGGCACAACAATTACAGGTCCTGAAACCTACCTTTTGATGTACCAAGAACCACAATCGGAGCACAATTGCAGATTTTCAGATTTTTTTGGCTCAGATTTTGCTGATCTATAGTAAGGTGATTTTCAGGGAAATCGAATTTTCTACTAAATGTATGGAAATATTCAAGCAATCCAAATGTGCGTTGGCACAACAATTACAGGTCCTGAAACCTACCTTTTGATGTATCAAGAACCACAATCGGAGTACAATTGTAGATTTTAGGATTTTTTTGGCTCAGAATTTGCTGATCTATAGTAAGGTGATTTTCAAGAAAATCGAATTTTCTACGAAATGTATGGAAATATTCAAGTAATCCAAATGTGCGTTGGCACAACAGTAACAGGTCCTGAAACCTACCTTTTGATATATCAAGAACCACAATCGGAGCACAATTGCAAATTTTGGGATTTTTTTGGCTCAGAATTTGCTGATCTATAGTAAGGTGATTTTCAGGGAAATCGAATTTTCTACGAAATGTATGGAAATATTCAAGCAATCCAAATGTGCGTTGGCACAACAATTACAGGTCCTGAAACCAACCTTTTGATGTATCAAGAACCACAATCGGAGCACAATTGTAGATTTTAGGATTTTTCGGCTCAGAATTTGCTGATCTATAGTAAGGTGATTTTCAAGAAAATCGAATTTTCTACGAAATGTATGGAAATATTCAAGCAATCCAAATGTGCGTTGGCACAACAATTACAGGTCCTGAAACCAACCTTTTGATGTATCAAGAACCACAATCGGAGCACAATTGCAAATTTTGGGATTTTTTTGGCTCAGAATTTGCTGATCTATAGTAAGGTGATTTTCAGGGAAATCGAATTTTCTACTAAATGTATGGAAATATTCAAGCAATCCAAATGTGCGTTGGCACAACAATTACAGGTCCTGAAACCTACCTTTTGATGTATCAAGAACTTGCTGATCTATAGTAAGGTGATTTTCAGGGAAATCGAATTTTCTACGAAATGTATGGAAAAATCCAAGCAATCCAAATGTGCGTTGGCACAACAATTACAGGTACTGAAATCTACCTTTTGATGTATCAAGAACCACAATCGGAGCACAATTGCAGATTTTCAGATTTTTTTGGCTCAGAATTTGCTGATCTATAGTAAGGTGATTTTCAGGGAAATCGAATTTTCTACGAAATGTAGGGAAATATTCAAGCAATCCAAATGTGCGTTGGCACAACAATTACAGGTCCTGAAACCTACCTTTTGATGTATCAAGAACCACAATCGGAGTACAATTGTAGATTTTAGGATTTTTTTGGCTCAGAATTTGCTGATCTATAGTAAGGTGATTTTCAGGGAAATCGAATTTTCTACGAAATGTATGGAAATATTCAAGCAATCCAAATGTGCGTTGGCACAACAATTACAGGTCCTGAAATCTACCTTTTCATGTATCAAGAACCACAATCGGAGCACAATTGCAGATTTTCAGATTTTTTTGGCTCAGAATTTGCTGATCTATAGTAAGGTGATTTTCACGGAAATCGAATTTTCTACGAAATGTATGGAAATATTCAAGCAATCCAAATGTGCGTTGGCACAACAATTACAGGTCCTGAAATCTACCTTTTGATGTATCAAGAACCACAATCGGAGCACAATTGCAGATTTTCAGATTTTTTTGGCTCAGAATTTGCTGATCTATAGTAAGGTGATTTTCAAGAAAATCGAATTTTCTACGAAATGTATGGAAATATTCAAGCAATCCAAATGTGCGTTGGCACAACAATTACAGGTCCTGAAACCTACCTTTTGATGTATCAAGAACCACAATCGGAGCACAATTGCAGATTTTCAGATTTTTTTGGCTCAGAATTTGCTGATCTATAGTAAGGTGATTTTCAGGGAAATCGAATTTTCTACGAAATGTATGGAAATATTCAAGCAATCCAAATGTGCGTTGGCACAACAATTACAGGTCCTGAAACCTACCTTTTGATGTACCAAGAACCACAATCGGAGCACAATTGCAGATTTTCAGATTTTTTTGGCTCAGAATTTGCTGATCTATAGTAAGGTGATTTTCAGGGAAATCGAATTTTCTACGAAATGTATGGAAATATTCAAGCAATCCAAATGTGCGTTGGCACAACAATTACAGGTCCTGAAATCTACCTTTTGATGTATCAAGAACCACAATCGGAGCACAATTGCAGATTTTCAGATTTTTTTGGCTCAGAATTTGCTGATCTATAGTAAGGTGATTTTCAGGGAAATCGAATTTTCTACGAAATGTATGGAAATATTCAAGCAATCCAAATGTGCGTTGGCACAACAATTACAGGTCCTGAAATCTACCTTTTGATGTATCAAGAACCACAATCGGAGCACAATTGCAGATTTTCAGATTTTTTTGGCACAGAATTTGCTGATCTATAGTAAGGTGATTTTCAGGGAAATCGAATTTTCTACGAAATGTATGGAAATATTCAAGCAATCCAAATGTGCGTTGGCACAACAGTTACAGGTCCCGAAACCTATCTTTTGATGTATCAAGAACCACAATCGGAGCACAATTGCAGATTTTCAGATTTTTTTGGCTCAGAATTTGCTGATCTATAGTAAGGTGATTTTCAGGGAAATCGAATTTTCTACGAAATGTATGGAAATATTCAAGCAATCCAAATGTGCGTTGGCACAACAATTACAGGTCCTGAAATCTACCTTTTGATGTATCAAGAACCACAATCGGAGCACAATTGCAGATTTTCAGATTTTTTTGGCTCAGAATTTGCTGATCTATAGTAAGGTGATTTTCAGGGAAATCGAATTTTCTACGAAATGTAGGAAATATTCAAGCAATCCAAATGTGCGTTGGCACAACAATTACAGGTCCTGAAACCTACCTTTTGATGTATCAAGAACCACAATCGGAGCACAATTGTAGATTTTAGGATTTTTCGGCTAAGAATTTGCTGATCTATAGTAAGGTGATTTTCAAGAAAATCGAATTTTCTACGAAATGTATGGAAATATTCAAGCAATCCAAATGTGCGTTGGCACAACAATTACAGGTCCTGAAACCTACCTTTTGATGTATCAAGAACCACAATCGGAGCACAATTGCAGATTTTCAGATTTTTTTGGCTCAGAATTTGCTGATCTATAGTAAGGTGATTTTCAAGAAAATCGAATTTTCTACGAAATGTATGGAAATATTCAAGCAATCCAAATGTGCGTTGGCACAACAATTACAGGTCCTGAAACCAACCTTTTGATGTATCAAGAACCACAATCGGAGCACAATTGCAGATTTTCAGATTTTTTTGGCTCAGAATTTGCTGATCTATAGTAAGGTGATTTTCAGGGAAATCGAATTTTCTACGAAATGTATGGAAATATTCAAGCAATCCAAATGTGCGTTGGCACAACAATTACAGGTCCTGAAACCTACCTTTTGATATATCAAGTACCACAATCGGAGCACAATTACAAATTTTGGGATTTTTTTGGCTCAGAATTTGCTGATCTATAGTAAGGTGATTTTCAAGAAAATCGAATTTTCTACTAAATGTATGGAAATATTCAAGCAATCCAAATGTGCGTTGGCACAACAATTACAGGTCCTGAAATCTACCTTTTGATGTATCAAGAACCACAATCGGAGCACAATTGCAGATTTTCAGATTTTTTTGGCTCAGAATTTGCTGATCTATAGTAAGGTGATTTTCAAGAAAATCGAATTTTCTACGAAATGTATGGAAATATTCAAGCAATCCAAATGTGCGTTGGCACAACAATTACAGGTCCTGAAACCAACCTTTTGATGTATCAAGAACCACAATCGGAGCACAATTGCAGATTTTAGGATTTTTTTGGCTCAGAATTTGCTGATCTATAGTAAGGTGATTTTCAGGGAAATCGAATTTTCTACGAAATGTATGGAAATATTCAAGCAATCCAAATGTGCGTTGGCACAACAATTACAGGTCCTGAAACCTACCTTTTGATGTATCAAGAACCACAATCGGAGCACAATTGCAGATTTTCAGATTTTTTTGGCTCAGAATTTGCTGATCTATAGTAAGGTGATTTTCAGGGAAATCGAATTTTCTACGAAATATATGGAAATATTCAAGCAATCCAAATGTGCGTTGGCACAACAATTACAGGTCCTGAAACCTACCTTTTGATGTACCAAGAACCACAATCGGAGCACAATTGCAGATTTTCAGATTTTTTTGGCTCAGAATTTGCTGATCTATAGTAAGGTGATTTTCAGGGAAATCGAATTTTCTACGAAATGTATGGAAATATTCAAGCAATCCAAATGTGCGTTGGCACAACAGTTATAGGTCCCGAAACCTACCTTTTGATGTATCAAGAACCACAATCGGAGCACAATTGTAGATTTTAGGATTTTTCGGCTAAGAATTTGCTGATCTATAGTAAGGTGATTTTCAAGAAAATCGAATTTTCTACGAAATGTATGGAAATATTCAAGCAATCCAAATGTGCGTTGGCACAACAATTACAGGTCCTGAAACCTACCTTTTGATGTATCAAGAACCACAATCGGAGCACAATTGCAGATTTTCAGATTTTTTTGGCTCAGAATTTGCTGATCTATAGTAAGGTGATTTTCAGGGAAATCGAATTTTCTACGAAATGTATGGAAATATTCAAGCAATCCAAATGTGCGTTGGCACAACAATTACAGGTCCTGAAACCAACCTTTTGATGTATCAAGAACCACAATCGGAGCACAATTGCAGATTTTCAGATTTTTTTGGCTCAGAATTTGCTGATCTATAGTAAGGTGATTTTCAGGGAAATCGAATTTTCTACGAAATGTATGGAAATATTCAAGCAATCCAAATGTGCGTTGGCACAACAATTACAGGTCCTGAAACCTACCTTTTGATGTATCAAGAACCACAATCGGAGCACAATTGCAGATTTTCAGATTTTTTTGGCTCAGAATTTGCTGATCTATAGTAAGGTGATTTTCAGGGAAATCGAATTTTCTACGAAATGTATGGAAATATTCAAGCAATCCAAATGTGCGTTGGCACAACAATTACAGGTCCTGAAACCAACCTTTTGATGTATCAAGAACCACAATCGGAGCACAATTGCAGATTTTCAGATTTTTTTGGCTCAGAATTTGCTGATCTATAGTAAGGTGATTTTCAGGGAAATCGAAGTTTCTACGAAATGTATGGAAATATTCAAGCAATCCAAATGTGCGTTGGCACAACAATTACAGGTCCTGAAACCTACCTTTTGATGTATCAAGAACCACAATCGGAGCACAATTGCAGATTTTCAGATTTTTTTGGCTCAGAATTTGCTGATCTATAGTAAGGTGATTTTCAGGGAAATCGAATTTTCTACGAAATATATGGAAATATTCAAGCAATCCAAATGTGCGTTGGCACAACAATTACAGGTCCTGAAACCTACCTTTTGATGTACCAAGAACCACAATCGGAGCACAATTGCAGATTTTCAGATTTTTTTGGCTCAGAATTTGCTGATCTATAGTAAGGTGATTTTCAGGGAAATCGAATTTTCTACGAAATGTATGGAAATATTCAAGCAATCCAAATGTGCGTTGGCACAACAGTTACAGGTCCCGAAACCTACCTTTTGATGTATCAAGAACCACAATCGGAGCACAATTGTAGATTTTAGGATTTTTCGGCTAAGAATTTGCTGATCTATAGTAAGGTGATTTTCAAGAAAATCGAATTTTCTACGAAATGTATGGAAATATTCAAGCAATCCAAATGTGCGTTGGCACAACAATTACAGGTCCTGAAACCTACCTTTTGATGTATCAAGAACCACAATCGGAGCACAATTGCAGATTTTCAGATTTTTTTGGCTCAGAATTTGCTGATCTATAGTAAGGTGATTTTCAGGGAAATCGAATTTTCTACGAAATGTATGGAAATATTCAAGCAATCCAAATGTGCGTTGGCACAACAATTACAGGTCCTGAAACCAACCTTTTGATGTATCAAGAACCACAATCGGAGCACAATTGCAGATTTTCAGATTTTTTTGGCTCAGAATTTGCTGATCTATAGTAAGGTGATTTTCAGGGAAATCGAATTTTCTACGAAATGTATGGAAATATTCAAGCAATCCAAATGTGCGTTGGCACAACAATTACAGGTCCTGAAACCTACCTTTTGATGTATCAAAAACCACAATCGGAGCACAATTGCAGATTTTCAGATTTTTTTGGCTCAGAATTTGCTGATCTATAGTAAGGTGATTTTCAAGAAAATCGAATTTTCTACGAAATGTATGGAAATATTCAAGCAATCCAAATGTGCGTTGGCACAACAATTACAGGTCCTGAAACCAACCTTTTGATGTATCAAGAACCACAATCGGAGCACAATTGCAGATTTTCAGATTTTTTTGGCTCAGAATTTGCTGATCTATAGTAAGGTGATTTTCAGGGAAATCGAATTTTCTACGAAATGTATGGAAATATTCAAGCAATCCAAATGTGCGTTGGCACAACAATTACAGGTCCTGAAACCTACCTTTTGATGTACCAAGAACCACAATCGGAGCACAATTGCAGATTTTCAGATTTTTTTGGCTCAGAATTTGCTGATCTATAGTAAGGTGATTTTCAGGGAAATCGAAGTTTCTACGAAATGTATGGAAATATTCAAGCAATCCAAATGTGCGTTGGCACAACAATTACAGGTCCTGAAACCTACCTTTTGATGTACCAAGAACCACAATCGGAGCACAATTGCAGATTTTCAGATTTTTTTGGCTCAGAATTTGCTGATCTATAGTAAGGTGATTTTCAGGGAAATCGAATTTTCTACGAAATGTATGGAAATATTCAAGCAATCCAAATGTGCGTTGGCACAACAATTACAGGTCCTGAAACCTACCTTTTGATGTACCAAGAACCACAATCGGAGCACAATTGCAGATTTTCAGATTTTTTTGGCTCAGAATTTGCTGATCTATAGTAAGGTGATTTTCAGGGAAATCGAATTTTCTACGAAATGTATGGAAATATTCAAGCAATCCAAATGTGCGTTGGCACAACAATTACAGGTCCTGAAACCTACCTTTTGATGTATCAAGAACCACAATCGGAGCACAATTGCAGATTTTCAGATTTTTTTGGCTCAGAATTTGCTGATCTATAGTAAGGTGATTTTCAGGGAAATCGAATTTTCTACGAAATATATGGAAATATTCAAGCAATCCAAATGTGCGTTGGCACAACAATTACAGGTCCTGAAACCTACCTTTTGATGTACCAAGAACCACAATCGGAGCACAATTGCAGATTTTCAGATTTTTTTGGCTCAGAATTTGCTGATCTATAGTAAGGTGATTTTCAGGGAAATCGAATTTTCTACGAAATGTATGGAAATATTCAAGCAATCCAAATGTGCGTTGGCACAACAGTTACAGGTCCCGAAACCTACCTTTTGATGTATCAAGAACCACAATCGGAGCACAATTGTAGATTTTAGGATTTTTCGGCTAAGAATTTGCTGATCTATAGTAAGGTGATTTTCAAGAAAATCGAATTTTCTACGAAATGTATGGAAATATTCAAGCAATCCAAATGTGCGTTGGCACAACAATTACAGGTCCTGAAACCTACCTTTTGATGTATCAAGAACCACAATCGGAGCACAATTGCAGATTTTCAGATTTTTTTGGCTCAGAATTTGCTGATCTATAGTAAGGTGATTTTCAGGGAAATCGAATTTTCTACGAAATGTATGGAAATATTCAAGCAATCCAAATGTGCGTTGGCACAACAATTACAGGTCCTGAAACCAACCTTTTGATGTATCAAGAACCACAATCGGAGCACAATTGCAGATTTTCAGATTTTTTTGGCTCAGAATTTGCTGATCTATAGTAAGGTGATTTTCAGGGAAATCGAATTTTCTACGAAATGTATGGAAATATTCAAGCAATCCAAATGTGCGTTGGCACAACAATTACAGGTCCTGAAACCTACCTTTTGATGTACCAAGAACCACAATCGGAGCACAATTGCAGATTTTCAGATTTTTTTGGCTCAGAATTTGCTGATCTATAGAAAGGTGATTTTCAGGGAAATCGAATTTTCTACGAAATGTATGGAAATATTCAAGCAATCCAAATGTGCGTTGGCACAACAGTTACAGGTCCCGAAACCTACCTTTTGATGTATCAAGAACCACAATCGGAGCACAATTGTAGATTTTAGGATTTTTCGGCTAAGAATTTGCTGATCTATAGTAAGGTGATTTTCAAGAAAATCGAATTTTCTACGAAATGTATGGAAATATTCAAGCAATCCAAATGTGCGTTGGCACAACAATTACAGGTCCTGAAACCTACCTTTTGATGTATCAAGAACCACAATCGGAGCACAATTGCAGATTTTCAGATTTTTTTGGCTCAGAATTTGCTGATCTATAGTAAGGTGATTTTCAAGAAAATCGAATTTTCTACGAAATGTATGGAAATATTCAAGCAATCCAAATGTGCGTTGGCACAACAATTACAGGTCCTGAAACCAACCTTTTGATGTATCAAGAACCACAATCGGAGCACAATTGCAGATTTTCAGATTTTTTGGCTCAGAATTTGCTGATCTATAGTAAGGTGATTTTCAGGGAAATCGAATTTTCTACGAAATGTATGGAAATATTCAAGCAATCCAAATGTGCGTTGGCACAACAATTACAGGTCCTGAAATCTACCTTTTGATGTATCAAGAACCACAATCGGAGCACAATTGCAGATTTTCAGATTTTTTTGGCTCAGAATTTGCTGATCTATAGTAAGGTGATTTTCAGGGAAATCGAATTTTCTACGAAATGTATGGAAATATTCAAGCAATCCAAATGTGCGTTGGCACAACAATTACAGGTCCTGAAACCTACCTTTTGATGTATCAAGAACCACAATCGGAGCACAATTGCAGATTTTCAGATTTTTTTGGCTCAGAATTTGCTGATCTATAGTAAGGTGATTTTCAGGGAAATCGAATTTTCTACGAAATGTATGGAAATATTCAAGCAATCCAAATGTGCGTTGGCACAACAGTTACAGGTCCCGAAACCTACCTTTTGATGTATCAAGAACCACAATCGGAGCACAATTGTAGATTTTAGGATTTTTCGGCTAAGAATTTGCTGATCTATAGTAAGGTGATTTTCAAGAAAATCGAATTTTCTACGAAATGTATGGAAATATTCAAGCAATCCAAATGTGCGTTGGCACAACAATTACAGGTCCTGAAACCTACCTTTTGATGTATCAAGAACCACAATCGGAGCACAATTGCAGATTTTCAGATTTTTTTGGCTCAGAATTTGCTGATCTATAGTAAGGTGATTTTCAGGGAAATCGAATTTTCTACGAAATGTATGGAAATATTCAAGCAATCCAAATGTGCGTTGGCACAACAATTACAGGTCCTGAAACCAACCTTTTGATGTATCAAGAACCACAATCGGAGCACAATTGCAGATTTTCAGATTTTTTTGGCTCAGAATTTGCTGATCTATAGTAAGGTGATTTTCAGGGAAATCGAATTTTCTACGAAATGTATGGAAATATTCAAGCAATCCAAATGTGCGTTGGCACAACAATTACAGGTCCTGAAACCTACCTTTTGATGTATCAAGAACCACAATCGGAGCACAATTGCAGATTTTCAGATTTTTTTGGCTCAGAATTTGCTGATCTATAGTAAGGTGATTTTCAAGAAAATCGAATTTTCTACGAAATGTATGGAAATATTCAAGCAATCCAAATGTGCGTTGGCACAACAATTACAGGTCCTGAAACCAACCTTTTGATGTATCAAGAACCACAATCGGAGCACAATTGAGAATTTTCAGATTTTTTTGGCTCAGAATTTGCTGATCTATAGTAAGGTGATTTTCAGGGAAATCGAATTTTCTACGAAATGTATGGAAATATTCAAGCAATCCAAATGTGCGTTGGCACAACAATTACAGGTCCTGAAACCTACCTTTTGATGTACCAAGAACCACAATCGGAGCACAATTGCAGATTTTCAGATTTTTTTGGCTCAGAATTTGCTGATCTATAGTAAGGTGATTTTCAGGGAAATCGAAGTTTCTACGAAATGTATGGAAATATTCAAGCAATCCAAATGTGCGTTGGCACAACAATTACAGGTCCTGAAACCTACCTTTTGATGTACCAAGAACCACAATCGGAGCACAATTGCAGATTTTCAGATTTTTTTGGCTCAGAATTTGCTGATCTATAGTAAGGTGATTTTCAGGGAAATCGAATTTTCTACGAAATGTATGGAAATATTCAAGCAATCCAAATGTGCGTTGGCACAACAATTACAGGTCCTGAAACCTACCTTTTGATGTATCAAGAACCACAATCGGAGCACAATTGCAGATTTTCAGATTTTTTTGGCTCAGAATTTGCTGATCTATAGTAAGGTGATTTTCAAGAAAATCGAATTTTCTACGAAATGTATGGAAATATTCAAGCAATCCAAATGTGCGTTGGCACAACAATTACAGGTCCTGAAACCAACCTTTTGATGTATCAAGAACCACAATCGGAGCACAATTGCAGATTTTCAGATTTTTTTGGCTCAGAATTTGCTGATCTATAGTAAGGTGATTTTCAGGGAAATCGAATTTTCTACGAAATGTATGGAAATATTCAAGCAATCCAAATGTGCGTTGGCACAACAATTACAGGTCCTGAAACCAACCTTTTGATGTATCAAGAACCACAATCGGAGCACAATTGCAGATTTTCAGATTTTTTTGGCTCAGAATTTGCTGATCTATAGTAAGGTGATTTTCAGGGAAATCGAATTTTCTACGAAATGTATGGAAATATTCAAGCAATCCAAATGTGCGTTGGCACAACAATTACAGGTCCTGAAACCTACCTTTTGATGTACCAAGAACCACAATCGGAGCACAATTGCAGATTTTCAGATTTTTTTGGCTCAGAATTTGCTGATCTATAGAAAGGTGATTTTCAGGGAAATCGAATTTTCTACGAAATGTATGGAAATATTCAAGCAATCCAAATGTGCGTTGGCACAACAGTTACAGGTCCCGAAACCTACCTTTTGATGTATCAAGAACCACAATCGGAGCACAATTGTAGATTTTAGGATTTTTCGGCTAAGAATTTGCTGATCTATAGTAAGGTGATTTTCAAGAAAATCGAATTTTCTACGAAATGTATGGAAATATTCAAGCAATCCAAATGTGCGTTGGCACAACAATTACAGGTCCTGAAACCTACCTTTTGATGTATCAAGAACCACAATCGGAGCACAATTGCAGATTTTCAGATTTTTTTGGCTCAGAATTTGCTGATCTATAGTAAGGTGATTTTCAGGGAAATCGAATTTTCTACGAAATGTATGGAAATATTCAAGCAATCCAAATGTGCGTTGGCACAACAATTACAGGTCCTGAAACCTACCTTTTGATATATCAAGTACCACAATCGGAGCACAATTACAAATTTTGGGATTTTTTTGGCTCAGAATTTGCTGATCTATAGTAAGGTGATTTTCAAGAAAATCGAATTTTCTACTAAATGTATGGAAATATTCAAGCAATCCAAATGTGCGTTGGCACAACAATTACAGGTCCTGAAATCTACCTTTTGATGTATCAAGAACCACAATCGGAGCACAATTGCAGATTTTCAGATTTTTTTGGCTCAGAATTTGCTGATCTATAGTAAGGTGATTTTCAAGAAAATCGAATTTTCTACGAAATGTATGGAAATATTCAAGCAATCCAAATGTGCGTTGGCACAACAATTACAGGTCCTGAAACCAACCTTTTGATGTATCAAGAACCACAATCGGAGCACAATTGCAGATTTTCAGATTTTTTTGGCTCAGAATTTGCTGATCTATAGTAAGGTGATTTTCAGGGAAATCGAATTTTCTACGAAATGTATGGAAATATTCAAGCAATCCAAATGTGCGTTGGCACAACAATTACAGGTCCTGAAACCTACCTTTTGATGTACCAAGAACCACAATCGGAGCACAATTGCAGATTTTCAGATTTTTTTGGCTCAGAATTTGCTGATCTATAGTAAGGTGATTTTCAGGGAAATCGAATTTTCTACGAAATGTATGGAAATATTCAAGCAATCCAAATGTGCGTTGGCACAACAATTACAGGTCCTGAAACCAACCTTTTGATGTATCAAGAACCACAATCGGAGCACAATTGCAGATTTTCAGATTTTTTTGGCTCAGAATTTGCTGATCTATAGTAAGGTGATTTTCAGGGAAATCGAATTTTCTACGAAATGTATGGAAATATTCAAGCAATCCAAATGTGCGTTGGCACAACAATTACAGGTCCTGAAACCTACCTTTTGATGTATCAAGAACCACAATCGGAGCACAATTGCAGATTTTCAGATTTTTTTGGCTCAGAATTTGCTGATCTATAGTAAGGTGATTTTCAGGGAAATCGAATTTTCTACGAAATATATGGAAATATTCAAGCAATCCAAATGTGCGTTGGCACAACAATTACAGGTCCTGAAACCTACCTTTTGATGTACCAAGAACCACAATCGGAGCACAATTGCAGATTTTCAGATTTTTTTGGCTCAGAATTTGCTGATCTATAGTAAGGTGATTTTCAGGGAAATCGAATTTTCTACGAAATGTATGGAAATATTCAAGCAATCCAAATGTGCGTTGGCACAACAGTTACAGGTCCCGAAACCTACCTTTTGATGTATCAAGAACCACAATCGGAGCACAATTGTAGATTTTAGGATTTTTCGGCTAAGAATTTGCTGATCTATAGTAAGGTGATTTTCAAGAAAATCGAATTTTCTACGAAATGTATGGAAATATTCAAGCAATCCAAATGTGCGTTGGCACAACAATTACAGGTCCTGAAACCTACCTTTTGATGTATCAAGAACCACAATCGGAGCACAATTGCAGATTTTCAGATTTTTTTGGCTCAGAATTTGCTGATCTATAGTAAGGTGATTTTCAGGGAAATCGAATTTTCTACGAAATGTATGGAAATATTCAAGCAATCCAAATGTGCGTTGGCACAACAATTACAGGTCCTGAAACCAACCTTTTGATGTATCAAGAACCACAATCGGAGCACAATTGCAGATTTTCAGATTTTTTTGGCTCAGAATTTGCTGATCTATAGTAAGGTGATTTTCAGGGAAATCGAATTTTCTACGAAATGTATGGAAATATTCAAGCAATCCAAATGTGCGTTGGCACAACAATTACAGGTCCTGAAACCTACCTTTTGATGTATCAAGAACCACAATCGGAGCACAATTGCAGATTTTCAGATTTTTTTGGCTCAGAATTTGCTGATCTATAGTAAGGTGATTTTCAAGAAAATCGAATTTTCTACGAAATGTATGGAAATATTCAAGCAATCCAAATGTGCGTTGGCACAACAATTACAGGTCCTGAAACCAACCTTTTGATGTATCAAGAACCACAATCGGAGCACAATTGCAGATTTTCAGATTTTTTTGGCTCAGAATTTGCTGATCTATAGTAAGGTGATTTTCAGGGAAATCGAATTTTCTACGAAATGTATGGAAATATTCAAGCAATCCAAATGTGCGTTGGCACAACAATTACAGGTCCTGAAACCTACCTTTTGATGTACCAAGAACCACAATCGGAGCACAATTGCAGATTTTCAGATTTTTTTGGCTCAGAATTTGCTGATCTATAGTAAGGTGATTTTCAGGGAAATGGAAGTTTCTACGAAATGTATGGAAATATTCAAGCAATCCAAATGTGCGTTGGCACAACAATTACAGGTCCTGAAACCTACCTTTTGATGTACCAAGAACCACAATCGGAGCACAATTGCAGATTTTCAGATTTTTTTGGCTCAGAATTTGCTGATCTATAGTAAGGTGATTTTCAGGGAAATCGAATTTTCTACCAAATGTATGGAAATATTCAAGCAATCCAAATGTGCGTTGGCACAACAATTACAGGTCCTGAAACCTACCTTTTGATGTATCAAGAACCACAATCGGAGCACAATTGCAGATTTTCAGATTTTTTTGGCTCAGAATTTGCTGATCTATAGTAAGGTGATTTTCAGGGAAATCGAATTTTCTACGAAATGTATGGAAATATTCAAGCAATCCAAATGTGCGTTGGCACAACAATTACAGGTCCTGAAACCTACCTTTTGATGTATCAAGAACCACAATCGGAGCACAATTGCAGATTTTCAGATTTTTTTGGCTCAGAATTTGCTGATCTATAGTAAGGTGATTTTCAAGAAAATCGAATTTTCTACGAAATGTATGGAAATATTCAAGCAATCCAAATGTGCGTTGGCACAACAATTACAGGTCCTGAAACCAACCTTTTGATGTATCAAGAACCACAATCGGAGCACAATTGCAGATTTTCAGATTTTTTTGGCTCAGAATTTGCTGATCTATAGTAAGGTGATTTTCAGGGAAATCGAATTTTCTACGAAATGTATGGAAATATTCAAGCAATCCAAATGTGCGTTGGCACAACAATTACAGGTCCTGAAACCTACCTTTTGATGTACCAAGAACCACAATCGGAGCACAATTGCAGATTTTCAGATTTTTTTGGCTCAGAATTTGCTGATCTATAGTAAGGTGATTTTCAGGGAAATCGAATTTTCTACGAAATGTATGGAAATATTCAAGCAATCCAAATGTGCGTTGGCACAACAGTTACAGGTCCCGAAACCTACCTTTTGATGTATCAAGAACCACAATCGGAGCACAATTGTAGATTTTAGGATTTTTCGGCTAAGAATTTGCTGATCTATAGTAAGGTGATTTTCAAGAAAATCGAATTTTCTACGAAATGTATGGAAATATTCAAGCAATCCAAATGTGCGTTGGCACAACAATTACAGGTCCTGAAACCTACCTTTTGATGTATCAAGAACCACAATCGGAGCACAATTGCAGATTTTCAGATTTTTTTGGCTCAGAATTTGCTGATCTATAGTAAGGTGATTTTCAAGAAAATCGAATTTTCTACGAAATGTATGGAAATATTCAAGCAATCCAAATGTGCGTTGGCACAACAATTACAGGTCCTGAAACCAACCTTTTGATGTATCAAGAACCACAATCGGAGCACAATTGCAGATTTTCAGATTTTTTTGGCTCAGAATTTGCTGATCTATAGTAAGGTGATTTTCAGGGAAATCGAATTTTCTTCGAAATGTATGGAAATATTCAAGCAATCCAAATGTGCGTTGGCACAACAATTACAGGTCCTGAAACCTACCTTTTGATATATCAAGTACCACAATCGGAGCACAATTACAAATTTTGGGATTTTTTTGGCTCAGAATTTGCTGATCTATAGTAAGGTGATTTTCAAGAAAATCGAATTTTCTACTAAATGTATGGAAATATTCAAGCAATCCAAATGTGCGTTGGCACCACAATTACAGGTCCTGAAATCTACCTTTTGATGTATCAAGAACCACAATCGGAGCACAATTGCAGATTTTCAGATTTTTTTGGCTCAGAATTTGCTGATCTATAGTAAGGTGATTTTCAAGAAAATCGAATTTTCTACGAAATGTATGGAAATATTCAAGCAATCCAAATGTGCGTTGGCACAACAATTACAGGTCCTGAAACCAACCTATTGATGTATCAAGAACCACAATCGGAGCACAATTGCAGATTTTCAGATTTTTTTGGCTCAGAATTTGCTGATCTATAGTAAGGTGATTTTCAGGGAAATCGAATTTTCTACGAAATGTATGGAAATATTCAAGCAATCCAAATGTGCGTTGGCACAACAATTACAGGTCCTGAAACCTACCTTTTGATGTATCAAGAACCACAATCGGAGTACAATTGTAGATTTTAGGATTTTTTTGGCTCAGAATTTGCTGATCTATAGTAAGGTGATTTTCAAGAAAATCGAATTTTCTACGAAATGTATGGAAATATTCAAGCAATCCAAATGTGCGTTGGCACAACAATTACAGGTCCTGAAACCTACCTTTTGATATATCAAGTACCACAATCGGAGCACAATTACAAATTTTGGGATTTTTTTGGCTCAGAATTTGCTGATCTATAGTAAGGTGATTTTCAAGAAAATCGAATTTTCTACTAAATGTATGGAAATATTCAAGCAATCCAAATGTGCGTTGGCACAACAATTACAGGTCCTGAAATCTACCTTTTGATGTATCAAGAACCACAATCGGAGCACAATTGCAGATTTTCAGATTTTTTTGGCTCAGAATTTGCTGATCTATAGTAAGGTGATTTTCAAGAAAATCGAATTTTCTACGAAATGTATGGAAATATTCAAGCAATCCAAATGTGCGTTGGCACAACAATTACAGGTCCTGAAACCAACCTTTTGATGTATCAAGAACCACAATCGGAGCACAATTGCAGATTTTCAGATTTTTTTGGCTCAGAATTTGCTGATCTATAGTAAGGTGATTTTCAGGGAAATCGAATTTTCTACGAAATGTATGGAAATATTCAAGCAATCCAAATGTGCGTTGGCACAACAATTACAGGTCCTGAAACCTACCTTTTGATGTATCAAGAACCACAATCGGAGCACAATTGCAGATTTTCAGATTTTTTTGGCTCAGAATTTGCTGATCTATAGTAAGGTGATTTTCAAGAAAATCGAATTTTCTACGAAATGTATGGAAATATTCAAGCAATCCAAATGTGCGTTGGCACAACAATTACAGGTCCTGAAACCTACCTTTTGATATATCAAGTACCACAATCGGAGCACAATTACAAATTTTGGGATTTTTTTGGCTCAGAATTTGCTGATCTATAGTAAGGTGATTTTCAAGAAAATCGAATTTTCTACTAAATGTATGGAAATATTCAAGCAATCCAAATGTGCGTTGGCACAACAATTACAGGTCCTGAAATCTACCTTTTGATGTATCAAGAACCACAATCGGAGCACAATTGCAGATTTTCAGATTTTTTTGGCTCAGAATTTGCTGATCTATAGTAAGGTGATTTTCAGGGAAATCGAATTTTCTACGAAATGTATGGAAATATTCAAGCAATCCAAATGTGCGTTGGCACAACAATTACAGGTCCTGAAACCTACCTTTTGATGTATCAAGAACCACAATCGGAGCACAATTGCAGATTTTCAGATTTTTTTGGCTCAGAATTTGCTGATCTATAGTAAGGTGATTTTCAGGGAAATCGAATTTTCTACGAAATGTATGGAAATATTCAAGCAATCCAAATGTGCGTTGGCACAACAATTACAGGTCCTGAAACCTACCTTTTGATATATCAAGTACCACAATCGGAGCACAATTACAAATTTTGGGATTTTTTTGGCTCAGAATTTGCTGATCTATAGTAAGGTGATTTTCAAGAAAATCGAATTTTCTACTAAATGTATGGAAATATTCAAGCAATCCAAATGTGCGTTGGCACAACAATTACAGGTCCTGAAATCTACCTTTTGATGTATCAAGAACCACAATCGGAGCACAATTGCAGATTTTCAGATTTTTTTGGCTCAGAATTTGCTGATCTATAGTAAGGTGATTTTCAGGGAAATCGAATTTTCTACGAAATGTATGGAAATATTCAAGCAATCCAAATGTGCGTTGGCACAACAATTACAGGTCCTGAAACCTACCTTTTGATATATCAAGTACCACAATCGGAGCACAATTACAAATTTTGGGATTTTTTTGGCTCAGAATTTGCTGATCTATAGTAAGGTGATTTTCAAGAAAATCGAATTTTCTACTAAATGTATGGAAATATTCAAGCAATCCAAATGTGCGTTGGCACAACAATTACAGGTCCTGAAATCTACCTTTTGATGTATCAAGAACCACAATCGGAGCACAATTGCAGATTTTCAGATTTTTTTGGCTCAGAATTTGCTGATCTATAGTAAGGTGATTTTCAAGAAAATCGAATTTTCTACGAAATGTATGGAAATATTCAAGCAATCCAAATGTGCGTTGGCACAACAATTACAGGTCCTGAAACCTACCTTTTGATGTATCAAGAACCACAATCGGAGCACAATTGCAGATTTTCAGATTTTTTTGGCTCAGAATTTGCTGATCTATAGTAAGGTGATTTTCAGGGAAATCGAATTTTCTACGAAATGTATGGAAATATTCAAGCAATCCAAATGTGCGTTGGCACAACAATTATAGGTCCTGAAACCTACCTTTTGATGTGCCAAGAACCACAATCGGAGCACAATTGCAGATTTTCAGATTTTTTTGGCTCAGAATTTGCTGATCTATAGTAAGGTGATTTTCAAGAAAATCGAATTTTCTACGAAATGTATGGAAATATTCAAGCAATCCAAATGTGCGTTGGCACAACAGTTACAGGTCCCGAAACCTACCTTTTGATGTATCAAGAACCACAATCGGAGCACAATTGTAGATTTTAGGATTTTTTTGGCTAAGAATTTGCTGATCTATAGTAAGGTGATTTTCAAGAAAATCGAATTTTCTACGAAATGTATGGAAATATTCAAGCAATCCAAATGTGCGTTGGCACAACAATTACAGGTACTGAAATCTACCTTTTGATGTATCAAGAACCACAATCGGAGCACAATTGCAGATTTTCAGATTTTTTTGGCTCAGAATTTGCTGATCTATAGTAAGGTGATTTTCAGGGAAATCGAATTTTCTACGAAATGTATGGAAATATTCAAGCAATCCAAATGTGCGTTGGCACAACAGTTACAGGTCCCGAAACCTACCTTTTGATGTATCAAGAACCACAATCGGAGCACAATTGTAGATTTTAGGATTTTTCGGCTAAGAATTTGCTGATCTATAGTAAGGTGATTTTCAAGAAAATCGAATTTTCTACGAAATGTATGGAAATATTCAAGCAATCCAAATGTGCGTTGGCACAACAATTACAGGTCCTGAAATCTACCTTTTGATGTATCAAGAACCACAATCGGAGCACAATTGCAGATTTTCAGATTTTTTTGGCTCAGAATTTGCTGATCTATAGTAAGGTGATTTTCAAGAAAATCGAATTTTCTACGAAATGTATGGAAATATTCAAGCAATCCAAATGTGCGTTGGCACAACAATTACAGGTCCTGAAACCTACCTTTTGATATATCAAGTACCACAATCGGAGCACAATTACAAATTTTGGGATTTTTTTGGCTCAGAATTTGCTGATCTATAGTAAGGTGATTTTCAAGAAAATCGAATTTTCTACGAAATGTATGGAAATATTCAAGCAATCCAAATGTGCGTTGGCACAACAATTACAGGTCCTGAAACCAACCTTTTGATGTATCAAGAACCACAATCGGAGCACAATTGCAGATTTTCAGATTTTTTTGGCTCAGAATTTGCTGATCTATAGTAAGGTGATTTTCAAGAAAATCGAATTTTCTACGAAATGTATGGAAATATTCAAGCAATCCAAATGTGCGTTGGCACAACAATTACAGGTCCTGAAACCTACCTTTTGATGTATCAAGAACCACAATCGGAGCACAATTGCAGATTTTCAGATTTTTTTGGCTCAGAATTTGCTGATCTATAGTAAGGTGATTTTCAAGAAAATCGAATTTTCTACTAAATGTATGGAAATATTCAAGCAATCCAAATGTGCGTTGGCACAACAATTACAGGTCCTGAAACCTACCTTTTGATATATCAAGTACCACAATCGGAGCACAATTGCAAATTTTGGGATTTTTTGGCTCAGAATTTGCTGATCTATAGTAAGGTGATTTTCAAGAAAATCGAATTTTCTACGAAATGTATGGAAATATTCAAGCAATCCAAATGTGCGTTGGCACAACAATTACAGGTCCTGAAACCTACCTTTTGATATATCAAGTACCACAATCGGAGCGCAATTGCAGATTTTCAGATTTTTTTGGCTCAGAATTTGCTGATCTATAGTAAGGTGATTTTCAAGAAAATCGAATTTTCTACGAAATGTATGGAAATATTCAAGCAATCCAAATGTGCGTTGGCACAACAATTACAGGTCCTGAAACCAACCTTTTGATGTATCAAGAACCACAATCGGAGCACAATTGCAGATTTTCAGATTTTTTTGGCTCAGAATTTGCTGATCTATAGTAAGGTGATTTTCAGGGAAATCGAATTTTCTACGAAATGTATGGAAATATTCAAGCAATCCAAATGTGCGTTGGCACAACAATTACAGGTCCTGAAACCAACCTTTTGATGTATCAAGAACCACAATCGGAGCACAATTGCAGATTTTCAGATTTTTTTGGCTCAGAATTTGCTGATCTATAGTAAGGTGATTTTCAAGAAAATCGAATTTTCTACGAAATGTATGGAAATATTCAAGCAATCCAAATGTGCGTTGGCACAACAATTACAGGTCCTGAAACCTACCTTTTGATGTATCAAGAACCACAATCGGAGCACAATTGCAGATTTTCAGATTTTTTTGGCTCAGAATTTGCTGATCTATAGTAAGGTGATTTTCAAGAAAATCGAATTTTCTACTAAATGTATGGAAATATTCAAGCAATCCAAATGTGCGTTGGCACAACAATTACAGGTCCTGAAACCTACCTTTTGATATATCAAGTACCACAATCGGAGCACAATTGCAAATTTTGGGATTTTTTGGCTCAGAATTTGCTGATCTATAGTAAGGTGATTTTCAAGAAAATCGAATTTTCTACGAAATGTATGGAAATATTCAAGCAATCCAAATGTGCGTTGGCACAACAATTACAGGTCCTGAAACCTACCTTTTGATATATCAAGTACCACAATCGGAGCGCAATTGCAGATTTTCAGATTTTTTTGGCTCAGAATTTGCTGATCTATAGTAAGGTGATTTTCAAGAAAATCGAATTTTCTACGAAATGTATGGAAATATTCAAGCAATCCAAATGTGCGTTGGCACAACAATTATAGGTCCTGAAACCTACCTTTTGATACATCAAGTACCACAATCGGAGCACAATTGCAAATTTTGGGATTTTTTTGGCTCAGAATTTGCTGATCTATAGTAAGGTGATTTTCAGGGAAATCGAGTTTTCTACTAAATGTATGGAAATATTCAAGCAATCCAAATGTGTGTTGGCACAACAATTACAGGTACTGAAATCTACCTTTTGATGTATCAAGAACCACAATCGGAGCACAATTGCAGATTTTCAGATTTTTTTGGCTCAGAATTTGCTGATCTATAGTAAGGTGATTTTCAGGGAAATCGAATTTTCTACGAAATGTATGGAAATATTCAAGCAATCCAAATGTGCGTTGGCACAACAATTACAGGTCCTGAAATCTACCTTTTGATGTATCAAGAACCACAATCGGAGCACAATTGCAGATTTTCAGATTTTTTTGGCTCAGAATTTGCTGATCTATAGTAAGGTGATTTTCAAGAAAATCGAATTTTCTACGAAATGTATGGAAATATTCAAGCAATCCAAATGTGCGTTGGCACAACAATTACAGGTCCTGAAACCTACCTTTTGATATATCAAGTACCACAATCGGAGCACAATTACAAATTTTGGGTTTTTTTGGCTCAGAATTTGCTGATCTATAGTAAGGTGATTTTCAAGGAAATCGAATTTTCTACGAAATGTATGGAAATATTCAAGCAATCCAAATGTGCGTTGGCACAACAGTTACAGGTCCCGAAACCTACCTTTTGATGTATCAAGAACCACAATCGGAGCACAATTGTAGATTTTAGGATTTTTCGGCTAAGAATTTGCTGATCTATAGTAAGGTGATTTTCAAGAAAATCGAATTTTCTACGAAATGTATGGAAATATTCAAGCAATCCAAATGTGCGTTGGCACAACAATTACAGGTCCTGAAATCTACCTTTTGATGTATCAAGAACCACAATCGGAGCACAATTGCAGATTTTCAGATTTTTTTGGCTCAGAATTTGCTGATCTATAGTAAGGTGATTTTCAGGGAAATCGAATTTTCTACGAAATGTATGGAAATATTCAAGCAATCCAAATGTGCGTTGGCACAACAATTACAGGTCCTGAAACCAACCTTTTGATGTATCAAGAACCACAATCGGAGCACAATTGCAGATTTTCAGATTTTTTTGGCTCAGAATTTGCTGATCTATAGTAAGGTGATTTTCAAGAAAATCGAATTTTCTACGAAATGTATGGAAATATTCAAGCAATCCAAATGTGCGTTGGCACAACAATTACAGGTCCTGAAATCTACCTTTTGATGTATCAAGAACCACAATCGGAGCACAATTGCAGATTTTCAGATTTTTTTGGCTCAGAATTTGCTGATCTATAGTAAGGTGATTTTCAAGGAAATCGAATTTTCTACTAAATGTATGGAAATATTCAAGCAATCCAAATGTGCGTTGGCACAACAATTACAGGTCCTGAAACCAACCTTTTGATGTATCAAGAACCACAATCGGAGCACAATTGCAGATTTTCAGATTTTTTTGGCTCAGAATTTGCTGATCTATAGTAAGGTGATTTTCAAGAAAATCGAATTTTCTACGAAATGTATGGAAATATTCAAGCAATCCAAATGTGCGTTGGCACAACAATTACAGGTCCTGAAACCAACCTTTTGATGTATCAAGAACCACAATCGGAGCACAATTGCAGATTTTCAGATTTTTTTGGCTCAGAATTTGCTGATCTATAGTAAGGTGATTTTCAAGAAAATCGAATTTTCTACGAAATGTATGGAAATATTCAAGCAATCCAAATGTGCGTTGGCACAACAATTACAGGTCCTGAAACCAACCTTTTGATGTATCAAGAACCACAATCGGAGCACAATTGCAGATTTTCAGATTTTTTTGGCTCAGAATTTGCTGATCTATAGTAAGGTGATTTTCAGGGAAATCGAATTTTCTACGAAATGTATGGAAATATTCAAGCAATCCAAATGTGCGTTGGCACAACAATTACAGGTCCTGAAACCAACCTTTTGATGTATCAAGAACCACAATCGGAGCACAATTGCAGATTTTCAGATTTTTTTGGCTCAGAATTTGCTGATCTATAGTAAGGTGATTTTCAAGAAAATCGAATTTTCTACGAAATGTATGGAAATATTCAAGCAATCCAAATGTGCGTTGGCACAACAATTACAGGTCCTGAAATCTACCTTTTGATGTATCAAGAACCACAATCGGAGCACAATTGCAGATTTTCAGATTTTTTTGGCTCAGAATTTGCTGATCTATAGTAAGGTGATTTTCAAGGAAATCGAATTTTCTACTAAATGTATGGAAATATTCAAGCAATCCAAATGTGCGTTGGCAAAACAATTACAGGTCCTGAAACCAACCTTTTGATGTATCAAGAACCACAATCGGAGCACAATTGCAGATTTTCAGATTTTTTTGGCTCAGAATTTGCTGATCTATAGTAAGGTGATTTTCAAGAAAATCGAATTTTCTACGAAATGTATGGAAATATTCAAGCAATCCAAATGTGCGTTGGCACAACAATTACAGGTCCTGAAACCAACCTTTTGATGTATCAAGAACCACAATCGGAGCACAATTGCAGATTTTCAGATTTTTTTGGCTCAGAATTTGCTGATCTATAGTAAGGTGATTTTCAAGAAAATCGAATTTTCTACGAAATGTATGGAAATATTCAAGCAATCCAAATGTGCGTTGGCACAACAATTACAGGTCCTGAAACCAACCTTTTGATGTATCAAGAACCACAATCGGAGCACAATTGCAGATTTTCAGATTTTTCGGCTAAGAATTTGCTGATCTATAGTAAGGTGATTTTCAAGAAAATCGAATTTTCTACGAAATGTATGGAAATATTCAAGCAATCCAAATGTGCGTTGGCACAACAATTACAGGTCCTGAAATCTACCTTTTGATGTATCAAGAACCACAATCGGAGCACAATTGCAGATTTTCAGATTTTTTTGGCTCAGAATTTGCTGATCTATAGTAAGGTGATTTTCAGGGAAATCGAATTTTCTACGAAATGTATGGAAATATTCAAGCAATCCAAATGTGCGTTGGCACAACAATTACAGGTCCTGAAACCAACCTTTTGATGTATCAAGAACCACAATCGGAGCACAATTGCAGATTTTCAGATTTTTTTGGCTCAGAATTTGCTGATCTATAGTAAGGTGATTTTCAAGAAAATCGAATTTTCTACGAAATGTATGGAAATATTCAAGCAATCCAAATGTGCGTTGGCACAACAATTACAGGTCCTGAAATCTACCTTTTGATGTATCAAGAACCACAATCGGAGCACAATTGCAGATTTTCAGATTTTTTTGGCTCAGAATTTGCTGATCTATAGTAAGGTGATTTTCAAGGAAATCGAATTTTCTACGAAATGTATGGAAATATTCAAGCAATCCAAATGTGCGTTGGCACAACAATTACAGGTCCTGAAACCAACCTTTTGATGTATCAAGAACCACAATCGGAGCACAATTGCAGATTTTCAGATTTTTTTGGCTCAGAATTTGCTGATCTATAGTAAGGGGATTTTCAAGAAAATCGAATTTTCTACGAAATGTATGGAAATATTCAAGCAATCCAAATGTGCGTTGGCACAACAATTACAGGTCCTGAAACCAACCTTTTGATGTATCAAGAACCACAATCGGAGCACAATTGCAGATTTTCAGATTTTTTTGGCTCAGAATTTGCTGATCTATAGTAAGGTGATTTTCAGGAAATCGAATTTTCTACGAAATGTATGGAAATATTCAAGCAATCCAAATGTGCGTTGGCACAACAATTACAGGTCCTGAAACCAACCTTTTGATGTATCAAGAACCACAATCGGAGCACAATTGCAGATTTTCAGATTTTTTTGGCTCAGAATTTGCTGATCTATAGTAAGGTGATTTTCAAGAAAATCGAATTTTCTACGAAATGTATGGAAATATTCAAGCAATCCAAATGTGCGTTGGCACAACAATTACAGGTCCTGAAATCTACCTTTTGATGTATCAAGAACCACAATCGGAGCACAATTGCAGATTTTCAGATTTTTTTGGCTCAGAATTTGCTGATCTATAGTAAGGTGATTTTCAAGGAAATCGAATTTTCTACTAAATGTATGGAAATATTCAAGCAATCCAAATGTGCGTTGGCACAACAATTACAGGTCCTGAAACCAACCTTTTGATGTATCAAGAACCACAATCGGAGCACAATTGCAGATTTTCAGATTTTTTTGGCTCAGAATTTGCTGATCTATAGTAAGGTGATTTTCAAGAAAATCGAATTTTCTACGAAATGTATGGAAATATTCAAGCAATCCAAATGTGCGTTGGCACAACAATTACAGGTCCTGAAACCAACCTTTTGATGTATCAAGAACCACAATCGGAGCACAATTGCAGATTTTCAGATTTTTTTGGCTCAGAATTTGCTGATCTATAGTAAGGTGATTTTCAAGAAAATCGAATTTTCTACGAAATGTATGGAAATATTCAAGCAATCCAAATGTGCGTTGGCACAACAATTACAGGTCCTGAAACCAACCTTTTGATGTATCAAGAACCACAATCGGAGCACAATTGCAGATTTTCAGATTTTTTTGGCTCAGAATTTGCTGATCTATAGTAAGGTGATTTTCAGGGAAATCGAATTTTCTACGAAATGTATGGAAATATTCAAGCAATCCAAATGTGCGTTGGCACAACAATTACAGGTCCTGAAACCAACCTTTTGATGTATCAAGAACCACAATCGGAGCACAATTGCAGATTTTCAGATTTTTTTGGCTCAGAATTTGCTGATCTATAGTAAGGTGATTTTCAAGAAAATCGAATTTTCTACGAAATGTATGGAAATATTCAAGCAATCCAAATGTGCGTTGGCACAACAATTACAGGTCCTGAAATCTACCTTTTGATGTATCAAGAACCACAATCGGAGCACAATTGCAGATTTTCAGATTTTTTTGGCTCAGAATTTGCTGATCTATAGTAAGGTGATTTTCAAGGAAATCGAATTTTCTACTAAATGTATGGAAATATTCAAGCAATCCAAATGTGCGTTGGCACAACAATTACAGGTCCTGAAACCAACCTTTTGATGTATCAAGAACCACAATCGGAGCACAATTGCAGATTTTCAGATTTTTTTGGCTCAGAATTTGCTGATCTATAGTAAGGTGATTTTCAAGAAAATCGAATTTTCTACGAAATGTATGGAAATATTCAAGCAATCCAAATGTGCGTTGGCACAACAATTACAGGTCCTGAAACCAACCTTTTGATGTATCAAGAACCACAATCGGAGCACAATTGCAGATTTTCAGATTTTTTTGGCTCAGAATTTGCTGATCTATAGTAAGGTGATTTTCAAGAAAATCGAATTTTCTACGAAATGTATGGAAATATTCAAGCAATCCAAATGTGCGTTGGCACAACAATTACAGGTCCTGAAACCTACCTTTTGATATATCAAGTACCACAATCGGAGCACAATTACAAATTTTGGGATTTTTTTGGCTCAGAATTTGCTGATCTATAGTAAGGTGATTTTCAAGGAAATCGAATTTCTACGAAATGTATGGAAATATTCAAGCAATCCAAATGTGCGTTGGCACAACAGTTACAGGTCCCGAAACCTACCTTTTGATGTATCAAGAACCACAATCGGAGCACAATTGTAGATTTTAGGATTTTTCGGCTAAGAATTTGCTGATCTATAGTAAGGTGATTTTCAAGAAAATCGAATTTTCTACGAAATGTATGGAAATATTCAAGCAATCCAAATGTGCGTTGGCACAACAATTACAGGTCCTGAAATCTACCTTTTGATGTATCAAGAACCACAATCGGAGCACAATTGCAGATTTTCAGATTTTTTTGGCTCAGAATTTGCTGATCTATAGTAAGGTGATTTTCAAGGAAATCGAATTTTCTACTAAATGTATGGAAATATTCAAGCAATCCAAATGTGCGTTGGAACAACAATTACAGGTCCTGAAACCAAACTTTTGATGTATCAAGAACCACAATCGGAGCACAATTGCAGATTTTCAGATTTTTTTGGCTCAGAATTTGCTGATCTATAGTAAGGTGATTTTCAGGGAAATCGAATTTTCTACGAAATGTATGGAAATATTCAAGCAATCCAAATGTGCGTTGGCACAACAATTACAGGTCCTGAAACCAACCTTTTGATGTATCAAGAACCACAATCGGAGCACAATTGCAGATTTTCAGATTTTTTTGGCTCAGAATTTGCTGATCTATAGTAAGGTGATTTTCAAGAAAATCGAATTTTCTACGAAATGTATGGAAATATTCAAGCAATCCAAATGTGCGTTGGCACAACAATTACAGGTCCTGAAATCTACCTTTTGATGTATCAAGAACCACAATCGGAGCACAATTGCAGATTTTCAGATTTTTTTGGCTCAGAATTTGCTGATCTATAGTAAGGTGATTTTCAAGGAAATCGAATTTTCTACTAAATGTATGGAAATATTCAAGCAATCCAAATGTGCGTTGGCACAACAATTACAGGTCCTGAAACCAACCTTTTGATGTATCAAGAACCACAATCGGAGCACAATTGCAGATTTTCAGATTTTTTTGGCTCAGAATTTGCTGATCTATAGTAAGGTGATTTTCAGGGAAATCGAATTTTCTACGAAATGTATGGAAATATTCAAGCAATCCAAATGTGCGTTGGCACAACAATTACAGGTCCTGAAACCAACCTTTTGATGTATCAAGAACCACAATCGGAGCACAATTGCAGATTTTCAGATTTTTTTGGCTCAGAATTTGCTGATCTATAGTAAGGTGATTTTCAAGAAAATCGAATTTTCTACGAAATGTATGGAAATATTCAAGCAATCCAAATGTGCGTTGGCACAACAATTATAGGTCCTGAAACCTACCTTTTGATACATCAAGTACCACAATCGGAGCACAATTGCAAATTTTGGGATTTTTTTGGCTCAGAATTTGCTGATCTATAGTAAGGTGATTTTCAGGGAAATCGAGTTTTCTACGAAATGTATGGAAATATTCAAGCAATCCAAATGTGCGTTGGCACAACAATTACAGGTCCTGAAACCAACCTTTTGATGTATCAAGAACCACAATCGGAGCACAATTGCAGATTTTCAGATTTTTTTGGCTCAGAATTTGCTGATCTATAGTAAGGTGATTTTCAGGGAAATCGAATTTTCTACGAAATGTATGGAAATATTCAAGCAATCCAAATGTGTGTTGGCACAACAATTACAGGTACTGAAATCTACCTTTTGATGTATCAAGAACCACAATCGGAGCACAATTGCAGATTTTCAGATTTTTTTGGCTCAGAATTTGCTGATCTATAGTAAGGTGATTTTCAAGAAAATCGAATTTTCTACGAAATGTATGGAAATATTCAAGCAATCCAAATGTGCGTTGGCACAACAATTACAGGTCCTGAAACCTACCTTTTGATATATCAAGTACCACAATCGGAGCACAATTACAAATTTTGGGATTTTTTTGGCTCAGAATTTGCTGATCTATAGTAAGGTGATTTTCAAGAAAATCGAATTTTCTACGAAATGTATGGAAATATTCAAGCAATCCAAATGTGCGTTGGCACAACAGTTACAGGTCCCGAAACCTACCTTTTGATGTATCAAGAACCACAATCGGAGCACAATTGTAGATTTTAGGATTTTTCGGCTAAGAATTTGCTGATCTATAGTAAGGTGATTTTCAAGAAAATCGAATTTTCTACGAAATGTATGGAAATATTCAAGCAATCCAAATGTGCGTTGGCACAACAATTACAGGTCCTGAAATCTACCTTTTGATGTATCAAGAACCACAATCGGAGCACAATTGCAGATTTTCAGATTTTTTTGGCTCAGAATTTGCTGATCTATAGTAAGGTGATTTTCAGGGAAATCGAATTTTCTACGAAATGTATGGAAATATTCAAGCAATCCAAATGTGCGTTGGCACAACAATTACAGGTCCTGAAATCTACCTTTTGATGTATCAAGAACCACAATCGGAGCACAATTGCAGATTTTCAGATTTTTTTGGCTCAGAATTTGCTGATCTATAATAAGGCTTTGACTGCCGTGTCAGCAAGTTGAATTTATTTTTTTATTTTCTTTAAAAATTAATTATTTTAATTATTATTTTTTATTAATTGTTTATTATTAAAATCAAATTATTAATGTACTATATGTATATTAATTTGGAATATTCATTCACTCACTTGATGTTATCGCTCTGAAGATATTCCCATAATAAATAAAGCGCTTGCAAAGTGAAACATTTGATCAAAACGGAGCAGTTTAACCGGAAGGAGTTTAGCAGCGGTGAAGTGGAATTTCCTGTTATCTTTTTATAATATACCCAAAACCATTTTTTAATACTTTAATGTTTAATTAACTTTTGTACGCCCTATTATGAATGAGTCTATATGCTCAAAATAGGGTGTACATACCAAAATTATTGTAAATGTAAATAAATAAATAAATAAGGTGATTTTCAAGGAAATCGAATTTTCTACTAAATGTATGGAAATATTCAAGCAATCCAAATGTGCGTTGGCACAACAATTACAGGTCCTGAAACCAACCTTTTGATGTATCAAGAACCACAATCGGAGCACAATTGCAGATTTTCAGATTTTTTTGGCTCAGAATTTGCTGATCTATAGTAAGGTGATTTTCAAGGAAATCGAATTTTCTACTAAATGTATGGAAATATTCAAGCAATCCAAATGTGCGTTGGCACAACAATTACAGGTCCTGAAACCAACCTTTTGATGTATCAAGAACCACAATCGGAGCACAATTGCAGATTTTCAGATTTTTTTGGCTCAGAATTTGCTGATCTATAGTAAGGTGATTTTCAGGGAAATCGAATTTTCTACGAAATGTATGGAAATATTCAAGCAATCCAAATGTGCGTTGGCACAACAATTACAGGTCCTGAAACCAACCTTTTGATGTATCAAGAACCACAATCGGAGCACAATTGCAGATTTTCAGATTTTTTTGGCTCAGAATTTGCTGATCTATAGTAAGGTGATTTTCAAGAAAATCGAATTTTCTACGAAATGTATGGAAATATTCAAGCAATCCAAATGTGCGTTGGCACAACAGTTACAGGTCCCGAAACCTACCTTTTGATGTATCAAGAACCACAATCGGAGCACAATTGTAGATTTTAGGATTTTTCGGCTAAGAATTTGCTGATCTATAGTAAGGTGATTTTCAGGGAAATCGAATTTTCTACGAAATGTATGGAAATATTCAAGCAATCCAAATGTGCGTTGGCACAACAATTACAGGTCCTGCAATCTACCTTTTGATGTATCAAGAACCACAATCGGAGCACAATTGCAGATTTTCAGATTTTTTTGGCTCAGAATTTGCTGATCTATAGTAAGGTGATTTTCAGGGAAATCGAATTTTCTACGAAATGTATGGAAATATTCAAGCAATCCAAATGTGCGTTGGCACAACAATTACAGGTCCTGAAATCTACCTTTTGATGTATCAAGAACCACAATCGGAGCACAATTGCAGATTTTCAGATTTTTTTGGCTCAGAATTTGCTGATCTATAGTAAGGTGATTTTCAAGGAAATCGAATTTTCTACTAAATGTATGGAAATATTCAAGCAATCCAAATGTGCGTTGGCACAACAATTACAGGTCCTGAAACCAACCTTTTGATGTATCAAGAACCACAATCGGAGCACAATTGCAGATTTTCAGATTTTTTTGGCTCAGAATTTGCTGATCTATAGTAAGGTGATTTTCAAGGAAATCGAATTTTCTACTAAATGTATGGAAATATTCAAGCAATCCAAATGTGCGTTGGCACAACAATTACAGGTCCTGAAACCTACCTTTTGATATATCAAGTACCACAATCGGAGCACAATTACAAATTTTGGGATTTTTTTGGCTCAGAATTTGCTGATCTATAGTAAGGTGATTTTCAAGAAAATCGAATTTTCTACGAAATGTATGGAAATATTCAAGCAATCCAAATGTGCGTTGGCACAACAGTTACAGGTCCCGAAACCTACCTTTTGATGTATCAAGAACCACAATCGGAGCACAATTGTAGATTTTAGGATTTTTCGGCTAAGAATTTGCTGATCTATAGTAAGGTGATTTTCAAGAAAATCGAATTTTCTACGAAATGTATGGAAATATTCAAGCAATCCAAATGTGCGTTGGCACAACAATTACAGGTCCTGAAATCTACCTTTTGATGTATCAAGAACCACAATCGGAGCACAATTGCAGATTTTCAGATTTTTTTGGCTCAGAATTTGCTGATCTATAGTAAGGTGATTTTCAGGGAAATCGAATTTTCTACGAAATGTATGGAAATATTCAAGCAATCCAAATGTGCGTTGGCACAACAATTACAGGTCCTGAAATCTACCTTTTGATGTATCAAGAACCACAATCGGAGCACAATTGCAGATTTTCAGATTTTTTTGGCTCAGAATTTGCTGATCTATAGTAAGGTGATTTTCAAGGAAATCGAATTTTCTACTAAATGTATGGAAATATTCAAGCAATCCAAATGTGCGTTGGCACAACAATTACAGGTCCTGAAACCAACCTTTTGATGTATCAAGAACCACAATCGGAGCACAATTGCAGATTTTCAGATTTTTTTGGCTCAGAATTTGCTGATCTATAGTAAGGTGATTTTCAAGGAAATCGAATTTTCTACTAAATGTATGGAAATATTCAAGCAATCCAAATGTGCGTTGGCACAACAATTACAGGTCCTGAAACCAACCTTTTGATGTATCAAGAACCACAATCGGAGCACAATTGCAGATTTTCAGATTTTTTTGGCTCAGAATTTGCTGATCTATAGTAAGGTGATTTTCAGGGAAATCGAATTTTCTACGAAATGTATGGAAATATTCAAGCAATCCAAATGTGCGTTGGCACAACAATTACAGGTCCTGAAACCAACCTTTTGATGTATCAAGAACCACAATCGGAGCACAATTGCAGATTTTCAGATTTTTTTGGCTCAGAATTTGCTGATCTATAGTAAGGTGATTTTCAGGGAAATCGAATTTTCTACGAAATGTATGAAAATATTCAAGCAATCCAAATGTGCGTTGGCACAACAATTACAGGTCCTGAAATCTACCTTTTGATGTATCAAGAACCACAATCGGAGCACAATTGCAGATTTTCAGATTTTTTTGGCTCAGAATTTGCTGATCTATAGTAAGGTGATTTTCAGGGAAATCGAATTTTCTACGAAATGTATGGAAATATTCAAGCAATCCAAATGTGCGTTGGCACAACAGTTACAGGTCCCGAAACCTACCTTTTGATGTATCAAGAACCACAATCGGAGCACAATTGTAGATTTTAGGATTTTTCGGATCAGAATTTGCTGGTCTATAGCAAATATAACTAGGCTCATATTTTCGATTATGTCTACCTTTTTCAAGTGAAGTTAAAAATTATTCTTGCTAAATTAACAAATGTTCGAATCAAATTAAATAATTTGTTTAATTTGGTTTGTAAAATGGTTAACTGACTTGATAAAGGTATCTTTAAAATTGGCTTGATATTCGAATTACAATGTAAATATGTACGATTACAACGTTGAGAACAAACAAAAAACAAAAACTTGGTAAATTAATTCAATTTTCTTAATTTAATTTTATTTTTTCTTCATTTTATTTATAATAAAAACATTTTACACATTTTCTTTTTCATTTTTTTTTTTTAATAATTCATTCAATTATAATAATGCTTGTTTTTTAATAAATTTTTAATATTTAGTTAACAAAATAAAAATAAAAAACTAAACATTATATTTATAAAACAAAATTAATAATAATAATAATAATAAAAAAAAATAAATGGAAGAGTATGTTTTTTTTTTTTTTTAATTTAATTTTTAAATTAATATTAATTATTTATTTTGTGTTTTAGTAAATTCACTTTTTTTGTTTTCCATACAAAAAAATTAAAAAATAAAAATTTATTTATTTATTTGTTTTGAGAGTATTTAATTACTTGTTTATTATTTTTTATATCCATGTCTACTTACAAAGTATGTTTATTATTTTTTAATATTTAGTTAATATTAATAAACTATTTTTTGCTCAAAAAATAGAATATTTATATTTAATGTATGCAATAATAAATGAATAATAATTTTTATTTTATTTTCCTTTTTATATATAAAAATATATTTTATTACTTATATAGATATTTAATAAAAATAAAAAAAAATAATTAGTAAATAAAAATAAAATAAGAGGAATGTAAATTTATAAAATAAATGTTTTTGTGTTTTAATTTTAAATGCGTAAATTAACAAAATTTGAGAATTAATTAATAAAGTAATAAAATTGTTAACCTTATATGTGTATGTATATATAATATATTTATACGTAATAATTAATTAATTAATTAACATTTAACGGTTTAAACATTTAATATATATATTTATATATATATTTTATTTGATTATATTTAATAACAATTTTAATTAATATAAAATAAAAAACATTTATTAATTTACAGTTTGTGACGTAGTATAATAATATGTATGTATGTATTAATGAAATGGTATTGCAGTTGTTTTTGATTGATATAAACGCCATTCTGAATTTTGTGTACTGTGAAACAAAGAGAAAAAAAAAATCTGAACAAAATGGCTGCCACAAACCATGTGGCGGTTATTATTATTAATAAAGAAAAAGAGTTAAATATTTGTTTTTTAATACATTTATATTTTATTTATTAATAGAAAGGCAATAAATTTGTTTTTTGTAATTATTTGTAATAATATTTATGCAAAAATATACATTTTTTTGAAAAAAAAAAAAAAAAACCCTGCATTATCATACTCATATCATATCAATATTCAAAACGGTGGATTCCAGATTTGGGACACGCCGGTAATTATTTGTAACCAAATTAATTAAAATTAACGATAAAATATAAAACAAAATTTTTTGACTAGAAAGGCATCTATCTACTTCCACGTTGGTTGGGTTCATAAAATAACTTAACGAGTGAACAAATTAAAATTATAAAAAAAAAAAAACAAAAAAAAAGATCGAGAGACGCGCTTTAAAGACAATTTTAGTTAGTTACAAATAAAAACAATCTCCGTTTTTTTTAGATTTTATTATTAGGGTGTTCGGAGGCGGCGGCCCACTCTCACACCATGATTGGTTCATCGTCGAGACTATTCTGCCGTTTTGTCTTACGATTATTAACATTTTTACTCTCCTTACTAAAACTATCAATATCAGATTTTTTACTATTACCTACAAGGGATGGAGGTAACGGGGTTGTTACCACTGCTGAAGAATCCCCGTATCCACCACCCGAAATACTACGCATTATAATTGGTTTTTGACTTAAATGGGGCAATGATGTTTGTGATGATTGTTGTACTTGAAACCATTTTTGGGATGACGAGGTCGAAGTCGACGAGGATGAAGTTGAGATTGGAGCCGATGTTAATTTATGCAGCTGTTTCGGATTTTTGATATAATCGACCGTCTGGTCGCGTAAATTATATGATGCCGCCTCAAACATATGCTCATCAATTTCAAGAGATTTTTGGCCGAGTATCGCAGAATCAATACTATCTTTGGACTGGCAATCTTTACCACTCAAATCATCGAGACTTCCACCTTCACCATCTAAATCAGTCGATAGCAGATCGTCATCAGAATTGGCACGTGCTAAGCTAGGCAATGTAGATGTTAATAAAGCCTTCTCTTTTCTAATCTCTTGTATATGCCCTTCGAGCAACATTTCCTCAGAATCCGATTCCATATTTTGGGCACGCGGCGTTAATTCTTCGGGCGTAAAAACTTTACTGCTTCGTAATGTACTTAGCCGCGTTGTTGCTGTATGTGCAGCTGTATCAAGCGTATCAATATCGGCCAGGGTACTTTTTACATTCAACATTTTTTGAGTAATAAGCGTTTCAATACATTTCGTTTGCCGCCCAATATCATTAAGACTATCTTGCGCCGGAATTAAACGATTTGTACGCAGCACACATGGTGCAAAGACAATCGCCAAACTACTAGCTGACATCCGATTATATTGTTCTCGTTGTGCGACCAATGCTAAATGAAAAACTAGCCGTTCGAGTAATGCATGATGCTGCGGGGTTAATTTTTTAATTAATGCCATTAGCGTATTAACTCTTTCTTGCGTATCATCCAAATCTGATGCACGCAAAAAATCGTCATACCGATCAAATGTCAGTAGAGGTTCGGGCATATCGCGCAAAAATGATTTAAGCACATTCGTTAGTACGTGGACATTATACGAATCGTAATCAAGGTCCCCGAATGTCGCTAAATCGGACATTTTCATTTTAAGCTCTTTTATTTTAGAACTTACCCCACTTTTCCGGTAAAGTCCTTCTGAATATAATCCGAGCATTTCGATTTTTGTAATTAATTGATCAATTTGTATTGGAATTTTTGAATTTTCGATTAAACATAAATTCGTTAGGGAAACGCCAAACAATTTTGATTCATTTAATTGATTCTGGGATGAAGAGGAATTTTGATTATTCGAATTTGGCGCATTTTTATTGCATTGGGCGGATTTTTGATAACATTTTTTATGACATGTGAGTCGACAATTTTGACACACGAGCCCACGTTCAATCGGCCATAATAAAAATAGCTGACAAATTTCACAAGCCGTTGCAATATTTATTATTGTTAACTGGAATGTATGACCTGTGTAGAGATAAAAAAAAAACACATAAAATGGTTAGAATATTGGCTATTCTACACGAAATTAATACTGCCATCTATCGATGAGTATTATAGGCAATACTTACCATTATAATTTGTATGATCCTCTATTTTTCGTCGTTTATCCTTTTTCCGTTTGGCTTTCGGTTTTTCCGTTTCACGGGAATTCATAAACTCATTCATAAAACCGCGGAATGCATTTACACCCATGGTGAGTGGAAAATCATCTTTACGGCCGCAACATGTTTCCATGACTTGGCCAAAATTCGAGATTAGATCACGATACTTAATATTGAGGCCATCTGAGTTTTGTTTGTGCGCCACACTATACTGAGCGACCAGATTGTCTTTAAACTCTTTGAGTGCTTGCCGAAAGACCCGGTCAACTTCAGACGAATTATTATCTTTGGATTCCATGTCCATGATCTTTTTTGTTATAAAGTCCTGCATGTTTTGCAACTCTTTGGCATCTGAAATGATTTTGTCCGCAGAGTCTGCATATTCTCTAGTTCCCGTATATTTTGTATTTGGGATTTGTTTTTCTACATACTTATCGGTATGTTTCGATCGTAGACGTTTCGATCGCTTGGCCTCGCACTGTAACGTTTTAACACCGCCGTTTTGGATACATTTCGTGTGCACGAGCAACTTACAGTCCAAACATCGATATCCTTCATTTACAAATGCATCACTTTCCTGGCAGCTTGCACATTTTTCGGTTTTATTGATACCAGCAGCTTTTCGGAATCGATGGCCCGCAATATTGATTTGCGTACTAGAGTGATACAAATCATTTCCGCGATTTACCTCGAGTAGTGGCACTTTATTCGTCGGATCAGAATTTCGCCGTCTTAGCGTATCCGTATGCATATTAGGACTTCCACCACTAACGATCCGTCTCGATCCAGGTACCACGACTGACACTATACTACTAGGATTTGGATGGGATGAAAATTCATCGCTTAAATTCGTTTTAACACGTCGCGATCGTAAGAATGTTTCACTGCTCATTGATTTATTCGCCGACGATGATACTAACTCTGGTTTGGTACCGAGCACCGCAGCCGCTTTATCCTTATTTGGTACCGACATAAAATTTGGCCTATCTTGTATTTGGTTTGGTGTCTGAATCACAATTTGTGAATTAATCGAATATGTGGATGATGAAGTTGAGGTTGCCGAGGTCGGAGTTGGTGGTGCAATTATATAATTTTCGTCACCTGTTGATCGGCATACCAGATCACGTCGACCTAATATTTTCGTCCTATCTAAATTTCTAGTTAATTTTGGTGAAATACGTGGTTCTAAATTTGGCGGACCCATAATATTCGAGTCATTAACAAAAACAATTTCAATCGCATCTTGATTATTTTGTATTGAGGTAGATGGTCGTAATAATTCACCTGAATTATTATAACGGTGCTCACGTCTTAATGGGGCGGGCCCCGAATCAAGACGGCGTACTAATTGCTTAGATTGCGGGACTAGAGGCATTACTTGTTGATGCTGTGGCGTTGGTTTATACTCATCCTCATATGTATCTTGATAACTTTTTACCGCCCGCTCTAGGTCGTACATTTTGATAGGTCGATCCACCACTTCCTCCTCCTGGATATTATCATTACTCGATTTATTACTGCTACTACTCCCACTCATTCCGCTTCCTTTCGATATCATTAAACTCCTAAATTGATTTTCAGCCTTATAAAACATATCGGCAGGATCTTTAAACGACCTCTTGAACGTATCCGAATCGTATACAAGATCATCAAGTCCGCGATCATTTGCCGGTAGCGATTGTGTAGGCCGTAATTTAATACGCTCCTTTAGATGTTTTTGCCGCAATGCCGATTTAAATTTTAATCGGGTCCTCTTACCGCGTATCATAGCCTGTATCATTATCGTTCCGTTCCGTAATTTCTTATACCACTTCCGAGTCACGTACATTCTCCAAGCCGCTTGTATAATTGTCGCCTTTTCATTGTGATTATTTTTAAAGTATCCAGACTGTTTCTGTAACAAACATGTCCTCCAATATGACTGTATCGTAATTACAGATTGCCGTAACTGAATAAATTTACGTCGCTGCAATAGGCTACGAAACCACCGCTGAATCATAATGATGCTGGATATAATTTTCGTATGCAAATTAACATCAAGCCGTATTTTTTGTGATTCTCGCATATAAATTTTGGTAAGTCCCAGCTGATAGTGTTGTTTATTCAGGTCCATTGTGTTCATAAAATCACGAACGTCTTTTTGTGAACTAATTAATCCTTTGGGCAGTAGAATACGATACAATTGTATAAATTCTTCGTACGTTAGGCGAACATTATATCCGGCTCGTCGTATACGTACTGTTTCTAGCATCCCTGTATAACGAAGCTGAAATGATTTTAACAAAAAATTTAATCTCTACATAATTAGTTCAATTTTTAAAACTTACCTGTCGTATTACGGTCGCATCATCAAATTTATTTGGTATTTTATGCGGATTAGATTTGATACATCGAATAAAAAATGGATTTGCCTTGAGAAATACAGAGAAACTATATATTAGTATCGTACTAAAACTATATGATTTACACTTGACTAGATCAAATTATTATAGATATGTTTTAAGTTCGGCAATTTTATATTCAATCAAACAATTTTTGTTTAAATTATTTCACAATCGATTCATAATTCAGACCGATAATGTAACTATTTTGAGAACAACAATAATATGGCGGCTCGGGGTAAATTTGATGATCTCGATAATTTAAATCGGGTAAATTGGTGATCACGTGATTACTTTTTATTGTGATTATCAATTGTTGGATATTTTTTACAGGAAATGCTGAACAAAAATACACATTAGGAAAACACGATGTAGTATTTGTCAACTGTTGGTTTAGATAAATCGATAATTTTGATACATAACACATAGTGGGAGAAACGAACAGATATTATGGACCGTTTGTTATCATTCTCCAAATATGATTGTTCATTTTAAGCCGCCGCTTCATTTAGATTTTCACGTAGGATTGGAGATGAATATATCTGAATTGCACAATCAGTAATTTGAAAATATCCAGATTTCATTAGGTACCGTTATTATGTTAAATTCCAAAATGTTTGCTAAACAAAATTAAAAATTATGGTACGTTCTGAGAGTTTTAATTCTTTCTTGTACATTCGATTGCGAAGCTCTGGGTCACATTACATATAATAATTTGCTCTAGGTTATAACGGTAAATATTCCATCAATAATTTTATTAATTACTTTTAAAACTTAGTATCATAAATTAAAAATTATTAATAAATTTTGCATTCTATAAATTATTATATTGATCTTGTTATTATAAAAATATAAATTTTATTAATCATGAAATATATGTAAAAATAAAAAAATCATATAAAAAAAACAAAACATAAACTAACCTGATTTAATGTTTCCATAAGTGCAATAAGTGAATTTTGAAATTGTGCTGCTACTGTAAGTGGTAATTTCCTAGTTTTAACGCCTGTCGTTTGACTATTACTAAAATTTTGCCCAGTCAATGTTTTCACCGATTGCAAATTTTTCAAACCTTTTTTCGAACGTTCACGTGGCCGAAATGATTTATTTTTTCTAATGGGTTGTAATAATTTTTTTTTTGTTGTTGAAATAATTAATAATAAAATAATATAATTAAATATAAATAATGTATTTTACAAATAAATTTAGAATTCAATTATTATTAAATAACAAAAACAGACATAAAATGCACATTTAATATATTATTTAAAGGAAAAACAACACAAAAATATTTTTTTTTTCTTTTAAATTCCAATCAACTAAAAAGATTGTGGATTGATTTAGAAATGAAATAAAAACAATTAAAAAAACAAAATATAGATTTGGTTTGATCAAATAACGCATAATAAGCTGATTTGGTTGAATTTGTTGAATCTGTAGTATTATGATAACATGACGGCGACGATGACGATTATACACGGTACTGGATGTGTGTTTAGATTTAGAGTAATAAAACATTTTATGGTCGAGCTTTGATTTTATTATCTTGATCCGGTAGTTATAGTTATGATTTGTTGCTGATCCGAATGTGTGGTCTAAAATTCAGCTACATAATTTTTTCTAAACAATTTTTGATTTTAATTACACTTTGATGGATCATAGATGAAAGACGAAGCTACTCGTATCAAATTCTAGCTTTAGGTTTAGCAAGCAAATTTGCATATTTCCAATTGCGAGCTGGACAAATCATATAACTTTTAAGCTTATTAGGCCTACTTAAAGAGAATGTTTTGGATGAACTCATTGGTTTTAAGCGGTTCGAGCTGGAATTATTCTTCAATTCATCAAAAACAATATACAATTTTAATTTTGTCTCGAATTATTTGGAGTTCCCAAATATTCCGAACACAGCAATGTAATCCAAATAAATTTTATAAAGTCACCAATTTAATATTTAAATCAATCAACATTTATTTTTATTATAACCAATATGAGGAGTATAGGAACGAGGTTCTCCAATTGCAACATAAATAGAAGGGGCACATCTCCACATAATATAAATCCTTAAACCAAAATAAAATTTCGTAAGTTTAGGTTTTTAGTTTGAGAACATATAGACAGACATTAGATACCCATTTTCATCCATTATGCGAGTTGTACAAATTATATGATCCCTTTACTTTCTTTATATTTTGAAATAATAAAGTAAAAAAGCTTTCTTGACACGGACTCGAACTTGAGACCATCATTAAGTAATGTGCTTTATTAATTGATTAGCTGAAATAGCCGTAAAAAAATCCATTTCTTCTAAACCTTGTGGTTTAACGTTTCGAACAAATTATAAAATTAACCAAACATTTTGATTAATTAGCTCGTATAAAAAACTCAACACACAACTATCATTCTCCTACAGTTGTTTCATTAGGTAAAAAAAAGTGAAACAATTGGTATATCACACAGTGGCTAGGGCTACGCAGATAGTTTAAAAATAAACCGAGATAATAATTTATTTTCACTAACTAAAATCAATAATTTAATTAAGGATATTATTTTGGACCTCTCAAATTGCTCAAATCGTTTTGAATAATTTCACATGATTACAAATTTAGCTATTAAATATCTTTATGGTAAATAATGACCGAACTTGCAATACCCTTCTATCGGAATATGTATTACCTAAGTGAAACTTGGCTAAATAATAATTATCGATTACGTTATCATACGGACTTCAATATCCAGTCCCTGGCCACCGAGCTCCACTCTAAAGGTTGAATATGGTTAAACATTTTTCTGTTTCTTCATATTATTTCTAACATTTCAAAATCAAAAAGTATCAAGACTACTAAATGTTACATAAATCAGAGTCATATTAATAATCAAATAAACGTCGAATCAAATGTTTGCGTGATTTTTTATTAAATTAAAATTAAATAGAACTAAATAAAATAACTTTTACAAAATAAAATACTCTTACTGCCATCTATAGCCATCGGATAGCAAAATAGCATTTTGCTATTTTTAAAAGTCATTTTTAAAGTTTGCCGATACATAGATTGAAGATGTCTAAATATGCGACATATAAGCAAGCCTGTATACATACAAGCCTGTATTGACCAAGGACTCGTATACGACGATCAACAGTTGATAGAAGGCTTGAAGAAATCTTCCGTGTCAAAAATGCCAAGAGTATTGAGGACGTTGTTCGTACAGATTCTGATCATTGGTTCTCCCGAAATCCTAACACGCCTATGGGAGATGTTTAAACGAGACTTGTGTGAAGATTTTATCCAAGAAGCCAGACGAACTGGCAAGGAATTGAACGCGCGTATCGGATCATCGCATACAAGTTAAACACAGAAGCAACAGAAGGCAGAAAATTTCGCTTCAGGGTGGAACGATTCAATATGGACAATATTCACGACTATGAGAACCAGCTAAAGAAGCAAGTCTTCAACATCGATAATTCGAGATGCTTTAAGGAAAACATATCGAAATTGTTGATAAAATCTTGGACGCAGTAAAAAATAAGAACCTTAGCCCAACGTATTTTTTATTGGTGGACCTGGTGGTACAGCCAAGACTTTTATCTATAAGACACTCTACTATATCCTGCAGAGTCAAAATTGTATCGCCACGAACTGCACATAATACCTTTGGACTCAAAGTATCGTTGACATCTAAATCGATCTCAAACATAAAACCGAGATCAGTTAGAACAGCCAAACTTGCCAAAGTTCACGTTTTTTAATGGATGAAGCACCTATGCTACCAAAATATGGATTGGACAATATGGATCAACTATTGCGCAAAATTGGATATTCTATTTTGCCATTTGGAGGAAAGATTATGGTCCTGGGAGGTGATTTTCAACAATGCATGCCCGTTCAGCCACGAGCCAACCAAAGTGTGCTGCTGGATCTATCAATTAAACGAAGTAACCTCTAGACACTCCACTTCATTTTCACTGGATAATATGCGTGTCGATGCCGAACAGATAGCATTCGCAAATTATTTGTTGCAATTGGGAGACGGAAAACTTCCGATGAAACAGTTTGATGAAATAAAATTACCGGAGAATCTCCTGTCTAATGGCAATCTTATTGACAACTATGAAGAAATGAAGAATCGAACTAAACTAGCACCACTGAATAAAAACGTAGGTAAGATCAATGCCGAAATTATCATCCAACTGACTGGAGATTCCAAAGTATATAAAAGCTTTGATTCAGTCAAAGATCAGCCAGAAGGGGCGCTCCAATTCACGTCTGAATTTCTTAACTCCATCGAAATTGCTATAACAAACCTTTTTAAATTGGTAAGTTCATTTCTAGAACGATCTTCATGCCAATCTGTGAAGCACTGAATTAGTTCCAATTTTTAGAACCACATCCGAAATTCATACTGAAATCAAATTTTAATCATAGAAACAAAACAAAATAAACCAGTTTCCAGAACTATATTTGAAACTCATATTGGAATTCCATTTACATTATGCAAATTCATGTTTTATCCCAATCAGTTGAGAAATGCAGAGTCGCATTCAAATTAGTAATTTTTTAAAACAACATCAGGACCTCATGTTAGAATCTCAGTTTCATCTCAATCGGATAAGAAATGGCGTAGTTCCATTCAAACTGGAAATTTTCTAGAGCCACACCCGGAACTCACTTTGACATCTCATTTTCATTATACAAACCAAGTCTTATCCAAATCGGTTGAAAAGTGGTTTAGTTCCATTCAAATTGGGTATTTACCAGAACCACATCCGGAACTCCTATTAGAATTTCATTTTCATCGTAAACACTAAGTTTCATTCTAATCGGTTGAGAAATAGCTTAATTCCATTCAAACTGGCCATTTTCCAGATCCCATTTTGCTATTTTGTAGAAATTGATAACAAAAGTCACAAAACAAGAAAGAAATAAAAAACAACGCAACCCCAATAATTGGATTTTTTAAGAAGAATGGAACCCGGGCCCCACTGGAGGACCCCTTAAACGAATTTGTCTGAAATCATGACTAGTCGCAATCGCTTCCTGGGACTCGAACCCCCCCCCCCCCCCCCCCCCCCCCAATCACCATTTTTTATCAAAATGGGTCGTGCCGTTTCCGAAACCCATGATACAAACAAACATATAAACAATTTTATAGCGTAGACTTGACCGAATTAACGGAACGGCAATGCAATAGTCATTAAAAGAAATAAGTATAAATTGCTTCCATATTTTAAAAACCTTAAGGTAAGGTCTGTCGCATAAAGTAAGAAACCATTTTAAACAACTGTACTGAATCATTTACGTAAAAAATTATTGAAGTTATATTTTATTTTAATTTCATATTGATAAAGCTTTACAAAAAAATATTTAATTTAATCCAATAGAGGATGTCTCTGGAATTCACGAATTTTTCCTTTGATATTTGCCATAAGGGCTCGTACGGCGTTTCCATCCATTTTTCATTGAGTAGATTGATAAATTGTTTGCAATTCTTCAACTGATTTCACGGATCATCATTGGACGCAATCCTGGAGTATTCGGAGGATTCATCTCATTTCGTACGAAATTCACATTCTTCGCCGCTAGCCACTCCAAAGTTTTTTTCGCGTAATGCGCCGAAACCAAATCCGGCCAGAATAATGTGGAATTGTTATGCTTTCGTACAAGTGGTAAAAGGCTAACATTCATGCACAATTTTTACGCAATCTACTTTAAGTGGAAATAGTTACAAACATTGGATTTTGTTGTTTTGCAAATTTTTGCGATCACGGAATACGAAGTTTGCTTATTTTTCTCCCATTCATGCACAATTTTTACTCGAACAACTGTTCTTTGATATTCCATTTTTATGCCTGTATTCCATGGGAAAAATTGACTGACAGTCAAAAAAAACGAAAAGAGAAAAATAATTTGATGCCCCATATAAGAGACAAAGGCAACGTGTTTTTTATTTTATAGCAAAATTATTTTGCTATAAAATAAAAATCAAAAAAAAGCGTTGTCTTTGTCTCTTATATGGAGTATCAGATTATTTTTCTCTTTTCGATTTTTTTGACTGTCAGTCAATTTTTCCCATGGAATTGAGGCATTATGCCTCAATTCTATTGTGAAAAATTGACTGAGCTGACTTCAGTTGGAAAAAGACAAAAAAAAAATAATCCAGCAGAGTGACAAAGATAAAGTATGTTGTTATTGTTTTTTTTATAGCAAAATTTGATTGACACATTTTGACAGCAAACAAAAACATAACCAAAAATTATTAAACAAAATTAGATATTAGTGTAAATTCTATTATTTTCACGTTTCAAAATAATCTAAAAAATTAATTATCATTATTACCCACATCAGAATTATTTTTTTCGAAGATTATCCGTCATAAAATACAAAATTAAAAAAATCTTTCCCGTAACAATGCCACACTATTGTTTATTAGTATTTTGACAGCAAACAAACACATAACCTACAATTAATTAACAAATTAAGTATTATGTGTTAATTCAATTATTTCAAGTTTCAAAATTATCTAAAAAATTAATTATTATTATTACTCATATCAGAATTATTTTTTTCAAACATTATCCATCATAAAATACAAAATTAATAAAATCTTTCCCATAACAATGCCACACTATTATTTTATATGTTTTGACAGCAAACAACAACATAACCTAGAATTAATTAACAAATTAAGTAGTATGTGTTAATTCAATTATTTCTAGTCTCAAAATTATCTAAAAAATTAATTATTATTATTACTCATATCAGAATTATTATTTTCGAATATTTTCTGTCTTAAAATACAAAATTAAAAAAAATCATTCCCATAAAGGTGCCATACTATTAAAATTAATAATGTGTGCGAGAAATATTTCTCATCGGTACACAATATTTATGTCCTTGTATTAGTTGGACTGCCATAAATAGTTCTCGATTTGAACTTTTTTTAAATTTCGATATCAGTCCACTAACACAGACACATCTTTTTTGTAAGTAAAATTTTGACTGACTCCGTTGGGCATCTCGTTCACGCAACCATCGATTTTATATTTTTATCTCAAGTTATTTTAACTGACAAACTTTGTTTCACAATGGAATTGAGGCTTTATGCCTCAATACCATGGGAAAAATTGACTGACAGTCAAAAAAATCGAAAAGAGAAAAATAATCTGATACTCCATATAAGAGACAAAGACAACGCTTTTTTTTGATTTTTATTTTATAGCAAAATAATTTTGCTATAAAATAAAAAACACGTTGCCTTTGTCTCTTATATGGGGCATCAAATTATTTTTCTCTTTTCGTTTTTTTTGACTGTCAGTCAATTTTTCCCATGGAATACAGGCATTACTTGTGTCACAAACAAACGAAAATAACACTAGTTTACTTTGTTTGAAAAAACTGTACTTTTCAAAAAACAAAAAATAAAGATAAAATATTTTTGCGTTTTCGATTTATATAAAGATAAAATCGTTTCTTTACCTAATTTATGCGACAGACCTTAATTGAGGCAATTGGCATTAGAATTGATGGTCATTTAAATGAAACAAAAATTATATCGGTCTGCTTCCACATCTCCTATTATAAAATCAAACTGCCAACAAATTTTTGAATCTTCCGATAAACATACAATACAGAATGCATACAAGTGATATCTGTACTTTAATCAATATGAGAGATGTTATCGTGTATGGTGATTTTAATTCTAGAAATAGACCTTGGAATTGTTCACGTAATAACGGTGCCGGTAACATCCTACATGAGATTTTACCTCATACACCTGGCTTCCAAGTTTTATATCCGATAAGCCCTACAATACATATGTACGTACCACTTAAACCAAATTCATTCCAAATTAAATTTTATCTTTCATTTTTTGTGAAACCTATTAACACATTAAATTTATTTCGATCAGATCATCTACCAGTAAAATTTGAATTGATTTTAAAATATTTTAGTTTTACTTACAAAGAATTTCATCCTGATTATAAAAGGGCACAGTTGCCTCTATGTATTTAAATCCAATCTTGATAGCCAGTTGAATATTTTAGCTTTCTTCTAAAAAGCTTAGAAAAGGTACTTCTAAAAAGCTTAGAAAAGGTAACTTAACAAACAATTGGACCGTCCAGAAACATAGCCATCCCTTCAAAACTTCCAAACTCCAGATATTTATCGTTTATTGCTCTGACCAAAGACATACCAGTTAAACGTCACAAGAAATCGACTCAGGCGACTATAAAACAACTCACAAAATCCTAATAACAAACATACCATAAAAATTCTAAATAAACTTGTAAAGCACTACGCAGAAAATCTAACCAAGTAATATCTTATTTAAAATCCGATAGCAAAATCTTCATTTTACAGATGATGAAAAAATCAACGAAATAGGAAGGACATTTTACAATGCTTCTAATAATAGAACTGTAACGAATAATAGTACAACTCCAAACTTTATTCAGGATTCCATTCTCAATTTCAATATGAACAATAGTAACAACGAAGGTTTTGCATTTACTCGCCCGGATGAAATAGGATCGATTATTAAAAAGCTTATAACAAACAAATCACCAGGCATGAACGGGATTAATAATACCATCAAAAACATTTTTCCAGTAAATTAATCGTGGCCAATAGTGTATTTGAAAAATACTTGTCGTCTAAAATTAGCATATTCTTCCCTATGTTGGAAAAGGGCCAAAATCAAACCGATCTTAAAAGCCAATAAGAACTCAATAAACCTTTCAAACTATGTACCAATCAGCCTCCTCAATGGCCGAGGTAAAATATTTGAATGTGTTATACGCAACCGAATTCAAGCCCATATCAGACTAACAAAATTATTTCAACCATCAGTTTGGATTTAGACATGCGCATTCATGCAGTCATCAAATTAACAAAATTACTAATATAACTAGACAAAATATGGATGAAAAAAAAAATCCACCGGTATAACCCTCTTAGACAACGAATAACAAATTTCTTATACAAATTAACCACCTAAGGCTGAACGTTTCAGGCTCACCACAAAAATAGTTCCACAGATTGATATGAAATATAGCTGCCAGAGTTCCTCAAAGATCCATACTAAGCCCTGATCTATATTCTATTTATACTGGTGACCGACGGTCGGTGTGACAAGTTGGATCGTCTGTAGCGCTCTTAAAATTAGTCTGCGTTGCAAAATTTATCTGAATTTAATCAATTTTTTTAATTTTGAATGAGTTAAAAAAAAGTAGAAAAACATTTCTTTAAAATTTAGTTACTGTCATCTAGACCATTTCACCAAATCACATTTCAAATTTCAGAAAATTGACTTAATTCCAAACAAAATTGACGCTCATTCAAATATGATTACCTAATATATTTTCAAATGAATTAACATTTTTACAATTAAATTTAAATTATTACTGATTATTTAACTTTTGGCAAACTGCAGTTTAATAAATTCGATTTAGCTAAACTCGTTTAAGTACACTGTGCAAAAAAGTGTGATTAGCTAAAATAGAAATTGACTTAGGCCCTTTTCCAATTATTTACTTATTTTGTGGAACCTAACTAATTCAATGTAATTTATTATGTAATAAGTTAGGTCCCACAAAATAACTAAGGTATGGGAAAAGGGCCTTACAACTCGAAAAGTTCACTAAATCTAAATCAGTTTTAAATTCGGCCTACATTGTGTTCTGTGTAATTACCTTCATTACTCGCCTCTCCTCTCAAATCCGCGGTTGGTTCATCACCTCTGATGGATCTTACTTTCTAGGAGTAAACGGTTTGGGTATATTTCAGGATCTCATTATAACTAGAGCCGGGATGATGCAATTTGCTGCTTACCACTGCGACCGAGGCTATTATTCCAAGTATTCATTCTTTTGAGAACAAGAGTGCTGCAAGCAATTATGAATATTTTCGACTGAAGCGCCGCAAATAGTTCATTGATTGCCAAAATGTTACTTAGTCAAAATATAACTCTAGCTTCTAATTTTAAAATCATTACAAAAATTTAATTGAATTCCTGGGGTAAATTTTAATTATTTATTTTTTTAATAAAAAATTAAATTGAAACCAGAAGTTCCAGTACAATTTTTAATTTTATATTACACAATCAAAAAGTTACCATTTATTAAAATAATCAAATTTTAATGATAGTCTGATTTCACATTTACTCATATTGAAATCACAAAGCTTACTCAAATCATTTTATGACCTACATGTCAGATTCAAAGGCCCAGGATCGAGATCTTAAACTCCTTTCCGGAGCATATAATCCAAGATTCATTAATAAGAATGCGCTCTGGATATAGCCATTTAGAATATCGGAAATGAAAATGGCACCAGCATGCTGACGGCGAATTTCAAGTGGCTCAAGCTTTAAAGTTTTGCATCCATCGACATAAGGAGGCAGATCCCTAACGTTCTCCCATCGTGTCTTACGATACGCATAAAAAATGAGAATTTTTTTTGTACCGTTTCAATTCTACTAGAATGATTTGCATTATGAGGAGACCATCCACATGACACATATTCAAGTTGCGAACGGACAAGAGACTGATATAGCATAATAAAAACCTTTGGGTTATTGAACTATTTCATGGTTCTTTTAGGAAATCCCAACATAGAACATGATTTTGCTATTATCAAATCAATATGCCGATTCCTTGAAAAAGTTTGTGTAAACATGACTCCAAAATCTCTTACTTCAGTTATATTTTTAATTTGTGGTACGAACCTTTTTGTGTCTATGCCTGGTCCTAGTGGACCGCCACCTAAATCTAGCCTAACTTACTTCAGTTATTCGCGACAAGATAACATTATTAATGCTATAGTCATTTATTACATACGACAATGAGCGGGTAAATAACATAGCTTTACATTTATTGATATTCAAAAATAACCGATTATTTTCACACCAATGGCTAATTGCATCAATGTTTTTCTGTAGATTAATTGCACGGTGCGCATTATTTATTGGGGAAAATATTTTTAGGTCATCAGCATAAATTAGTCATTAGACAATGATTTTATCAAATTATGAGCAACGACAAAAGATTTTAATTTTTCCAATACAATAATATGGTTGATCGAGTCAAATGCTTTTCTAAAGTCAGTATAAATGACGTCAAGTTGTGCCCCTTAACCTCAATCACCTTCAAAGCACGTTTCAAAAATTCTATTAAGTTCGTCACAGTAGATCTACCACGAACAAATCCATGTTGTTCGTTAATTATAAATGACTTCAGTCCGAAATACATGTGGTCACATCTTCAGTCCGGAATACATGTGGATAGCTACTGACAGTATAGAAATGCCCCTATAATTAGAGGCATCGTTTCTATTACCGCACTTGAAGATAGGAACGATATGAGAGGATTTCCAGACAGTTGGAAAAATACCCGACGAAAATGATCCATTGAAGAATATTGATAAAGGAAAAGCCAACTCATAACTAAGTTTTTTAGAAAGCTTGAAGAAACACCATCTGAACCTGTATAGAGTAACGTATTATAAACGAAGTAGTATAAACAATGCTCGCTAATGAAACCTAAATTGGGAACCCTAATTGTTCGGGCCGCTGTGATCCATTAAACCGTAACAAACCGTGAGAAAATCTATCGCACCCATTCGTAATTTTGAGTGAAATCTCCTTTTAAAAAGAAGATCAAAAATACGAATGGAATTACAAAGAATTAAGTTTTTTTTGGTAATCAAAAGACACGACAATCAATAACACTGGTCAACAAAAAAAAACTGTTTGTTTCCTGTGATTTTTTTTTGTTTCTATGTCAAATTGACGCGCATTTTGTAAATACGGCAACAATTTTTCTCTAACAGCTTTTGTTTTTGAGTTATAGCTAATTACCCTCATTTACTATTTTTACTTAGATTTTCGTTTTTTATTGGACACTAAAATATATTTGCTTGTTGTTTTAAATATGGCTTCGTCAAGAGGATGTTGTGTGCTTAAACCAGATTGTTTTAGCTATATTTGTGGTGAATATATATTTGAAAAATATCGAAAACCTATATCGGACTTTGTGAAAACTGCGTATCATCAATACTTTAAAATAAAATTGCGTAATCAGGACAAGCCATGGGTTCTCATATTGTATGCCAGAAATGTGTGGTATGTCTACGGTTATGGTTCAGTGGAAAAAGAGATGCAATAATGTTCGTAACACCCATGATTTGGCGAGAACCTCGAAACCATCATGACGACTGCTACTTCTGCGTTGTGAAAATAAACGGTATTAACCCTGGAAATCGAAATAAATGGGCATATCCTAACTTATCTTCTGCTCAACGACCTCAATTAAAATCACGAGAGGTACAACCCAGCACATCTAAATTTTCTGATGATCCAAATCTCTGTGAACCCGAACGAAAGACATCAAGTGAAGACTCTGATCCAGACTACAAATTTAGCATTTCAGAACCTCAACCATTTAATCAGAAAGAACTAAATGACTTAGTAAGAGATCTGAACTTACCGAAAGAAGCTTCTGAAATTTTAGCATCTCGTTTAAAAGAAAAAACTTGCTTACTCCGGAAACCAACATCACATTTTATCGTACCCGAGAAAAAAACCTGTTACCGTATTTTTTTCAAGAGGGGGATTTAGTTTTTTGTAACGGTGTTGGTGGTATTTTGCAACAGATGGGTTTAGAAAAAAGACCAACCTAGTTATTGGCGTCTTTTCATAGACAGCAGCAAAAAAAGTTTAAAGTGTGATTTGCTTCATAACGGTAACAAGTACGGATCCATACCTATTGCACATTCGACGACTTTAAAAGAAGAATACGCAAATATTTCTAAGGTTATGGAAAAAATTAAGTATCAAGACCACAACTGGGTCATTTGTGTTGATTTGAAAATGGTTAACTTTCTTATAGGTCAATAAGGGGAGTACACAAAGTTCCCTTGTTTCATGTGTCTCTGGGACAGTCGTGACAAACAACACCATTGGTCACAAAAAGTTTGGCCAGTGCGGGAAGACCTGAAAGTTGGTACAAAAAATGTTATAAACGTGCCTTTAGTTAGCCGAGACCGCATCATACTTCCACCACTTCATATTAAACTCGGCATAATGAAACAGTTTGTGAAGGCGCTTGGAATTCATTTGTTTTGGTTATGAGTAATTTCCTAGGCAAAAAGAACCATGTCGAGCTTGTTGAGTACATGCTATCGAACTTGCAAGAGCTAGGGTGCAACATGAGCATAAAAATCCACTTCCTACACTCGCATTTAGACCGATTTCCACATAATCTGAGTGATTTTAGTGAGGAGCAGGGTGAAAGATTTCATCAGGATCTTCGGACAATGGAAGGGCGTTATCAGGGAAGGTGGGACTCACATATGATGGCAGACTACTGCTGGAGTTTGCAACGAGATCTACCTAGAGTCATTCATTCAAGGAAATCTTATAAAAGATCATTTGATAGTGTTCGATAGAAATTATGTTAACATATGTATTAATTTTTTGTATTTTTTTGTCAAAATAATAAAACTGTATATTTCAAAAAGTAAAGCTGTTAGCAATCTCTCAGTATTTTTTTCATAGTCAGGACCATAGAAATACCCAATAACACAAAAAAATTTAAAGGAAACAAAAATTGTGTTGACCAGTGTAATCATTGTTGTGTCTTGTGAAAGTATTTGCAAACCAGTTTCCGGAGCATAACAGAACGCTGTAGATCATTTATTGTAACCTTTTCTTTATTATTTTTCTAATAATATTAAATTTGATCAACTGATTTGTTTTAATAACATGGGGGAAAATTTAAATCGGTTTAAGGCTTAAAAAATACTGGCTGATGAACTTCTATAATCGTTACGCCTCGTAACGATAAAGCGACTTTTCAAAAGTACTACAAAATGTAACTAACATATCGCCCGCTTCCGCACAATAACCCCTATCCGCAATTTTTGCATAAATGAGATTTTGATGTAGAAATACGGGAATGTAGCGTACATACCTAAATACATATGTAAGATGTAATAAACAGAAACACGTTTCCTGGAAAATTCAATTTTTTCCGACGAATTCGAAGGTGTTTTGTTCAAAATTTGAACCAAATTTAAATGAAGTTTAAAGAAGATATTTTAAAGAAAAGTTAGAACGGTCGGTTCAAATTAAAAAATGGAAAAATTATTAATTTAGCGTCCGGGAAATTTAGAATATCGAATGATCTAATCATCCCTGTAAAATAAACAAAATCAAAAAAGTAGTCACCACCACTTCAGGAAACTAGAACCATTAACATTTCCTAAACATATACATAATATAAACACACATAATAATAATCCAGCGGAGCATCATAATTTCCAATTTCAATCAATTTTTGGCGCCTCATGAATCATACCAAACTATCAATTTACACAGTAAATATACACCAAAAATTATGCGTAATAAACATTTTAAAGGTAGCATGCGTGTCATGTAATCGCGCATCGCGAAATCATATTTTTATGCGTTATTTTGAATAATATTTTTTGTTATTATGTACAACACAATTTTAACATATGTATTTTTTTTTTTTGTAAGTTTTATTATGATATTATGTAAAAACAACATAAATAAATATATATAAACATGCATGTCATGTGGCTGTTAAAAAAAAAAAATAATTATATAAGTATGTATTTTGAACTGTTGAACGAATTTGTCTCAAATTAGTTAAATGAGATGAATAAAAGGAAACAAAAAAAAAGTTAATAAAATAATAAAATAGCGAGCCTTACTGAACAATTTGCGAAGCACGTGCCATTACATCCTGGCTGGAACGTTCAAATTTAGCATTAGTCCCAAATTTCATTCGACTACTTGAATCAATTTGATCGATACTACTCGCATTATTACTTTCGTATCCTAGTTTGGCATCCGGAAAATTTTTATTATTGTATCCTATATTAGTCCATGAACGTCGCGGATTATTACTATTGCTATTATTATTCGTGTTATTACTATTGTTACTATTATAGTTTCTTTGCTGTAGAATATGAGTATATGACGTTGAAGACGTGTTCGATGATATTGTGGATGATGATGAATGATGGTGGTGGTGTGTTGTGTTATCAGTATTTAAACGTTTACTATTTTATAGATTTGCAATAATAATATAACACAATAACAACAACACAGCATAATATAAATACATAACAATTAAAAAAAATAAAAATAAATAAATAAATCAAACAATTTTTAAACAAAGTCAAACATAAAATTAGAAAAATAATATCAAATCATGTAAAGAAAATTTAATCATATCATTCATGCCTTTGGTCTGATTTTTATGCATTTACAACAAAAAGCAACATTAACATCGATTTTATATTCACAAGCTGCTGCTGTGTTTTGATAAATTTGGAATTTAATGAAATTGACAGTCTTGGGTTTAATAAGAAATTATCATAAACAGAAGTTTCTTGCCAATCTAATTTATAAACACCTTAACTAATAGTATTGGACTGTTATCATGACATTGGTCAAAACGAAATGATAGTCAAAAATTATGTGGGCCAATTCCGGCATGAGAAGACCTCCTGTAATCAGCTTATAACACGTAGAGTGTAGTTTGGTATTTTTTAGGTGTCAAAACAGCTAATCATGGAAATATACCAGTAGAAGCATATTTTTGCAATCTAGTAGCGCAAAATGGAGGTAGATGTTTAGACCTGACCTAATGATATACATTATACAATTTTCTTTGGCAAAAAGTGTTTTCGTACGATAATTGCTCACCCCCGTTGATTTAAACAAAATAAGCGCCACAAATATCTCATTTCATACAATTCCAAATATTATAAAATCGAAGCTTATTTTTTTAATCAAATTAATTAATTAACTCATAATAAAAACAATTATATAAAAAATAAAAATAAAACGTATTATCGTGAAATTAAGTAATAAAAAGTATAAAACGAAAACTTAACACTAATAACACCAATCGATATAGAGAAAATTTGCTTTATTCTAGCTAGTATATAGTATAAAAAAACTGTGTGTATATAAAAATAAACAAATTAAGTAAATAATCAAAAAAAAAAAAAAAAAAAAAAAAAAAAGACTTTCTTAATCTCTAAGATTAAATTTAAATTAAAAAGAAAAACGAAACAAAATGTATAAACATCAACACGTGACTTACGCGATCCGATTAAGTGTTAAATTCACAGATGATAGAGTCACTAGATGGCTGAGGATTTTTAATTATTGTATAAAAAAATTTGTTGTTTTTTTGTAAATTTATAAAAATTTTGAAAATTGGTTTTGTTGTAAAATATTTTTTTTTTGTTTGATTGGTGTTACAGACAACAGAAAGGGTTTTGATATTTTATGTGTCACAATCATCTGGGTTTATAACATAGTTTCTTACCTGACTAATAAATCATTGTGCGCCCTAAATCTATTCTTCCCCGGCAATTTATTGTATACTTGATCATTACGCTCCTTTCGATGTTTTACACCAGCATTGCGGAATGCAAAATAGCCACGAAAAAATGCACGTAAAATTGCCCATCGAAATACGGCTACCGGATCAGCACCGACCAATTCACGGACAAATGCCATACTTGAATTTTTAAGTACACTAACTATATCTTGTCGCATTAAATCTAAATTTTTTTCACGCATTTCGGTTACCTAAGCAAGATTAAAAAAAAAAAATTATTAAGCTGGAATTGAAAATTTGTCGCACAAAATAATATTGTCTCACCTGATATTTAACTTTGCCTGCATAATGTTTTATAATAAATGCATTTTCTTTCCGTGCTGGCTTTTCATAAAACACATTTTCTTTATGTACAGAATTATATTTTTGCAGCAGTGTTTCGTTTGTTGCGCCAGGAAAACTACACAGATCGTCTAGTATACACAACAGACCAGTCGGTTTTGATTCAAATAGCTGTAAACATCCAGAGTTATCCATAAATTCGATATCTCGCCATTTTATCCCTTCCCTTTTGTATTCGTTTTGTTCGTATTTGAAGACATGTAAGTTGAAGTAGTACTGCAAGTGCTCATTCGCATAATTTATACACAATTGTTCGAAACTGTTTTGTGAACCGAAATCTTCAAATCCAAATATGTCGAGCACACCGATCGAATGACCCGTGTGCGGTGTTTGATCTTTGTTTAATAGCGCATGATTTACCTAAGATAAACAGATAAATACATTTTCTAAAACTAAGATTCATAAAATTGTTGAATACTTACTTGTAACACAATCCAATCGAACAGTGCCCCATACAAACATTTCGCTAGAGCGTCTCGAGCGGCGATTGCCTCAGGTAATTTATACTGCATGATTAATGTTTCTCCACTCGCCTTCACCCGTTTCGACGTCAGTGCAGCCAAGAGTGTATCCTGTTTGACTTTTAGCAGTTCCGAAATTATTTGCACAACATCTGGATTTCGTACTTGTACACTTTCATCATGATGATATGTAGATTTTTTCGGAAAAAATTCAACATTACCGAGCAGAAGCACGGCCGAGAGTACATTAAATAAGCGTCGTTGTTTTTCTGGCGAAAATCCAACCATTTCCATACTCTGTTTGAGGCGGGAAAATTCATATTTTTCATCACAGTTTTCTAGGGTTAAATTTTTTGTATTCAAATAACAATATTTGTCTGGGGTTAATAAATGTAATGCGTCTCGCTCCACCTCAGACGAACCGCTAAGCAGATAGTAGAACACATGATAATTTCGTTCGTATGGCCCTTGCGATACAATTCGACTTTTTTCTAGTAGATATTTTTGTACAACCGCACCCTGTACCATACCATTTTCCCTATAATTCACTTGTATAAATTTACCAAATCGTGACGAATTATTATTATGCGCTGTTTTTGCATTTCCAAACGCCTCGAGCACTGGCCCCGCGCTTAATATCGTTTGTTCTACGCCACTACCATGTGACCCTTTTTGTGATAGCGCAGTCAAATGATGTAATAAGAAATTTGTACTCTCTGTTTTGCCTGAACCACTTTCACCGCTTATTACAACACATTGATTTCGTTTCTCCTTGAGCATACAATAGTATGCGTTATCAGCGATTGCGAATATGTGCGGCGGTAGTATTGGTCCGACACGTTGATTTTGATATAGTCGGACATATTTTGGATTGTAGATTGGATGAAATTTAAATGGATTTACCGCTATTAATATACTACCAACGTATGTATAGATATGACCATTTTCAAATCGTTGCCTTAGGTTTTCTAATAATGTTGATTCATTTAAATCTGAAATTGGAAATTAGTTGGAAAAATAAATACCGATTTTTTTTTTTTGTAGATATGGTTTGTAGTGTGTTGGTTTTGTGTTAACACATAAAAATGTTATGTTGTTTTTGATAATTAATCCATATTATTTCATAACCCTCGATTTGTGTGGTTGGTATTAAAGAAGCACAAATTCAAAAATGACGTTAAATTATCTTTCAAAGTGGTTTCTAACTAGCCGGCGCCAACCTCATTGTCAGACAATGCGATAAACGGAGTAACATGCCATTTACGCACACTTCAGTGATAAGCCTCAGCTACTTGTAAAATCATCTAATTGCCGAGTCATTCGTTTAACTCTATCTAAAGCATATTATGGAACATTGTGTTTCAAAAAATTTATAATTTCAAACCGAGTCGGAAGCGGAACATATGGAAGAAGCCCCAAGTCCTCGATGCTGAAGACCAAGTTCATTGAGCTATTTTGTCACTACATACATATCTGAATCTAGACATAGGTTGCGATGGTGGTTTTAACGTCGAATCTGTTAAATTTTTAGATTAATCCTTACTGCTGGAGATTTGTTCGATTTCTGTCTAGGATTTTGATCGTGAAATGAGACATGTTCAACATCAATTTTTATAGTTATTTACTGAAGTCTAATTCTACATCCAATGTCCGTGCTCTGCGGAAGAATTATTTCCGATCACTTGTAAATTAAGATAAAAAAAAATTTAGAAAATTCAATTATTCGTGAACGATACATGACAAAAACCAAATAGGGTTTCCAAAAGGAGGACTTATAAACACTCAGTGGAGAAATGAAGAGAGAAAGACAGAGCCAACTAAATTGGCGATCATATACCACTGCACCGGTTGAGATCATCCTCGAAAAAAATTACACATGCAAGTATCGAGACCGGCACAAAATTTGCACACCAATTTGCAGCGTAAATGCAGATATGTATACGGTGCAAAAGTGGTAATCAGTGATAAGGGAATATTGTTGGAAAATAAAGATTAAAGGTCTTCTTAAAGGTATCAAAACGAAAGGGCTTGAAGTTAGCGGAGAAACCAATGAAAAGGTGAAGCTCACAAACCATAGCCATCATCGTCCCAGGAACTATCACTGAGTAACGGAATTACAAGAAGCTGAGCCTGAGAAGGACGCGGTCACTTGGAGGATCTAGCATAAATAGAGGCAAATATGGAGGGCCAGGGGCTGGGCGAATGAGGAGGCATCTTAATGTTCATGATGCAGTTGAGGCCTTGAGCTCTTTAATCCAATGGCAGCTTTGGACAGAACGAAAGATGTGTAACTGCACAAAGTTGTTTCAGAGTATGCCATCTCTGTGAGAACATGGATAGAGCAAGATGGCAAGCAATATTGGCAAAAAAGCTATCGACAGTCAATTGACAGACAATTGATATTAGACAACAGATTGTTTTACTAGCGAACCGAATAAATGAAGTCCTGCAGGAAATATATAATAACAGAGAACTCTGAGATCATCTGAAACTGATAACCAATAGGCTAACACTTAACAGGCTGTAGTAAAACAAAGAGAAGTAGTAGGTTTTGGCCGGTTGTAATTCACTTGGGATATTGGAGGCTGGCACCACAAAATGGTAACGTAATCATCGCAGACGTTTACGTCATGACGTAAATACTTGTGACAGTCATGTTACCATTTTGTGACGTTTGTATAGTACGTAATGTGTGAAGGGAGATTCGGTTCGCCTGTATGTATACTCATACACTAAAAAATGGCAAATATTGGAATTACAACAAAGTTGTGAACGACCATACAATTACTAAGCAGATTAACGACGTTATTAATAGAATTATACAGAGCCACAAAACTAAAATGAAAGTAGTTCACATTAACAGGTTGACACGTGCCCTGAGGCATAAACAAAATTATTCGGAATGAACGGAATTAGGGTCGGGGTAGTTTGAAGAATGACCAACTTACAAAAAACCTGTGAACTGACAAATTCAAAAAATTATAAAAGCTATTCTAAGCTGTAGTATTCTGTGGGACTTTAACGAAAGCATTTTTTATATCGGCAACCAAACCCTTTTTTGGGGTTAAAATCACCCCTTAATTTAACCTCAAAAAACGTTTTTTTTCATATATCTCATCTTCCATTGCACTTTTTTTATAAAACAAATTGGTAATATTCCTCATAAAAAGTAAATGTAATCCATAGTTAATTAGATTATGAGGAATGTGCATCTCTGTTGACTTATAGGGTGAAATTACTTTTTTTTCGCAAATTAAGGGGTGGTTTTAACCCTTAAAAAGGGTTTCGTTGAATTTGACAATTCAGAAGGTTCCCTTGTTAGTACATAGCAAAAACACAAAAAAATAATTCAGCAAATTTAATTCCAAGAAAATAAAATTGGAAATTGTTATCAATAAAATCGTCTTTTATTATTATTGTTATTCTTTATCCATCAATTTAGGTATCTATTATGTGCGACTAGTCACACTCCCCTCTAATTACATTGAAATTAAACAAAATATTTATCAGACTAATAAAAAAGCCAATAAATAATAAACCAATTAATTAATTTTTTTGTCGTACACTCATACAAATTTAAAGTAGGTAATCGCTTCTTAAACAATTCTCTAGACACGTTAAAATCAAACATCTCAATAGATCCAATACTTTCTAATACAATAAATGGTAGCAAAATGAATATATTTGGTCTTTCTTGGCTGTTCCAGTAAAATGATTGCAAATGCAAAAAATCATAAATTGCCGGCCAAAGGAGAAGAACAAAATGCGATCGATTGGATTATGTTGGTACGACCGGAAATCTACCGATGAAAAAAAAAAAACAGAAATCTTGTTGTTTTCTGAAGGCAACCAATTTGCCTAGGCACGTCTTCTAGACCGTACTTCCCACACTTTCTTCTGGCAGCTTTATTTTCAAATCGACAAATTTTCGAGCAGATCTAACATTTTTCTGTAAATTTAATTCAAAAATCCGCGCTTATACAAATATGTTGTTACGAAATGTAATAAAATAGTCATTTCCGACAGTAACGGAAATTCGCTTTTTAGAAGTATCCAGAAATCAATAATATCAAATATCATAATGACGAATAATTGGTCAAATAGCATATTGAAGTTTCAATTCGTCGGTTCGGCAAATTCTCCCTATTTAAATATTTACGCGACCCTGTAAAATATTTTGACGATTCCATGTTTAGGAAACTGCGGTCTAGTCACTTGATAACTTGCCATGATCAAAATACTACACCAAAAAAATAATCCTCAAATAAATTTACAGAACGGTTAAGGCTGCGGTTACAGTGGATGCGGGTTCTGACGAACTTTTGTCCTGACGAATTTGTCAGAACTGTTCGTCCGAATATAACCGGTTATAGTAATTGCGTATACTGACGAAATGTGATTTGATAACAGTAATAAATTTGCAATACATGATGGGACATATCAATGATTTTCTACTTTTTGGAGAGTCCATTATTAACAATTTTACTTTTAAGTGAAAGTAGGGAATACTAAATCCTTTGTTTGCTGCAAGAAACATAAAAGGAGAATATTATACATTGTTTCAACATCTGGCAAATCAACCAGATAAGTTTATGGAGTATTTTAGGATGCGTCCAAATACTTTTGATTATATTCTTGAAGGAATCACTTAATGTATATCTAAGCAATCAAATTTCCGTGAATGTATATCGGCGGAAGAGAGCAACATTGAGGCAAGAATAAATTTTTCATTTTTAAAGATTATTTAATTTAATATTTATTTAATGCGTATGTGCAAATAAAAAGTATATACATTTTATAATACAAAAAATAATCCATTACTATCAGATCCCCACGTGATTTTTGATGATTCTTCTTCTGAAGAGTTAGCTTGCTGGTAAGGGACACTTTGTGAGCCCAAAGAGTTACTGTGAAACTCTTGATGACGAATTTGAGAATTTGAGCTACAGTAAAATTTTCCTCGTCACAATACACGTGTTGTAGTTTGCTACGTACAATCATTTTTAGACCCTCGGGAACTTTTCTCATAAAGGGCAATAGACTTATCAAAAAGTTATAATCGGCATCCTCTATTTTGCTTTCATATATGGATATGTCTCGGTTGGGGTAATTTTTGTCCTTTAAATCCCATAAACTCCGATTTTTAAAAATTAAACTTATTAGCTTTTCAATATCCATTATAAATGATATATTATGTATGTACTATGTACCAAGAAACTCAAAAATTGAATGATGTGTACGGTGCTCGCACGAATTTGTAACAAAAATCAAATTAATTTGAAACAGAAAATTGTTCGTGCGTATTCGTGCATATTTTGATGAACTGGTCGCATGTACTCTAACCACACTCATTAGGTTTTGAGTATTTGATGGTTCTGACGAATTCGTCAGAACAAAAGTTCGTCAGAACACGCATCCACTGTAACCGCAGCCTAAGTCGATATTATAATTAATATCGGAAGAGGATATAATTCCGATGATGATGGCTTAGGAACTGTTAACCCTTGTGTATATACCCAAAAAATTTACGTTAGTACACAGTTACACACCCGACCCACCCGGGTAGCCAAATGTATTTTTTCGGTTCATTCATATAAAACAAAAATCGCACGCGTGCCAAATCTTGTACGTTTAAAAATTGGCTAACCCCGTCAAACAATTTTAAAGTAGGTACTCAAAAATCGTAATAATTTTTACAAAAAAGAGAGAAGGCTTTTAGAATTTTGATAAAGCCCACTATTGAAATGCTGGAGAACTAAGAAAATACGAAATCAATTTAATCATACAACCAACTTTGAAATGAATGTCAAGTATTTTCGACAAATACAGAAAGTTCGAAAGTAAATTACTAGGTGATAAGTTGATAACATATTTGCAACATTTGAAACTATTTTTGTTAGGTACCGATATGTTCCAAATGGGTGAGTTTAGCGATGTTTTATTCGTAAGCTTGTAATTTTAGTTTTTATTTAGTACTACAAATTACGAGAATTAAGAAAAACTTTTGCGATAGTATATTCTTGAATGAGAAAATGTTATTAATTTGAATTTAAATATCAATTAATTAAAAAGGCATTGAACCAAAAGTTTTAAACAAAATTCCAGAGAAATACGATTAGCAGAAAGGTTAACTCTCACGCGTAAAGATTTGAAACTGGAAATTCGAAAGAAGATTTAAAATTCTGAATTGTTTTGCTTCATCTACTTAAACCTACTTGACCATTTAGTTGACGATGCCAGACCATTTCATAATAGTTGAGATAGATAGATAAAAAATGTTTGTTCCAAATATCTTGTGGATTCGTTTTTCATAGATGAACATGTTGAAAAGAATTAGGAATAGAACGGCCTAAGGCAATTGTCTCGGGTTTAGACTTTGAGACCGATTTTTGGGATAATAAAATGCATCTTAAAATAGAACTCTGGTGATCCTTAATATTATATTATTATATTTTGATTTGGCACGCAGAAAATCAGTCATTTAAAAAAATAATTGTATTGGCACGGTAATAAGTTAATAACCAACTACTTGCGAACACTGGTATAAAATAAAATATTTTTAAATTTTAATACAACATTACAATGGCGGAACACAATATGGATCACAGGTGTCTGGAAGGCAATGAAAGTTTTCAAAACAAACACGATCTGCCATATTGATGGGAAATCGTCAACAATGTCCCCAGGAAATAGAAAAAACTTACCCCCAATTCATACCTGTTCCTAACCGTGATTTTTTCGTGAATTTAAATTTGTTTTTACTTGGTTGAGTATACGCATATGTTACACCAAATTGTTATACTCAAACGCATATGAATCCGGGTATTTTCCACAAATACTAGCAGGAACTCTGTCAGTCAGCATTCAATTTCCGGAGCATAATAACGCACGTATCATCTCCTCTTCAGTATAAATATGTTGTACTTGTACGTGGTGGTCAATATAAATATTTTGTACTTTGTTAAATTTTTTGTGATAATGCCGTCTTATATCAATCATCGATGTGATCACGATGAGAATAGAAGCACAATTAGTGCATTGAGCAGGAGGAAAATCAATCGTGGTTCTAAAAGTTTGGAATTTTCCCATATCACAGCAGACCATGAATCGTCGATAAAAAAGTTCCTGAATAATCGGCTAACCAGCGAATCAGTAAGAATCCTTACATAATTTGACGAAATTATTTCCTTACAGAATATTTGACATATCGGCCACCGAATCCGTAACAACTGACAAATACAGTATTAAAATTGTAATGTGAATATCAAAATTTATTATTTTTAAGAAAAGTATGCTTTGGAAATTTTAATGTATTCTGACATTTCCTTCAGTTTGCGCGTTAATTTTCGCTCTGTTAAGTGACAGCTGAACTGAACAAAAACTTCTAAAAGATTCGCTGGCCAGTAACATGTACTTTCTGTATATCGCATTACTATTACGTTAAGTTGTTACTGATTCGCTGGTTGAGCCATAAGAATTTCAATCTACAGGATCCTCGTTATCCCACAGCGTTACACATGCGTTACTTGCCGACTCATTCTGCAGGAACACAAGAAAAATGAAAGTACGCATCCATTCAAAAGTGTGCCGAATTGGGAAGATATTCTTCTTCAAAAATCCACGAGAAGTAGTTCTGCACTGTGTGACTCATCGTGTAATTGTTTCATTTGTTTGACAGCCAGGCACAAAGGTCGAGCAAGGACGGGGAAAAAATTGGCTAACGGTGAAATACTCGATCCGCGCATAGTTATTCATCGCGATTATGGAGTACATGCATCTCAACATTCAATAGTAAGTCAAGCCCCAAAAAAGGGCAAAACAAGGATTCAAAAGAAAAGAATATTATCACAAAGCTTTGCAGACTTTGTTTCCAAGAAGTGGGAATGGGCAAACGTCATACTTGTGTCAAAAATACATCATCTAAGGCAAAAGCGCGGGAAAAATATTTTAAAACTGTCTAGTACTCTACCAGTGAAACAGAAGGAGCAGATTTGTTCATCTCTTATCTCAGAAAAAGTGAGCAGGCTGGGGATCGATAATGGTGATGTGCAAATTTCAACGATTAGTTTGAGCACGACTGGTCGCACTAAAACTATTTGTCTCAAGAGACCGGATGAATCACCTATATTTTCGATCGAAAAATTAAATACCTACCAAGTTAAATCCGGATCATCGGGTAAACAAATGAAAAATTTAGCGACCTTCATTCGAAGTACAGCAGGGCGAAAATCTATACCAGCCTATTATACAAAGCAGGCTTCAGAGAGAGATAAGCTCTTGGAAAATATGTATTATTCCGGAATTTTTGAATTTGAGATAGAAAAAAACCCTGTCAAACAGAAAAGACCTGTCATTTGGGGTAATGCTGAAGAAATCTTAGATACGGTAATAAGTAGACGCAATCTTATTGGCCATTACCTTATCAAAATAATGGCTGATGGTGGGCAAGGTTTCTTTAAAGTATGTATGACCATCATTCCAGAGGAGTATCTGTCCGAATCCATCGCAGATTCAAATGAAGATCAATCGTCGGCGAAAAAACGCAAAGTAGACAAAGGAACAAGTGTCCATAAATTAATTATGTTGGCAACAGTACTTGCGATTAAGGAGAGTTATGAGAATATGAAGATATGATTTGATTTGATGAAAATAAACGACATTCCGTTCAAATTTGTGTCTGACCTAAAACTCTTGCTAATTGTCAACGGCCAACAAACAGCTACCTCCTCGTTCCCTTGCCCGTATTGCTTCGTGAAGCTGCAAGATTTAAGGAATTGCACGGACATTAATAGGGTTGATCCTCCCACGAATGACGAGAACAACGGAAATTTTCCCGATGAACAACTTCTGGCGATCTGCGCAAAGATTATCAAGAATTCGTATCTTTGGGTAGCGATAAAAAGTTGCGAACAAGTTCAGGAGTACCATACATATACCTCTATTCGTCGAGAATGGTAATGTTCCAGTACTGCAGAAGTGCTTATTCCCGAATTGCACATTCTCCAAGGGTTTGTGAATCATTTGTTTTGGACAGCTCTCGTACCTCTTACCGGGAAGGAAAAAGCTCTGCTATGGCCCCGGAAATTAAAATTGGTATCAAAAAACTATCACGGAGAGGCTTTCGAAGGGAATGCCTGCAGAACTTTACTTAAGCGAGCAGACGTGTTATTGGACCCAGAAATCAGTGAACACTTGGGCGGATCTCTAGCTCTTCAACCATTCATTGCGGCTTTCAGAGATATGGATAAAATTGTGCATTCATGCTTTGCGGTAAGGAGGGTTCAATCCGAATTGAGTCATCATATTAAAGATTTGAAGACAGCTCTTCTCGCAATAGACGTATCTGAAACTCTTAAAATTCATATTGCTCTATGCCACATTGAAGCAAGTCTCGAATTCTTGAACGATGATGAAGGTTTTGGTTTATGGTCCGAGCAGGCTGGCGAATCGATACATAGAGAATTCCTAAAGTTTTGGAATAGACGTAAAATTAATAATCTAGATGATCCAGATTACCTGCTTAGATTGAAAGCAGCTGTTGTCGATTTCTCGTCGAAACATATTTGAATTTCCACAGAAAAAGAATGAATTGTATCAAAGTAGACACAATTTTGGAATATATTAGCCGAGACTAACTGTTGTTTCATAATATCTTCATCATTGAGTTGTATCTTTTTTTGGAGCGATATATTTTTGATGAGAAAAATTGAATAAATAAGCAATAATAATCATGTTTTGTAATGAAATAAATATGTTGTCAGTTATCCAAGAATGCTTTTCACTGAGCTAAGTATTTCATAACCTTTAGCTCCCTTATTTCATCCCTAAAAAACTTGCCTGAGTCCCAAAAGAGAGTTTCTGGACATTCTCAACCCAACCGAACGTCGGATATTTAGCATTTTTGAATAAAATCTGCTTTTTAAGCAAATCGAGTATGAGTAAATATTTTGTGGTTCTGCTCATATATAATGGCAAAATTAATATTTCGCAATATGTTATTCGGTAAGAGAGAATTGTTCTGGCTATAATTTTCACTATTTTTGAGCCTAAAAATGTCGTGTCTTGTTCGAAATATCCCAATTTGAGCCATGAAGAAAAAGGTTCACTATGTTTATTCAACCATGAAATTTATATTTACGGATTCACGAAAAAATCACAGTTAGGAACAGGTATGAATTGGGGGTAAGTTTTTTCTATTTCCTGGGGACATTGTTGACGATTTCCCGTCAATATGGCAGATCGTGTTTGTGAGAAAACTTTCATTGCCTTCCAGACACCTGTGATTTAAAATAAATTAAAACAAAACTAAGTCTTATCCTTATATTTTGTTCTGGCAACCCGGGTGGCCGGGTGTACGTTAGAAGGGTAAAGAAAATTATTCACACATAACGCCATCGAAAAATAATTTTTATCCAATTTCTATACAAAAATTGAAAACTAACAGCCAATTCTTGGATGTCAAGAAGCTAGAAACATTTAACTTCAAAATTGCAGTCCCCACATATATTTAAAATTGAAATGGCTACCCGGGTAGCCGGGTGCGTACACAAGAGTTAACTTGTTAGCAAAATCAAAATAGGATAGGTATCGGCAACACAAATAATGATTTAGATATACATACTTATATTAAGGCATATTTCGTAAAGAAGCCGAATTGAAATTGGCAAACCAATCCAAAACGTAAGGTTTAAAGTTTTCATATTTTTCCAAGTATGAAATCAACTGCTGAAGAATTCAGATGTTATCAATAGTCTCTATCTATGAACCAATTAAAAGTGGCAGCAAAAAACCTCAACTGCCAAGGAATAGCTTATATGCAAGAGTAATTTTGCATTCTGTAATTCAGTATTTAAATAATTATAAATTTAAACAGTCAGCAAATACTTAGCGTATTGAACATGACAGGCAACCATATTAAAATAAAATGAAGACTTGCTCGGATGCCTGTCTGTAAAACGGTATAGAAGAGTGCCATTATCAAGTCAACCTAATGTTTGAGAATCTTCACCGCAAGGATAATTTAAACATAATATCAATAAATAAAATTTTATCAATAAATTACCGATAAATCGATAAATTTAAAAAAATTATCGATAATTGAATTTGACCACACTACCCATGCAGAAGAAGATAATCCGCTCAGATGACTTATGGTGCAGGGGCTTGGTTTCAACAAATACGGTTCGGATTATAAATTGGTAAGCACAGCCTTCTGATATGAATCCCATTGAAAATCTTTGGGGCGATGCCAGCGCCTAATGATCAAGGCCCATACCTTCTGCTTATTATTTGTTCATTAGGGGTGGGTGGGTGGGGGGGGGGGGGGGGTACATTCAAAAATTCAGCAACCAACTGTCGGTGCAGTCAGTATTGCAACCAGTACCACAGATAATGCAGTCGAAATTGTATCAATATAGGCAATTTTTAAAGACTGATTTTGCTTCAAATTCCAATCATTTTTCTTTTTAATTTTATAATGTTTAAAAATTAAACTTAAATGAAAATTTAATTAAATTTATTAATTTAAAATTAGTTTTGGAATGTTACCTCATCCAAACATAATTTACCGTCAAGAAACAAAATATAAACGCCATCATATTCATAAATCCATGTAAATTTGAAGAACTTCCCTATATACAAATATTTTGCATTGTTTTCAAACCGAATATCAAATGGAACTCCATTAGAATATGTTGCAGAAGAAAAAAGGTTATGCTATACTGTATAAACCACAATTGATCAAGGTCAATGTTCAAATGAAGAGATTTCCAAGCAGAGTTTCGATTTCGACTTATCAGGATTTGAATGAAAGCGAAAGATATTCTCGATCTAGCAAGATCAAAAATTTCTAGTGGGATGCTAATTAAACTCGTTTTTGTACCATTTGTGAGATGCCGCAGAAACGTAATAAAAACTGATCGTGGCGATACGTAGGTCGTCTAATATTTCATTATTTATTACCATTTTTAGTTAATTAAAGTAATAGTTTCAAAAAATTTGTATACTTAAATAATTTTTAAAGTAGATTGTATTAGTAGATTGCATTTAGCTTGTACAATTAATTTTGATAAGGTCTGCGATTAATGAGGAGGCTATTTTTTTGCAAATACTTTAACGAAAAATGAATCAATTTGTTTGGCAACATTTTTGACTTTTCAAATAGTTGGTGGGTTGAAATCAGTCATTCATAGATGGCAACAGATTCAATCAGACATGAGGCGACACACTGAACTGATTTTTTCTAAATTGCAACTTTTCGAAACGTTAATCGTTACTATTTGAATAAAATAATCGGTGCAGTGTACTGCATGAAATTTCGCTTAGTTGTTTTGCTTTCTGTGCTGCGATTTACCAGTATTCTATGGCGATCTAAGGCTTTTGCATCTGAAGGTATCGAGTTCGAATCTCGACAGTGGTGGGATTCAAAAGATGTTTCTTTGAATTTCTAATTCTATATTTTGAAATTTATTGTTTTTTTTAGCCCATATAATTTCCTCATTTACATAAGTTCAACTCCTATCACGACCGGGGATGGAAAATATATGATCTATGGTTTTAAAGAGCATGACGCAATGAACTTTAGTAGTAGTAAATACACGTGGGAGGAAGTAACGGGATTCCTTGGAACCATCAAGCGAAAATTGTACTTAGTGTGACGAAAAGGCGCATTGTCATATGTCGATGCGACATCGAATATACTGGGTCGGCCTTATAGACCTTATTGTTAGCAGTGCGCAAGGCTCCATGCGGGCTCACTATATTTGATATGACATCTATATTTTGATTTTCGTCATAAGTGTAAATCTTAGTATGAAAGTCTACCGTACAAAGGAAATAAAGACCACCTCGTAATTACCTTTTCGAATTGACACTAAAATCTAAATGTGGTAATTCTGCAAAATGGAGTTTCCATTCTAATTTTAAAATAAAATCTCCATTTTCCAGAATTATATTCGCAATCCACTACAATAAAGTCGTCGATCCTATTCTAGCACACAACGGAACGGACTAAACCAATCAACAACAACTTGAGATATTTGTGGCACAGTAGCAAGTATAAGCGATATGAACGATGATTGACGAAGCATTTATCAATTTAACTCAAATTCACAATCTCCAACACATTTTTCTATTCTTTTCTAACACAATGGATTAAAACAACTTGAAACATCCAAGGCTTTGGAGAGTTCTATATTTTAATGAATGGCTAATTAATGAAAAACACAAACTTTTGAAAAATATTCAAATTTCCATGGATGCCAAGTGGTTTTACCAGTTAGGACTATTCGTTTAGAATAAATAGTCCTGAAATTGTGATAAGTGTGGTTCGAATTACTCTTGTTTAAAAATCTTCTCAGAAGTTTAATTTTATTATTTGAATTTCCGACTTTAGATTCGAATTTTGCCTAATTCATACCAATTTTGTTGTTGCCCCAAATCATTAATGGTTTTGGATTTTAAAATAAATGTGAACATGTAAAACCTCTATAAGCTCCGGTGATTTTGAATAAATTTCCACCGATCATATCAAATATCTAAAAATTAGAATTAAATTTTCAAAATTTGGTAAACATCCATAAAGTGGTTTAGACTTGGCACTTTAAATGCTGAAGTTGAGAGTAGCCAAATTTCTCTAACAACAAAGCGATTCTGCCTGTAAAAAATCTAAGACGGATTAAAATAATTGGGGCTAGCTAACTAGCATGACCCTAAGTAAATGACTTTCAAATAATTTTCAGTCATTCCTAATTTCCAAACTAGTTTGATAGTTGTAGAATGGACCAATCAACCAGAACTAATACTTGAGCTACTCCTCCATAAAATAAAAAGTTTAGTTGAATCAGGAAATTCTGATTTAAGAAAAAATCTAATAAAATAAGAGAATTTTCCTGTCTGGAAAATCAGGGGAGGGAAGGACTTCTAGTTTGTTTACAAAAAAAAATGAATTTCAATTGTTGAATGATAACAATTTGAAATATAAATAAATTAATTAAATTTTGTAAAATTTTATAAATAACGTGAATTTGTTTTGAAAATCATTTAACTGAAATATTATGAAAGGATTCTAGAAAATAGTTAAATATGGCAAAACTTTAAAAATTTTCAAAGGCTGCCAACTATTTCTGTCTAAGCTAAGCAATTCACGTCAACAACCTGAAAACTGTTAAACCACAATTCTAAGAGAAACTAATAAATTCAATTTCACAATTTTTACAATTGAATCAGTTTGTGAAAAATCTTGCAAAGTTAGAAATGTAGGGTGGGCCTTTTAAGTTGACCCATTTAACTATCTCGAAAATAAAGGATTATAGAAAGATATATTCCTGATGAAAAATTGCTTTGTTTGGACGACACTAATATAAATCTTTATTAAAAAAAAAAAAAAATCAAATTGACCTTGACAGACCATTTCAAGGTCATCAACAATAAATTTTGTTATGTGTCACCATCGTTATTCAAGCAACTTTGTTTGGAAACGTTTTATGCTACGACGCTCAATTTTCGGGTTATTTTGGAGGGTCAAGTTACTTAACTATACACCAACCCTCTTTTCTTATTGGTATTTGGTTTGGAATTTGGCTGCCATGGCGTGAGAAATTTTTTTGCTTTAGATGATTAACTTAAATTTAACATATAAGCCCCCCTTAAAACTTAAGCTAATTAGTTTAAGTCAAAACATTTATAAAATTGGTAAGTGAGATAGATAACTTTCAAATTTAATTTAAAATAGGTAATTAAACGAAAAATTAAAAAAAAACCGATAACTCTGAATTTTGTACAAGTTTTTGGATATTTCCAAATTCCAAAGTTTTCATATTTCGATAATTCAAAAGAATACATCAAAGTAAAATTCGAACTTTAGATTTCAAATGAAGCAAGCGATTCAAATTTATTATATTTAAAATTTCGTTCTAAGTTTTGCGGCCGAATTAAATAAATGTGCAAAAATTTATATTTTTGATAAATTTAGACGTCAGTAGTCAAAATTCAAAAATAGCTATAACATTGGGTGGAACCGGGTCGCGGGACATTGATCAGTTGCAAAACAATTTTGGCGCAAATTTAAATTTTATAATTCATAATTCAAGTACTCTTTTTAAATGACAACTAAATTGCAACTTAAACTTGCAATGAAACTTTTCGTTGATCGTCTGGCGGGCAATGTAGTCTTGAAATGAAAAGTTGAAAATTTATACAACAAAATTGACCTGAGGCACCCAGCATTAATGTCTCACAATTGTGTTTTATTATAATTACAATAACATAATGGAATATTTCTTGGGAGTAATATTCGCCTTTTACTTAAATTTTAGTAAAACATAAACTGACTGCTAAAAAGAGGACCGAATAAAAGGTCTAATTAATTACTAAATGAGTTTGATCCTTAATTAAACAGGCTTTTCACGGCTGATGTTATCATTATTTGTTTCTTTAATTATTTAAGTTGACTCCAAAATAAATTTCAATTTGAACCAGGTTAACCCCAATCAAATCATAATAAAAGCGATTTTCGTTAAACCATTTGAACCATTTAATTTTTTTTAAATTTAATTCACACTTCAGTATACCACTTGCAAAAACAAATTTAAAAATATTATGGTCTAAAATTCATTCTGACTGAAAGGATCACGCTTACCATTAGAATTTTAAAGAGACTAGGCAATTAAAAATTGGCCTATTTTTGAAATGCTTCAACATTTTTTTTTTCAAACTATTAACTTCATCTGTTTGGTCTAATGACAAACTCAAAAGTTCTTAATTTACATTCAGCACTGTCGAATATTATAATGAATACAATTCCATTTTCGACTGTAACGCAATAAAACATTCGCACACTAAATATCACTTAAAACACCACACAAATCTAGGGTTAAACAGTCTGTTTCAATTTACTACACTAATAAAATTCGTATTAACAATTTTGTTTTGTAAGTTTTTCACTTATCGTAAACAAAAAAAAAAAAACGTATGATGAAATTTTTTGATAAATGCACTTTGTCGTCCCCCAATACACCACCACACAACACAAACACATACCGTAGATAGAGAGTCGTCGAGATAAGGTGAAATTTGTTTTGACTATTTTTTTCGAGTTATTCAGCAAACGCACTGCTATGTAGTGTTTTTTTTTTGTTATATGAGTCACTTATTTTCATAGTAGCTTACCTGGTAATTGGCACAAATCAGGATATTCACGATTTTCTGGCTGCAGTAGAAATGGTATAAAATCTCGTAATATATGTGGATCTAAACCATAACTTTCTAGCCACGACAAATCCCGTTGTGATTCACGTAAATAAAATCGATGAAAATCACGATCTAAATGCATCGGCCATAGAAGCATAACCGATACGGGACGTTCTTCGGGTGATAAACGTCGTTCTTTTGATTCACCAGCCACCTCAGCCAATTCATAATTACTACCGGGCAATCCTAAACGTTCAACGATGCATGAAACAATTTCATCAGCTGTTGTTTGTTTTGATGCTTCAACACTTAATGCTTCATAATGTAGCGACAATGCTCCAACATAAACCTGAAAATAAGAAGCATAAAAAAAAAAATGTTTAGTGATATAACTATTTGTAAATTAATTGGTATAAATTATCAAATTGTTATAAAATAATTTAGTAAATTAATACTTTTATTAAAACTGTAGTATCATACTTAACACTGTCATAGTACAACATTTTCTATTATTTGAAAAATTATTGTATTTTTTTTTACTATTTTTGTGTGTAGATACTACACACAATACAGAAACTCTTGTTATCTAGAAACGAGTATACATACTCATGCTTCATATTTGTTGGTTTCGTTTTGGTTTCTATATAAAAAAAACCTCCACACTAAACTTCTATATGTGTAATAAGTGCTGATGATAAAAAAAAAAAATTATGAATAATATTTTATAACGAATACTAAGTCAAAGTAGAAAAATTTATGTGGTATTTCATTATAGCCGAAGAGATGTGATGACAAGTGCTACAACGGAAAGGTTTATGATTATGCATTTCTGTTTTACTGTGCAATTGCATTACTACATAATATCTAGTTGGTAGATGAAAATCGTAATACTCGTCTCATTTTACGACCAAAATCCGTGCTTAGAGACTTCGTCGCCGTAGTTCTATCTTGGTGTATTATTGTTCCATTTAAACTACGATATTTTAATACAAATCGATTAAAGTTGTTATGCTTTACATTTGCGCTTTTGTTTTTTCTTCCTACGATTACCAGTTTTCTTGGAAAACGTCAAAATTGACCGGAAACGTGATTTTGGACTTACACCAAGATAGAACTACGCCGATGACTTTCTAAAATGAACGCTATGAATAAACCACTGTTAAATAAATTTCTTGACTAATCTTTCTAATGTGCTACAGACCTACATACATATTATAATGCATGCTGTTTCATTAAACACGGGTATTTGGATTTTCAAAAAGGCAACTCAATTTTTATTTACTTAAGATGAAATTGTGGTTTAGTTGAGGCCAAATGTTTGCTAAAAAAGTAAAGTTTAAAAAATTGTAAAATTAAAAATGTTCAATTAAAATTTTCCTCTGTAAAACTTTTACTGGGAATTTATTTTTTTAAAGTATGGCCTTTGCAACGCTACTAAGGTATTTATGGCCCTTTAATCACATATTAGGCGGGAGTGAATTGATTAAACTTTTGTTTGTATTTCTTTTAGGTAGCTAGAATTAACAGTTTCTGAAAAATTCGCTTTGCAAAAAAGATGCACACACTTTTCATTGATTTTCATCTAAAGAGAATATGCCAACGCTTGAGATACGTCCAAGAAGGAAGATATTTTTTTTTTCAAGAGAATCTTCAATTTTAATATATCTGTGATTGTGGATTTGATCTATGGTAGTGTCTCTAGAAAAAAAATCCAAATTGGTGAGGAGACATACATCTATTAATGATTTTAGCCACTTGAGCAGCTTTTCAAATAATTTTAAGGTTGGTAGGGAAATCGGCCTGAATGATGTTTTCTTGTTTGGCGGCTGGTTAGATTTTACAATGATTATCAACTGTAACACCTTCCGCTGGTACGGAATGTATTTTAGCCTGAACGCTGGTTTGATTACTTGCAGCCTTTTTGTAGTCCTTCGAGAGGGAGATAGACAAAGAGAGAGGAGAGAGAGACAGAGAGAGGGGAAAAAGAAAGAAGGGGAGGGAGATAGGGAGAGAAAGAGAAAACGAGAAAGAGATATAGAAAGAGAGAAGAGAGAGAAAGATAGAAAGCAAGATAGAGAGAGCAAGATAGAGTAACAAAGAGCAAGAGAGAGATAAAGAGCGAGGGAGATAAAGAGCGAGATTGAGAGAAAGAAAGAGATTGAGAGAAAAAGAGAGATAAAGAGCGAGATTGAGAGAAAGAGGGAGATAAAGAGCGAAATTGAGAGAGAGGGAAAAGGGATAGAGAAATATAGAGATAATGGGGAGAGAGAGAGAAATAGCGAGAGAGAAATAGAGAGAGAGAAAATGAGAGAAAAAAGAGAGAGAAAAGAGAGGGAAATAGAGAATATTACACCACACCTTCCTGATCCCATCAAACGCAGAGCATTGCCTTGATGGTTGACATGGATTAACCCATGATTTTCTGCATTTGGAATTCTTAAAATAAACCCACTTTTCATCGCCAGTCACATCTTGGCATTTCAATGAGTGTACGGTTTTTCCTTTCACTACGCCATTTTGATGTGGGCTGTATGATGCAGTTCTTTGTATTTGCACTCTATTTTGATCAAATCAATTTTCAAATTCTTTACTGATATAATTCACCATCTCTGTCCGATCTAATGCATTTTACTTCTCTTTAATTTATGAAAAGTTTCTGATTTTTCTTTCAATCCCACGCACAGGCACACAAAAAAAGCAAAGATCGTAACCCAGAGTGTAGATCCCACTATTCCTACGTTTCCGAGGTCGCTGAAACTGAATATGACCATAAAAAATGAATCCAATCGCCCATTTTCCCGTTAGAACCCTCTTGGGGGTCAAAATGCCAATTTTCATGCAAAATTGAGATGGATATTGGATATGCATTCCTACGATTCTTGGCTGGCTAAAACCGAAAATGATAACATCAAATAAATTCGAGCCTTCCATCACCCCCTTACTACCCCCGAAAGGGGTTCCAATTTCAATTTTCATGCAAAATTGAGATGGATGTATATTTCTATATTTTTTGGGGCGCTGGAAGTGAAAATAACAACGAAAAGTACATTGACCCTTCCGTCACCCCTAGCCTTCCCTTACGACCCCCAAAAAGGGGTTGAAATTTACCCTCCAGGAGGCAGTAAGGGGACGTTAAGGGGGTTAAATTTACTTTTTATTGTCACTTTCAATTCCAGCGCCCCAAAAAACATAAAAATGTACATCCATCTCAATTTTGCGTGGAAATTGAAATTTCGACCCCAGGGGGTGGTAACGAGAAAATCGGCAATTGGAATAATTTTTTATGGTTACATGTATTCGGTTTCAGCGACCAGTAGGAATAGTGGGGTCTCCCCTATGGGTCATAACCTTTTTTTTTGGGTGCCTGTGTAATTCGTTCGATGTTGAAAGGCCGAATGTCGGAAGGCCGAAGGTCGAAAGGCCGAATGGGTCGGAATGCCGAATGTCCGAATGTGTCGAAAGGCCGAATGTCGAAAAGCCGAATGGGTCGAAAGGCCGAATGTGTCGAAAGGCCGAATGTCGAAAGGCCGAATGTGTCGAAAGGGCAAATGTGTCGAAAGGCCGAATTTCGAAAGGGCGAATTTTAAAAATATTTTCGTTCTCATATAAAAATTGTTTGGTTGTATCAATGTCCACTGTAGTGAAATTTCAGTGTACATACAGTGGTAGACATTCGTTTAAACGCACTATGTTTCTTGAATATAGTTCTAAGAGTAAAGTGTTTTGATTTTTTTTAAGTAGTCTAAATTGTGTCTACATATCATCTTAAATCTGTTGCTAAGATAAACTACATATTAGAAAAAATTTTAATATTTTACTTTAATAAATTGAAAAATCTAAATTTCAGGTAGACATTCATTTAAACGTCCTTCTGATAATGTACTAAAATAAAAAACAAAATTAGCAATTTTTCAGATATTATTTTATTTAATATTTGGTTTGGCCCCACCTTTCTAAATAACTTCGAAAATTCGAGTAGGCATTGAATTTGTTAAATTTTTGAGGGTTTTCGGATCAATTGTGGCCCAACATTCACGGATGGCACTTTTCAAATCCTTAATTGAATTATATTGCTGTTAATTTCCATAAACTTATCGGGGAAGGCTCTCTAAAGGTTTTAGATAGGATTGCAATCAGGACTATTGCCTATCCAAGATCTCAGCTCACCAGAAAAGTCTAATTCGCAATCTTCCTGTGACGACCCGACATATTGCCCGTATTTTGAATAGTTCACCGAACATAAAATGGCCAAAATTTTATGATTGTGGAGTCGATCGACAATCGACACGACTCTGTGTTGCCTTTTCATTTTTTGTATTGTTTTTATCAAATGAAAAAACGAAAACGCAATACAGAATCGTGTCGATTGTCGATCGATTCGACTATCATAATAGGGATTTCACATTTGTGATCATGCTATTTCATCCCATTTTCTGGCAATTTTTTAATCTTTAAAATTTGTACCGATTCCTGGGATATTAAGCACACCTAGAGGATATTTTTGCAATTGATTTTATATTCTTATTGTTTTGAATTTCCAAACTAATTGTGTCTTTTCCTTCCTAGGTCATCTTCTGACCATTTGCTGCACTCACTTGCTCTTTATTTACGTAGAACCTGAATCCACTATACATCCATTAGATGAAACCATTAACAAAAAATCTTCTTCCGTTAAATTAGCTTGTGCGGTAATTTTCTTGGTAAGTTTTACGTATTTTATGCATTTATTCGTTGTCCTACTTTATTAGAATATGACAAATCACATATTTGTTTCATTTTTTCTCAAAATTCGTTTCATTCTTCATAAAAATAGAACAAATGGATTTTTGCGCAGTTTATATTCCTCAAATAACTATGAGTTAAGTAGATCTATAGTTAATTCGTCAATTTTAAATTTCCTTATTTTGTAATTAGTCCAGTGTTTGGCGGTTTTTCGCTCGGACAAAACCCATTGACGTGAAATTCGGACAATATGTAGGGAATGACTCAAGGAATAAAAGTTATAATAGTGCCGATGTGTGGTTTTCTTGCTCTCATTATCATTATTAAGAAATTGATTTGTGCAATATGACGCAGAGGCGTAGTAATTGTGGGACAAAATGTAATCAGATTTTGGTTACCACATTACCCCCCTTCCAGTAAAAAAATCGGCGAGAAATAGTAAAAGAACTAAAGAAATGAAACAAATGGTAGAAAAGTTTATTCATTAAAAATTACTCTACGAGGACAACGTTCATACATATCATATTTTGGTTTCAACTCGCAAGAAATATATGCTGGCTTAAGCTTATCTACAGATATAGATGTGTTCTTTCCATTTACATCAAGTACGAAATATTTACGCATCCTTTTCAACACTTTAAAGGGTGGAGTAAGACCAACTCTGACCTTATCCGTACGTACAAAAACAAAATCGGACGTGTCTAAATCTTTTGGAATAAATATATTATCTTCAGGACATATTTATTCGAGTGTTGATTGGCGAAGTTGATTTCATAGCAGATTTTAATTTACTAAGTAAAGTGGTTGGATCTGCCGTAGAATTGGAAGTTTGCACTAAAAGTTCGCCAGGTAACCTAGGTGTTTGCCCAAAAACTAAATCGGCAGGTGTGCAACCCAAGTCTTTCTTAATTGAAGTTCGTATACCTAAAAGTATGAAGGATAACGAATCAACCCAATCAGTGATATTATCTTGAGCATAAATTGATGATTTTAAATGGCGGTGAAATCGCTCCACCATACCATTCGATTGCGGATGGTAAGTTGTAGTTCTAATTCGATGCGAACCTAATAATTTGTTGAATTCCTCAAATAAGTTGCTCTCAAACTGACTTCCTTGGTCAGTAGTAATTTCAGTTGGAACTCCAAATCGGGAAATATATTGTTCTATAAATGCACGTACCACGGTCGAGGTTTTTATATCTACTAGAGGAATGGCTTCTGGCCAACGTGTAAATCGGTCTACGATAGTTAGTAGATACGAGTATCCACGTGATGGTGGAAGTGGTCCAACTAAGTCTAAATTGATATGACAAAATCTGCCTGCTGGTAGATCAAATTGACCATATTCAGATCTAGTATGGCGATGAACTTTAGAGCGTTGGCATTTAATACAAGTTTTTGCCCAATTCACAACGTCAGAATTCATGCGGGGCCAAAAGTAACGTCTTTGAACCAATTTGCGACTAGTTTTCCTGGATGTGCCATATTATGTAAGCTATCGAACACAGATCGACGAAGATCCAAATTAATGTATGGACGATTAACCTTAGTTGAAGTTTCACACCAAATACAATTTCCAGTATTAGTATCCTTTAGTAATTCAAGCTTTACTCTAGAACGAGTGTTTAAAGTTTTGACTAATGATTTCAACTCTTGATCAGCCTCTTGAAGTTGAATGAGTTTATTTAAATTAATACCAGTTTGAACTATTGATGAAATATCCAGATCAAAAGGTCGGGATTAGGTATCCGCAACTAAATTACTATCACCTTTAATATGTCTTATATCATTTGTAAATTGTGATATGTAATCTAGCTGTCGACTTTGACGGGGACTACGTTCGGATTTCGATAGTGTTGTAAGTGGTTTGTGATCTGTGTAAACTATAAAGTCACGGCCTTCCACAAAACTTCTGTAATGCTTTATAGCTGAATACACAGCGAGCAGTTCGCGGTCAAACGCGGAATATTTTTGCTCAGCTGGGGAAAGCTTTTTAGAAAAGTAACCTAATGGTTCTCGACGACCACTGACCAGTTATTCTAACACGGCACCAATTTCTACACCAGATGCATCAGTAGTAATAATGTATTTTGCGTTTTCTACCGGGTGAGCTAACAGTGTAGCTTGTGCAAGTCCATTTTTAGCATCTTCAAAAGGTATCCTGCATTCATCAGTCCAAAAGTATGGAGTTTTCTTAGGCATTCTAGCAAGATTATTAAAATGATTGTGAAGTGGAGCTAAATAATTTGCTAATTTTGGTAAAAAACGATGGTAATAGTTTATCATTCCTATAAACTTTTGTACGTGTCGTATTGTAGTTGGCTCCGGAAAATCTCGAATAATTTGGACACTTTCTTCTGACGGTTGAATTCCTTCAGGTGTTATTTTATGGCTTAAAAAATCTAGGCAATTGACACCAAATAAACATTTTGAAGGTTTAATGTTGATTCGGTAATCAGCTAGACGTTGAAAGAGTATGTTAAGATGCTCAATGTGTTGTTTTTCATCATAACTTGCCACTAAGATATCATCGATATAAACAAACACGAAATTTAGACCTTTAGTAACTACATCCATAAAACGTTGAAACGTTTGTGCAGCGTTTCTCAACCCATATGGCATTCTTACGAACTCAAATAGTCTAAATGGAACTGTAATGGCAGTCTTAAAAACATCTTCTGAAGCCACTGGAATCTGATGGAAAGCTCTTATGATCTTTGAAAATATATTACAATTTCGTAATGCCAAGGAAAAATTATGGATATGGGTTTAGCCGCCTGTAATCACCACAAGGCCTCCAGTCGTTGCTGTCTCTTTTCGGTACCAAGTGTAATGGGGACGAGACACTGTAACTAGATGGTCTACACAGTCCCATATGTACCATATGCTCGAATTCCATCTTAGCTATCTAGTGTTTGGTATAGTATCCAGCCTTCTTGGACGACAGAAAGGTAAGTGACCAGTAGTGACGATCCGATGTACAACACCATGTTTTATTGGTATGTCAAATCGTGGTTCTTGAGTGAGACTTGGAAACGATTTAATTAAATTACCGAATGTACCACTAAAATTAAATATTCTGGGAGACACAGAATTTGGAAACGACATTTCGATAACGCCAATGGCAAGAAATGTTAAATTATCTCGAATACATTTATTTTCCATATCGACACTGAATGCCAAACTTAATCAAAAAGTATGCTCCAATTATTGGAACATTTTCTAGCTTTGATACCAAACTTTTTATGATACCAACAAAAATTATTGAACGAGCGATATGATGAATTACTTCTAGGACGATAGTAATTGTTATTATTAAATCGGCTTCTTGATCTACTGCGGTTAAACGTATTTCTATTTGCAGTCTTAATTTCTCTTAATTTCCTCTATTGAGGTTTGAAGGGCACCAAGTGAAACAGATTCGGACTGCGAATTGGTACTAACTACAGAAACTGATGGTGTTTGTGGGGTACCCAATTCCCAAATTTTATCGGCGATCTCACATAAATCTGTGATGGCGTCCTTCTCTCGAACATCACAGATAGACCTAATATTAGTTGGCAGAGATTTCAGCCACATGGTTTTTAAAAGAGATCCGTTTACTGCATTTGAAGAACCTGCCAAATTTTCTAAATGACGATAAAATTCTGATGATGATCGATTGTCCATACTGGTTGTAGCAAGAAGTTGTTCTAGCCGTTTGGTTTCTGATAACGTTTTTCGTTTAATTATTTCTAGTTTAAGTTTGTCAAATCTATCTACTTCGGGAGGATTAGCTATTATATCGAACACAGACGTTATGATATCTACGGGAAGAACACTAACTGTATGAAAATATTTCTGTAAATCAGTTAAAATGCGTTTAGTTTGGAAATGTGCTTCGATATGCTTGAACCATGTTTCGGGTATATGATGCCAGAATTGCGGTAAAGAAGCATTTTCCACTGATTGTATGATTTGTGGATCCGCAATATCGTTACCGTTTGCACCGTTATTTCCACCAGGTTTTTCATCACCGATAGGCATTTTACTAAGAACTGTCTGCAATTGTGAGACTAATAATAACCGCTTGATAATAAATAACACACACATACACGAATCGATTTTAAATAATTGAGAGATCTTACGCACTGTACCTACACTGTGACACGACAAGATGTTGAGCGATAAATATGTATAAAAATATATTGCTTACCGACTTTTCCACTTATGTATTTACAATAGTAATTGATTATTAATAATTTGATTGAATTTTACCTAAAAAAAATGAAAAATAGACAAGAATTACCAAACGAGAAAACAAATTAAACGTTTAATAATAATTGGTGAAACCGACGATTCACGGAGTTCCTGATACACAAAAATAATTGGATATCTCGATTTACAAATCACCGATAAGAAGACATCTGTACGTTTTCGCGATATTTTTTATCAACCGTAAGCTGCAAAATCATCTTATCATAACGGAATCATCTCGCCATATCGGAAGCTGTAGATTTTTTTTCTTGTTAAGGTCGGCTGTGTATTATTATTAAAAGTTTAATTTGTTTTCTCGTTTGGTAATTCTTGTCTATTTTTCATTTTTTTTAGGTAAAATTCAATCAAATTATTAATAATCAATTATTGTAAATACATAAGTGGAAAAGTCGGTAAGCAATATATTTTTATACATATTTATCGCTAAACATCTAGTCGTGTCACAGAGTAGGTATAGGTCACCTTGTCACAGTGTAGGTACAGTTTTACTCTGAGGATGGATGCCATCCTTTGTCGGGAGAGGGGGGGAGGGTGTCAATTAGTACACTCAAATTATCTGCAGAAATCAAGAGTGATGAATTCTAAGCAAAAAATGCTCTTTGAAGTTTTTTCGATAAATCAATATTTTTGGGGTTATTCACGATTGAAAATGTTGATTTTTCATCTAAAATGGATAACATAAAATTCGCTAAAACTATAAGTACATGGTTGATTCGTATAGGAAAAAATCAGGGTAATAAATTAGCAATTCAGTTGCTAAAGCCTGATGAGATGATTGAAAAGTGATTTATTTTACCAAATTAATTTGTGTTCCTTTGAATATTTCAAAATGTATCTTCGAATTTTCCCAGTTTTGCTTTACGCATCAAAATCTATTCTTAACTTTTTGTATCCGGGATGGATAACTTGTATATAATTGTTTACTAACATAAGAAAAATTAAAAAATAGCCTCAACTTAATCAGAATCTATTACCGAAAATGCCTAATAAATGAGGCATAAAATAATATTGGTCCTAATGCTATCTTTGTTTGAAGGATATGAACTAATTAAGATTTAGAAAAATCAAAGACGATTGAAGAGTCTCGATTTGTGTGTATCAAGCTCCTATGCAAGAGGGGTTCTACATCACATTTACTATATGCGTCTTTCCTATGTTCCGCAAGAGGCGCTTGCGCTTTACTTGTTTAATCGTCAATAGATCAACTGATTCTGATTCTGAGGTCTGATGGCAAAATATAATCAATTTGTACTTTAAACACTAAAAATTGACCAAACACCAGGTCAATTTCAAATTTATCAAACCACTTGAAATTTTTAACTAAAAAGTTCGAATTTCATTTTAAAATTTGGAAAGAAAATTTTGCTTTGTTTAAAATTCTGCTTTCAAATTATTGAGAATCTATCGGCGAGAATTTCACTAAGATTAAGCACGAACATTTTTGTGACTGAGTTAAACTAATGTCCGAATTATTAATTTTTAGTTTGCTTAAGAGAGAAATTTCGAATTACAATCTCCTCAGCCTTTCCATTCCAATAAAACCAGTAAGTTTACCTTGAAAATTCCAAATTCTACGGAAACTTCATTTATTTTGATTTACTACACTCTAAATCAAGTTGATTGTATTTCCATAATTAACTGCTTGAGGAAATAGACCAATATCATTTTCGGTTTTATTTTCACTCTCCTTGAAGATCACCTAATTTGGAATAAATAAAGCAACTAAAAGTGTTTACATTAAATGTATACATTTTTGGGCAGATCGCAGTTCTTGAAATAAGTCCAATTATTGGGAAAACATTTAGGAGATGCTGACTTTCGAGTGTAATAAGGTAGGTCTAATTCGTGAAATATATCTTTTCGTTGAAATCATAAAAAGCCGTTCCCTACTCTAAATTTTAATTTATTAAATATAGAGGAAGTAAATGTTGAATGAAATGTACAATTGTTAGTGAGTTGAGAAATGCAAAAAATAAAAAAATAAAATCAGATTGCTCTGCAGTCGATTTGAATGTAGTAAAGAGGTTGTAACAGTGGTATGCAATTATATTTTTTATATGGTTTTTTAAATAGGCTAACCGGATTGTGTTATGTACCACTAGCAGGCTAATAAACTATCATTTTTTTTTCATAAATAAAGTTATAAAATAGCAATTTAACAGATGCCCAGTTTTAATCAATTCATTACCGTTTTTTTTCAACTAAACTATTCACTTGTCTTATCGAACAAATATGATGTCATTAGCCGGAAAATATCTTTACACTAACCATAACTACATATAAACATAACGATATGTGTTAATCTCGAAATTTCAATGGAATACATAATATTTAATAATAAAAAAAAATGGTTAAGGTTACGTCTGTCACGATTGCTGAGTTGCTTGTTAAATTTTCGTGTATCCACCGTTCATAATGTAATCGACGAGTCATTCTAAAAATATTACATATAACATAACATTATACAAATAGTTTCCGCCCTGAGCAAAATGAATAATCTAAATTTCATCTTAATTTCCAGTGAATTATCAAATTCGGCACCAAATTTGTTCTGCATAAAATGATCAATCCATATAATTGAAGACAATTTGATTCCACGAAATTCAAAAGTTGATTAAACGTGCTTATATACTTAAATATCAGTTAATACAATATACATGAGCTTTGAGTATCTAGATAACGCTGCGAAAGAACGACCTACACTATATCGAAATACATACTTTAATCAATCTAACAAAATCTCAATTAACTTGTACAAGTTGTATTACGCATTCCCTGCACCACAGCGCACAATAAACAGATGATTAACTCCCGCAAATTAAATTCTTATACAAACACACTTGAGAAAGCCGTGTATTGAATACTATATGCTGTACATACATACCGCGCGAGTACATTTTTTTTATCCTACAATAATTACAAAAAGTTACATGTACATACAATTTTTTTTTTTGTGTTTTGTGAGTGGGACAACATACGTATATCGATATTTTATACATCATATGTACTCATTCAAGCATTGAAAGAGCATAAGTTCATTAAAAATATATCAAGCTTAAGTGGTTTATATTAAAAAAAAAATTGTGTAGTAATAATAATAATAATAATACACAAGCGAATTTAATATTTAGAAATTAAGCGATAGTTTTGAAATTGTGACGTTCGCGACCACAAAATTATGATTGTCTAAAAATAAGCATTTGTTCATATTAACTAACCAACTGACTGACCACCAACCAATAGACCGATATCAGATTACTGCATAAATGAGTTCGTTTGTTTTATGTATATTCTCAGACTTTAAGCGAGTACATATTTAGTTTATTTACACCAAAAATAAACTTAATTATATTTGGAGTACATAACTCAAGTAATAAACATTTTTTATTCTTAAATTTTAGTTCCGGCTTTGGTGAAGAATTCAGTTTTATTTATTTTAGGTATTATTTTATTAACCAATATACTACCTTGATCTAACTTGTCTTATAACTCTTGTTAGCTGTTAATTATAAAAAGGGTAGTCGCCTTAGTCACGGTTAAGTCCTTTAAGTCAAATAGGTCATAATCATAACCAAATATGTAAAATTATTTTAAATACAAAATTAAACTATTTTTTATAACGGGGGTGACAAGCATTGGTCTCCAGGATTTGCAGAACGAATTTTTAAGAAAAAAGTATTCCTGCGCTCAACTTCAATAATATAATTCTTTCAACCGATCACATCTGGTTTTTGAGACTAGAATTTAGATCAACGGATATTTTTTATAAATGAAGCCGAACCGAACCTAGTTGGTAATCTTAACATTTTCAAGTTCTATCTATTTATCTTTCTAGTTCTTCATTATCGTCATAACGCACATACAAGTTTTCGCGTTAATACTAGATTCGAAATCTTTTTCCTTTGTTACTACCTTTCGTAGAAAATTTCTAAAGAACATCGAATACGAGACCATGACTTTTAGTAGCCCGTAATTTACGTGCTCCGTTAGTGGGGTAGCCTGACTTTGAGCTGTTAGTAACTTTAGTATAAAACAATTTACATTTTTAATTGAAATGATAATATCTATCATACATAGAAAGTTACCGATGATTTTTTCTCGAGTTAATTTCAAGAATGCTGGAACTATAATATTTTTGCCCATAAGTTTTCTTGATTGGGTTAGAGTCAGGAGTGTCTCGTCCAAAACATCAATTTTTTGATCCGTAAACCAATGCTCCAGTTCGTTATCCTGTTATAAAATAAATGAGGTAAACAAAGGGGGTTGGGTACAGTTGCCCGTATGACAAAATACCGTTTACAAAATCCCGTATACATAATACCGTATTCCAAAATCCCGTATTCCAAAATCCCGTATTACAAAATCCCGTATTGCAAAATCCTGTATGCCAAAATCCCGTATTCTATCATGATACATCAGCTTAGGTTAGGTTAAAAATAGCGCGTTTTTAACCTAACCTAAGCCGATGTATGATGTATCATGATAGATTGATAGAATTCGAGATATGTGGGCGTGTATGGGTGTGTGTGTGTGTGTGTATTTGTGTATGGGTCATAAAAAGCAAAAAATTACAAGGGACAGGAACTTGGAACAGAAAAAAACAGAAAGTTTAAGTAAATGTAAATAAGATTTAATAATGGTACCTACACATAATTCAAGAAAAAGCTTCTGGACAATGTTTCATGTTTTACCATCTTTGACATAGATATAAATAGTTTTTTTGGATTGCCGACTTGGGAGCAAACTACATATAATTAACTATGAGAGAAGCATTCAGGCTCTAAATTTATTCCAGCTGTCTTCAGAGATTGTCCTTGTACTTTATTGATGGTGATAGCAAGCGCAATTCGAACAGGATGTAGTCATTTAATTGGAGTGTTCGAGGGCATCTAGATCCAGGGGCCCGATCTTTCGAAAATACCACGAAAATCTGCTCACAAGTAAAAGATGGCAATAAAATGTCAAAAAAATGTAACACACTCGAAATTTTACAAACATTTTGTTTGGGGGCACCCAGGGACCGGACCTCCCTCTTCGACAATACTACGAAAACCTGCTCATTTTGATATAAAACCCTTATGCAAAAACTCAATTTGATTAGATGATCCTTGTGGAAACGTATAAAACACATACATACATGCAGATTTTCATTTTTATTAATACACATAGATCACGAATAATTAGTTTTAAATTAAATAATATTAAATATTTTTAAAACTATTTATTAAAAAAAATTACTTAAAACCAAAAATTGTTTTTTAATTTGAATAATCCCGTAAAAAATTCATACTACGGGATTTTGAAATACGGGATTATGAAATACGGTTTTTTTTGTGATCTACGGGATTTTGTTCATTCTGGATTTTGTAATACGGGCATTAGTACCGATCCCAAACAAAGGTTACAGACTTATAAAAAACACAGCTAAAAAGTAACAAAATAAAATTGAAAACAAATTAAAATTACTGTTGAACATCGACATATCGCACGTGACAAAGATGGAGAGCAATAGACAAAATGCTAATTTCTATTTCAATACACTATTCTCTATGGGCGCTAAAAAAAAAGAAGATCGGCAAATTAAGCCGCCTCTCGCTTTGTAAAATATGTCTAATTTTGCTGCGAATCAGTAGGCTAGATTACGTAAAAGAAAACAAATCTAGTACAATTTGTATACTTTTTATTTTTTCCAATCAATTTTTTAAATTTTTTGACAGAAAATAACTTTAGTGTGACAAGTGCCAAAATGGAGGATACAAATTAATTAATTTGTGACAAAATACGGCATCATTCATTTAAAAAAATTGTACATTAAAATTAAATTTGCATCAAATAAATACCACAAAAATTCTGCTTGTCAAAAAGACGCTCATGTCTATGACCCAAATTTCTGCCAGCAGCGCTAATAGCAGAAAATCTGCTCAAGTGGTTCCAGCATAAAGCAAAAAGGGTTTTCATATCCGTGAAACGCTGTTACTTATTTGCTCAAAAACTGTTGCTGTTTGGCAAGAAGGCAGTATCTTTGGTATTTCTAATACTTATATTGATAATTTTCTCATGACATATGTACCTCCTACAACTTCTACAATTTTTTCTACATAACTTGTAGTGCAAAGTTACAAGTGCTTGCTTACATTTTGGTGCAACGAACATCTATATAACCCTATGCTCTGTGAAGAATAGTCGATGATAAGATGGCTTAAGTAGGACTGCGGGGAAGAACTGGGAGGTTTTGGGGGGCTAATTTACATTCAGTTTGAACGGACGTACGACGCCAACGAAATATTCTGTACAAAATCAGAGCTACCGAAGCTAATAAAATTTGTGGGACTAACAGGCGCGACGAGTAACGATAATCTCTAAACTGTACAATTTCTACACGTACGCAGAGTTCCAGTCTAAAGCCGAGCTGGTACCATGTCGGTGGTTGCTGGATAAAATCATCTGTTCAATGCGGAGCTCGGATCATCCGTGGGATATACTATTTATTATTGTAGCCAATTTTATTTCACCTCTTGATACTGTTGCTCAAAATACATAGAATCTGTAACGTTGACGGGGATATTGTTTGAAAAATGTTTGAAAATTTTATGCCTAACGATTGTAACTATTTGAAATATTTTGTTGTTTGTTCAGATTTATTTGCTTCCATTTGTGCTTTTCCTAATTATTGCTACGATACACCCAAATCTGTATTTTTTAACCAAATTAACCGTATTTTTCGTCAATTTTGAGTTATGAATGGAAATAACTCGACAATTTTAAAAATTTACAGAAACAAGTTTAGTTTTTTGAATATTTTAAGAAAAGCTAAGAGCTATTGTGAAATTTTCAGTTACTTGTTTAAAAAAAACATTCGTACATTCTTTTGCCAACGAGCGAAAGGTATAATCGATTTCTGGCTGAAATTTCAAATCCATATTTGAGTTGAGTTCTACATAAAAAAACATTTTCGGGTATGGCTACTTCCAGCTCTAGAAGAGTTACCCGTAGGATCGCAATGAGAGATTTTGAACAAGCTTTGAGTATTTTGCAATGGAATCAATTATCTCTTTTTCACTCCCCCCCCCCCCCCCCTGGATGTTATTTCATTGAATTATAAGATACATTTAAGGCGTAATTATTGGTTTGAAAAGCTTTAAATACAAATGTTAGTATGCTCTTTGCTGTTAACAATAAAGCATCCTAGCTGGTTAAATTTTCTATTGATTTATCACGGATTGCAAAGCCCGCCAAACGTTTTAAATTTTTCAGATTCCACAAGTCCCTGTTAATTATTCTTTAGTTTTTTTCAATTTTTTGTTTGGTTTAACTTCAGTAATTTTTCGTGAAATGACAAAATATTTAATTAGATTTGCGTGCTTAATATAAAATTGGAATAAATTAAGATTTCTCGAAAATCTCGACCCAAATTTCTCCCCGAAAATTTATTTTAAAATTACCTTTCTCGATATTCGAGAGTTAAGAAAGAAAAAGATTTCTCGAGAAGAAATCCTAGCTTCAGCTAATCCGATTTGAAATTTCAATCTGAACTGCGCTAATGCATATACATATAGGTATATAAATAACTTAGCTAAGTAGGAGGACAGGAAAATAGTAATAACGAGTATAGTAAGACTGTACCCAAGTATCACTACTTCAAATAAATGATTCATTTTTATGGAACTGAGTACAAGTTTGAGTTCCATTATATTATAAGATTTCCTATGAAAAGTGAAACAAAAATACTAAACCGATGGAACTTGATATATGTGGGTTACTTAAGTTCCATCGATAATTTTGATTAATGGAAAAAAACTTGGAACTTATGAATGAGTTCAATTTTTGTTATACTTGGGTAATTACTAATTATAGACTGCGATTGGAAATTCCTGTCTCGAGAATTCTCAAAACGTTAAAATAAATGTTAAACGTCGTTTCTCGATATAATTGGATTTCGAAATAATTTTTCTTTTAAATACATACATGTTTAGTCGTTACAAAATTTCACAGAAAAACCTAAAATTATTTAAATCAAAGTCAAAATAACGAAGTTCGTTTAGGTGCTGATTTTTTCACTAACCGAGAGAGAGAGTAAAAGGTTAGACTTCTCTGTCAAGATGTGGAAATAATTTAATGATAAAATAAATAAAGCTGATTCATATGTTGGTATACAGGGTTATCAAAAACTAGAATATTAAAAAGTCGTTTACGTGCCGAGAACCGAACCTATTTTTACACAGGAGTTTCCATTCCAGTCCGGAAAGCCCGAAGGCGAATGTGCCTTACTACTTCAGCAAAAACCACTTCATCAATATATTTGTACTAAAAATCAGAAATCGCTTATCGGCATTTTAGTAATTTTGAGAAAATGAAGGATAAAGTTTTAAAATCATATGGGAATACATTGAGATTATTATGTATTACCTCATAACTTTTTTATTTTTTAAGTGATTTTCACCAAAATTTGACACAATCTAAATAGTGGGCAAATTTAATTATTTATGCAAAATTCATAAAAGTCGCTTAGTCACTTAGACGACTTTTGCTTTTAAGTAGAGATATTACAATTGGCTAAATTTTATTGCTGAATTGTTCCCGATGTTGATTTTTTTTGTACAATTCTTCACACTTTCGCAGTTGTAAATTCTTGTTCATCCCTCCTTGTGGCCGGCCCTAAAAAAGCATAGAAATGGTTTTGACTATAAAACAGTAGAATATCAAAATTTTATAACTTTTGTGGGTTCCAAAATATTGTGACTTTTTCAAGAGAATCAATACAAAAAAAATGCTCTGTTTTCTCTTCACTAAAACTCATAATGAAAGAAATGTTTCTTCGTCTAGAAATATGAAATAAATCAATGCTGTTGAGTTTTTTTTGGAATATTTTTACTATGTATTTTAAAAAATATAAAAATTACCGAGAACTCCAGAGATACTCGAGAAAAAATGTCAAAGCATCAAATTTTCGAGAAAACAAAATTCTTGGTTTCTTGGGAAATAAAATATCTAGGGAGATCGATTTCTCTAACTGTAATGTTAGCATTTTTGATAAAATATGTTAATTTCATTATAATTTAATAGACTTAACCTAAAATTTGGGTTAATTTATCACTATACCTATTGCAATTACAATCAAGGGACCACTGTTATACTGCCAATATGCAATAGTTACAAATTTTAAAACGAAATCATCAATAAAATGTAAAATTTTGTATTTGTTTGCATTTTTGACCCTTTTCGGGTCTATTTTTAAAATCATCCACCATCATCCAATCATTTTGTGTTAAAAGCCGAATAACAGAACTTTTTTCAATGACGCGTTACTTAACCCTTTATATATTTAGCCATTTGAATTTAAAATGCTCGTAAAATTTATATTTTTTGTATTACTAGGTTCTACTTCTAACTCATGATCATTCTAAAATTGACTAACTTTTAGGATTTTCAAACAGAAGCTGAACAGTAGGTTTGTTCAAGTGGAGAATTGTTTGTTTCAATATTTGTACGCCCTTGTTCATAACCGGAAGTACTGCATTATTACAGGTCCACATTGATGTGTGTTTCAGTCGTATGGCAGAACAAGCGGTCAACTGTTTTTCCAAGATGTAGCAGAATCTTCAGTGCTTGGGTGGATGTGCTCCCCATAATTAACTAAATAATACTGAATTTTGCGCCCTCGACATTCGCGTAAATTTCTCAATAGATAACACTATACGATAAAATCATTCTCGCACCATTGTCGGAGATTTCCTCCTTCGACCTGAGTTAGGTTTAAAGACCGTGAAGGCAATTATTCGTTCGTCCATTTAGTAATCTTAAGCTAGCATTACCCAACCCTCTTGCATCTGGATCACCAAAGAGCAGTGTTGAATTGTCAATACTAACAGGGGATGTCATGAAAAATCAACCATCGGTATGACGTGTGCTCCTTAGCTTTACTATAACCGCTAAGGCATTACCACTATATTTTTACTTAGTTTAGCGACATCACTTTCCCTTATGATTACAAAATGTTTTGAAAATAATATTTTATTTTTTTTGACAGGTGTTCTCATCAAGGATTCAATAAATTTACCAACATCACTCACAACTGAATAGTTCCGTTCCAAACAGGAAGCTTCGATCATGACAAAATTCTCAATAATGAAAAGGAAAATGTAATAGAACGCATTTTGGGGGCTAAGGAGCCCCCATAATGTAGATGACCAATTATTTTAACATGTTTACTATCATTCTGAGCATTGCGTACAATATATTGATGTTACTACCTTCTAAAATCGCGAATATGATTACTTGTTTGGTTTGAATTCTAATGTGAGAACTTTTCCATTTTTGTATTTTATTATTAATAATTTATTTTCCTATGGTGGCAGTCAACGTGTTAATATTAACACTTGGTGACTACTTGTTGATGGATTATCTAAGTCAGAGCTTTTAGGCTTAGTTAAAAGGCGCGTAAAATTAAATTTCTACGTATTGCCACTTCGACCATCTCGTATTTTGTTCCATTTTTAAGAAAAGTGTAAAGAAATTTGACACTGTAAAAATGACAGTGACATGTGTGTTGCGAACGGTTATTTCCGTAAATTTTATTTGTTTGATATTTAACGACCTAGCAAAATAAGAAATCTTGGGTGTTTTATTTTAAATTTCATAATTCGGAGAGAAGTGAAACAAAATTCTGAATTAAAGATACTCCAATAAAGTTCCAGCAGATTAAGAAAACCAATTGTACAAACCGTAAACGAGAGAATAAATTCCACGCTACATAGTAGGATTGTGTAGTAGTATTGAGAAGCGTCATCAACATACTCTCGCTGATTTTCATGTGAACTAGTTCTATTTCTCGGAAACTAACGACACCATGGATATAAGGGTTTTTGCTCGACTGTCTTCCAGAGCCTCAACAAACTACTTAACCTTATTTAAATTTGAAATATCAAGAAGGATTTGCACGTTACTGTCTTAGATATTGCGAAATTCAAAATACTTCTAAAATTTTCATATAGACTCCTAGTTAGTTTATCTCCGCGATATACAAAAAATAAAATCAAAATTCATCAGAAAAATTTTAGGGAGAAATCATCGTATATGAATGTCAACCAAATTTACGACGGATGGATTTAATTTATACCTTTTATGAGCTTTAGATTTCTGATTTTTTAAGCCTGACAGGCGACGATTAAACCACGGCTCATCCGCTGATAAAACTGCAGGCGACCGAGAAATAAATTGTTCAATTGCCGAGTTTGTTATTTTATAAAACTGATCAATATAAGCGTCCAAACTACCTGTCTTATAACGATCCCAATTAATATTGTCCAGAAACTCATTTAAAGCATGATAGTCCCCCCTTTTTAAAGTTGAAAGACTCAATAGAATTAAAATTACCGTTAACATTAACCCAATTCTCAAAAGTTAATTGGATATGTAATGGTATATGAAAAATACTCGAAGAACTGCCTAGATCGTCACAAGCAATGATTGTGCCATGTAATTCCACTGGTATGAACATTAGATCAAGAATATTGCTGCTCTGGTTCTCAATGTTGTTAATCTGTTTTAATCCAAGAGAACAGATAGAATCCATCACATTCACGAGGCCTAAGATTAAATTACCATTTAATGGCAGAAGGCAAAACCAACATAAATGTCTTTATACATGCCGTATTATTTCTGTGACTGACGCATACTGTTAAATTCAAAACCTACTATTTTTCTAAGTGTTAGTGATATTTTATACTGTTTTTGATACAAACTACAATTTAAAATCGAAGTATGTAAAGATTATACTGTATTACGACACTAATACTTACAGAAATAGTAGGTTTTATTTTGTGTTTGTATCGCAATAGTACGGCTTGTATAAAGACATTTGTGTTGGCTTTGCAGAAGGCCATCATCAACAATAAGCCATTTTATTTTCGGTAGGTTAAAATCACCTAAAATCATCATAGAATCGAATTCAGCAGGTAAAACTGGAAGTTGATTTGAGAAACACGCAGACAACTCTCCGTACATATATGCTGAGGTCCCACATGGAATATAAACACTTACTATCAACACCAGCTTACCCTTGAAAGCAATTTAACAGCTAAAATCTCCAGCCCGTTACTCTCCAGGACAATAATATTGGCACGCATATCCTTCAAGTCCGCCGCCTCTCCCTAGCGATTCACTCTCCGAATATTGATCACGTCTGAAGACTTGGTAGTCCGTGAAGAAATACTCTGCAGAATTGTGCGATCCAGTCAGCCATGTTTCCGCGACACAAATGACATCATAGTCATTTTCCAACACCGATAAATATGCATTTCGTGCGATTTTGAACGAATACCGCTAGAGTTGTGATAATAAATAGATAACTGGTCATTATGGTTAACTCCAGCAGAAATCGGCATTGCAGTTTGAGCGATAGGTCAGACAGCGGCACTCTCACAACCTCTACAATTTCATCCAAACTACTTAATATGCTCGCCGTATTAACAAGCATTAGATACCCACCTGCCATTCCATCCTCCCGTCAATCTGAATTCGCCGTCCTATTCACCAGTCTCCTTATATGCTGGACACTTATCATCCCATGTTGAGTGTTTGTAATCAACATTAAGATTCATTTTCATCGCCGCCTCCGCACAATTTACGCACTCTGGCTCCCCGTCACAATTACTCGCCAGATTCTCTTTTCCACACTTCCAACACAATAACTTCCCTTTTATGGGGCAATCTCTGGTCTGGCCAAATGCCTTAAGAAAGTTTCGAACTGTATGATTATCAAAATAACATGGCGGTAACAAACCGTCATGCGAATGCTAAAGTGTCCTATCCTCCTATATCCATTTATGATTTTATTTGATTCTGGAGGAGAAAATTGGGTTTCCGTTTCTAACTGAAAGGAAATTTAGTATTTGTTTTTTGTAAGATATTCAGAAATGTTAGAACATTAAACTAAATTTGACACTTCATCAAAATTTTATTTGGAAAGTGAACAAATTTTAGCTGGAAATCTAATCGATTTTTCGAAAAATGGCGTATAGGATACTTTAGCATTCGCATGACGAAATATTATTAGAAAAAAAATGCCAACTTTTGAAAGGAACTACTTAGGGCTTAAATAGCTATTTCGTTAGTAATACTTAATGAATCCCTAAGCAAGTCGTTTTAATATGTTTTTGTTCAAATTTAAAATTTAAGAAAAAACTTCAGTGCCAGTGAAATACTTTTCCCTCTATGATATGGAATATTGAGGACCTTACAACAAACCACATGATTATCTCATCTGCCATAAATCCAAAAAAACAACTATTTCGATCACTGAAGGAAGTATGGTGCACGAAGCATCTGAAACCTATCTAATCTGACCACAACATGACGTTTGCTTTAGTTTATGCAGTTTCCTATATCCTATGATTCGGCTGTGCGGCTCCACGAATTAAAAAAGGCTGAATTAAAAAAAGTGTTCATTAATGAAATAAAAATAGCGAATTTTGTATGAAAAAGTATGAACACCTGTTACTATTTTAAATTCTTTTTTTTCATAAATTTTCTGAAATAAAAAATGTATTCTTTTTCATACAATATTCGCTATTTTTATTTCATTAATGAACACTTTTTTTAATTCAGCCTTTTTTAATTCGTGGAGCCCGGCTGTGCCTGTGCAAAAATTTTACTTCTATTTCTCCTAAATAATTCCTTATCTGCTGTTTAACACTCAACAGAATTACTGCGGTCATATATCATGTTTTGCCTTTTCGAAATGATTATTTCATTTTGGCTGTATTTATATCCTAGCCTGAGGTCGATTTTATATTTGTTCTCTGGAATCAAGTAAATAATGGCTTATGGTGTCTTCCGCTTCGACTGGTACCTGTTTTAGTCTCATTGTGATTCTTTTTACATTATAAAAATACAAACAACTACAAACAAAATAACCTGGAATGGACCTACGGACAAACCAAATATGCGTCTTCGTTTTTGAAATCGACTTACGAGAGGTGTTGGTTTTTGAACTTGTGTCCAGTTTTATAAATTTGTCACCAAGCAAAACAATATTCAGGGAAATTTACAAATCAAATACTAAATCCAGAATCAAAACTGTGAAAGTAAGAGCGGAGCCAAACAAACAATTAATTATGCATGACACAGTGGCAAATCATTGATTTTTTAAGCACATTTATACCAATGTTACTAAATCAAATTATCGAATATTTGTGACCATCCTGAAAGGAAATTTTCACATACGATATTTTGAGAAGGTGATGTTAATGACGTCTTTGTGACATCCTTATACATACATATTTATCTCGTCGTTTCGAATTAAGTTACGTTTATCTATATGTATAGAATTGCCGTGCGGTTGTACAATTGCCGTACGGTTTAGATCACCTAACACTCTGATTCATGGTTGATCGTCAGACGAATTACAAAAAATTGGCCAAATCTTTAAAGATACCCACATCAATTTTTAAAATAAATCTGCAAAATTATAATGAATAAACAAATCAAAATAATAAAAAACCACCTTCACAACCTGACAAATAACTCCGGAAAAATCTTTATGAAAATTAAATATTTGCATTGCGCTGAAACTTTACGACTAAATTATTTTTATTAGAACTGAATATTTACAATATTCAAAAAGTATACAAGATTAAAAAAAAAATATTGCGCTAATCCACCTACACGCACAATGAAACAAATTTTTATTATGGCTGATAAAACAGAGACAATTCTTATACACCTTCTTGTGCATGAATACTTAGGCGCTGGTTCTTACAAATTTTGATAAGCACATAATCCAAAAATGTATGCGTGATACATGTTTTCAAGTTATTATATGTGGCGCAACCACTGATTCTTAACGCAATTTTTTAAACTTTCTCAAATAGATTAGATAAAACTATGACTGTTTGGTTATCGCACAGACAACGAGCGCACTATATACAAAAAAATGTGAATGCATGACCTTAACTATGCATACACAAGATAAAATGATTTGTTTACTTAAGACGATGAAATTTATACTTAATTATACATTTAAGTATATGAATTCATCAAAAAGAAGAAATAAACGTTTAAGTAGTCGTTTTTTTTTTATTAACAAACAATGGTTTTCGACTTCAACACAGAAATTTGTTTAATATTTCGCATACATAATTTAATATCTGCGCGAATAACTATTTTATAGATAACCGTTATTAATTTATGCTTCTGTTAGTCCGATATTCCATACGTTTCGTTTATATTTGTTTATCGTAGCGCAATAATTATAATTGGCATACATTATTAGAATTGATTGAAGCAAACAATGATTGAATTACACCTATTTTAATTTCGTGCTATTTTATTGCCCAAAATTTATTTGTATACGCGATTTTGAACCAACAGCAAATGCGTCAAGGGGTTCCAAATGCATAGCAACTGAATATGACAGCGTATTGATTAAGGCATCCAATTTTTGGCAAAAAGTAATTCCGTAAATTTTGAATTTGAATGTTCTCAATTCCGGAGTTGAATGTTTTTAAAATAACAAAAAAAAAAAAAAGTCGTGACCCAGAGGGGAGACCCCACTATTCTCACGTTTTTGAGGTGGCTGAAACCGAATATAACTATAAAAAATTATTCCAATTGCCCATTTTCCCGTTACCATCCCCCTGGGGATCGAAATCTCAATTTTGATGCAAAGCTGGAATGGAAGGGCATTCCTACGTTTCTTGGCATGCTAAAACCGAAAATGATAACAAATAAATTCGAACCTTCCATCACCCCTAGCGCCTCTTTACCAACCCCCCAGAAAGGGGTTGGAATTTCAATTTTTATGCAAAATTGAGATGGATGTGCATTTCTATGTTTTTTGGGGCGCTGGAACCGAGAATGACAACGAAAAATAAATTTGACCAATTCTTCACCCCCTGGCTCCCCCAGGAAGGGTTTGGAATTTCAATTTTCATGCGAAGTTGAGTTGTATGTATATTGCCCCCTGTTGGTAAAGGGGCACTAGGAAATGATGGAAGGGCCGAATTTATTTGTTGAGTATGCACATCCATTTCAACTTTGCATGAAAATTGAAATTTTTACCCGGGGGGTAGTAACGGGAAAATCGGCAATTGGAATAATTTTTTCTGGTCATATTCGATTTCAGCGACATCGAAAACGTAGGAATAGTAGGGTCTCTCCTCTGGGTGAAGAATTTTTTTTTGTGTATCTGTGTAATTTTTTGCTTAAAAATTAAAAATCAATATTAAAAAACAAAACATTACTTTTATTTCATTTAAAATATTAGATATTTTTATAATTAAATGATAGAAAAATTTCCAGTTTTTTTCTACTTTTTCTTATTAAACGAATCGAGGCTTGTGTCATTGAGGCTAGAATTTTAGTGGGATTTTACAAGTTGGTTGAAAAGTATTGAAAGCGATACCTATTAACCAGTAGAGAAATCAAAATGTATACGACATTTTAATATTTCATCTTTCATTTGACACACGAAAATCTTTATTTCGATCTGGCAATTCATTCTTTGTTTACAAGCCATTAGAAGTTGACGCGTCAGTGTATTCATTTAGAATGGGAAAAACCGAATATCGTGCAGTGATAAAATTCTTTTTTTTGGAAGGTTTAGAAGCAACAGAAATTCATACAAAAATGGTAAAAGTATTTAAGGAATCTGTTCCTTCATTTCCAACTGTGCATCGATGGGTTTTTGAGTTAAAACGTGGTCGTTCAAGCGTTGAAGATGAACCACGTAGTGGACGTCCAAAAAGTGCAACAACACCAGAAATCATTGAGGAAGTGTATAATATTGTTTGTGAAAATCCAAGTTTGACTAAGCGTAAAATTGCTGATATCATAGACATCTCGGACGAACGAGTACTCCATATTTTACATGAAGAATTACGTATGAAAAACCTGTTTGGAAAACTGATGCCGCGTTCGTTAACAATTCAACAAAAACTGAATCGAAAACAAATTTCTCAGCGTAATTTGAAGCGTTTTAAGCAGAATAAAACATTGGATGAGAGACTTGAATCCACCACCATGATCCTAAACTGAAACAAGAACCTTTACAGTGGACTGAAGCTGGTTGTTGAGCTCCAAAACAGGTGAAATCAGAACGATTTTGTTGATTATCTTAAAAAAAAATATTATTGCAACCTTTTGGACCAGTTGGATAAAAAAATTCGTGAAAAAACCCGGCTTTACAGAAGAAAAAAATTATTTTTCATCAAGACAATGCACGTGTTCACACGAGTCTTTTGACGATGGCTAAATTGAGCGAATTAAAGAACGAATTGCTTGAACACCCACCGTATTCACCAGATTTGGCTCCCAGCGATTACTATCTCTTCAGAAACCTGAAACAATTCCTTCGTGGAAAGCGTTTATCGTCGAAGCTATTGCAGCCGTGGAACAGTATTTTGCAGAGCTTCCGGAAAATCATTACAGAGATGGTATAATATTATTGGATGATCATTGGAATAAGTGTATTGAAGTTGAGGGAGATTATCTAATTTCATTAAAAATTCACATTCTATCATTTTTGCTTCCAATACTTTTCAATCAACCTGTATTTTAAAAGTTAGGGTTTTTTTGAGATTTTGTGCCGTCAGGATTGGGTTGCGTTAGGTTTTTAGTGAGACAGGATTTTACTTAGATGAGTATTTATTGAATCGAGATATCGTTCAGTCAGGATTTTGTGGAGTGAGATTTTATTACTCCGGATTTTCTGAATCAGAATTAACTACCATACCCATTTTGATCAGCTCCCTAAACTGACCACTTTTTGTCAGTCCCTGGTATATTCCGTATAATGTTTGTTACAGCTTAATTTGTTACAATTGAAGAAAATTTCTTGTTTTAGTCTGATTTTGAATTTTCCAATTATTGGATTGTTTTATTCCTTTAACTGACCACCACCATAAAGTGACCAACATTTCTGGGATCCTTGAGTAGTGGAGAAGTTTCACTGTATATTGTATTTTCTAGTACAAGAAATAATGTTGCAACTATTTAAATTAGTGTGAGAAATATAAATTACTAATTCCGTAATTATTGTTTTCAATTCCGGAATAATATTCAAAACTAAAATATGAACCAGTATTCCTGAATACCAAATTCCCTAGCAATGGTTGATTGTTGAGTGAAAATTGAAATAAAATTTTGTTTTATCATTTTGCTAAATATTTTATAATAAACACCGATAGCCCGACGATTGCTGGCAGATGGTCAATTTAATCCCGATAGTCTACACTTTCCGAACGCTTCATATTTGTGAGTATCGTGGATACTAAACAATGAGACAACGTTACACACGAGAGTTTCATTAACTGAAGTAGTTTTCCCTTACAGTGGGGGATCATAATTTTAAGGTGTCTGAGGCGATGGACTAAGGACACTTGTTGTTTTTTTTAGCGGATTTGCAACTTTGATGGCCATTTTGAAGGATCTCGGTATAGATGAGTCCAAAATGGTCCTCTGTGGTGGCGGAGGTAGCCATCAGTATGTCCAAAGACCACCGAGCCATCACACGGAAAAAAAATTATAGGAGACATTTCTATAATTTATAGGAGCCTACAGGATTGTGGGCTAATATAGGAAAGCATGTTACTATAACACATAGTTAATTTAAAGAGATGCGAATAGAAATTGTTACCATTAAAATAGTAAAATGTACCATAAAAAATAGTAAAATGTACCATAAAAATAGTAAAATGTACTATTTTAGTAATAAGCGCTTCCTATTTAGTAAAGGAAAATATGCATTTCAAGTTAGTATTTATTGCCATAAAATTGGTATTTTCCCCAGCATATTTTTGTTTAATGGTGTTGGTGCAGCGTGCAGGTCGTCATAGAAAATATATTAGTAGTAATGACATTCACAGTATTTTCGATTTGGCAAATCACTTCATCATAAATATATCTACTGGAAAAAGTAGAAATATCATTTGTCATTACCACCCCACCTTTACTTTACCCCACAGAGTCAATACAAATGTATTGACTCTCAAATGAGAAGTGAGTACCCTTCTCGACTTCTCTATGTGGTAATTTAGTTTCATACGACCAAACTACAAAAATGTAATTCTCCCTTGATACCTTAAGTATCAAGCAGAACGTACTGACTTAGCGAATTATATTCATGAAATGAAAATAACATGAATATGTTTCAGGGAATACGAATGCAATTATAACAGCTATATTATGTGGTAAATATTGCTTTTTACATAGTAGTGGTCCCTATTTTAGATATACACACTCTTACTCGAGGAGAGGATTCAATTTATTTTTAATGAGTTTACGTTCAAAATAAAGAGAATCGTACAAAACAAAGTAAATTGTATCTTATAGGAATTATGCCTATAATACATTGAATTTGTAGAAATGCATATAGGAAATATTCCTATATGGCATAATAAATTAGCTCTTATTATAGTAGCGATTCCAATATTGCATTTCATGCTATGCAAAGTGGAAAGTCAGCTATGTACATAGTATGTTTTACGAAACATATAATACAGGATGCTATAATTAAATTCCTATAAATATATAGGAAATAAATTAGTAATTTTTTTTCTCCATTTTTTCTCTAAAATGTATTTTCTGTATCTTGTCCTTAATTTAGAAATTTAAGAAAAAAATAAAAAATCTTAAGATTATTTATATTTAGGAGCCATAGTGCTAGAATCTTTCGGACAATTAAACTGAAGTAGGAATTTTTCTTCCTTCCTCTTATTCTTCTCTTCTTGTTCAAAACGATCTGAATCGACTGAAAACAGTGCCACACGGAAAAAAAATTATAAGAGACATTTCTATAATTTATAGGAGCCCACAGGATTGTGGCTAGGCTTGCCACCTTTTAAAAAGTTCAGTGGAGGACATTCAACAAAAAAATATTTTGTTTAATTTGAACATCAGTTAAACGAAATTTTTACTATAACGAAATTTTCATTCGCCAAAATGCAAACTTTGGTACGGAACAGTACTATAGCCAGCCAAATGATTTATAACGAAGTAAACTGGAAAAATCTTACATTTTCATAAATATATTGCAACGAAATTATACAATATAGCGAGAGTCGGTGAAATAGTTTGACTCCGACTCCGATGTATTAAAAGTTGACTATTCGACTCTGACTACGACTCCAACTGCTACATGTAATTACTGCTCGTGTTTAACCGCTCGTTTTTTCATCATTAGAAAATAATTTAAACATAACAAAAATGTCGGTTAATTTTTACCACTTTCTCTAAGCCATTAAAAAATTTAGTCCATAATTTTTGTAATTCGAAGTCGTTTCGATTTCTATGGTCATCTAAAAATTTTTCAAATTCATGTTGTTCTTCTAGTTCTTCAACTGGATTTTCTTGGTGACTGTGGGGTTTTCAGTAATATCTAAAAATCATTTTAAACCATTGCCAAATTACATAGCGCCGGTTTGCCAGTATTTTGTTGATCATCTCTTAATAATACTCTAACCTTGGAGTCGAAATAATTTCTAGCCAATAACACCTCATTATCAAGCAGAAAGATTTTTCTATGTGTTATCGATGATTTTTTTTTCTGTTGCGAAAATATTTTGAGTTTTTCCTATAAGTCATCGCCATTATTTATCAAATTGGCCGAGGTCAAATATACTGATTGGATTCTTGTTGTAACTAAGGTAAAGTTAAAGTATACCGGAGAGAAAGAAAAATATAAAATGTGGAGTCAGAGTCGGTCAGTATTTTTCCAACTCCCATTCCGACTCCGCTAAGAGAATCCGACTCATCGACTCCGATTCCCGGCTCCGAGACCCTGGTTTCCGGTCCCTTTGTCTTCGTTATAACGAGATTTCACTTTCTTAATTAATTTTGATCAAAGAACTATTCATACTATCAAAATTCTGGTTTACAAATTTTTATCATCTGCAGCTTTTCTAGAATTACAGAATGTTCTAACAAAGTTTAGAATTTCGTGACGCTGGAATTTCGTAGTTTTAAAATTATAATATATTCACCGTGTAACTGTAGATATTATTACTTCTTTAGGATAAATTCTAACGTAAACAAATATTGTATCATCGTAACTGTACATTGAAAGAAACAAATGAACGTAATAATCATTATTCTGTAATGGGTCAGTTGGAAAATATAATTTAAACAGGAAACTTCTCGAGTTTTGATTAATTTTCAGGATAGGGTACTTGAGGATAAATTTGGTAATGTGAGTACGCAAACTCGTGCAAATTGGATATTTAAATGAAGTTTCGGAAATATCATATTTCATAGTTCTATTATAAAAATCTAGACGTAATTTTAGTTTCTGTAATGTGCGCAAATAATCAGTAAAACTTCCGAAAGCAATTGAATTTGTTAACTCCTTCAAAAATGGTTTAAAAGGAATCTAAAGTTATTTTTTAATGTGGAGGACATTTTTGCCTCCCGGGAGGATGGAGGAAACTTCTTTCAAAAGGAGGACGTCCTCCACAAAGGAGGACGGGTGGTAAGTCTAATTGTGGCCTAATATAGGAAAGCATTTTACTATAACACATAGTTAATTTAAAGAGATGCGAATACAAATTGTTACCATTAAAATAGTAAAATGTACCATAAAAATAGTAAAATGTACTATTTTAGTAATAAGCGCTTCCTATTTAGTAAAGGAAACTATGCATTTCAAGTTAGTATTTATTGCCATAAAATTGGTATTTTCCCCAGCATATTTTTGTAGCGATTGCAAATGCAATGTTTAATGGTGTTGGTGCATCGTGCAGGTCGTCATAGGAAATATATTAGTAGTAATGACATTCACAGTATTTTCGATTTGGCAAATCATAAAATGCCAATCACTTCATCATAATATATCTACTGGAAAAAGTAGAAATATCATTTGTCATTACCCCCCAACCTTTACTTTACATTCTTTACCCCAAAGTCAATACAAATGTATCGACTCTCAAAAATGAGAAGTGAGTACCCTCCCGAACTTCTCTATGTGGTAGTTTGGTTTCATACGATCAAACTACAAAAATACAATTCTCGCGTGATACCTTAAGTATCTAGCAGAACGTACTGACTTAGCGAATTATATTCATGAAATGAAAATAACATGAATATGTTTTAGAGAATACGAATGCAATTCTAACAGCTATATTTTGTGGTAAATATTGCTTTTTATATAGTAGTGGTCCCTATTTTAGACACACACACTCTCTCGAGGAGAGGATTCAATTTATTTTTAATGATTTTACGTTCAAAATAAAGAGGATCGTATAAAACAGAGTAAATTGATCTTATAGGAATTATTCCTATAATACATTGGATTTGTAGAAATACATATAGGAAATATTCCTATATGGCATAATAAATTAGCTATTATTTATTATAGTAGCGATTCCAATATTGCATTTCATGCTATGCAGAGTGGAAAGTCAGCTATGTACATAGTATGTTTTACGAAAAATATAGTGCGGGATGCTATAATTAAATTTCTTCCTTTGATTACTTTGATGCTAAACTACGACGGAAAGGACTCGTCAAGAAGAAGAAAGATGTATTGGCTGGCTGATCCGTCAAACTCAGCATTATTTCAGTATTCAACCTTGAAGTTGTACCAAACAGAGCAACGTAAATCTCATCCAAATATTTCAGAATAGGGTATTAAGAAAATCATTGATGCGTTAATACACCAGGACAGCGATTTTGGTCGCAAAATGAGGATTGATTTGAGGATTACCGGAAGGCAATAGTATTGGTAAATTGTATTGGTGTTGAATGCGCATTTTTTCTTTCAGTTTTTCGTTTAATATGATGCAAATAAAAGAGATAAAATGACGCGAGTAATAGGGATAACATGATACAAATAAGAGGAATAAGCTCAGAAGAGAACGATTGAGAGGATCTATTAAGAGAGACTGAGACAGAACAACAAATTCCGAAGAAAAAAAAATTAAAAATATTACGAAGCGAGAGAGACTCAAAATAAAAAATATTAACCAAAAAAAACAAAAAAGCTAGAAAACAAAACGATTTTGTTTATTTTGTTTAGTATTGTGTTGCAACTCATGATGGTCGGTTGCTCCTATACGATGTTATGTCCGAGGTTGGAGAAATTTTATTCTAGCATATACACAGCAAATAAAAAAGCAAGATGGTTTATTTTATTACTTTCTTTTTTAACTTGCGTAACCTTTTTTTATATACAATTTTTATTTGTTTAGAATAAAATGTCCGCACACTTCGACATAACATCGTAAAGGAACAACCCTCACGAGCTGCAAAGCAACACAATACTAAAAACTTAAACAACATCATTTTATTTTCTTATACCACTGACAGACTGGGGATTAGCTAAGCGCGATTAGTGAAACGAGATTAGCTAATCCACCACAAATCCATATGCGTTGACAGACTAGGGATTAGTTTCTTGCAGAGAAATACAATATTATTATGGTGATTCACTGAAATATAGCTAGTAAAACAGCTGGACTCATTTTTTAATTCAATATTTCTAAGATTTATACATTAAAACACACTAGATTTTCTTTTTCCTCGAAATTTATTTAGCACAAATTTTTTAAGATGTCATTGATTTTATAACTTCTATCGTAAATTCACGCCACTTGCATTTTCAGCAATGTTTAAATAATTATTTCACATTGTAGTGCCACTTGTACCATCACTAAACCCAATACAACGAGATAAGCTCGAAAATTTTCAAGGATTAGTGCACTAATCTCGATTAGTGACTAATCCTCAAATAAAACGAGATTAGCTAATCTTCAACTTGACACACTACAGCTAATCTCGAAAAAATCACTAATCGCGCTTAGCTAATCCCTAGTCTGTCAAGGGTATTACTTTCTGTTTTGGTTCCTTTGTTCAAAATTTAAAAATTAAAAATATTACGAATGGAGCCGACGATTGCTTTTTGTTTTTTTTTATTTGCGAGAAATTGTTTTGGTTACGTTTATGTATTTTGTTTTGGTTTTTTATTAATGAATGAATTCCACTAGTAAGAAGAAAGGGAAACATAACTCAAGGCGAGCGTAAGCACCAAAAATTTGAACCGATTCACCCGCTTGGCTTGTTTTTGATACTTACCCCATGAGAAAACGCATGAGAAAATACACTAATACAATACAAATATTTGACGGCACACAATAGCAAAATGCATATTATATATACACCGTGTACATATACAAAATTCTCAAGCCTCATTTTGCGACCAAAATCCCTGTACAGGACAGCGATTTTGGTCGCAAAATGAGGATTGATTTGAGGATTACCGGAAGGCAATAGTATTGGTAAATTGTATTGGTGTTGAATGTGCATTTTTTCTTTCAGTTTTTCGTTTAATATGATGCAAATAAAAGAGATAAAATGGCGCGAGTAATAGGGATAACATGATACAAATAAGAGGAATAAGCTCAGAAGAGAACGATTGAGAGGATGTATTAAGAGAGACTGAGACAGACCAGCAAATTCCGAAGAAAAAAAAATTAAAAATATTACGAAGCGAGAGAGACTCAAAATAAAAAATATTAACCAAAAAAAACAAAAAAGCTAGAAAACAAAACGATTTTGTTTATTTTGTTTAGTATTGTGTTGCAACTCATGATGGTCGGTTGCTCCTATACGATGTTATGTCCGAGGTTGGAGAAATTTTATTCTAGCATATACACAGCAAATAAAAAAGCAAGATGGTTTATTTTATTACTTTCCTTTTTAACTTGCGTAACCTTCTTTTATATACAATTTTTTTTTTGTTTAGAATAAAATGTCCGCACACTTCGACATAACATCGTAAAGGAACAACCCTCACGAGCTGCAAGGCAACACAATACTAAAAAAATAAACAAAATCATTTTATTTTCTTACTTTCTGTTTTGGTTCCTTTGTTCAAAATTTAAAAATTAAAAATATTACGAATGGAGCCGACGAAGAATACATAAATTGAAAATCATTCATTTATGTTGCTTTTTGTTTTTTTTTTATTTGCGAGAAATTGGTTTGGTTACGTTTATGTATTTTGTTTTGGTTTTTTATTAACGAATGAATTCCACTAGTAAGAAGAAAGGGAAAAATAACTCAAGGCGAGCGTAAGCACCAAAAATTTGAACCGATTCACCCGCTTGGCTTGTTTTTGATACTTACCCCATGAGAAAACGCATGAGAAAATACACTAATACAATACAAATATTTGACGGCACACAATAGCAAAATGTATATTATACACCGTGTACATATACAAAATTCTCAATCCTCAATCCTCATTTTGCGACCAAAATCCCTGTACAGGTGTGTCAGGAACAGTGATCTCCATAGAGACCTTAACATGGACCTCGTTTCGAATTAATTCGAGTAAAATGTTCGGAAACAAGACTTATTAGTCCAGCACCCGAATTCCGGTTCCATCAGAAATGGTTGATTGTTTATTCCGTCTACTCTAAATAAAAATACAACCGACTAGTTGAAATACAAAATCAAGTCTTTTCTCATTAAGTGTCTTCCATTGGCGAAAGCAAACTACTCGCAAGTACTTGTACCTACTCACAACTACCCATGCTCATACGATGGTGTAGAAAACAGAAGTACATAGTTACGCATAAAATTTGCGCAAGGTGGATTTTAGTTGCAAAAATTCTATCTAATAGATGGCTTTTAGACCTTTTTCGATATTTTTCGAGAGTTTCTTATTACGCTCGAGTTTTTTTTATTTTTTGGTGATGTAAAATGTCAAAATCGATACAAAATTATTTTGTTGTTGATATTACATTTTGTAGAAAAATGGATTTAAATATCAATGCGGTAAATATCAACGCTATCCTTTCATTAAATGTCCATTTTTTTTGTCATATTTTCAATCTAATTTAAAATAACGCCATTACTATAATAAACAACTTTACAAAAGACAAAAACAACAACTAAACAGAAGGCGGTGTTTTACTTGTGTCACTCAATTTCTCGTTCCATTGAGTATCTACTCGCAAGTACTTCCAAGTAGCAAATTTTGCCCATTGGAAGACGGCTATTATCAATTCTCATCGAACTGGAATTCGAGCGCAGGACATTAGATTGTAATAACTTTATTATTTAACTTGATATTTAAAATCGGTGAAAACTTTACCAAACATGATTATAGCGATTACAAACGATAATTTTGTATTATACTCAAAAGATCTTTAAACCCAAAATTCCGCTTAGTCATACAATCTGGGGGTATCAACCTGATTTTCCAATTACTCATTGATCTTGCAAACTCTAAATGTGCAGTCAATCTGCACGTGTTCACTTACATGAAAATATTATTTGATCTATTGTTTTAAAAACACTATTAGCTTGAGAAATATTGCATCATCACTTTTCTTAAGAATCTAGCGTATTCTATTTGCAATACTTCCCATCTGAATATTTCCTTTTCGGAATTGTGTGGTTTTGGCAAAGTTAGGGAATCTTCAAAAAGTTAATAAATCTTGGAAATTTTTAAGTAAAATAACATTTTATGGATTCAATCTTAAAGAGTAGTAAACAAAAGTATAACAATTTATCCACTCGAAACGAAAAAAACCTTGCAAAATCATAATGACGAGTAGAATGTATGTATATAGGAGTGACACCTTTCAAATATGTCACACACACAATATATTCATCGATCTTTTCGCGGCGTTATCAGTTTTTATTTTTAGTTCGCTTACATTGCCCAAAAATAAAATTTACAGCCGATGATAGATTACAATAGCCAGATTATGTTAAAACAATAATTTGTTTTGTAAAAATTTAGCGTTAAAAATTTGTGTCGCGTTAATTACTCCGCGAACATGATAATACATACGTTATCATCGATATTTAGACAGTTTAACAGGAAACCACATACAAATTAATTATCTTACAAAATTCTTCTAAATATTTTATAGTGAGATAAGATCGTGATAGTAAAATTAAATTTGAAGTTGTTTTGCATCAACTATTATTAATTATACCAACATATAATTTCTAATTATTGTGCGATGGTTAAGAAATTTGAAAATGAAAACAAAAAATTTGCGAATGTGATAATTAATTGTAACAATTTCTATACGTGTGCTAAACAAACAAATTTCTCTCGTTTAATTAACGAAAATAACTTTAATTTGTACACATTATTACTGTGCATATAAACATTTTTACACAGCAACCCCAATAATATGAATATACCCGGTTGCAGTGAAATGTGTGTGATGTAATTTTTGCATATGCAAGCTGATTAATCACGGACCGCAAGGAACGTGTGCTCTTATTAGATTGAAATCAATCGATGTTTACTAAGTTCATTTGTGAATGCCCCCAACTGCTTCCATTAATCATTACGTCTTGATCTAAAAATCAATTGAAAATAGAACAGACGTTACTGAATTGATTGGTTTCTAAAAGCAACGTTTTTATGTAGATAAATAAGATGTTCTTCTCACTAAAGTTAATAAATAGATTAGGAGATGGTGACAGGTGACGTTCTCCCATTTTATACCTTATACCTTTCTAAGGGTTGATAGTTAACCCTAAGATATGAAAGATAGAAGGGTTCTTGGCCGCTGCACGCTTTCCGGCTATAAGGAAAATCGCTTTTCTTTTTGTGAAGAATTTTATTGTTTTCCGTGATATTATACTGCCTGCCTTTGTAACATAAAGTAGTACAAACAAATTGAAGCTCTAATATTTGAAGGCATGCAATCCGCAGCAGCCGAAAGGGCTCAAAGGGTTACGTATACGTAACAATGAGAAAAATTACAGGCGATTTCCGTGTTTTCAAATTTCACACCGATGTAAAGAATTATAGTTTTAATCACAAAAACACTTTGAGAAAATTGGCAACATTCAGTACAGGTTTTCCATGATTTCAAACTTTCCACCTTTGATCATGAAAAACTAAAATTAAAAAAAAAAAAAAAAACTGCCTAATTCAAATTCTGGTCAACTCAAACAAAAATCTAGTATAAAAAATATTTTAAACAGTGTCTGATTCATAAAGATACCCTTCTTTTTATTACTGACATGGCCTTCTTTTGAATAGGTTTCATTGCCAATATAGTATCGGTAAAATTTAAAGTTTTCCTAAACAAGCCTATTTATACCAAAATGTTTGTCCGAGCCTATCGACTTGGTTCAATTTTTTTCCCTTGAGAAATTCATCGAATTATTATTCTATTATAAAAGAGTTATTATTGAAGTACCAGTCGGTATTCTGATTTAAGATAACGTGGCCATGCTTATCCAAACAAAAATTTCAGTTTCATATTTATCCGGGAAAACAATCGTACTGTTCTCTTTGAATTTTTTTTTAATTCTTACAAAAAGACGGTTGTAAGGAACATTCCTTAGAGCAATTAGTGCTGAAATTTTATTCTGATTTCTCAGCAAGCAGCAATTAGTTAAACTTTTGGCTACAAAAGCGGCGGTGGCACTATTTTTTGTATTTAGCATAAATTTTGATAACAAGAAAAATGCTCTATTGACGATTGTAAAAGTACGAAAGGCGCCTCTAGCGGAAAAAAACATAATTGACCCAACGCCGAAATGTGACGTTTGAATTTATGACACTTTGTCAGTTTAATTTTTTTTGTTATACATATGTATGAATAAAGAAGCACAACATTTATCCAAAATCAGGTAATATTTTTAATTAACAATAAATTTTAAAAATGGAAATGTTCCAAAATAACGTAGGATCGTTCTGCATGCACTCGTGCTGGTGCTATCTTTTTTATTTTTTCCACCTCTGACTTGGAAAATCTTTGATAACAAAATTCTGGTCTGATAATTTCGATGCCTGCGTTAGACAGTTCGTCTGCGACTTATTTCTCAATGTCAGTTTGATTATTATTTATTTACAATTGGCGATTGGAAAACTGCAAAATGTGATACCTATCGGAAATAATGTAAACCCTACGCTCTGCATGAAATGACATTTCTCTTCATATAAAACATATGGAGAGTGAAACTATCGGAATTAAATTAAACCTTAAGTGCTGCATGTCAAATCATGACAGTCCAATCGTCAATAGCATGAATTAGAAATGCCAAAAAACTGTGTTGGCAGAGTTAAAAGAAAATCCACTAGATGGAATCCGAGACGCTCCTCCAATTGTCAATTTTGTTTGAAGTGGTCATTATCTAAACTGCAAAATAATTTAATTCAAGATGCCATCTACAAAATAATTTTTAAACAATAATATGACGATTGAAAAACTGCAAAATGCGATACCTATCGAAAATAAAACAAACCCTAGTACCATGACAGTCTCCATATAAAACATATGGAGAGTGAAACTATCGGAATTAAATTAAATCCCAGGCTCTGCATGCCAAATCATGACAGTCCAATCGTCAATTTACGTAATGCATTATTTTTAGTATGTATACAAAAAAAATCGGTATGTAACAAAAATCAAGAAAACAATATGTTAATTTTTTGATTAAATAAATCTTTGTACTTACATAAAAAATGTAAATCTTATATACATAATTCAAATTCAAATATTTTTTTAGAATTTTCCTCCGTTTTTTCCAGATTACGACCCAAATCTTTTCCAGGGTATATTACTAGCAGGAGCAGTAAATTCTCCCTTTTCCAAAATATTTTTCGCTTTTTTCCAGAATATGTTCTGGGTCTTTTTCAAAATATTTTTGAAGAATGCCTCCCCTTCTTCAAAAATACATCCCTTTCCAGAATATTTTCCTCTTTTTCATATTATGTAGAGCACCTTTTTTGGTGGCGGTCGTATTAAACGAAGAAATCAATTCGTTGAACAATGGGGCATGCTTATAGTAACAATATTCGCCGCTGTTTTAGAATGCATCACCCTCGGTAAAGGTTAGCATGTCAATTGTCATTAGTGTTTTTTGTATCGAAAGTGTATGGTGAATTTAATAACACAAAAGAATTTGTATATTTTGAAATGTTTATAAGTTGTTTATCGACGCGTTCGCACTTCGTAGCCAGAAAATTAAACGTCAAACTTTATTGTAACCTTTATCACGACGGTAATGACATCTGATGTGCGGAAACAAAAACAAACTCTTTTTGCATGCCCCATAAGGAATAATACGTCTACTAAGATTTCAAATTTATTTTAGCAAATGCACAAACCAAAATAAGTTATTTTCTGTCATTTTATAAGTTGTGTTACCAGAGATATAAACTAAAAATGCTGTTCCACAATTTTCCGGTTTGCGCCACAGGTCGACTTTTTAGCCAAGGCAAAGTGAGTTAGTGATACTGCACCGCTTCCGAACCGTCTAACGTCGTAGTTTAATTTTTTTCTGTTAAACTAGAGAGACCGGTTATTTACATAAATAAAACCAATCAGACCAATTCTGATGATCTTGAGAGTGTTTTAAAATTGTGGATATGATGTCTGATAAGATAATTTTGTAGGCAAGTAGCAAGTAAAACACCACTTGCTCTGATAAGGCTCATTTGAATATACATCGAGACAAGAAAATTTGAAATCACTTCAGACAAGCGTGCATTGCCTTTGGCACTTTGATATTTTGGCTTCTTTCAAATTTAAATGTGCACTTTACAATAAAACTTCCAAATTTCTTTTATTTTTAATACTATTCCCGCATTTCGTCGTTACAACCAGGGCTGCGGAGCCTGAGTCGAGGAAACTATTTTAGCGGAGCCGGAGTCGGAAAAATACTGACAGGCTCCGACTCAGCATTTTATATTTTTCTTGCTCTACTAAAATGCACCTTACCCTTAGTAACAAAAAGGCTCCAATCAGTATATTTCACCCCAGGTCAATTTTATAAAGAACTAGCTGACCCGGCGAACTTCGTCCCGCCCCAAATTACTTCGTTTCGAGCAAATACTTTAGTCCTTCACGAAAATTGATTTTGATGATAGAAAAAATCAAACAACTCAACTCTATTCTCAATAGATGATTGAGTTGAGTGGACATTCCATTCCATTTTCATCGAATTCAACACTAATGTATTGAAAAGTTAATGAAATGTCGATTCAAACTCAGGCGTCTTTCGAAAATTGAGTTGTGTTTTGGATTTTTTCTCTCATTGTGGAAATGAATTGCAGTCAGTTGGAATTCAAAAGAATTCAATGTATTTTATTCGAATGGAATTAAATCGAATACAGACGCAAATCAATACAATGCATTGTGGTAAACAATATTTCTAGTTCTGTTCTCCGGCGCATAAATGAACAACGGTGATGGTTTGCCAACTCTCGAACACGCGACGTACAACTGACCATGAGAAAAACACGGAAATTCTAGATTTATTCTGCACACTTCCAACGATTGACCTTGCGATTTGTTAATCGTCATAGCAAACGCCAAACGAACGGGGAACTGAATGCGCTTAAAGTCGAACGGTGTGTCAGTTGGAATCATAGGAATTCTCGGAATTAGAACATCTTCTCCTTTGAATTTGCCCTTGATGATCGTCGCTTGAATCACGTTGTTCATCAGTTTCTTCACACTCAATCGCGTTCCGTTACACAATTTCGGATGGTTCAGATTGCGCAGCATGATTATTGCAGATCCAACCTTGAGCATCAAGTTATGCGGTGGTCCGACTTTTCCCAAAATTTTCTTTCGTAAGAACCATCTCCTGGCAATTTCAAACACAATAGAAAAAGATTGAGCCAAATCGGTTCAGCCGTTCTTAACTGATGTGCGCACATACATTTTTTACAAGAAGATGGCATTGTGTAATGTTTTACTTAGGAAAATTCTCGAAAAAATATCCTCGCAACAGAAATAAAATCATCGTTAATACACAGAGAAATGTTTCTGTTTGATAATGAGATATTATTGGTGGGAATTTATGTCAACTCCAAGGTTAGAGTTAAATAATAACCAACAAAATAGATGCAAACCGGCTCTATGAAATTTAGGAATCGTTTAAAATGAATTTTAGATATTACTGAGAAACTTACAGTCATAGTGACCGGCCGTCATCTACATCTATTAACCACCACCAAGAAAATCCTGTTGAAGAACTAGAAGAAAAACATGAATTCGAAAAATTTCTAGATGACCATGAGAAATCGAAACGACTTCGAATTACAAAAATTCAGGATTTAATTTTTTGATTGCTTGGATAAAGTAGAAAAAGTCAACAGAAGTACGATTCTTAATATTCTTCAGGCGATACTAATTTTAAGAACAAATTCGTAATTAATTTAAGTTGTCGGAATTTTTCCTTCCAACTAGTAATTGCCCATCAAAAATGACGGAAGTTTCTGAAACCTCAATATAGCCTGAAAAGTAGTTGTGCCTTGGTATGAGGAATTGTTGATCAGCACTCTAATAGCTCTGACAGACTGCGGTTTAATAAATCCGATTTAGTGAATTTTTCCGAGTTTAGTCGCAGTATGTCAACGTCAATTTTAACTAAACGCTTTGTTTTGCATAGAGTACTTGAATGAGTTTAGTTAAATCGGATTTATTAAACCGCAGTTTGTCTAGGATCATAAGGTTCTCATGATTTTGTATTCGCGTTAAAGCTACATAAAACTGGTCATGAGCAAAAACAGGTTCTTGTCGAACTGTTTTCCGAGGTAATATCAAAATTTTCAAAGAAATATTTTTCTACGGTTAATACATCTTCCAAATTCTAATAATTGTTCCATAGGTGTTTTTAAGATAGAATGAATAGGTTACCGTGTATAGTGCTTTACCCACTGAAAAACGAAAAGAAAAATTGGATTAATTTTCCGATATAATTCTCAAATTTGCTTTATTTTCGTTAAAATCTGCTCGTTCTTGACCGAATGTTCCAGATAGTACTACATATTTTCAATTTACAAAATTCAAAAAAAAAACTTTTAATTGGCTGAATGAAAATTAAATTTTTTCGGTTTTAAATCATTTTTTCGGACGAAAAAAATTAAATTCTCATTTTCTCAGCCAATTAAAAGTTTTTTTGAAGTTTGTAAATTGAAAATAGTACATTCGGTCAAGAACCAGAAAATTTTAACGAAAATGAAGCAAATTTGAGAATTTCATCGAAAAAACTAAATCCAAGTTTTCTTTTCGTTTTCCAGTGCGTAAAGCGCTTAGCATGGAATTTAAATTTACTAAATTACCTAAAATACTTTACAATGGCACTATTCTGGTTTTTCTGGGGAATTGGGTGAATTGGGAATTGATTTATTGTCAATTTTTAGTGTATTTTGGTTTTGTTTTTCCCATGGCATACTAAATTTCCTGGAAAAATAGTTCAATTTCATAGCATTTTGTTGTTTATTTTATCCTAAAAATTTGGCTGGAATTTTTTTTTTATTTGTAAAAATACACTAAAAACTGGCAATTCACAATTCCCCGGGAAAACCAGAATAGTGCCAAAGTGGCATTGGTGGCAAATAATATCGTCATCATTTAAAAATAAAATGCATCTAGGTAGTAAGCTTTTAAATATAAATTATTTACGTAGCGTTTCGCTGCACACTGGGTCGTATATGATGAAAGAATTTGAATACGAGCAGTAGTATGAATTTTATAACATTTTGATTAAATGTAGAAGTTGGCTGGACGTTTGACGCTCGAAGAGGATAGACGTGTTTTTGTCGTCCTCTTCCAAAATTTAATTTATTTATTTTTTATTTTGTTTTAAATTTTGTCAAGTGCTTAATATATAACGGGTGATCCAATAGGAGGTCCTTTTTCCTATTGGGATTCTCATTTGGATTTATGCGTGACAACTGTCATATTCATATGACATTTGTGTTCAGTGCAGTATTCCTTGACATTTCACCATGAATAGACTTACGCGAGAACAACGTTTACAAATTGTGAAAATTTATTTCAAAAATCAGTGTTCTGCTGAAAATTGTTTTCGTGCTCTTCGACCATTTTATGGTGTTCATAATCGTCCAACTGAACGCACTATTCGCGAAACAATCAATAAATTTCGAACCACTTTTTCATTATTGGATATTCATTGTACAGTACCCCGCCATTGAATTATGTCCGATCAACAAATTTTAGAAATTTATTTTAAAGCAGAAGAAATTCAATTGTTTTTAATTGCAAAAACATATATTTATTGGTACATGGTTGCTTTAATATTAAAAAAATAAATTTCGAATAAATTTTAATATTTGGTGCTTCCTCCCTTGGCCTGTATTGCTGCTTGTATTCTATTAGTAAGGCTTCCTACTTCTACCTTCCGTTTTTCCACACTTCTTCGATATTTTTCTTCAATGCAGCAATTGGGTTGTTTCTCCGGCTGTACACCTTTGATTTTAAATACGCCATTACTTCTCGATTGGATTCAAATCAGATGAATTGCCAAGCCAGAGTAGAACCTTCAATTCTAGGGAACTTAAACAATCCATGCTAGCTCTCAAGGTATGGCATGGAGCACCTTCTTGCATGAAGGTAGAAGTATAGGGAAAACCCAAAAGATACATAATTATTCTTTTACCCAGCAAAAAAAAAACAAAAATCACACTCAGTGCTCATAAAATTATCAAAATTCTTTAGAAATGCAATCGGTCATAATTCAATGGCGGGGTACTGTAGAGTGCGTACAAGTCGATTTAATGTGAATATTGCTCCTGTAACTGAAAGTGTACGTTAAGACCGCAATCAATCAATTCGTCGCCGTTCTCAAGCTCTGGGTCTCTCATATGGCACATTGTGGCGTATTTTGAAGAGAGATCTTGGTTTGAAGGCATACAAAATACAGCTTGTTCAACAATTTAAGCCGGTTGACCTTCCTTTGCGTCATCGATTTGGTTTATGAGCGTTCAACAGCTCCAAATTGACCCGTTTTTTTACCGAAAAATTGTGTTCAGCGATGAAGCTCATTTTTGGCTGAATGGATACGTCAACAAACAAAATTGTCGTATTTGGGCTGATGAACAGCCAGAAGAGATTCAAAACCTTCCAATGCATCCTGAAAAATGCACTGTTTGGTGCGGTTTATGGGCAGGTGGCATCATCGGACCGAATTTCTTTAAAAATGCGGAAGGACAGTGTGTAAACGTCAATGGCACAAACTACAGAGCAATGATCAATGAATTTTTATTGCCAAAAATTCAAGATATTGGTGTAGCCGACTTGTGGTTTCAGCATGATGGTGCAACGTACCACACACCAGGCCAAACCATCGATTTATTGAAAGAAAATTTTAATGAGAACATCATATCAAGAAAGAGACCCGTGAACTGGTCTCCAAGATCTTGTGATCTGACGCCGTTAGATTACTTTTTATGGGGATATCTGAAATCACTTGTTTATATCGATAAACCACAATCGATTCCTGCATTAGAAGCGAACATAACACGCGTAATTAACGCCGAAATGCCCGAAAGAGTGCTCGAAAATTGAACCCATAGAAAGAATCATCTAAAAGCCAGTCGCGGACAACATTTAAAAGAAATTATTTTCAAATATTAAATATCATAAACCAAACTTACGTCACAAATACAATTTTTGATTATTAAATTGATTTTAATGCGTTTTATTTCAAAAAAACTTTTGGATCACCCTTTATATATATGTATATATCAGTGGCGGCGCCTGGTATTTCTGCTAAGGAAGCATCTAAATAAATGGACATAGATTCATCCTTAATTATTTTAAATTTCCGTAGATTAATTTAATAATACAGGGTGTCCTATTTAAAACGACTTTACGTTTTTTTAAAAAACAATAAAGCACCCATTTGAAAATTATAAATATATATGTATTTATTTTGCAAAATGCACGTACTAAGTAAGTTTACTAAGGTTACAAATTTACAATACGACATAGCTATCTTTCATTTTGTTCGAATTGCGTTTAATTCACTCACATCTCGTGGATTATCTCCGTATCTTTTAAATAGCTCATAGAAAAAAGTCGGAGGGGTTTAAATCCGGTGAATATGGCGGCCATTGAAAACCTCCATTAAAACGGTCAGCAAATCGTGCAGGTAATCCCAAACTACATCAATAGCGTGTGGACGAGCACCATCTTGCATAAACCATGCATGTTAATTTAATTTTCTCCCATTCCTATTAGTGTTGGAATAAAGTGTTCATCAATCTGCTCCAAATAACTTGCTGAAGTAACATTGACTTATACACCAACCATTACAATACCTTTAGCCAATAAAGCACACCAAACAGTTACATTTTGAGGGTATAATCGCGATTCATTGAGTTCTCTACACTCCAATATCTTTGATTTTGTTTGCTCACGTGACCCATGATGAATAAACCAAATATCCCTCAAGATGTAATCTCCATTTAGGTGTTTCAAAACATTTTGGTTAAAAGCAAGACGATTCACTTTAAGTCTTTCTGCAAGCTTTTGAACTTGAGTGTGCTTCATAAATAAACCAGACAGCCCTCAAGATGTAATCTCGGAATAAGTTAAATTTCTTAACTAACCTAAATATGGTAGATCTATTGGGAGATACTTGTTGAAATTGTACTTCAAATTCCCGCTTATTTCTTCAATTGAGTTTTTTTTCTCATAAATCCCATTACAATGAAGATTTTTAATCGTTTGAATATTTCATTTTGTAGTGCTGTTCGTTTAATTTGAATGAAATTACAGTAATGATTGTGTTATTAACTTAATAAGCAAACTATCTTTAATAAATAAAAAAAATAATTAATTTACAATTGAATCGCGTTTTGAATAGGACACCCTGCATTTAATTTAAAAAATCATTTTTTTAATTATATTTGGTTTACACAATACAATATGCAGAGGTAGGCCTCTCTACTCTTTTTCTAAAGCATTTAAGTTAAATCCTATTAATGAAGTAGCAAATATTTAGTGATATCGGGTTAATTTTGATTTATTTCAGAAATTCCCGAGAAATTTAATTCAGCTCAATATTTTGGCCCAACAATTTGAAACAGATTTTATGTAAACTCGATTCAAATTGTTGATCGTAACAATTATCAAACTTCATTCAAATAAAAATTTGATTTAAAATACTATTTGTAAAAACTAGCTAACTAGCTTTTGCCGGATAATTTAACCGATAATTTCGTCGATAGCAAAATCATTTTGTATTGATTTGGAAACTACCAACATTTCTGAATTATGTACAATTGAACAAATTAAAACAAGATATCGAAAAATAACACAACATAAATTATTTTTTATTACATACATTTTGACGATGCGATTGGCGCTTTTTTTATACATTTTTTCTTAAACAAATATAAAACGATAAATTGTTGATAAGAAATTAAAACACGGCAGATAAGATAAGAATTCTAAAGAGTGTTCTCTATATACCAAAACAAAAAACAACGAAAAATTCAATTTACCAATATAAGTAATACCAATACATAAATTTTAAAATCAAACAAAACAATAATAATAAAACTTTAGTGCGACTTAAATCATTTTTTTTGTTGGTTAGTTTTTCATATTCCATGTAACAAAAAAGCTCAGAGAAAATTTATAAATTTTCAAATACGCATACTAACAAAAAAAAAAAGTTCTAAAAATGTGCATAGCTAGTCAATTAAAAAATTTTCATATTTTAAAATATGATAAACTTACTAATAACAATAGCAACAAATAATTTTGGGAAATTTTTACCAATTAGGATTTAAAGAAAACCAACGAAACGTGTTATTATTCTTCAAATCAGAATGAAAATCAATAGATTGTTTATGTATTTTGGGACTAATCCTTATAATTGGAAAGGTAAATAAAATTTCTAAAACTAATTATAAAATTGAAACTATCGTTATTTATAGTACTCGTTTGTTCTAAATAATTAAGTAATACTCAACAATGTTTGTTGCAGAAATGCATAAATGTAATCAGTTAATTAAAATAATAGAAAAATTATCAATAAAATCGTAATCTAAATGAATTGTAATTATTGCTCATATATTGTGGTTCGTGTTTATATAACCAAAAAAATAATACAGTAGAGGTAGAAAATATTGAAACCAATCAAATTTACTGTAATGTGTTTTAGTTTATAGTTTGTATGATTTAGTGCTTTGTAGTTTATCCTGTTGGAAGGCAATCGAGGATTTCCAACTCTTTCAAAGCTAGTTTTAGAGCCCGTGTTATAAAATTAAACCATTGCTAGTCAAATGAGATAAGCGCAGCTGCTGGGGAACTGTTCCTAAAATTGAGCGCAAATTCCCCATAGGGATATCGGTATTCTTGAATTAGTAGATTAAATAGTGGTGATTTCAGGAATAGAATATTTGGTTGAATACTATGTTGCAATAAAAAGTAAAATATTTCAATTGTGGTAAAAAACATTCCTCAGTTTTTAACCGTTTTGTTGTTTCAATCGGAACTGGTTAAAATTTTGACGTTTACGTTTTTTATTTGTATGTATTGTGAAAAATAGACTCAAAACAAAATATTATTTTCAACATATTTGTTGTTTACTCGTGGAGTAATATCACTAACAAAAAGAATTAATGAGTTAGAATTAACAGAACTTCAGTGAATGATTTTCTTGAAAATTCAAAATCTTGCTTAAACAAATTTTCTTTAAGTGTAAAAGATATTGGGCGAAACGGGCCTAAGCACCGTAATGGATTCCCCAAAAGTAAGTCCATTTTAGCACTATATTATCTTAATTCATTTTTCAAGATTATTGATTGTTGTATTTATATCATTGCAGAAAAGGGACAGCGCAGCGTCTCTCATCAGGCTGTGTCGGATGAAAGTGGATACACTCGTTATTCTAGTGGGAATTGCTATTGCGGCTTATATTTATCCTCGCATTCGAAGTAACGAACGATTTTCGATCGGGGACATAGCAGGATAGACGACATTCAACTCTAAGAGTGAATGGATAAATGCGGAAATTTTTGTCAATGTGTTATCGTTTCCACCACATACATCGCACAAACTTCAACCGCTTGAAGTGTCCGTTTCTGGCACATTCAAAAAATATTGTATAACATCGTTCAGATTTTTTGACAACTAATCTTGGAAAAACAATCAACATTGACAATATTAGCCGATTGACTAAATTGCAACTGATCAACGAATTTCTAGCATCAGGTTTAACGACATGATCTTTACCGATGATGCTTATGTTGTCGAAGGTGAGTCTATAGTTTCAAATTTACCAATTTATATATTTATTTTCAAATTTGTTAATTTTTTAGACGAAATGGAATTGAATGAAAACTTGTTTGCGAGCTTAACCCACAATATCGTAATCTGACAACGATAAACGCATGATTTACCTAATGAGTACTGACGAAGTTATGAGTACTCGCCCTATTCCTCGGATTAGAAAAATAATCAAACGAAACGAGAAGGCTAATCACGGATTTATAAATCTAAGCCGTCAAAAAAATCTCATTGAAACAATTTTAAAAGCCAAAAACTATAAAATGACTGCAATAACTAAAAAGCCAAAGGGCACAGCAAAAAACTGAAAAAGCAGAAAAATTATTGAGATTTCTTCGTCAGAAGATGGTTCGAGGTATTTTCGTATTCAGAAAATTTTTCAGAAATGCTTCTCATTTACACAGATATACTGGAAAAAGGAACGTACGTTTTGGTTAAGTCTTTAGTGAAATACTCTTTAATCTTTTATGTCGGAAAAATTGTGGAAGCAAAAGGAAATGAAACATACATTGTGAGCTTCTTAAGGAAATATCCTATAAGTCAATTATAAGAAATTACATTCTTATGAAACTTCCAATGCCAGAACATCCATCCCCCCGGGGACCTCCAGATCAACGAAAAAATTAAATTTTAGGTAATAACAACTGTGCCATTATAAAATGAAATCTTAGAAACTAAGCGACTTAATTTTATTTATTTTTAATTTATTATTTTATTGAATACACATGAATTTATATTGTTTCTTAAAAATACTGCTTTTACTTATAAGGTTTTTCATATTGCATATCACATTACCAAAATAGTACAACTGTGGTGAATGTGCCTTGCATTAGAGTAGCTTCGCCAATTTATGGCCTTTTAGAAGAAATTGAAAAAAATTATATTGGGAACGGCCAGAAAAAAATTCTTGTCGCCAGTCTCTTTAGATGATGTGTAGCTACTACATTTTTATTGATCATCTATAATTTTTTTTTTTTTATTAAATTTTTAATGCTAAATGGTGAATCTGCCCATTCGCTAGGTAGCGAATTTTGAATCTTCCTGTAATAAAACCTTCACCATAAATCCCCATATAGAACATTACGAATATCAGCCAAATATGAAAATAATCTAACCGAAATTTTGAATTGCTTATTCTAGAACTCTACTAATGCCCAGTTGCACAAATAAAGAGGCAACAGCAAGTTAAGAAATACTTCATCTTTTTCTTCATATATGAAAATACGATTTGTTTCATAATACAAAATCAATGCAAGCTGATTATTTTTCTTTTTTACTTGAACATTGTAACTGGAGAATTAAATATTTGACTACCAGATTTCGTTTTACTAAATATTTAACTGAATGATAAATATTTCTACGTAAAAATAAAACAAAATTAACTGGCGTTGAATTCATATTATGAAACAAGTCACATTTTCATAACAGAAGAAAAAGAGAAAATATTAGTTAACTGGGTGTTGGCTTTTTTTTTGTGCAACTAAGGGAACACAATTTAGGACAAAGAAAATTAAATATGCTCACAAAACTAGAAATCGTATCTAAATAATTGAATGGGTTTTCCTCTCTAGGAAGAGTTAGATACGATTTAAAATTGGTAATTTAAAATCCCGATGAAGCGTCCCACATGAAATAATCAATAAATCTCGCGGAGCTTCATGACGGTTGTTTTGATCTTTCGCATTTTCCCTCCTACACTTCTCTTTCTGCGTTGTTTCTTCGAAAAATTTCAAGAGATCAGCTCGATTTAAGGAATATGGTATTTGGTGGAAAGTGCAATTTGCAAAGGAACACAATATTTTGGAATTTGTAAGATAATTAGAATGGAATGGGCTACTAAGTAACGGCCATTCAATCATAAAATTAAAAAGGTAGTCAAATCAAAACTTTTTGATGGGAATTCTTTTCGGTTAATTGTAATTCCGTATGAAAAGGAGGTTCAGTCAAACAACTACAAGAAAGATTGTTGTTTAATAATAATATTACTGCTAGAATTTCAATATTTGTAACATAAAAAGTGATAATCTGCTTGATCTGTGCCCGCAATTTTGAGAAGTGATTTTCGTAGGCGGGCACGCCGAAACAATTTTAAGTATTCTAGAAATGTGATTGATAGTTTTCTTTTATAAATATTTTATGAAGAAAAGAAGGAAGATAGTAACACTAAGCTCCGTAACTTTGAACGAAGAAAAATTCAAAATCAAGGATTTATACAGTGATACTACGACCAAACCGTGGATAAATCGTCGGCTGAGAACTCTCACCTTCAAGACGACTTTTAATTAGCTATTATTCCGATAAAGAGAGATATGACACCGTTATGATGTTCAAAGGTTCTTTTTAAACATATTTTTCCTTTTAATAAAAAAAACAAAAAACAAAAAGTAGGGCCCAAGAAAATTTTTGAATACTATTTAAAACTCAAATTGCCAATTGCTCCAATTTATATCAATTTATAGTTCGAACGAACGAAACTAATTCGGGAAACAAGTTTGAGCAAATCTGTATAGGGAAAATAATTTTTCGGCAAACGATCATATTCATATTCATTATTTCTATTTTTTCTAGCATCTATATTTAATTTGGGAGGGCTGGATTCGTAGACTCCCACCCCTTGTATCCTTCAGTGTTATTGAGCTTACATTACAATTTACACTCTTTTTCACTTGATTGGGTTCAATCAAATGAAAAACCGTGTTCCCTCTCAAATTTTACAAAAAATTTGTTCAGAAAATTTTTAAAATGGCTGAAAGACCAAAATCGAGATGAGGTATAGAGGAGGGTCGGAATTTTTATCGTCCTAAAGCTGAAAATTAGATCAAAGTGCAAACGGCATATTTTCTAAAAAATTAGCTCAATTTCAGATGATTGACTCAGAGTGACTGAAATGAAGCATGAAATTGGGTAATTTCTTTATAGCTTTAAAATTAATGAAACCGCGGTAGAACAAAGAGCAAGAAGAAAAACAGTTCAAATTGGTAAATGTTTAAGTGAGCTGGAGTAATGTGCGAAAAAGAGTTGAATTTCTCATAAATAATCATTTAACTTAAAACGTCTTTACGGTTACAAAACCAACGTTTTCATGATTTATGATGTGGCTCTGCTGAACGCCTAAGCCAATATACTATGGATTAATGGTTAACAATACGTTTCAAAAATATGTACCTCGCGTATATGTACACGCGTTTCAAGGATGTTTTGATAGAGTTCAGATATATGAGCACAGCATGCCATCAAAATCAAATGACCCACTAGAGTTCGAATAATATGACGATTTACATCATCACAGGCAATAAATATTGCTGTGCTGCAAAGTTTACTTAAAATTCTGTATATTTTACTGCTCAGATTATTTACGTGCACAGAATAGTTTAATTTATTATCTATGAACAAACCCAAGCTTTTGACGTGGTTATAGAAATCTATCCTTTGATTATCAAATACCAGATGAATAAATAAATTATAATTTTAAACTGGAATTACGAGATTCCTTCGAAAAATTCAAAAGTGATTTCTTTGAAATAAAAACACGCTTTTTATTCGAAATTCCAGACTTACTAAAATTTTCATAATACATGTCTAACTCGTTTTAACGAACCTCCGATTGGACGATACCCGATTTTGCAACATCCTATTATACGAAAAAAAAGTATCCGATTTTACGAAAGTTTAAAAAACTTGATAATTTATTGCGTTATGTAATGTACTATTTATAGTAAAGGTATTACCAGTTAAGCCTAGTATGCTGTTCAAGCGAAATGAAATTTTCACTGGTCTCCAAAAATAGGAAGATACATTGACGTGAAAATTTAATTTGACGAGTTTCGTAAATATTTTAGTGCGAATAACTTCATGTTGTCTCTGACAACATATTTTATACAATAAAATTCACTTCGATAGTTCATTATCCTCAAAACGCAAAAACAAATGAAATTGTCAAAATTTATCTTCACATTTATCGTCCGGGAAGATAAAATGAAGTGAAAAATGTGTAGAGATAAAATAGAGACATCTGTAATCTAACACGAAACTTCCATTTCGCTTTTTCAAAGTGTCAGCGGTGAAATTTTCATTTTCGTTTTCGCTTGTGTCAATTTTGTATGAAAAATTTCGGCAGCGTACCGGCCTTTAAACAAAAACAATAATTGTTGTTACGGTTTTTTTCATTTAATTTTTTGTTCATTGTTTTTACAATTTGCGTAGTTGCGATATAATAGTATATTGTATAATAAGTGAAGAAAACGAGTCATTGCAATACGAAAGTGAAATTTGCTGCCTGAGCGATAGCGAGGGCTGCACTCACTTAGCAAGAAATCCTCGTTCATTTAATAATATTCAATTACTGGTTAAGTGTTCTGCATCTAAAAATGCTTGGATGGCTAAATATATTTTTGCTGAGTTCAATAAAATCAATTTGTATCATCTGTAAGACCAATTTCACAAAATAATCATTTAGAACCAAAGGCTATCCTTTTATTGGATAATTGTGCATCTCATAATGTTGTTCAACCATTAGAAAGTGATGATGGATTAATCAAAGTCTACTTCTTTCCTCCAAATGTAACTTCAAAGTGTCAACCAATGAACCAAAATATAATCCAAATTATTAAACTTAAGTACAGAAAAAAATTGATGCTAGAGGTAATGGTAAATAGAACAAGCGATAGTGAGAACATAGGAGCAATATTGAAATTTCGGAAATAAGTATTAAAAAGTCGTGACGAAAAGTTGAATTCATTGTTGATGGTATACTAGTTCATGAGGATGCTGTTCCTTTGGCTTTTCTAAACAAATGGTTTGAACCTCGGGTGAGTGAAATTGAAGAAGAGCGGGATTGCTGCAATAACTTAACTGATAATGATATTACATCTATAGTTTTAGAACAACCCCGAAGAACGCGAAAATCAAAATAATTCGGCAGAAGAAAATATGAATTTTCAAGTAGCCGTAGACAATGATTTCGTTGCACACAATCATCTCAAAGCTGTAAGCAATTTGAACGATGTAATAGCTTGAGCTGAAAATAATTATAATTTAAATTTAAGCGATATTCTAACTTTGCGGAAAATTAGAATGATAGCTTTAGAAAATATAGTGAAACATTATTTATTGGGGTATCTTAATTGTACGTAGGTACTCGTTCGAGATTTTAATATTTTAACCAGTTATTTCTGATAATAAATTGAAAATCACTATTTTTTTTAATGGACTAAAATAAACAAATTGTACTACTGTGTCTCTTCAACTTCAACACTTTCACGACCTTCTTTGAACTGTTTATACCACTTATAAACATTCCTTTCCGACAAAGCATGACCCCGAAGGCTTTCTGCAACATCCCGAAATTTCATTCCGCAAACAAAATGTAATGCAACTTCTTTGCTTAATATAATTAGACATGTAAAAATCGCTGAATGCACCTTTTAGGTTATGAGCACTCTTCGAAAATTCGCTGAAAATGGGAATAGTTTAAGGAAAACGCACCTAATGCAAAAGAATTTCGAGGTTTATTAATTTTAAAGGCATTTAATGGTAAAAATAACAAAAAAAGGCTTTCTTAGAAATTATTTATCGTCTTCCTCATCTTCCGAAGCAGAAACACAATGTTTGCATGTGAAATAGCTGGAATGCATGTCAGCGCACTTCAAATACACGGGCCGATCACACGTGTTGCACTTGATGTAATTTGCAGCGGTCAACTTCGATGGCAAGGTCATTAAAAAGATGATGCAGAAGTCGATATCATCATCACATGGTGAAGAGTTCTTTTTTTTAGAGCGTTTGGCCGATAGTTTGGCAGGTGCAGTTGCCTTCTTTTTCTTATTCTATTTTATCCTAGGTGTCACAGTAATAATCTGTTTTGTCGGCATAAACGATGATATCTGACAGTTTTCCGGTGGTCAAAGGCGCGCTTTAAATGAAAAAAAGAGAGTTACATTTAGGTGCCCACAACCGGAAATTTTGACCATTCTCGGAGTAACCAAAAAAATGTGATGCGTCATGATTTTGTATAAATCGACGTGGCATCCCAAATCACAACGAAAATACTGTAGGAATATCGATGACACTCACCTGTTTCAGATTATTCACTTTGATTTATCGCACTTTCAAAACATTGGAAAATTACAATTGCGTTGATTTTTACGGACTTTTTTTTAATGTGATCGCAGCAAATGAACAAGCTCGTCCATTCATTTCGATATTAGCAAGAAAACCGCGTACTGTCAAAATACAAGTACGACAACAGTCAGATCAGCCATATTTGCATTCTATCAAAAGTTATGCAGGAGTGCCCACAACCGGAGACTCTCCCCTATAATTTTAATGTGCTTTTAAATTTTAATTTTAATAAATTCGGAATTAATGATTGATATTTTTTTAGATATTTCCTATAGAAAAAGAACGAATGTCCGATTTTACGAAAGCAAAATTTTACGTGTATTTCGGTAAATCGGGTTAATACTGTATCTTACTTTTTGCAGTCTTAAATGTAAATAAGAAAATACTAATTGACAAGCGCATTTAGACAAATTGTGTTCTTTACCCAGCTTCATCACTTAGGTTGTATGGTCAACTTTATCAAACGCCGTAAATCACTTATAATAGATTAAGCCTTCGTGAATTTCGTTTTCGTAGTTTACTGTGCATTACGTCAACTGAGAGTTGCTAGTAAGATATTACAAAGGAAATGTATGAAAAATAAGGAATTTACCTAATAAATGTATAATATATGGATGTATTATGGTTGAATATTTCTTCCCTCTTAGGAAATAGGATACATACTTTCAACAATCTCTTATTTGTTGGAAAAGAATGAACCCTATATGGACAATTACACTACCCTGCAAAATTTTAAAAATTTGGTGCCACTTGACAATGAATAGTTGTTTCCGAAGTAATTTATTACGCTGAATCCGAATCTGGGCTCAGAATTGTTCTATCACGTCAGGTTTATGAGATATTCTAACCTAAAAGTGCAAAAAACACTGTTTTTTGACATATTTGAGGTTATCTAGCACCAAGATTTTTTCTTTCTTCAAAAATTCATGCGTGGGATCTTATAGTACAAGTCTTCTTCTTGAAAATGCCTTTGAGTTTGCTCAAATATGTTTTTTTTTTCGCTGAGATATCGCATTTTCAAAATTGCTTGTTCGTGAATTTGTCGGTATACTGTATAATACACTACCTTTTATAACTACGGTATATCTGCACTTTTAGGTTAGAATATCTCAAAAACCTGACGTGATAGAGCAATTCTCAGCCCGGATTCGGATCCAGCGTGAAAAATTACTTCGGAAACAACTATTCATTGTCCAGGGGCAAAATTTTGCAGGATAGTGTTATTTATATTCTTATTGACGATTGGAGCATCACGGATTCCACCTAGTGGAACATTTTTAAACTGAGCTACCTGATAATTTGACGTTCGAAATTGTTGTAAATAATTCCAATTTTGATCTGTAAACACAATTTTTACTTATCGGATTGCTAATAATTGTAAATAATTCCAATTTTGGACTATAAAAACAATTTTTAATTACCGCATTGCTAAATTTTCTTTCGTCGCATTTGTGACAAATATCATTTTATCAGGTGCATCATTTTAACTATTGTTCTCGAGAGGCGCTTTCTTTACTTTTACAATCGTCAATTACAACAAGTAAATACACCATATTATTTATTTAATTTAATTTTTGAATTCAATTACATACAACCTTGTGAAACAAAACTGTTCACTCTCATTTAACGTCATTATTTTATGCCGTTTATTTTATGATCCAAATAGGCAAAGTGCGCAAGGCGTAATCTATTATAAGTGATTTGTGGAATTATAGTGTCTGTCGTTCACAACTTTTAAAAGTGCTGTAGTAATGCTATGATTCGCTCAAAAACCTGATTGATGTTTATTTGGTATTAAATAATTCTTTTAAAGAGTTTGAACATTCACTGTAACTTGGGCACATGTTTTAGGAATATGTATATGTAACCATGGCTATTTTTCACGTATCTGTAAAGACAAATTTGGTAAGTGATGAATTTATTAGATAGGTTAAAATCGGGCAAAATTATTGGCATTCAAAGTTTAATAAAAATAAATGATATGCCATCAGCACCAGCAGTGTCGGTTTTAATTCTATCAAAACTTCATCATTAGAAACATTACGAAAATAGAAACCATTTTCAGAACTATATTGCAACGTATACAAAATTTATCATTTGGAAGGAAAACCGAACCAAAATATTTATCCCAAATTCGATTGTGTTCTAAAAAAATAACAAAATAGTTGGCTCGGCTAAATTGGTTTGTTACTTGTACCAATCATCCTTGCCTATGGTTCCTACTTTAAACCTGAGTTGCTTGAAAAAAACTCTGTGTTTATTGTATGACAAATTTTATGGTTGATAATCTCCCTTGTTCGTCCTAAAAAGATTCAGGTTGTTGTTTTATAAAGCAACGCTTTAAAGTGTAATGAATTAAGTTATGTAAGATTAAGAGAACATTTATTCATACATATTCCTATTTGTATTCTAACTGGAAACTTGATTTGCTTTTGCACAACCCTCATTTATCTTTTTTCTCGCAAATGATTTTATTTTAAACGCTAATCTTTCGTTTACAGTGTTTTGGCACATTATCAAATTTTCCAGAATTTCTGACTGATTATAATAAAACTGAGACTACAATTATTATGCATAAGCACTAAGCATGCTAAAATACTATACGATAAACGCGAATATCTACAACAACAAACAATTCCCATTAATTGCACATTCTATGATAAATTACACACGTACGCTTCCCACAAACTAATTTAGAAGTGTGCCGTTTGTCGCACCATTGATTTATTAATTTGTTTGGAGGTAAACGATAAACCGCATTTTTATAAAAATGTAATATTTTCACATATACTAATCGAACTATTTATGTTTATTTTTAGGTTTTCACATCAAACTATAAATTTGAGTAAAATGAGGATAGTATGTACAAGTATATATATGCCAAAATTAGTTGAATTTGTAAAAAAAAACACAATCATGACTCAAGGTAAGTTTTTATTATATTAAGTTAAACAAACAAAAAATTAATTATAGACCATAACTCAATCCGCTTAACCAAACAAAATAAAAACTGTTACAGTTCTATCAAGTATCGCCCCAAATTTCCATATAAGGTTAATGTCTCCAATAAAACATACATAATAAAAAAAACCTAGCTGTATTTATGTAACACAACTACATACAATACTCGTCTATATAAGTTTAAGTATATGTATATAACAAGCAAGAAGAAGAATATCTTCTTTACAGAGAAAATATGTCATAACAAATATACAAACCATTAGTAATCATATTTAATTTTATAATTTTCGAATCAGACTTAAAGAATTTTTAGCGAATTAATTTATTATTTTAAACACATTACTTTGGTTGGCGCGCATATTTTATTTCTTTATAACCCGGATGAATGAAAGATTCATTCGTTTTTATATTATATCTATTCGATATTCAAATAAATAATTGATAATCCACACTTTATATAGTATAGAGTATAGAATAATATTTACGTAAGTGGCATAATGTAATAATTCTAAAATCACAAGAAAAACAACTTTTCATTCTGTATTGTATGTAATTAATTTACATGTCGCATATACATACTGTGGATGCCACCAAACTGTCGTGGGTTTGTTTTATTTGTTGACTTGTTCGCACATACAATATATAAATATAGATAGTTTATCTAAAATACTTACTCGTAATGATGGTACATCTGACATTTTATGTAAGTACTATTTACTCGGTGCACTTAAGTGTTAAATTCTTCAATTTGATATATCCCGAAATTTTACCTGAAACGATAAAATAATAATTTGAATGAATTGATTAAATCTGGTAAGGAATTTTTATGATACATTTCAACCAGTTTTTTGTGAACGACACTAATCCATATTGACAGATTTAGCATAGAGATTTCACATAATACCAAGAAAATAGGAATAGAATGTTAGTGGGTCAGTGTTTCGTAATCTTTTTCTAATTGCAAATCTCAATAACAGTAAAAATACCAACCAGTAATGGAAAATTCCCTTGACAAGTGAGATTATACTTTATCAACATATTGTTTAAAGTTAATGTCTAGGGAATTAAAAATTACTAGAATAATAGCGTTTAACGGTTTTCAGTAAAACAAATATTTCAATCCTGCTTTTTCGATAGAGGTTTTGAAAGATAACTTTTTTTTGTTGATAACTTTCTTCAGTTTAAGGATGTTGCTATTCCTGGTCAATAGAATAGTGAGTTCACTCTACGAGTTAAAGTTACCGAATTTGCGACCGAAATGGCGGTCGAGCCGGTCGATTATCTGTGCACCAATACTCCACTATGCGGCGATAATACTTTCCACGGTGCAAATTGAAACATCGCAATTTGAATTAAAATATTTAACAGGATTATGTCCAAAATTCAATTTAATATTTTTATTTTTAATATAAACAACGTGCATTTTATTTATTATGTGTAGTGGTTGAAATTGGAAACAACTTCCAAATTAAAAAAGTTAAAATTTAAAAATGCTAAAGGCAATCATTATGTTTATTTAGTTTTGTGACTTAAGTCACATAACATAATTTAATTTGTTATTGTGGAAAATTTTGCGGTTATACATAATAAGCGAAATGTCGCAAATCGAGGTACTGGTCTAAAATGTGACTGACTGAAATGGTAGACATATATTTTGTTTAATTAACCAACAAATTTAAAAGAAACCCTAACTATTTTAAGAAAAACTAATTTTTAAAATTAATGAGAAAAGAAATTGTGATCGGATCTCGGATTTAGAAATTGGAGTAATGTTGGATAATTTATTTATTTATTTAGTTTGACACTAAATGAATCACATGTAATCTCCGACTGAAAATTTCGCTTAGTCACGATTTTAGTCGGTGCGATGTTGCTCTTATCAAGATTATATCTGTGAGCATATTTCATGATGGGTTGTGGATTAGATCAGTTTAGCAAGAGATCGCAGAGAGTGAAATAGTTTACCAATTTACTCTTCAAAGATTTAATCTTTTAAGCTCAAAAAATCTATTCACCACGAATAGTAAAATTGTTACTCAGATCTAATTTAGTAGAACCTTAGGGGTCAGGTCTAGTTACAAAAATCGCTTTGTGAATTTATCGAATTTTACTTTCTTCAAACACAACTGGTTTTCGAATTATAAGTTCACTAAAGTATTTCAGATTACTTTACTAAGGTAATTGAAATTAATATTGCCCTCTTTCAAAAAATAAACATTTAAATTAGTTTTTCTTCATTATCATTCACAATCTTTGATTGTTTTGCTTTGTTTAGAATTTTCAAAAACCCTTAATCAAAATCCTTAATTTAATTTCTCATAATTTTCAATTAAACTAAAATTTCCATCATCATTCTAGAATTTTTGATATAAAATCTTTAAATATTACAAATCGAAATAATTAAAATAAATTTAAAAATAATGAGTCAGTAAGAAATACTGAAGCAGTAAATCATCTGTCAGTTAAAATTTTTCAAAAAACATCTACATAGGCCTTTATTTTGTAAAAATTTTGTTTCGAACATTATTTGTTATTTTTTTTTTTTTTTTTTTTTTTTATTTATTTATTGTACTTTAACAATAATTTAGTATTAAAAGGAAAAGCACAGATGGAAACAGAGTAAACGGAACAAAAGAACAAAAAAAAAAAATAATGAAGCTGCTTCCATTAGGCAGAAAAACCTTTTAAATTTTTTCAAACAATTTCCACCTCATGCATACACATTCTATTTTGAGCAATAGCTCATTTACAATAAAATGTACAGCAAGAGATGAAATAATATTAAAAATTAACAATAATAACAATAACAATATTAAAAATAAATTTAATAAACTACGTATTGCCCATCAATCACGCCACTCCAAAAATTTTGACTTAAATAATTTGGCCGATCCTAAACTCTTAATTTCCAATGGAATTGAATTCCAAAGAGAAACTCCCCTAACGTAAAAGGATTTGTTTAGCGACCTACAACTATTTTTGGCCGGAATCAGGCGGAAGTTTGAGGAATGAGACCTGCTAAAAAGTAACTTCCTATTTTATGTTAAAATATTTTCCATCCTAACCTTTAGTTTTTCAGGTAATAACATTTACTTTACTCCTCGTCTTAGAAAAATGGGAATATTAGCCGTATTTTATTTGACAATTTACAACAAAAATTGCACTATTGAATTCCTCAGTAGGAATTCCTTGAATTTCTGCTAAATTCACTGTTTCAAAATCGAATTCATCATTTAGTTTTCCTACTTTGCGCTGGGTGCGCGAGACCACATTTTTTTTAGTTCTATTGGTTGGCTTTCGGAAAATTTATTATTATTTTGACTATTTATCTTGGCAATTAAAAATAAACAAATATTTATTAAATACACTAAATATAAACGGAATAGAGCCGAAAGGCCGAATGTCGAAAGGCCGAATGTCGAAAGGCTGAATGTGTCGAAAGGCCTAATGTGTTGGAAGGCCGAATGTCGAAAGGTCGAATATCGAAAAGCCGAATGTCGAAAGGCCGATTGTGTCGAAAGGCCGAATGTCGAAAGGCCGTTTGTGTCGAAATTGATTTTAATTTTTTATCTTTTTATGAATGAAAATATTCAAAATTTTTGTTTTTATGAAAACCAAAATTTATATTTTTATCAACATTTTTGTATAAAAATGTTTAAAAGTAAATCGCCTTAAATATTAAAATCTCACGTTTTTTTTTTTGTCATATAATTAAAAATTAATTAATTATTAAAGTAAAATAAATAAACTTTTGTTGAGTTGGCTACCTTATCTAGAAAAAAATAATACAGAAACTGAAAATCCCGAAAAAAAAATCCAGAAAAAAAAAAAAATTCAAAAACAAAAAAATTTAGAAAAACATAATTTAAATTTTGAATTGCAAATTTCAATTTGCTAGGGGATTTACTAAAAAATTATCCTAAGTGTTTGTATCTGCGACGGATAGTTCTTGAGATATTATCATTTCAATGCACATTAAGATAACAGAAGAGGGTAAAAATAATTTTCAAAATGGTTCCCATTTTGTAGTAAACAAAGTTGAAATCGTCCTTAATCGGCATCTGCCATGTTAAAATTTGGGACAATTTAAACGGGCATACAAGAAAAATTTTTTGGCGACAAACATTAGCATCAAAAATAATAAATTGGCATCACAAATAATATTTTGGCACCACATATGAAAAAACAAACAAATATTTTTGAAGGACATTATTAAATACTGTGGCGACAAACATTGACATCAAAATTAATAAATTGGCAACAAATATAATATTTTGGAACAAAAAAAAATAATTTTTAGTAGTAAAAAAAAAAAAAAAATCGAGACTAAAATTAAATTTAATCGATACAAATTATTTAATATTTGATGGGGGATCGATATAAAATATTGCAGTGTCATTAATAGATTCTATATAATGGGACAATTTAAACGGGCATACAAGAAAAAATTTTTGGCGACAAACATTAGCATCAAAAATAATAAATTGGCATCACAAATAATATTTTGGCACCACATATGAAAAAACAAACAAATATTTTTCAAGGACATTATTAAATACTGTGGCGACAAACATTGACATCAAAATTAATAAATTGGCAACAAATATAATATTTTGGAACAGAAAAAAATAATTTTTAGTAATAAAAAAAAAAAATTCGAGGCAAAAAATTAAATTTAATCGATACATATTATTTATGTAATATTTGATGGGGGATCGATATAAAATATTGCAGTGTCATTAATAGATTCTATATAATCCGCTCCTACGTGCGGCACGCAGTGCGACATGTTTGCTTATCCTGGCTCCTAAGTTAAATTAGGGATCTCCATTTTCCAGAATATTTTAAAACTAATTTAATTTTTTTATTTATAAATTTGTTGCCAGTTAATTATTTTTGTCGCCCAAAATGTTTATTTCGATGCCAAAAAATAATTTTTGTGTACCCTTCCAATAGTGCCAAAAAATTATAAATGTTGCCAAATTATTATTGTGATGCCAAGAAATTTTTGTTTGTTGCTCTTTAATTTGTGCCGTTTTAATATTTTTTTGTATCTCAAATATTAATTTTTTGTGTGCCGGTTTATTGCCAGCCCTATATAATCCGCTCCTACGTGCGGCACACAGTGCGACATCCCTTTGCCTATCCTGGCTCCTACGTCCCTCGAAGTTTAAATCTAAGGCCCCCGACCTCCTAGGGATCTCCATTTTCCAGAATATTTTAAAACTAATTTAATTTTTTTAATTTTTAATTTATTTATTTATAACTTTGTTGCCAGTTAATTATTTTTGTCGCCCAAAATGTTTATTTCGATGCCAAAAAATAATTTTTGTGTACCCTTCCAATAGTGCCAAAAAATTATAAATGTTGCCAAATTATTATTATGATGCCAAGAAATTTTTGTTTGTTGCTCATTAATTTGTGCCGTTTTATTATTTTTTTGTATCTCAAATATTAATTTTTTGTGTGCCGGTTTATTGCCAGCCTTAAAATTTTGAAGATTTTTTTTAATTTCTCCTTTCAAAAATCCTCAAAGGCAGAAACATTGGTCCAATTAGAGTATTTCCAATTATACCAAACCACACGTTAGGGAAAATTTGATTTGTGTGTCCAAAAACTTGACGATATATCTTGGATTTCGTCGTCGTTGTTCAAAGGTAAACGGCAAAAATTAGCTCATTGAAGCAAATTAGTCGGTAATAACTCTTGGATTAGAGTGTAGTGGTAAGGATGTTGGTCATTTTTCCACTCTCCAAACTTTATTTTTATTTATTCCGAGTACATAGTAGCGAAGCGCACCTGGTGCTGATTATTTCTGGTAACTATATTGAGGATTTCCTCATCATTATGCGCGCTATGTTAAACATTTACAGGTGTTACACTACCACAAGGACAAAATGCACCTCTTTGAGATAATCGTTTGTGAATACTGCCAATGAGTCTAGAATGTAGCACCTGCCTGATTGGGCATCGTTCGTGCATCACGATTGCAGTAACCATAAATAAAATGAATATGCGCTAAACCTTGTAATGTAAAACTCTGCATTATTATTTAAAACACTACGAAAAGAATATTAGGTATGTTGTAACAAAAATATAAACTGATAATTCCATGTTTTTGTTTAAACGATGATAATTAATGGCTCTTAAGAACATTGAGTCGTATGATTTCGTCCGAATTTAAAGCTTCGTACTCATGAGTCAATGATTGAGTCAAAAAGTTTACTTTGATTATTTTTTTAAAATATGGCTACGAGCTTTACTTTTCTCCGATAGAGCACACGGTCCAATCCACAATAATTTTTTATTGTTTTAGAACAAAGGATGTGTCCGATTTCATGTCTGTGAAGTTAGCACGAAAAACGCAATGGCAACACCAATGATTTACATCTTTAATGTTCGACTTTTAGTACAAATCAGCACGAAAATGGTTTAAGAATTAGTCTTGGTTTCGACCGCAAAGTTCATTGTTATTTTAACAACGGGAAATATTTTTTTGTATGATTGTGTGGGTATTTCGTTTGGATATGTATTTCTACTTTTTGACGTTTGATACAATTTTGAACTTGGTTGTAAATGAATGACACAAGTTTAAGGTTGAGTAGAATTGCTGCTTGAAAATTCTTGAGATTCGCTCAAGCTATATTCTGAATTTATTAATTCAAAATTGATTAGAATACTTTAAAAATATACATCTATAATTAATATTTTATTTATAACTTTGAGCCGCCATTTTGGCATATATGCATTTGGCATCATCAGCCGCCATTTTGGCATTTTGTAATATTTTCGATCTAGGCATTTGGGTAATCACCACAAATTTTGGCGCACAGCTCGCCAAAATGCGATTTAATTACCACGAATCACATTTTATCTGTTACAGATGGTCATGCTCAATTCTAAAATTCCTTAAACCTGTTCAAAATGGACAAATGTCGTATAACTAAAACATTTAACAAACGTCAAAATAAAAATGTGTTTACAATATAGGGTGGTTCAATAATTTCGTAGGGGAAATTTTGTATTTTAGTACTAATGTAAAAATAACAACCAAGAAACATCTATATGCATTAGTACTTTTTGGTTGTTATTTTGAATGTTTTTTTTATTTGTGTGGGTTACAAATTTTGTGTCGATACACATTTTTTTTGCATATGTATACTATCCGTGTGAGAAGCGTTGCAAAAATAACAACGAACTTTGCTGTCGAAACGTACACTTAGCTAAATAGTAAAATATTACATGACATAAAGGAACAACACAAATACATTTTTAAATATAAGTTAAAATATTTGAAAAATAAAACAGAAAAATACTTTTCAATTTTGAAAAACATTTCATGATCCAGAATGGTCCGAACCAAATAATATATTCCTTTAAAAACAGGTTTTTTTTGTTTTAGCTAAAGCCATCCTAATATTCCAACCAGTAATTTTCTACCACAGATTTGATTTCCTCTTATAGAACATCTATTTATAATGTTACAAAGGAATTTTTAGAATTATCTAATGACCCATTCATTCAAAATGGGTTGGTGTGGGATACTTCAAATTAAATATTTTTCAGATGATTAATCAATAATTACTAAGGTTTTTTGAATTATTGAACACTGTTAATTTGTCAACCTCAGTTGTTATTTCATTGTATAGGCCGACCATTTACCATGTTCCATGGCAAAATTCAGAAATTTCGTATGACCCCTTCAAAAGTTATAAGCAGATTTCATTAACTTCAACTTTCAAACATTTCATATGAGCGTTCAACCATAAGCAATAATTGCTTTTGAATTAGTGAACCATTAATTTGCCAACCTTAGCTGTTATTTCGTTATATAGGCCGGCCATTTACGATGTTCCGTGGCAAAATTCAGAAATTTCGTATGACCCCCTCAAAAGTTATAAACCATTTAGTATTATATTCTGTGAAAGAGCCGAGACATCTTCTGGAAAAAATTGAGAGAAGTTCTATAAAAATATTTTGGAAATCTTTTTCGGATTTTAAACTCTAAACTATTTTTGTTGTTTGTGCTGTTTCACAGTATCACCAAGAAAATTGTTTACTTACGCGTAATTAATACACAAAAATAAAATTAAACTTTAAACAACAAGAAACAGTTAAAATTAAAACTACATATTTACAATACACTTTAACAAATGAATTTTTCATTATTGTTATCTCGTTCTATAGTGTTCACCATTTTGAACGTAAAACTACGCATTTCTCTGTATTATTTGAAATAAATTTCGGATCGAAAAACAGCAATCTGTAATTTATCAGATATAATAAAAAAACGCAAAAAAATCGAATTGATCCGAGAAAATAAAAAAACGCAAAAGGTTTTTTTATATCTCTCTGATCTCTCCGATGTAACAAAAAAACAGGGCAATGATAATAAAGTGGCACACTAAAATTTTTTAAAACCAAATTAAGTAGGTAAAGATTCATTTCCAGTAGTATCCGTAGTGGACTATTCGTTTGTACTATAGGTACTGGACGGTCTAGATACTTCTAAAAAAATTCAGAATTAATTTAAATACAAAACATTTTATTTAGAGATCAATTAACTCGTTTCTATGAGATACTCGATGTCTAGCAAGCAAACACAAAATATTTGCCAACCATTTTTCAACTATTATGATTACATATTTAAAATATTACTCCATTTCATAATCATACGATAGATTTTAAGCTAGAAATTTATAATTACGTTATTAATCCTCTTACAATTTTCATAAATAGTCGTATTTATTAACATCCTAAAATTTGAAATATTGTTAGCAACTACACTATTTTGTAGTTTTAAGAACTTCATTATTAGTTTAAAAAATTTTGAATCAATATTAAGGCTCTAGCTGAAAACTGTGATAATTTCGTGATAAATAATAATTTGTGACATTTAGTGAGAAATTTCTCCCATTTACCATTTTTTTAATTTTGCTACCCAAATTCTATTACAATTTTTGCGTAATAATATCACCGTCTTTCATATTTTATTGTTGGAAAACCGTTAAAAATATTCCACAAATTGTAATATGCGAGTATGTGGCATTGTCGTGTAGGCTCATAATGCGTCATAGCTCTAAACGGCTAATTTAAAGTTTGAAAATTCAGAGATGCGCAAAAAATTATTATAAGCATAAAATTAATTTTATCGAATCAATATTCTCACATTTCAACTCAGTCTGTCGAAATGTGCCGTAAAGAATGACTAAAAACAGTGGGTCAAAGAAAAACGCAACGGAAATTTTTTTCAAAAATTAACTTTGTTTTTAAACGATGGGCCAGATTCTCGATATTCTGGCAATTCGCAAATCGGTAAACATAGCGGATTAGCGAATCGTAAATTTATTTGCGTAATATGATCAATAAATATTTCCACAAATATTTACGTAGATGCGCATACTTTAAAACGCTCGCAAAATTTCTACGATTTGCTTGCTTGCTAACCAAATGGTGTATACCATTTTTTGATATTCAGCAACAAATTGAGTTGCCAAAATATCGTATATAACATTTCTAGCAAATTCGCAAAAAATGATTGCTTATCTGAGTATCGAGTATCTAGCCCTATAGCTTGGTCAAATGTAAGATACAATTTTTTTTTCTTTTTAATTGAAGAAAATTTGGACTCCTTTCTGAAGCTAAGGTTTGCTTTTATTTTCGTTGTTGATTTTTAAGACTTCTTTAAATCAACCAAAAATTTTCTAAATAAGAAAAAAATGTTAATTTAGACAACTGCCGTCCAATATTCCTAATTTTTTATTCGCAAATTGAAATTAGTCATTTTGTGGAAAATTTGAAAGCCCTGAACACGGGACTGTTGAAATTTCTATACGACAAATGCTTGTCGATTTATTGTGGTTTTAGTATCAGTTTTTTTGGTGTAACAACTTATTTTGTCGACCAAAATTACGCCTGACATTGATTTTTTTGTCATGTTTCTAGCTAAACCCGCAACCGCAATAACTCAGCAAGAGGTTACCGCACAGAAATTTCAACAGTCTCATATTCAAGGTTTCTAAATTTTCTACAAAATGGTTCATTTCGATTTGCGAATAACAAATTAGGAATGCTCGTTAACAGTCTTAAAATTAATTTTTTTTTTCTCGTTTAGAAAATTTTTGTTTGACTTAAAAAAGTCGTCAGCATATCAGACTACCATTTCCTTCAATTAAAAAGAAAACAAATCTGCCATATTTTGACCAAGCGTTTAAAAAATTTTTGTTGTGCATTTTTTTTTGGTGTAGTGTAATTTGAATGATTGTGTTTACCAAAAATTATTACGCGCGAATATTTATTTATGAGGTAATTTAAGTTTCTGTACAAATCACAACATTTAAATGTATGTCAGAAGCAAATTGAAATGATTTGAATGCAGTTTGAATATTATTTTACTCCAATTCAAAATAAAAAGTAGCAGGTGACATCTTATTGGAATAGAAAATTAAGACGTATCGTGGAGAAACGTAGAATTTATAACTAACACGATTTTTCCAATTTTTTGTGCTTTTATTATATAAAAGAAGATAATCGATTGCCATTTCTGAATATGTATCAATAAAAAGTAACGTTAAAGGAAAAACTTGCACAGCAGTTAAGTAGTGTTTGCATATAAGAGGTTTACCGGTTCATTATGCGGATTTTTTTACCTGTCGAATCAACAAGTACGTAATTTTGTTTCATTGACAGCAAGTTTTCAAACTTCATCCGTCAAATTAAGGTGTTGACACTACAGACGTTTTTGCGTGGACAATTGGATATCTGAATGGTTTGCCTCAAAACAAAAAAAAATCTATTGGGATGGTATCCACAAATTACCCGAAAGATGGAGGACATGTGTAGCTAGCTATGGGTATTACTTATAAAAAGTACTTTTGATGTTTCTCTTGAAGTTACTGTGTTTTTATAGATTACAAAATCTGCATTGCTAACCGGTACAACTGGTAGACGTTTCAGATATTCTAAAATGTAGAATATTTCACTGAAACGAAAAAAAATATTTTTGGACTTATACATTCTGCGTTTTTCGACGACAGAATTATATGGCTACCGATTAAAAATCAGTGATCGCGAATTTCTGATTAAGAACCACCGCATTATATCAAACATTTATTTGAACATTTATTATGAATAATCGCTTAAGATTAAGATTTTTGTACAACAAAAGCAAACAGTAATAACAATAATCACAGCAATATGACTTAATCGAGTGTCTGTCTCTTTTGTCTAAATCATTCGGCGATTTCTAATTCTAAACAGTTGTGTACAACTGTGAGAAATTAGTTTTAAAATTTGGAATGGATTTTCGAAAAAAAATAAATAAATAAAATAAAAAAGTAATAAACACTATCTTGTTGTTGTACACAGTAATTGTATTTAAATTGATCATTATCTTTTCCCGAACAATTCCAAAACGAAAAAAAAAAATAAATAAATAATTTGTCAGCAAATATTAGTAATAATAATAGTAAAAAGTAGCAAAAAACAATATTCTAATATTTTATACCATGGTTGTGAGAAAAACTGAAAGAAAAAAATATGTTCGTTTTTTTTTGTACAAAAAGATTAAATTACTTTGAAAATTTAAATATACGAGTACATACATATTCTAATAATCACACAACAAACTAACTACTCTAACCTTAGAAATAGATCACCAAATAAGAAAACGACCTTCATCCTACTTGTTTTTGTCTTTCGTAAACAAAAAAAAATTATTTGCGCGCTTAATACTAAACTACTGCTATTTAGCAATACCAAAACCTAATTCTTTAATTTACCACAGTTCTTATATACAAAACCAAAGTGTAACAATTTATAATTGTAAATCAATTTTTTATTTTATTTTATATAGAAAGCATTTAAGATTGATCACAACACACACTGTTTATTATACATAAGTATTTAGAATAGAGATATAAGTGTCTCAAGGTATTTGTACGGACAGATTATATTTTTGGTAAATTTAAAAGGTCATCACGCATAATGCGACAATATTGCTGATTCTATATGCCTATCCCAAGGAAAAACATTTTTTATGCAAACTAATTGTGGCGCTATACTTGAAAACTTAACATACGCTTTGCTGATCGATCACATTTAATTGACTGAGCTAGGTTGACGTTTTTTTCATGACCTTAAACCTTAAGCGCCTTGTGGCCAAAACCACATTCTAGTAGTAAAGCAATTTATTTATATTAAATCAAATAAAACAGGTTTACGTAAAACTTTAAATACTACACCGAATGCATTGTTTTACATAGAAAGTAATAATCCAGCACTCCAGCAGAATTAGGATGTTTATAAACGAAATAAATTGGTCAGAAGGTTTTTTTTAATCGGTGCATTTCTCATAAGGGAAAGTGTCGAGGAGGTCCCACCCGTTTTAGGGGGTTGTTGTTACATTTTCGCAAATAATTTGGTTGTTTCACATTTTAGGAACAGATATTAAACTGCAAAATTATCTACGGAAATTTCCTATTGATCTCCGTAGTTGGTTATTTATTTTATGATTTACTTTATTTCTACATATTGAAAACAATTACAATAAGCTTAATGCTAAATTTTTTAAATATTTAAATTAATATAATTTGTAATAAACGATTTTAAATTTTTATAATTTCTATGGTAGGTCACAATTTATTTATTTAATTCTTTACACTTCATAATTTACGCTACTTTAATTTTCGGTTGATTTAACTTTCATTTATAGTTCAAAAATAGCATTTATACACCAATTTGTTTACAAACTAAATATCAAAATTTATATTCACACGTTTTAGCAACATAGTGTTCAATTACTTTCCAGTTACTGCGGTATTTTATTTTTAAAAATATTCTGATTCGTGAAATGACTAAGCTCTGGGGAAGTTCATTACATAATAGCAGTCCTCGATATAAAACGCTGTTGTTTGAAGAACCCTTTTTGAAATAATGAACTGCAAAATGTGATTTCCTTGTAGTACTGTAGTCATGTTTGTCGTTAGTTTTGATCAATTCAAAATTGTGCTTTATCTAGTTACATAGTATTTTATTTATCAGCATTAAAAGATCACAATCAATTAAAAAACTGACTGACTAAAATTATTTAAAAGGTTTTACTGTTCGATTGCAGAATCTCTAGCTCTGCTGCACAAGGGTAAACTATACGCAACTGAAGCAAAGTACAAAAACAGCAGATTTCTTCGGCAGTAGATGCCTTATTCGAATAATAGCAAAACTATACCAATAAGATCAATGTGATTCTACCATTTTATTAAATTGAAATAAATAACTTTCGATGCAGGTAGGTAGAATCTATTGTTTGTATCTACCAACTATCTATCTCGCAAGTGTACGTGCTGTGCTGCCTTCTCGTGGCAATCACTAGTAACAGAACAGCATATGCCAAAGGATGAATGGCTGATAGGTTAATCAGTACAAACATGCGGACTCTGAATACCAGGCACCATCCAGTTTTATTAAACCTTCCTGTAGTAAAGATGGATGATCTACAGGCGACTTTCCATTATCAGCAACTCGTAAGAGTAAAATCAGAACGGAAGTAGGGCAGAGCTAGGAATATACGGGAGTGGGACTGCCCTCTCGAAGTCCTTGGGAACCAATGCTACGGTCTTTCCAGTAGAAGTACTTCCTACAGTAAACATCTAGGAGGGAGTGCAATGAGCCCAGATAGTATGTATCACGTACCTGGCCGATTATGAGGTTCATTAAGATCCTGAATATTGACTGGACCGATAATTAAGCAGGGTCCAAACACAACAAATCTTTTAGGTCGCAGTGCGAGGTGGCTAAACGCCCACATGGCCCTTCAACAATAATAGAAATAATAATAAGCAGTCGACGGGAATAACCTTGATAACCTGATCACATCACCAAGTATCGTACCCCCGCCCCCGCCCCCTCCTTGTTAGAAATACCCAGAAAACAGAAAATGTATTACGATCCAAGTACCGTACCACCCCCCCCCCTTCCTTGTTAAAAATACCCAGAAAAATTATGTTCTAATTTCTTCCACCAATGTTGTAGTATCCAAACAAAATTTTCAACTGATCTAGAAAACACGGTGAAGGTTCAAAATTGTCATCCATTCAGCAAAAGTTAAGCTGAAGTTTCTTTTCATAAAATTTTAAGTCCGAAATATTTTATTTGACGACACAATAATTCAACCGCTAGTTTTACGGGCAATAGCACAGCAATTATGGTTTCCATGACTTTAAATTCATTTTCTGAGACCGTATATGTAACTTGAATTCATATTCAAATCAGCTTTTTGAATACATGATCGTAATTTATAAAATCGTTTAAACATTATAACCAAACTATTCCACCATGTTTTAGCGTTAGGATACAATATTAGATTGAGCTCATCTTCAAAATCTGCCCGGTCATATTTTTGTAAAGTTTCATCGTTTTTGGTCGGTGATGATCTGATCATTTGGACAATACTCTCCTAACTTTTTTTTTTAAGGGACCACATGACTGAGATAGAATTTCGATTTGCTGATGATACACTAAAATTTAAATTATGGTTGGCACTTTCATCAACCCTACATAGAGCCATAGTCATCTTCCTCGGAGTCGCTATTTTCCGATAATTGGCGTCATCGGCATATGGTCCAAAGCTCTTCTTTGCTATGCACATTTAAGTATTGTATAAATACCGACGATTCTTTATTGAATTTCACTAACCAAAACTAAGATGATACGTTGATAGCTTATTTTTGCTATAATTCACAACCATATTCCAACTACACTTCCGAGCAACTAAATCGACTCAAACCTCCGCACATACAAAGAGGCATATTTTTTTTAAAATGGCTTCGATTTTCGTAAAACAATTTTTTTTTTTTTGTTGACAGCTTAGTATTTTATCTTTATAAGGACACCTTTATCATTAAAATCTATACAGTACTTTTGAAAGTAAAGCAATCTTAGCAAAATGCGATGTTTCGGTAAAAACAATTGGCGTGCTGCAATCTCCTGTATAATACCACGTTGACCGATATTTGCCATCAGTCGCTTATCAGACGTTGACCTGAACAAATCTCTACCAGTTTCATTCGTTGTTTCCTCAAAATCATGGATACTAGATCAGAAAAAGCCGCACAAGATGTTGCTTCATTACAAGAAGGACGCAATCAACCAGAAGCCGCTCTTCAGCTAAACCAATAAAATTGTTTTTGTTTTGCTTGAATTTTTTGTTGTAATTTATATTTAAATATCCCCAATTTTTTTTTCATAATCATCAATTTTGGTTGTGTTTTCATTCAAAATTCATTATAAACAAAAAGACGCAACCAATTTTCATGAAAATAGTGTCATTTTAAAGTAAAAACATCAGGCTTTCAAAAAATTATTGTCTTGTGAAAATCGATTAACCTGTTTTAAAACAATTAGCCTTTCTGTGAGCGCTGAAGGTTTGAGTCGATTTAGTTACTCCGGAGTGTATATTAGATTATTCCGGAATTTTGTGAAACTCTTTCGCGAGTTGAGCTCACTGGCAAAATTGCAGACAAACTTTTATCACGTTTAATTGATAAATAATATATAAATTAATTTTTGGTGCCATACAAGATATCATCGATTTTGATGAAGTGTTTGATAGCGATGGTGGGTCATTGTCATTAGACGAATACCTTCCCGAAATATTAATATTGTGGAATGACCTTATATGGGTACGTGGTGCAAAACTTGCACTTCGCAGCCTGACAATCTTTACCCAATAGAAGTTAACTCCAAATAGACATTGATCTTTCTATTTTTTACACTTTCTGCCGTAGGCACTTGGCGAAACACACTTAATACACACATTTTTAATTTTTTTATTTAAAACACTTGTTAAATGTTTCGCAAAATTACAAAGGTTTAAAAAATCACTCGATCGATTTCGGCTTATTAGGCCATCATCAGGAGTATCTACTAAACTGTAAAAATAAAAATGTAGGTATTTATGGAAAAAGCAAAAAATGAAACAAAAACATACAAATAAAAAATGTGGGAGTAGTAAACAATAAAAATGGTGAGAGCAATAAATATTAAAAATTATAAGAGGGTGAGTTAAACACAGATATATGATTATTGATTAGTCAACGGCCGAATAACAAAATTCCAGATGTTGTTGTTGTTTTTTTTATTTTTTTATTTATTTTATAATAACCCGACGTATTAGTCATTTTATGGGATGGTATGAGTATTGGAATAAAACAGTGCGGGGTCGGTAATTGGTGAGAAACGGATTTCTCTCTGTTCGTTGAGGATATTTTGGTTAAAAAATATAGCTTTTCGGATTTCGATAGATTCTAAGTTGTCTAAACGTCTGCTTTTTGGTTGTACATGTAATATTTCTAAATTGTTTAAACTGGATGTGTGATTTTCTAACGTTAAATGATTATAAAGGGATGATTCATGGCTACCAGATAAATGTTCTTTAACTCTAACTTCAAAATTGCGCCCAGTCTGTCCGATATAAGAAGAACTACAATCATTGCAATTGATCTTATAAACGCCAGACTTGGAAAGGCGATCAATTCTTCGTTTGTTGTTAAAAATCAGTTTATTAAATTGTATTATTTGCTTTACATAACAAAATAAATAAAATGACTAATACGTAGGGTTATTATAAAATAAATAAAACATTTAAAAAAAACAACAACAACATCTGGAATTTTGTTATTCGGCCGTTGACTAATCAATAATCATATACCTGTGTTTAACTCACCCTCTTTTAATTTTTAATGTTTATTGCTCTCACCATTTTTATTGTTTACCACTCCCACATTTTTTATTTGTATGTTTTTGTTTCATTTTTTGCTTTTTCCATAAATAACTAAATTTTTATTTTTACAGTTTAGTAGATACTCCTGATGATGGCCTAACAAGCCGAAATCGATCGAGTGATTTTTTAAACCTTTTGTAATTTTGCGAAATATTTAACAAGTGTTTTAAAAAAAATAAAAAATATAAAATTTAAAAATGTGTGTAATCTTTCTTTCTTAAGTTCATCAAATGAATATTTCTCCATTGTAATTCTTCACAATTTACAAATCAATTATCCTAATATTATAATAATATTAAAAATACATTAAATTAAATCAAACCTCTAGTAAAAAAGGAGACGGTTGAAATTTGAATTGATTTTTAGGAATCTAGCTCATAAACATCCCGCATAACCCCAAAAATTTGCACAGCACATTTATCTGTATAATCTCTGGAAATCTGTTTTTGCAATTGAATTTCGATACTTTCCGATTAGTACTAAAATGGTATTTACGAAACGTAACCAGACTCTATAAACGTAAATAATGCTCTGAAAATTTACAGTAACAAATTTTTTGACGTAAAGCTACATTATCTTGATTTTAATGGCTCATAACTCGGCAGAGTGATAATTTTTTGAAAATATTTTTTCAGGAAGTACTGCCCTTGATATCATCTATTCACCTGCAAGAAATCAAGATGATTCAATTTTTAGTTTTTGAGATTTTCACAAAAAAGTTTTTTTATTAGGTTTTCTTTGTATTCTTACTGAATCAATATTCGTATGCACCATCAAGTCTATAATTCTATTCAAAGTAATTTTTTATCTTCAGAATTTTGATGAAAGTGGAACTGCCAAACTACACATTTGAGAAAGAAATTTGGGGCATAAAATTGTTCTTCCACGTTACTTTACTTACTGATACTTTAATTTTAATTTATTTGAAAGTTGATCCAGTTTCGATCTGAGCCGAATGATGAAAAAATCAATCTATTCATCAAGCTATTGGCGGCTGAACTAATTGTTCAACAATTTATGTTCTATATTTACAGAATATACTGTGTACCTTGTATTAGCGAATTATACTAGTACAGCGAAATTTCCTTACAAAATTTGTTCTTCGTCACATTTACACAGCTCAATTCCTGTGTAAGCAAATTTTAACAATTACCAATTTTTTTACTTTAAATTGACGTAATAAATTAATTTGTGTAATTAGTAATTACTAATAAAATAATTTAAAATATTTTTTTTCTAATTATTAGATCCTGTACGAAGTTATTAATTAATTCAAATTAATGTGAAACAGGTGGTTATTGTTAACACTGTTACTGAAAGATTTCTGTGCAGAGACTGTCCTGAACATTAAACTCAGACTATAACTTGATTAATTTTGTATTCATTGCGGTATTTGGCTAAAACGATAGTGCGATATTTGATCAAAATGTCACCGAGTATGCTATTATTTTGAACATCACTGAATTTCTCAGAAATGCTTAACTGAAATTAAAATGAACCAAGAGACATGGAAAGCGGGGAAGTACGCAAAAAATTATTAAACTATTTGGCAGCATAATTTGCAAAAATAAAAGTTTTCTGTATTAATATCAATAAGATTCTTTCAGCTTTTTATGGACAAAATATATTCACAATAATGGCATTAACAACATTTTTCGACTTGTTAATCAGAAAAAATGAAGAGGCCAGGCCAATCATTTATAATATATCTACCAAAAAAGTACAAATATCAAAATCAAAATACCATATAGAAAACTCAAGGAGGATTTTCAGTTTTTGGAGTCGATACACTTTGTATGTTAGTACGGGGGGGCTTTTGATATTTCTACTTTTCTGGTAGATAAATTATAAATGATTGGCCTAGCCTCTTCATTTTTCTGATTATCAAGTCGAAAAATGTTGTGAATGTCATTATTGTTAATATATTTTGCCTATAAAAAGCCGAAAGAATCTTATTGATTTTAATACAGACAAACTTCTCTTTCTATTATTTGTGTGGGCAAAAAACACACAGAAATGAGGGTTTTCCTTGAGTTTTTGATTTAGTGAATATAATTCGCTAAGTCAGTACGTTCTTGTCTCAAACTTAATGTATGAAGTTAGAATTGTATTTTGAAGTTTGGTCGCAGCTATAGCTACCTGAAGAGTAGACCGAATTTTTGTTCGTGCAAACTTTTCAGTACGAAACCAAACTACCATTTCGAAAATTCAAGGATGGTTTTCATTTATTGGGGTCGAAACACTTTGCATTACTCTTGGACGGGGGGGGGGGGGGAGGAGGGAGGGGATGGGGGCCGCTTCATTTTTTCTGATTATCAAGTCGAAAAATGTTGTGAATGTCATTTATGTTAATATATTTTGTTGTCTATAAAAGCCGAAAGAACCTTATTGAGCATAATTTGCGTATGAAATCTAGGATCAAAATGTTTGAAATGTGATGTGAACTCTTCCTAGATTATCGTAAAACTTGAATTCAATAATCTGAACTCGATTTAGTGAGATCATTCAATATCATTGTTTAACCCGATAGAGTTACTTTAAAAGATTTCCTTACCTTATGAAACAGTTTTGCGATTTATTTAATTAATGCATGTGTTTAAGGCGGGAACCTCCTCCAGACAACTGGTTTTTCAATAATTGTTTACAAAAAATTGAGGGTATTTATTGCAATGAAATAAATTGCATAATAATATTGACGTTTAAATGAATACAAAAAAGTTTTTTTATGATTCTTCAGATACTAAATGAATTTTTAAAGTAAAAAAAAACAAAATTCAAAAAAATTATTATCTGAAGGAGGTTCCCCCCTTAATTCAAAACCATTGGAGTAATTTTCAGTTTCCTATGGGAGTGATCATTTGTTTGACCTTGAAACATTGATATGTTATACTTGAAAATTCTATACCAAAGGGCAAATATATCAGAGTTGAGCTTAAAATATTGCTGATCGTAATAAAATAAGGTCTGTTTAAAAATTCTAAATGTAATGTATTGTAAATAAAAATATGTAATTAAAAAAATCGTTGGCTAATTGTTTAACACAAATGAGGTTAAATTTGACGTTTGTCCTTTATATGCGAAAACCATATTAAATACCATTGAAATATAATTTACCACCCATCAACACACACTAACCAACAAACTAATCAGCAATGTTCATATGAATAGCATCGGAGTAAAACGCGCAGCTATAAACTAATAATAATAATAAAAAATTGAATAAATTACACGATACGAGTATAAACACAGCTTAGAATAATTTCTAACATACCACAGATGAATATTGTATTATAAACAATAGATTTTTTATTTTTTTTTTTTGTTAATTTTTATTAATTTTATGTCATAATTTTTGTTTTAACGAAAAATAATAATAAAAATATGTAATTATTAATTTGGTTTTAATATAAATAAATTCTAAAAATATCAGTTTCAACCGATGTTTTCGCGGCCACCGCAATATACATATGTATGTATGTACGTGTATAACACATATGAAATCTCCGATTTCACGGTGGTAAAATTTCTATTGTGTTTTAAATGTTTAGATAATAAAAAACGTACTTACATAATTAATTTAAATTTTTTGATGAGATTTTGATATCGATTTCGATCGCCGATTATGCAACATATTTTCTGTTTAGTTAATCCACACACATAATTGTATGTATGGTATTAGTTGGCTGTGAACCAACTAATAACATCAATCCGCATGTGATACTAAAATTGGAAATCAATTTTTTCTACGTGTATTTTGAATGGATTCGGTTATGAGAATGAAGTAATAGTCATTACAACTGCAAAATAGCATTGATTTTATGTTTTCAACTGAACTTTGATATTAGCAAAGAAGAAAGTGTTTACACTTCTACTTATAAGTACATATATAAAAAAACATGACCTGCACTATTTATTTATTTACACCCGTATCTTTCTTTCTCCTGTATATCTAAGTATATGTACATATACCTAATATATTAGTGAGCTTAAAGTTGTAAGACATATCACAGAAATACAGAGAGAAAGAATTGATATGTTTATTTTGATAGTAAAATTAAGTATACGCAAAAAAAATCGCGAAATTTAAAGTATGTTAGTAGTGGCTCGTCTTCTGGTTTTATTTAATTTTTTTTTTTTGTGATATGTATTAGGAAATAGTCTAACAAAAAAAAAATGTTAAACAATAAAATTTGCTAGACAGAGTCGTAAAGTGTAATTTGTATACGGAATGTGTTGTACTTATTTTAAGTTTAGAGTTGGTATAAATTTAACAGCTGTACTTATTACTGTGGCACAATATTGACATGAACCATAAGAATACATTTTTATAAACAGGGGGGTTGGTTAGAAAAATAAATCTTCAATTCTAAACAGATATAAATTGGTTTCGTTAAACAATCATACAATCAAATTATAAATTGAGCCGATAAAATAGTTCAATGTGTAAAGCTGTTAAGAGGTATCCAGGAGCGAAACACGAATTATCGGTATGCAAAACTTGTAATATGCAGATGGTTTAACTGAAACAGAGTATTAGCTGTATTTATTCGGATGGGTTGGGTAAGTTAAGACAGTTTGCATGACATGATTATAGTTATGACTCTTATGGCCTTTTCACATGAATCGTGATTTTGCTCGTACAAGTAAAAATGATTCACCGATTTCTCTTAAATTACATGGTAAAATATTTACTACTCACTTGAAAAATAGTAAGTAAACGATTTCGAATGTAATATCATTGACAATTTTTTAGCAAACGCACATTATCTAATAAAAAAATAAAAATTCCAAAAGTGTTTTCTCGCGCGAACTTTCCAATATGGCAGCGATTAAAACATTTTTTACAGCTTTTATTAGGAAATTTGCGTTTGCTATAAAATTTGTAATGATATTGCATTCGGAATTGTTCACTTACTATTTTTTAAGTGACTAGTTTGAATTTTACTAGGAAATTAAAGAGAAATCATTGAATCATTTTTACTCGTACGAGAAAAATCGCGATTCATGTGTATAGCCCAGTGTTCGCAAATAGTAGGTTATTCGCATTTCTCTGGTATTTTGTTTAGAACTTTTTGTTTAACACTTCTTCAATAAATTGATATGCAAATTCAAATGAATAAATTTCTTTCATTTTAGAGAAGTGCCAATTACGGGTGGCATATTCTGGTTTTTTCAAACTTCTGCGGGCGTCCGGGAAAATGTCTTGTATTGTCCTGAAAACTCAGAGGAAGGACAGAAAAATAATAATTTCCATACAATTTAAATATTTTAATTAAAAAATCAAACTGCAGCCCAAATGATATGGCCCAAAAAATTCTTTAAGAGGAGATTTAATCTATTTTAGATTTTGAACTATTTATATGATAGAATCAGCGTAATATCTCAAATATAAAATTTCACAAAAGCACATCGATTAATGTGTTTATTCCATTTGGTGCTGGAGGTGGCAAAAATTGACCGCATTGGCTGTGTATGGAAAACCAGAATTGGCAAATCTAATTTTTGATTTATGGTATCGATCGTAACACCATTAGTACGAGTAATGTTCCAAAATATTTTTTGCCATTGGGCCATGTTTTAATTTATAAATTATGATCTCAGCCCAACCTTAGGGCCGAAAAAATCCTTCAGTCCATGTAATAATTTATATTTGGAACTATTTTTAATAACAACCAACTTTTTCAAACATAAAATTTCACTAAAATCTGCAACAAATGAGATGTTAGAGTTAAGAAGATAGCCTGAATTGGCTCAGTATGTAAAAATAAATTTGGCGGATATAAGTTTTGATATAAGTTTTGGAATTTTTTTGATTTTATATTTGGATCTACTTAAAGAATCGACTTTACATATCAAATCTCAGATGTAAAATTTTATTAATATACATTCACAAACTTGCCACCTAGTTCGGTCCTAGATTGGGTGTTCATGTAAAAAAATATTGGTGAAATAAATTTTGATTAATGGTACCATAATATCAGTAGAGGTGTTCCGCAATATTTCTTGAATTTGGCTCTTATTTTATCTAAGAAATCCAACCCCAAATGAAATAACCCCAGAAATTCTTCAGAGAGAGATAATATTTCGATTTTATATTAGGAACTGATTACAGAATCGGCTTAATAACGAAGATTTACAATTTCACTAAAATTTATTGACAAACGTGCATATTCCATTTGGCGCTGGAAGTGTAGAAAAGGCCAGCGGGTGTATTCTGGTTTTCCTTAGAAATTTGGAATTTTTTCCCTATATAGGAATAGGTTATTACTAGGGCAACCAAAAAAATGCACTAAAAAATAGTTTTTAAGCTCTTAAAATATGCTTTAAAAATGTTGAAATATGCATTCAAAACATGCTTTATAAAACTGAAAATATGTATTCAAAATAATTGTTCCTTATAATTTGATAAAAACGACTAAAAAACACATAACGACAGCAAAAAATATGAAAGCAAACTGCAGCCCAGAACTTTCCAATTTAGTAATGGACGCGTCGAGAAACCCATAATTTGCTACAATAAAAATTAATTCTGCCTTTACTGAATTGTCACATAACAGCTGTTTTGATATTTTGATTGAGGCTGCCTCCTCATCGCCCAATGCATCAAAAACACCAATAATTTCTTCAAAATTATTGGCATAGAACTTAACAGCTCCAATCCAAGTTCTCCAGCTTGTGGATGTTGGCTGTGAAGGAAGTGCGAGCCCGGGCTGTAATTTTTAAGAATCTTGACTCTCGACGGAGCTTTTAAAAATATGTTTTTGATATTCGAGATAAGGCGGACCTTAGGAAAAAAAGGCAAAAAATTTAGATGTGTATTTTTGGGATAGAAAGTTTGTACTGCACGGGCCGCTTTGATCATGTACGGTACTGCATCTGATATAAACAGCAAAATTTTATCTTTCTCAAAACTATCCCCTAAAATTCTAATCGAATCGTCAAAAAGCCGACCAATGGTGAACTAGCTGTGGAACCAGAAAATTAATATTGGTATATAAACTAGCCACCATCGAGGAATACCTGAATCAAAAATTCGTCTAACATACAACATAAAGACAACCTCATTTTGATATTTACTCCTAGTAGCAGCGCTAGTTGCGGTAAAAAGGAAATTTAAAAAATTTAATAAATAAATAAAAATTGTCTGCGAATTTTTTTTTATAAAATTTGGAAATTATGTAAAGGATTTTGACAAAATATGCTTATATGACACAAAATATGTTCTTTTGGGGAAATTTTGGGTGAAATATGCAAAAATATGCCATTTTAGTAAAATATGCAAAAATATGCACTAACAAGTAGGGCTTAAAATGCTTGGTTTTTCATGAAATGGATTTATATCTTCTCTTTTCAAAATTCGTGCACTGGAAAAAAATATGTTATTGCATATTTTTGGTTGCCCTAGACTTATTACTATAGGTTATTCTGGCGTAAGAAAGGAAAACTGAATAGGATTATATTTGTTAGTTTTAATTCCCTACGCTAAGGCTCTGCGATTAGTTAAAGGTAATCAAACGTCAAACATTTGGTTGTTAAAATACAATTTTCTATTAATATAAATAAATAAAAACAATTTGTTTTACATTGTTATACATTATAAAGATATAATTAAACGGATTTGTTTTATTACGCTGAAATTTAACGGTTACCTATATTCGCCTTTAAAGTGTCGCAAGAGGCGCTACGATTTTTACGAGCCAAAGATGATAACCGGTTATTTTTTTACCGCATTTATTTTTAAATTGAAATATTATTGATAAAATAGTTACCTTTCTAAATGAATTTAATTTTTTAATTGCAAAAAACGATTATTTTGAAACAATTTCACAAAGAAACATGTCTTATTATACATTTATTTACCGGTTGATCACTTTTGGCTAAGTTGTAAAACCGTTCACCAGATGTCAAATACTCTGCGTGAAAAGGCGAATACATATACCCATTTTTATTATTTTTTTATCTGACGTCTCGGCGAACCCGAACATATACAAATAACAAAATGCCTACTTAGTGTTAAAGTAAAAAGTTCAATAGGAATTAATTTACCGTATCAAAAAAGGCAAGGAAAAATAAATTTCAAAACTGCTATTGGCAATTTTCGTCAAATGTAGTTAGCGTTGGTTTCTATGTAAGTAAAGGGGACGAGTATTGTCAAATTCAACTGTTTGACAGTTCTGATCACCCTTGTTCTATGGTTAAATTTTGTTAATATTGTTTTCACCAGATGTCAGCTACTTTGTTGGAAATCGCGAATAAATAGGAATAAAAAATTCCAAGGCTTGCCAGAATAAGCATTTAGGAGAAAAAAATAAAACTGCTATGAAAATGTAAATTTTTTTCCTTTTCCTATTCCTAAGGAAAACCAGAATACGCTGCTATAAATAGGAAAAATAAAATTCCTATTAAAGGCCGATTTAGATGTAGAAAAATGTTTGCCTTGCAAAAAAAGAAGAGTCAGTACAGTACAATTTTCGTTTGGATGACAAGAACGACAATATAAACATGCAAAATTTTGCAAGGCAGTTTTTTTTTTTTTTTTGAGCAATTGTTACTATAGAAATGAAATTTAATTATAAAATATATTCGACCCGCCAGTATTTTTTGATATTTTATAGTAACAAACTAATCCAAACACAATAAAAGTATATTATGAAAAGCCATACAATGACTAGACGTCAAAAGTTTGTAGGATGTAAAAATAACCAAATTTTCAAAAACAGACATGTCCAATGATAACCATTTTTCTTTGAAAATTTTTAAGCACAAAAATTTAATTAAGAGTTTTCATAATTATTTTATTTTGATTAATTTCCCCCAATTAATTTAATTTATGTCACTACCGATAAATATAAAAATTGGGCATCCAATTATCAGCCTCCAAAAATTATAGCATCGCCATTTTTGTTTACATATCGTTTCTCTTTTTAACCAGTGTTTAATTTTCTATTGCGTGCAGTTCTAACCGACATGCAAAAATTTTGTCGGGCAAACATTTTTCTTTATCTAAAGCGGCCTTAAGGCTTTTAAGAATCAGCATTTAGGGGAAAAAATAAAACTGCTATGAAAATGTCTATTTTTTTTCCTTTTCCTATTCCTAAGGAAAACCAGAATATACCCGCTGGATTGGTCATGTATTTGAAAAACAAGTTTCTTTTTAGCAATTTTTTTAATTTTACTTATGACTTGTATTTATGTAGCAAAGAATTATTAGCAATGTGTTCGAATATTTGTTGAATTCTGGCCATGTTTCATTTAAGAAACTCCATTAAAGTTAAAAATGCTAAGAAACGTCAGGGAAAGTGTACCAACACAACCAAAAGCAATTGTGGCAATTGAACTTAAACAACCTGCGAAATTGTAAAATTTGACGATTTTTTGATCAAGCCGTGTTTGTCAAAAATATTTCATATTCATTCCATAGGTGTTTATACATATGACCAGATTGCTTTCACGGGTTTCCATTTCTCAGCACTTCAATACATATTTCGGCTTTATCAAAATTCTAGAAACGTCTTTTCCATTCTTTGTAAGAATAACTGCAAAAAGGTTCATTTTTTAAAATTCAAAATTTTTGACGTGCCGGAAAAAATTTTAAACGTGCCAAGTTTGGCACGCATGCCACGTATTTGCGAGCACTGGTATAGCCCATTACTCTAAAGGCTGGTACATATTGAGAACGAGCTAAAACGTGCTTCGTGCATTTACTCAAAATAAAATTTTAAATTTTAACAGTTTTAATACAAAATTTCAATTTATCCTTGATACTTTTTAATTTAAGACGATAAATTGAAGTTTTGTATTAGAAGTGTTAAAATTTAACTTTTTATTTTTAGTAAATACACGATATTTTAGCTATCGTTCTCGTAGCTCGTTTTCAATGTGTACCGGCCTTTAGTATAGTAGTCGGTTATAGTTTAAACTTAAGCCACCAAATTAAGCAAATTATTCGTCGCTTGAATGAAAGTGTAGTGAGGTTCTTAGAATTATCCCAATGTGCTTTATTTGAATGGTTTTGCTAGTCCGTATATTATTCACTAAATAGAAATTCCAATTCTTAACAGAAATAACTGCGTGCATGAAGAACCTACATAAAATAGAGCTTTTTAACGAATTTAAAGTTAAATTCAAGCAACTTTACACAGCATATCTCTCTAAAGTTGAAACAAAGATCTTTCAGGATGCTCGGTAGTTTTTTAAAATTTATAAATTCCAGCGTAAATCTGAGGGATATCCCTCAACTTTAAATTATCTTACAATTCTCCTAACACCAGTCATCGCGAACCTATTGTGAGATCAAATAATACTTTTGAAATAAGTAGTATTGTTCTGACCCTCCAGACGATTGCCAACTACATTTCGTGTTTAAATAATGATTTTTTATCTGGTTCAGATGGAATTTCACAGAAAATGCTGTGAGGCCCTTTTCTTTCGCATTGCTGGTCTAAAAAAACTATTAAAGAAACTAAAGTGTCATGTCTCTAACTCTCTACCAAGCTACTATCCACCGCTATTTCGCAAATCCTCGAGAGTAATAATCTTGATTTCTGACTGTACGCTACTTCAAAATGATCTTGGTAGATTTGGCTTGACATGCAGTAATAATAGTAGTAATAGTAAATACTTAATCTTCTATTAAACTCAAGTTCGCTTAGTTTCAGATGCCTTTTGTCTTTTTGTTTTTACCTAAATTTTGCTTTTCCCATTAGTTTTATAGTTCGCTCTTTTTTGTGGGAACTTTCTTTCATAATAGCCTTTTTTAGTTATGCTCGCTAGCGCTCATTAGGTGAATGTTTTGGCCACCACAATCAATGAAACGGACGGTATATTGGCCGCCTCTTTGTAAAGTTTGAGTAGGCTGGCTCTCTGCTCGATCAACCAATACCTACGCATCGTCGTAGCGCTCGGTCCAAACGACAATTTCACCACCGTTTGTGATATTGTACGTGATAACCTAAACCTATAGATTTCTCATCATGCGCAAGAACTTGGGCCTATGGGTAAGATCCAGTTGATACAATACCTTAAGCTAAACGGCCATTTGTTGCACCATACGTTCGCTCACATGAATTTCGCCGAAAAAATCATCTTCAGCGACGAGGCCCACTTTTAAACGAACGGCTACGTAAACAAACAAAATGACCGCATATGGAGTGGAAACAATCCACAAGAGATCTTAGAGCGCCAATACACCCGAAAAAAATAACATTACTGTTTGGTGCGGGTTGTGGTGGCATCGGACCCGACTTCTTTCGAGAGAGGTATTGGTTGATTAATGATGATTAAGAATTTTCTGTCAAGATCATATGTGATTTGATAACCTTAAACTATTTTCTGTGGGGTTTCGTCAAGTCACTCGAAGCCAATAAGCCAAGCAGCTAAAGGGCAACACGAATTCTTGCTAATCGGAGAGTCGTGGCGGCCATCTAAACGATATTATTTTTCACTGAAATTAATTATAATTCACGATTTCAGGCGATAGTTCATTCTAGGTAAGTTCAACCGCTGTTGCTAGGTCATAAACCGTCTGAAATTGTAAACTTTTCTGAGTTTTTAGGAGGTGCTGTAGAAATTTCAGTTAAAAAATATTTCATTTTATTCTCATTCTAATTATAAAATGTTTCTTTTCAAATTGGAATGGATTTCAGTTTTAATCTGAAAAATGTATATACGGGGTGACGACTTTTAAGTACAATAAATGGATGAAGGGCACTAATTAATCTGAACAAACAATTATATGACAGCACATATCCTATCTGTAATTGTTATATAGATAATCAAGGCTGTACTGTAAAATTAGTCACTTTGAATTTCACTTATAACATACAAATTATTACTCACAAATTACTCGTTTACTTATCGCAAATTAATTAGTTTATAAAACACTGGGCCAATAATATGGTTAAATTGATAATAAATACACTTCACACTAAAAAAAGGCGTGAAAATCTTTAATTTTTCCAAGATTTTTTTAGAACACGCATCATTAACGTAATCTTTTTAGCATACTTTCAAAATATTTGGAAAATTTACTGTAACTTTGAGGTATTAATCGTACTGATTAAATCAATCATTAAAACTAGCTCAATTTCCACAGAAATGGAAAATGACCAGAGTGACACCAATTTTGAAAGCTGTTTTTTTTTTGGTTCCTCGATTTATCTCACAGTGTCAGCATGATCTTATTGCATTTACCACCAACTCTATTAATGAAATTTAAAAACACAAGAAAAATGATGCGGTACTGATCTTTCGAAAGCAATCTGTCATTGTAAACCGTTGGAACGCTTACATTGATTCGGTTTCTCCAAACAGTTTGTTGCCAGGTTTAAATCGTAGTTGAGTAACCGCATTCAGTTTATTGAGGTTGGAAATAGAGGATCAGAATTAATTCAAGCTTCTTCAGGGTATCACAACGCCCCTCATGTTGGTCCGTGGATTTTTATAATCTTCAACAGTATACGAGGGCGGAGTGAGAAATCTGGTAAAATTGCAACAGAGGGCGCCACAATAGCAAATCCCAGATGTCATGTGGCAATACCATCATGTGGCAATACCAAATTAAAATTTTCAGACAGATATGCCATTTAGTTCAGTTTTGACAGCCATTGAAAACAGACAACCTATTGTTTTTTGCAAACATGGAAAAAAGTGAATTTCGTGTGTTAATTAAACATTATTTTTTGCGTGGGAAAACATTACGCAAACCAAAACAAAAGCATTGACCAGTCAGTCTTTAAGAATCCGTAATAAAACCTTACAGAATCTAACGAAAGTGTATTATTACGGAAATTTTGACAGATCGCCCAGCGAATCTTTAACACGATTTGACAAAAAAAAATTCAAAATATTAGTATTTTATTATTTTTAGTACATATTACACTACATAATATTCTATGTACATGTTTAAAATGCATTTAAATTATTATTTTAATTAATAAAACATAAATACATAATATAAATTCATAAATATCACAAAACTGAATACATTGACGTTTCTTCCTTCAGTTTGGGCGATAGTTTTCGCTCTTGTTAAAGATTGTTAAATGACAATTCAAATTTAACGAAACTGAACGAAAAGTTCTTAAAGTTTCGCTGGTCAGTAACATGCATGTTCCTATGGTCGCATTCTTACTTAAATTTCTTAAAGACTGACTGGTCAATGCTAAAGCTGATAAATTTGATAAATATTATGAGGACTCTTCACCATCGATTAAAATGATTCACAAGTGGTTTACTGATTTTCGGTGTGGTCGTACAACCACAACTGATGCCGAACGTTCAGGACGCCCAAATGAAGTCACCACACCAAAAATGGTTGACAAAATCCATGATACGGTATTGCAAGACCGCAGAGTGAAAGTGCGCGAGATAGTTGAGATAGTAGGCATCTCAGATGTACGTGTGCGTAATATATTACACGACCATTTGAATATGAAAAAGCTATCCGCGCGTAGGGTGCCGCGTTTGCTTACAATCGCCCAAAAACGCACATGTGTGACAACTTCAGAGGCAGGTTTGGCAATGTTCAAGCGAAATAAAAAGGAGTTATTGCGTCGTTTCATAACTGTGAATGAAACAGGGATCCATCACTATACACCGGAGACCTATTGAGGAGATCATCGATGCAACAAACGCCTATTTTGAAGGGTTGGAGAAATCGTATTATTTGGAAGGGATCGAAAAATTGGAAAAACGTTGGCCTAAGTGTATCGAGCTAAAAGACGACTACGTTGAAAAATGAATTTTTTTTTGGCCGAAAATATTATTCCTTGTTTCATTTTTACCAGACTTCTCATTCCGCCCCCGTATCAGTATATTCTAAGGTATGTATTAATGTTTGCAGACGACAGTCTAGCGAAATGGTGTAAGTCTAACCTTCTCATAAGGCTACTTCCATCAAAAAGGCTAACCCTGCCCCCCCCCCCCCTCCCCCCCCCTAGGGGTTATTTTCATTGAAAACATATTGTGCTTTACAACGTCCATTGAACAATGCATCGCTAGAGCTAACTCTATGCTTGGTTTTATTAAACGGTGGACGGGGGGATATTCATGACCTCGAGACAATTAGGACGCTGTATTATGCCTAAACATCACGTCTCCACTTGAATATACCATACAATGTCTGGGCCTAGATTCTGATCATGGGACAAATGATAATTTTTTTGTGACTGTACTAAAATTTTAACTGCTATAAAATGACAATATATATAATAATTGTGAGTTGTGTTTCGTCATTTTTCTTCTTGTGACATTTTTAAAAAGTCACATCATCAGAATCACATTTTTGAACTCACAACTATAAGTATATTGTCATTTTATAGCAGTTAAAATTTTAGTACAAAGTCGCAAAAAATTATCATTTGTCACATGATTAGAATCTAGGCCTTGGTGTCCTTTTTACCACGAACCTATCAGAAACATTAAGAGTGTACAAAAAAGGTTTAACGATATATAACGTAGAAAGACGGATTGAATTACCATCACACCATATCACATGACAACATTGACAAATAGATGAGAGCTTTGAAAGTGTGCGTTAATTGAAAATATTTTAATTGATCAAATCGATCCACCATCTATTTTGGAATCAATTGTAATAAAGGCACCGAATAGGAATTTAAGATGTTTGATTTTAACTTCAGCAAAGACAACTTTAAACTTGATTGAAGCAATTTTTTGCTTCGACCTGAAAATATTTTTTAGTCAATTTTAATATTCTCAAAAAAAGAGTTTAATCCCCAATTGGTTGACGATGCTAATAATGTGCTCGTTACAGAAAGTTGCTTTGTTAGTTCGATACCATGTAATTACAAGAAGCTCTAAATGGAGTATACCATATTCGTCATGAATCTGAAGGATTCGCGATTACTCAGACGAATCTCAAAATATCGAATAACCCTACACAGAATATGTCAAATTGAATGAGAGGAGGTTATCCAGAATCCGCCCAAGTTGTATAATTCAAAATGTCTCAAAAGTTAAGGTTGTATGCTAAATTTCAACATTCTAAAGAGTATGGAGAAGTTACACCTTAAAGAACTTGAACTAAACCGAAATCGATCAAGTCAAATTGCAGATGGACTAATCCAAATCCGCCAAATTTTGATAGTTGAAAATATATAAGATAAAATTGTGTGCCAAATTTGAAATTTCTAGCACAGAGACATTGTCCATGCTAAATTGAAAAAGGGGCAAAAACACCAAAGTTTGAAATCACTAATAAGCTCACAACCAATACATGCCTCCCTCTTTTGCCCAAAGATGTTTACCGAAATCTTTTCGATTTAGCATTGAAATCGAAAGAAAACTTTTTGATTTAAGACGTTTTGTATTCAAATATTTGATTTACATAATAAGTAATAATCTAAGGCTAAACCGACTAACCGACAGAAATGCGATAAATTTCTTTACTGCGACCTTTCGAATCGCACTTGTGCGTATTGTGCGAACGTCGTAGGTGGTCCAACGAACAATTTTTAAACACAATCGTTTTTAACTCTGTCTAAACTAGAGAAAGCAGCTTGAACTAGTATTCGAGTATTTCAAAATCTTATCAAAAATGGACTGAAGGAAAATCTAAAACTACGTTTGTTGTACAACCCAATAAATTAACAGAAATGTGTTTCTTACGTTTTCTGTGGTATTTAATAAACAATAAATTTTGTCTACATGAAACTAGGAAGCATCAACTAGGCACTTTCTGAAGCTAACTTTAATGGATGTCCTAGAAAATGGGATATATCAAATCAGATGACTGAAGCCCCAAGTTTTATCACCAAGACAGTGATAAAATTAGTTTATAAGCAGTTCTATCAAAGTATATTTTACAAAAACCTAGACAATAGATCAAAAGCACCACAATTGAAATATAATTAGAAGAAAAATGGGAACCAAGTTTGGAGAATGGTGAACTCCTAAAACTTCAAAAAGCTTCGGGTAAATATTAAACTAAATGGGGATAAATGTGAACGAGTCTTCTCACTTGAATCTAATTTTATAGCTCAAATCAGACTCGGGTTTATGTATTACTCGATAATCGACTTTTGCAAAACTCGAGTAATTCACCTTTCCTAGTCCAAACATGTTTCACTGCATTAATACGGTTTTTGGTCTGTATCAAGAACCAACCACCGAAATCGTGTCATTAACCACCTTCTTACAATCCGTAATCATTTTATTTATGGATAAATGTTGTTCTGGCCAACAAAATCAAGAAAAATCATACTTTCCTCCGATACAAAATTAAAATTTAATTTAATTTTCAAATTATGACGGTTTCATTAATTTGTAAATACAAAATTGAAAATGATTGATAGCTTTCTCCTTAACAAATTTCTAAATCTCTAATCAGTCTACCAAATTTGAAAAGAATTTTAAAATATTTTAAAACATTTTAATTCGCCAAATAATTATAATAATTAATTTGCGAATGAAATTGTTGCGAAGATAAAATTCAATAACAGCAATTGGTTCTGCATTTGAATTAGAGTTCTATAATTAAATAAATTTTAATAACATTAATCGATTCTCATTATTATATGAAAACCCCCCTACCGAAAGGAATTTCAATTACATCAAGATGTCAATTTTAATCTGTTTTACTTTGTTTTTAAATTAAAATTATTATTAAAGTCAATAATAGTGTCAGAAATGTACAATGAATTTAACCTAACTACTAGTTTTTGATAGCAGAAGTGGAAAGATGAAATATAACACTGGCCCAGGATAACTGAATAGTTCGACGTTATAGTTATATGAAGCAATATTTCCTATTTTGTATTGTACATATAAAAATTCAATTCACTCCCACCAGCAATTTAATTATTTTCATTAATTTAGATTTTTAATAAATTTATATTGTAAGCTGATTTTTTAATTTAAAATAAATAAAACAAAAAATGAAATTACATTTTTGGTTTTTTTTTTTAATAAATTCATTTTTAAACTAAACATATGTGAAATTGTGTATTGTATATACATATATAAACACAAGCATATTGTGAGGGTCAAAAGACGAATGGAATGGAATAAAAAATGAGATCATTTAATTAAAAATAAGGGTTTGCATATTTCAATGTACATATAAGCTCTCAGTTCAAAACATCATCCATCCATCTTTTTAAAAATATTTCAGTAAATTACAGCTGAAAATGAATCATTTAATACTGAAATGATTCTTATGCCTACTTTGTATTTGTACATAAATTTCTTAGGCATAATGTGATGCATATGATTTCATGATCATAGAAAATAACATAAACCTAAATTCTGCCAAAGCGTTACACCTAAGATGTAATTTGATCCGGAATTGAGATAATACTTGGCAATATACATACATACAATACAATTGATATAAATCTCTATCAGTATTATATTTATAAAATACTTTTTAAATGAATCATATAAATAATTGTCTTAATTAATAATTTTATAATTTTAATTGTTTTGAAAACAAAAACAAAGCAACAAAAAAAAAATGAAACAATAAATAAATTATATTCCGCGCATACAACAAACCCAATCACTTTCTTACGTAAGAACGTATAATTGTTATTTCCTATGAACTTGGATTTGTGGTTTACATAATTTATATGCGGAAAACCTTTTCCGTAACAATCTCTTCTCGTAGCATGTGTGTTAATAAGTTTAGTTAATTTAAATGAGGCTTCTATTACGATCTCTGCCATGATCTGTCGAATGCTATTAAACATTTGTTACTAACGCCGCTCATTGACAATTTAATTCGTTCGTAGAAGTTTCAATGATTAATGATGTAATGGAAAATTGTTATGCTGCTGCATATGTTTGATGTTGTGAAATAAATAGAAAAATATAAAGACATTAATTTAAAGACGATTATATGTGTCACAACTTGCAGAAGCACATCAATTATTGCAGCGGCGATCAATCTAATCAATTAAATTTAATTCTCTGCAATCCTAATTGATATGCATACATAGTTTAGAATTTAGGAATTAATTTTAGATTAAATCGAATCTATCATAACATAAAATCTTATTAAAATTACATTTTTTACTTTACAGATATCAGGGGGTAATGGTCTCCGGATCGGATGGCGATTTTACCAAATCAGGTTAGGACTTTAAATAATTTTTAAACTAAAGAAAATCAGTAAACAGTATTGGTTTGTTGATCTATACAATTCTAAAATATTTTTCCATGAAATTGACGTGATTAGCCCCATTACTCATAAAGTAATAATCAATCTATCTTGTGTAGAGGCTCACTACATACTTATAGTCAATTTTGAAATTAAACGAAACATTTAAATAAATTTGAAAGTATTGGTGATAAATTAGAGTACAGATACAGGATTGCTTTAGAAGCTACTTTGCATGCAGTTGGCCATCCAGTGTAAGTTTAATATAGGGTTTTTCAATAAGGGCGACGCATTGTACTACATTTTTTTGTGTATGTCGTGAAGTCAAACTCTGGTATTACAATATGTTGACGTTTAAACTCGTCAGTGTTTACCAATCATGAAAATATACACGCGTCAACGACGTCTACAAATTGTCCAAATTTTTATCAAAGTCTGCGTTCGGTTAGCACAACTTTAAGTGCGCTAGTCTAAATTTTCGAATGTTATAATCGTCCAACTAGAGTCTCCAGATGAACTATTGAATACCTTATAGAAAAATTCGAATCAACATAATCACTTCATAATGTTTGGCAATAATTCAAAGAAATGCAAGGAGTTCTGAGAATATTGCGGCTGTACCCGAGTGTGAATGAGAATCCAAATCAGTCAATTCCGCATCGTTAGCAGAAATTGGGTATCTCCCAAACATCACTATGGGAGGACTTGAGCCTACGTGCCTCTTAAATAGCCTTAACCCAAAAACTGAAGCCGCACGACCATCTACTGCAACGTACTTTCTATGACTGCTCTCTAAACAAACTTCACGAAGATCCTGATTTTCATCTCAAAATCATTCTGAGCGATGATGCTTACTTGTGGCTCAACGGCTTCGTTTATAAGGAAAACTGTTGGATTTGGCCAAGCGGGCAACTCGAAGCTATTCACAAGACGCCATTACATCCACAAAAATTGACTGTTTGGTGTGGATATCGCTATCGTGATATGCTGACTGGCTTTTTTGTGGGTTAAATTGGAAGAATTGGACTTGGCCGAGATGTGGTTTCAGCAGGACGCGTCTTAACGAAAAACCCTGTAGTACTTATAGAGTCTAGGAAAAATGAATGGCTTAAGATAAGTTATTAATCGAAATTATAGTCCAAAGTACTAAAATGTACAAAGTTCAAAACTAACAAATTTTTCTTCTTAACCTCTTGCTTACGACTTATTTTCAAAGATACGCGTGTGCAGACTATTTAATTTTAACGCAAGCTTGTGCGAGCACAAACTTAGCTGTTTCTTAACCAATTATGTTGAACATCAAATGTACGACGGAAATCATTTTTTTGATTTTATTAGTAGCTTCATTTTTGCTGCGTGTGCCCGTCACTCAGTTTGCTTTTTTTTGCATGAAAAAAAACTATGTAATATAATTAATCGACGATTGGCGAGCTTAGCGAGTAGGTATCGTATAGGGTTGATGAGTATAGCAAACAGAGAGGAGAGCCCTATAATAATAATATTTTTTTCATGTTAGAAGAAATTGGTACGATTTCTAAACTTTTTAATATAAGGCTGTTGACGGTTGTTAAACTCGAGTTTGGCAGAGAATATATGTGCGGATTAGACCCATCATTTCCACTCAAGGGGATAAAATGTCTTACATTTTTTTGTAAATATAAAAATTTAAATTTAAACTTAAGGGATCACGAAGTGAAAAACAAGTTTTTTTTTGCAGATATTAAAGCTACAATTTATTTGTTTTGTTGACGGTACATTATACATGGTGTCCCATTTTAAACTATGCACCTGAATATCTCGTTAGGGGAGCCACTAATCCAAAAGTCACCAAAAGTTGTTGGGTTCGTAGGAAGACTATGGATGGTGACCCTCAATTTGACCTCCAAGGCCATTTGAAGGTCAAATCGATTTTTTTAAATAGAAATTCATATTGTTGACCCCGGATTCGGAAAGCGCAAAATTTTACGTTCAGATAAGCAATTAAGGCTATTCTTTTGAATGACTTTCAGATGTTATTTCAACCAAGGACAAATTACTAAAAAATACGAAATAATCAGCAAATTTAAAATTGTTGGCACCGCGACATAATGTACCAAGTTAGTAACCTTGACACTAATCTTCCATTAAAATGATTTGCATTACTCGAAATAGAAAGCAAAGTATAGGTTAAAGTAACTTTCTTGACGTTAAAAAAACTCCTACTAATGATGGTTTCAATAGAATTGGCAAATGAAGTAGAAGCTTCCGAGACCGATCTTCTAATTATTTGGAAATTTAACATCATTTCAAGAAAGTAATTTTAACGAATTTAATTTATTTTAAAAGTTTATTTATTTTTGTAAATAAAAATTATTATCTTGATTAAGCCATAGCACTAAAAACATAAAATGGGTTCACTTCATGGGTTTATACCTGAAAAATGGTTGACGTGCGAGAAACATAAGGACAACATTTATTAAATTCTTACTGAATAAAGTGTTTGTCAAGCCCATACGGACGTATGGAATCCGGTTATGGGGTTCCATCAATGCATCAAATAAAAAATTCCAGCAATGAAGGCAAGCGAAAATAATTTCCAGTATTACTAACGCTTTATAGTGCCGTCTACAGTGCAAGAAACACACAACAAATTAAATTCAAAATATATCATAGTATATTCAAACTTAGAGAAAAATAGCAACCAGGGGGTCAATTCTCGTTCTGTGAAAGGAACAATGAAAAGTATTTTCATAAGAAGGAAAAAAAGACGTCAAAATCATCTCATATGAAAAAAACTTTCTCACCGAGTATTTTGGTTGTGGGAATATAAATGAATATGGATTCAGTTTTATAACACCTAAATTTGCAATTTAAATGTTAAATGTGCAACCAAACTAGTCACTTAAAAATAATTTATAAGCAAATTTATTAAACAAATTTCAATTCATTTAAGAAAAATCCCTAAATAATTAGTTTCGTTTAGTTTAAATAAAATTTGGCCATTTTAGTAATTTATCTTTTATTTTGACAAGCAATAACGAAACCTGGTTTAACTCTCTATTTACCTCTCTTTGAGAGAGTGATTAAATCTAATTACAAATTATAATCTCTTTTATCATTTATTTAGCTATTATTTGCACCATTTACTAGCGCACCTAGCGGAAATATATATGAAATTTGATAAAATATGTTTTGCTGTGTAGTATCATAGACAATTATAATAGATCTCTCATTTGACTAAAAACACAAAATAAAAATAAAAATTTTCCATTCAAATGTTATCGGTGTATTTCATATACGTATTATATTTGCAACGCATTCTAAAATCATTGCCTTATAAAATACACAACACAACGATACATTGGAATTATCAGAAGTTTTGTTTTTTTCCTTTAGTTACAATGAAATGAGAAATCTAGTATGAATGTCTATGGTAGTATTCAGCGTTCTTTTTCATTTGGACAACGAGAATCGCATATTGCTGTTGCGTGAAAAGATACTAATGAGAAAGTCGTAATGGAAATCAAATGGAAAGATTTTTTTCATTCCATTTTTTCATGGAACCAGAATTGACCCCCAGAACAAAAAAATTCCTGTTACAAACATTTTTCTGTTTTTGTGAATGCAAATACTCATCATCATCAACATATTTATTTTCTTTATCCTTTTTAAAAAAATAAAATATAAACTCATAATTCAGATTCGCTTTCAAGAATGATACTCCCGTGAAAATACTAAACCTAGCAATTAAGACTTACTAGATTTTGTGATTAATCGTTTTTTGAAACCGCAATAAAAATGTATTCCTAACGCTCAAACAACTATAACTTTACGCTTCTGTTTAACAATTTTATGAATAAAAAAAGAACAAAGTAACTGTTTTCAAAATGTCTGTTTACAAAATTATTTTCATACAAAACCTAGCAACTAGATATTTGTTACATTCACATGGTCATAAAAATGAAAGAGATGGCCGTATACATTCCAATAACGGTTATTATAATGCCTATATACTGCAGCTGCATGTTTAGTCGTGTTTTAACCGTCAGAAAGAGCAGACATCGAAAATATGCGGTCCCGAGGGAAAATAATGGTTGAGCTGGCTCGAAAATTGTAAGTAAATTTTAAAATGTTTTTTACAGAACTTAGCAAGTTTAAAAAGATACTAGGTTATGTGAGAAACATTTTTGTAGACCTGCAGAAAAAACATAGTATCTTTTAAAAGTTAGGTTCTATATGTAATAAAATATTCGGTTTTGTACTTTTATAAACAAAATCTTTTGTACAAAACATAGTATTTAACAAAAGTTACTATGTTTTGTGGGAAATTGTAGTTTTTTTAATTCGAATTAAAATGAAAAAGTACAAAATCCAGGGTACACAACACCTTCACGGTGCTCGCTAAATTCAAATTTACTCCTACTATTACTACTAGAAGTAAATATTGAAACCGTATAGAATATTTTTAAGATATTCTCGTATGGATATTCCATTTAAGGTCAAATAATCATGGATATTCTGCTTGTCACTGTATTTCTTGAAGTCTATGTTTGAAGTTTTATTGTTATTATAATATTTTAGGCGTTATACGACTGCTGCAGCTACAACATCAGTTTTTTCCGACGCAAATACGACAGTCACGCATCAAGATGATTTTTCATCTGATGATTCCCTGGCGGATTGTACTTATAAGCCCAACAAAGATGTCATGAATTATTCTACCGACTCATCTGATGACAATCTTGGTAAATATAAATCATCTCAATTACAAAATATCGTAGAAACATCAGCGCCGTTGGCCGATCATGGCGAATCATCATATCCGGCGCAGTTGGAAAACAACGACCACCCACATTACGATCAAATATCACCACCATCCGGCCAGGTCCATCAAGTAAAACAAAAAAAATCAGCTACAATAAAACTTTTAAATCGCTGCAGCAGTTGCAAAAAAAAATGCTGGGAGAAATTTTCGGAAGATCGACGGCAAGCTATTTTCGACCAGCTTAAAAACATGAACTTTGCCCAGCGTCAGTTGTTTTTTGAAGTATTTGTTTTGCAAAACAAAAAACAATTTCATTCAGCATCAAAAAAGCGTACGTACACCTACGTATACCAGCTTCCGCTTGATGCGGAAAATACGAAGCAGGTTGTATGCAAGACAATATTTCTTCACACTATTGGTCGTAAAACAGATGGTTTAATAACTGAATCATACATGTATTACAAGATTATTCAACTCTAAAAACGTTACTCTCTTTTTGTCGAATTTAATAAAGCGTAGGGACCAGTCTCTATATCTTTCTTTTTTTTCGTGTAATAATATAATTTTATTTCACTCATAGCTGGTTCATCTATCATTTCGTTTATTTTAATCGGCTTGATTGAATGAATGAATGAGATACAAAATCAATAACGTACGATCAATACAAATGCACATGCTATTATATATGTATATCTCTCTTTTACTTTCCATAGTATTAAACATTTGTAGCACTCACACAAAATGATTATGAAATTTATTAGTTTTGTTTGTTCTACAGTCAAAATTAAAATAAACGTTCTGCTCATAGTGTGATGAAAGCAAATCGATTCGTTTCAGTGCAATCTTTAATATCACTACTGTGTAGTGAAAGCAAATGAGAAAATAAATATTAAAAGAGAAAATAAAGCGTAGGGACCAGCATGTTTACTCTCCATAAGAGTTGGACAATCTTGTAATATATCATTCTTGATTCGCTTTGAACATGAAGCAATTTCTTTTTTTTTTTTTGTTGAGCGTGAGCAAGAGATTACACGAAAAAACTTAAAAGCAAAAATCAAAAATTTTTCGCTTCTCAAAAATGTTGATTTTATTTTCGACGAGAATACACAAAAATCCAAATTCAAAAACCATGAGTTATTACGCTTCACGAGAATCTTAATTTTATATTTTCTCGTGAACATATCAATTCTGAATTTTTGAATTTAGTTTTTTCGAGTTCCTCTTTGTCACTTCTCTTTTTGTTTACGACACTCGTTTCGATATTCATAAATACAGTATAATGCATAGCTAGATACATAATTTTAGTTTTTTTGTCTGTTGTTTATGTTCGTTAAGTTTGAGTGTTTCGTTTTATTTGGTGCAATTCCAATATCTTTTAGTGCAATAAGATTATAAGATTTTATAGTGTCCACATAAACAATATTAACACCGTCTTATCGGTGTCTAAAAAGCGCTACGATCCAAACTTGTCGGACCGACCGTCGATCCAACCAGATCGGTTGTTGTCTACAGACACTTGACAGTTGACTTGCCATCCGATTTTGACAATATTTTATTTTTTTTTGTCACACAAACGAATTTAAACGATTGAATTATGTTTATTCTTTCTTTGTTGTTCTCGCTCTGAAATTTTACACACGACTGAAGAAGAATATCGTCCGACAACAGTACACACCATCAGATTTATTTGATTGGTCGGACGGGTTGGATGGAATTTCCATCCGACACATCCAACTTAATTTTGTGGAACCGACATGCATACACACGATCCGATTTTACATCCATCCCAACCAAATCGGTCCGACCGCCCGACCAAATCGGATCGTCTGTAGCGCTTTTAAAGATTATAAGGTTCTAAACGAATTTTTTTGAAAAAAATGAGATATTGATGACGTTAGGTTCTGCTGCGAAATACACATTTCCTGTATCGATATTTGAACCTTAAGTGTATCCATAACGGAGATATCAGCAAAATTAAAAAGTTCTATCCTCTTTTTCACAATACATTTTTAGCATAAAGTTCTATTTGACTATAACTTTTCGTATCAAAGCGATATTGATTTAAAAATACATTGAAATGAAGTTAAATACCATGTTTCTAAATTTAATGTGATCTGATTGGGTGTAACTAATTTGATTTATATAAATTACGTGTATGCTCAATGCTGTCAAATCTTTAAAATCATTAAATATAGGAAACCTATCAATTTGTATCGTAAATTAATCAGATAAAATCCTCACGATTAAATAATCTCTAGGTATCGTACGAAACAAACGTTGTTGATAAATAACACTACCCTGCAAAATTTTAAAAATTTGGTGCCACTTGACAATGAATAGTTGTTTCCGAAGTAATTTTTTACGCTTAATCCGAATTGCTCAGAATTGCTCTATCACGTCAGGTTTATGAGATATTCTAACCTGAAAGTGCAAAAAACAATGTTTTTTGACGTATTTGAGGTTATCTAGCACCGCGATTTTTTTTCTTCAAAAGTTCATGTGTGGGATCTTATAGTACAAGTCTTCTTCTTTCAAATGCCTTTGAGTTTGCTCAAATATGTTTTTTTTTCGCCGAGATATCGCATTTTCAAAATTGCATGTTCGAGAATTTGTCGGTATACTGTATAATACACTACCTTTTATACCTACGGTATACATATATGCACTTTTAGGTTAGAATATCTCATAAACCTGACGTGATAGAGCAATTCTGAGCCCAGTTTCGGATTCAGCGTAAAAAATTACTTCGGAAACAACTATTCATTGTCAAGTGGCACCAAATTTTTAAAATTTTGCAGGGTACTGTTTTTATACAGAAAAATTCAGGAATATGTAAATTTGAAAATGCGATATCTCGTAATCATAATAAAAACGGAAGGAGTCCATTTTTTGGGGTTATGCTGTGGCTTTTGTCACAATGTACTACAAATAAATACAATTAAAAATTCTGAACGATTTTTTCACTTGTATTATTTTTCGATTTTTTATTAGTAAAAAATCTTTCTTTTGTGTGACAATTATTTTTTTTTTATTTTTTATTTTTATGATGGAGGACCGGTTTCGGATTTCATCCGTAATATGCGCAAATTTTTCAACGATATGTCATTAGTGAAAATTCAAGGAGCTGACGACGGATGAAATCCGAAACCGGTCCTCCATCATAAAAATAAAAAATAATTGTCACACAAAAGAAAGATTTTTTACTAATAAAAAATCGAAAAATAATACAAGTGAAAAAATCGTTCAGAATTTTTAATTGTATTTATTTGTAGCGATATCTCGGCGAAAAAAAATGATATTTGAGCAAATTCAACGACATTTGAAAGAGGAAGACTCGTACAATAAGATCCCATACATGGCTTTTATAAGAATGTAAAAACTGCATTGCTCCATAACCTCAAATATGTCAAAAAAACAGTGTTTTTTGCACATTTAGGTTAGAATATCTCAAAAACCTGACGTGATAGAGCAATTCTGAGCCCGGATTCCGGTCCAGGGGCAAAATTTTGCAGGGTAGTGTAATTATACATGTGAACTGATCGTCTTAATGCACCTGTTGGCCTGGACAGGCCAGGCATAAGTTTATAGAGTTCCGTCGAACACATGCCATGAAAATACGTGTAAAACACACATAGTGTTCCACATTCCGTCTATGGGAAAGAGTAACAAGGGTAGAGGAGATGTTAGAATCCGAAATCATACCACATACTCGGTTCTGAATTCGGCCGATTTAATCTAATTTATTTTCCAAAAATTTATTATTTATTCAGTTTTAAAGTTTTGCAGTTTGCGTGGTGTTACACTAAAAATGTTCCTTGCACAAATACCTCTGAATAGGATGTAACACATAGATGAACTAAGAATACAATCACGCAAAACAGATAAATGCGATATGTAGCGTTATGAAGTCAAATTTAACAAGTTTTAAATTTCATTCAATAATTTTCGCACCAATTCCAATATATTTCAAACAAAATTAAATTGTTTTCATATTAAATAAAATAATTTTTAATTCAATTTAATTATTTATTATTTCAAATTCAACAACGTGATACCAAAATGATTTTTAGATGAAATTCCGGTATATGGGTAACTAGAAAAGAACTTTAATATTCCTTAACCGATTAAGATAGAATTTGGCTTGTGCGACGGAAATGGAAATCTTTTGGAATGGAAAACAGTTTTAGATGAAATTGAGAAATAGGTACTGCCAATAAGGATGAAACTTGGATTTTTCATAATCGATTATTTTTAAATTCGACATGTACAATAAAAACGATAATTCAAAAATGAATTTTGAAAGTTCCTGGAATATGGCCAATGTAAATGGAATTTAATCGATTATTAGGAAGTTCACTTGCACGGCGAAAATGGAATTCTACTAGGATTTTTAGGTGATATTCTCGAATATCGCTAATTCTAATGGAATTATGCCTTTTTTAACCGATTTTGATGAAATTCGGCTTTTGTGACTAAAATTGTCTTAACCGGTTTTAATGAAATTCGACTTGAAATTCCAGAACTTCATCTAGAAATCATTTAATAAACTTACGTTCATTGCACATATCGAATTTCAAGATAATCGCTTAAGAAATAGCCAAGTTCAATCCTAATTAGCCATACTCGAGAATTTTTACAAAAATCATTTTAGAATATCATTCCAATGGTACAAGACGAATTTCATCATAATAACTTCATCTAAAAATCATATCAAAAACCAATCATAGCGCAACTCGAATTTTATTATTATCAGTTAAGAAATAGCAAAGTTATATCCTTATATATTAAAGAAATTTATTTAAAGATCATAGTACAATCCCATTTTCACTGCCAACAAATTTAAATTAAGTCATTCCCCATTAAAATTCATTATTTGCTGATTATTTCATATTATTTAGTAGTTTGTCCTTGAACTAATATCTGAAAAAAGAAGTCATTCAAAAGAAGAGAATAAACTTCCTATCTGAACGTAAAATTTTGTGCCCTTTCCGAATCAGAGGTCCAAAAATAGGGCTTTTTATTTAAAACAATCAATTTGACCATCAAATGACCTTGAAGGTCGTAGTCAAGGTCGAATTAAAGGTCACCATCTGATGTCCCCTCGACCCTTAACAAATTTCTTTAAAAGTAATTTTCTCCTATCCAGCACCGTCTCGAGATAAAAGCCTGGCATTTTGAAAAACTCACTCTAATAAAAAAAAATTTCATATGAAATTATGCAGGCTCGAAATTCATCGTAGCCATATGGTGCAGTGGACATTTTTGCTTCAAATACAATGAATTTACAGAAAAGTGGAGTCTCCAGAGCCAGACTAAAAATTTTTTTTTCATACAATTTAATCCGCTCTATTGGTCATATTTAAGAACTTCATCTAAAGGTCATAGCAGAATCCAATTTCCATCGCACAAATTGAATTTCTTCATAATCGGCTAATAAATAGCCAAGTTCCTTACGAGTTGGCCATATTGCAGAACTTAAAACTAAATTCATTTTAGAATCCCATTTCAGTCAAACAAGTCGAATTTTATAATAATCGGTTAAAAAATGGGAAAGTTCCACTATCCTTATTGGCCATATTAACAAACTTCATCTAAGATCGTGGTAGAATCCCATTTACATAGTACAAGTTGAAGTTCATCAAAATCAGTTAAGAAATAGCCAAGTTCCGTACTAATTTAATTGGCCATATTCCAGAGCTTAATACAAAATTCATTTTAGGATCCCATTTCAGTCACACAACTCGAATTTCATCATGATCGGTTAAAAAATGGCAAAGTTCCATCCGTATTGGCCATATTAAAGAACATCATCTAACAATTATATTAGCATCCTACTTCCTTCGTACAAGTTGAATTTTTCAATAATCGGTTAACCAATATCCACATTACATATAAAAACATGTCGAATTTCAAAATAATCGGTTACGAAACAATCAAATTCCATCCTTCAGCGAAACAATAAGTTTTATTTATTATAACCTCAAATAAAGTTATGAGTTTTTAACAATGAGAAGCGAAACAAAAAATGCAAAAAGATATTGAATATTCAATAAACAAAGAAACGAACAATCCAAAAAACGAAGTTTCGAGTTTTTGTGTTCACGAGAAAATAAAAAGTAAATTCTCGCGAAGCAAATGGTTCATCATTTTTGTATTTTACTTTTTACTTTACAATATGAATCAAAAAAACAAAATAGAAAAAGAGTTTAGATATTCATGAAAAAACAAAAACTAAATTCTCGCAAAATAAAAAACTTTTGATTTTCGTATTTTACTTTTTTCGTGTGTTTTGAGTTCATTATACTCTCTAAAAATGTTACAAATGTGCATTTCACTCCGGAGTTTTTTGATGTCTGATAGCAACCAATTGGCGACATACCAAAGTCACGGCGACTTGATAGCTAGGAAGAGCACACTCAAACGGGTCAATGAACCTATAAATTTATGAAATGAATAGGTTCATGCCAGAATTAATTATTGTGATTTAAAAAATTAAGCAATTTTAGCTTAAGATTTATATAATTCTTAGTTTCTTCCGCAGAAAGAAGGAACCATCCTATTTCGATACCTGTTTTTACCGAGAATCGAGATAAGCCAAAACAATCGATTTGTTCCCCATACTAATAGCCTTACTACGACCCACTTTATAAAAAAATTATTCTCTTTACAATAAATCTCCTTAATTCACTAAACCCCCTCCTTATCAGGTAATAACTGTCTAGTTTTCGTCTTTTTTAATTTTTCTTCTATACCCATGAAATGGGGTAGTATGATACCTACTTCAACATTTAAGACAGAACACTTTTTTTTGGTTCGATTAATTATCAAGATTATCCCATCCAATATAAAACTACTCCTAACATAAAAATTTTAAAATTTCAAATCAATATTTTCGTGCCACGATATAATCAATTGCCCAAACGCGAAATTCGTCGTAAAGAGAAGAATTTAAAAAGTTAGGTTACGTTTTTTGAGACACTAAATAAATAATTTCGACTATTTTTCCGATTATCCAATAAGTTTGGTTAAGTATCGGGAGTTTGCATAGCTTCTTTATGGATAAGGAGCTCAATAATTTTATAAGCATGTAAGTTACTAAGAGAACCCACCTAGCTCTGTTATTCTAACAGTTTCGATCTTAAAAAAAATATGAAATGCTGGCTGCATTTTTAACAACAGCTAAACTAGGTAAACGTAAATGATAGTTATGTATGTAGCAACCGTGTAAATGTGACAGATGTGTCTCAGCTAGCTAAAATGCTAGCTGAGATACATCTGTCACATTTACACGGTTGCAAGTTGGAAAATGGCTCAAAAGACAAGCAGTTTTTCTGGCATGGTATTCATACATTAACTGAAAGATGGACGAAATGTGTAGAAGTCGATGGGCAATATTTTGAATAAAAAAGATTATTTTCCCTTGAAAATTACGTGTTTTTTTACCAAACCAACGGAAAAAACTTATGCATACACCTGGTACACTACGGCATATTTAAGTATGTCATATGGTATACCACGGCATAAGATACGCTAAGGAATTCATTTCAGTATGGCTATAGGGCATATTTCAAAACGAAATATTTCAATATGGCTTAAAAAAACGGGAAAAAATTAAACAAAATGGCGGTTACGAAAATTAATTTTCCCGACGAAAATGTTTTTTTTTATCCATAGTAAAATTTTCCTTCAAAATAAAAAAAATATGCCGTAATGTTGTGTCATATGCCGAAATAAAATTGGCATATTGAAACATGCCGTAATGTACCATATCGTCATGTGAGTTATCTTATCCAATAAACGATTTTTGTTAAAAATGAGTTACGAATAGATTCTTATATTTTCGACCTCGAACTTTCAAAATCTCTTCTCGTCTAAATTCGCCTATCTCTTATAGTTTCTGAGTTATTCTTAGTAATTTACATTTTGTTCTATATACAGAAATGCTGCGATTATTTTCTTTCACATTTTTTTACTTAATTAAACAAATAATACTCCTATTTGTAAATTAATGAATTTATAGTAAATATGCTTTATACAAACTTTATTTTCTTCTTATTGGTTTTTTTTTGTTTGTGTCCTATTTCCCAAATTTTTCTCAATTAAAAAAAAAATAAAAAAAATTAAAATCAGTTTAACTTATACATAGGAAAATTTCCTGTCCTATATCCATTTTTGGAATTAGAAATAAAAATTTGGTATACACAAATTCAAACAATTTTTGAACCTCTAACTTTCGAAATGTCATGCCTTTATATAAAAATTAACAAACGTCAAAAATTTCTTTGGGAGGGAGGGTTAATGTTTCTGTTTAAACTTAAAAATTTGATTACTGTACAATATGTCGCATTGAAATAGTATCATACTGAAACAAGCCGTAGTGTCATATTTCGTAAAGAAATATTCAATAACGGCCGGGATCCATTTGGATTATGTATAAGGAAATTCTTAAATTAGAAACAATAAGCATTTTAGTATATATATATACAAAAAACAATAAAATGCATGCTAAAATAATTGAATTAGATTAAACAGGCATATTATAGAACATTTCCAATACAACACATTTTACAAATTATAGTATTACCTTTATATAGTAGCGACCTTCCATCGGTTCCTGCAATATACATATATACATGAAATCATTAAATTTATTTAAGACAACAACTTGTTGTTTATACGATAAACCTATGTATTTACTTATTGTAGAAATAAATAAAAACATTTCACTCTACATAAGAAATAAACAAAAAATAAACAAATTGCGCTATCCCTTTATAGTACAATAATTTAAGTCAAGTGCTACAACAAAAACACAATATGTATACGGTGTTTTCACTAAATAAGGTAAACTAAATCGCGATGTAGTTTATTAATACACTTCAAAAGTTATTTTCGTATAACAATACGAATGGATTCCATTCTAAGTGTATAATAATCAAGGTTTGTTTACTTGTTGTGCCACCCCAAATGTAAATAATTATTTTAATTGATAACATCCTGTGCTGCGTGGGATGTTAAACCGCCGAAAAAAAAATGAATTAAGTTAAATGTTTGGACGACAGACAATCTCTCTAATAATTTGTTTTATTTTTATATTTAAAGAACTTCAAAACAAGCCACCATTTTGTAGCCTCACATTCTGGAACAAAAATAAAACAAAGACCTTAAACCTTTCGATGACCACATTAACTTCAGGTGTATTGTATTCGGATTAATTCTTTCGTATAATGAGTGTAACCGTATGTGTGTGTTGTAAACTTCAATTAGAATTACAAAAAAAAAAGAAAAAAATGTTCCATCTCTAATAAAAATTATTTCTATTTTTCTAATCTAATTTTAATCCTGCCCTTATCCTTTCACATATATCAATTCCTAATGTATATTTTTATACAAATTTTAAAATCCCCTTCATCCTTTTACTTTATGGCTATACCTATACGTTTTCTGTATGAATAAAACTATAAACTATGTAGTCTAACTATTTTTAGATTTATTGTGTATGACTATAAACGAATATGTAAACGTTATACGTGTGTTTAGTTTAGAAACGCATGTTTTATATATAATTTGCGGATAATGTTGTTATGATTATTCTAATTTAATTATGAGCATAGTTTTTGTTTTCTTCTAATGGAATTGTGTTTAGTAAATTGATAAATATGTACTCTGCTATGCCTATGATACATATTGTAATATGTTTACACGGCATGTTTCATTTATGTCCCTCATGTTTAATGTTAAAAAATCGTTGCCGGAATTTCATAGCAGTAAATTAAGAATTTTTGTTCTCTGAATTATTTCAAAGTCAGGGATGGGTTTTAATGTGTGAGTTATTTTCGGTTTTTCGACCATGGTATTTTTCGTAATGGATTTTTTATGGTTATTACATTGATTAGAAATACAAATTTGGCTAATCAAAATTACTCAGGCGATTATATGCAATTTAGTTTAGAGGTTGGTCCTCCATACTGAATTCGTTTATTGAAAAAAAAAAAAACAACTTTATGCTTGTAATTTGTATTTGCGTGTTCGTTACATTTCTTAAGATAGTTGTTTGTGCATGCTCAATTTGCAATGGAACGTAATCCAAGTAGAGATTGCGACCGGGAATTCTTGTTTCTCGAGAAGTAATGTTTTTATAAGAATTAAACTCGTAAAATATAAAGGGCTGAAACTTCACGAGTCATAAAGTTGGTGTGACAGTTTTGACATTGTTGATTTCTTCAGTAACGTGGGTACAGGCATCCAATTTAACACGAAAAATAATATTCGAGAACTTTATACCGAAAGTAGTATAACAAATTATACTGATATTTCTAACCGTTTAACTGACCATATTCCAGAACTTTATCCAAAAACTCATTTTAGAATCCCATTTCCAACACACGTATCAAATTTCATTATAATCGGATAAGAAATAGCCAAGTTCCATCCTACTTGGCCATATTCCAGAGCTTTATCCAAAAATAATTTTAGAATTACATTCACAACACATATATCAAATTTAATGATACCCGCGGTTAAGGCATAGCCCAGTTCCATCCTACTTGGCCATATTCCACACATATCAAATATTCCCTTTCCATACACATATCAAAATTATAATCGGTTAAGAAATAGCCATGTTCCATCCTACTTGGGCATATTCCTTAATTTCGTCCAAAAATCATTATAGAACCCAATTTCCAATACACATGTCGAATTTCATTATAATCGGTTGAGAAATGTGCAAGTTCCATAATACTAAGACAAATTCTAAAACTTCATCCAAAACTCAGTTTAGAATCCCATTTCCAATACACATGTCGAATTTCATCATAATCGGTTAAGAAATGAGCAAGTTCCATCATACTTAGCCATATTCCAGAACCTGATCCAAAAACCATATTAGAATCCCATTTCCAACACACATGTCGAATTTCAACGTAATCGGTTGAAAAATAGGCAAGTTCCATCATACTTAGCCATATTCCAGAACTTCATCCAAAACTGATTTTAGAATCCCATTTCCAATACAAATGTTGAATTTCATCGTAATCGGTTGAGAAATGGGCAAGTTCCATCCTACTTGGATATATTCCAGAACTTCATCCAAAACTCATTTTAGAATCCCTTTTCTAACACACATATCAAATTTCATAATAATCGGTTGAGAAATAGACAAGTTCCATCATACTTGGCCATATTCCAGAACTTCATCCAGAAATCGTTTTAAAACACCAGAACTTCATCCAAAACTCATTTTAGAATCACATTTCCAACACACATATCAAATTTCATAATAATCGATTGATAAAAAGGCAAGTTCCATCATATAAAAAATTTGTTAACTATTCACTACATCCAAATCCAACCCCAACTCAACTCCAACTCAACTCGCAAATTTACCCCTAGCTTAACCTTCAAATCAATTTCCAATTCAATGCCTAATTCAATAATTAAACCAGCATATTATATAAAAAAATCGTAAATATTTATAAAACAGGTATTTTGGGTCAATTCGTATGACAGGTACCCCACCCACAAAAATTGACGTTTTTTGCCGCCGAAAACCTGCTGTAACTTAAAAAATTGTACGCCGATTTTTTCATCCGTAGTTCATTCTGAACATGTGTAAATTAACGTGTTAAAATTTCAGAACGATCGGATAAATATTTTTTTTTTTAATCTTGCCCACCAACTTGAAAAACGTTGTTTTGCGAAAATCGCGTTAAAGTTAAAATACAACATTTTTTTAAAAATGTGTAAAATATAAATGTATAAAAATAAAATTTTAAAATGTCCCTTCTACTTTTACATCTGTTCTGTAAGAGAACAATAAAGTAGATGTTACTGTGAGAAAGTCGATGTAGTAGCGAACTGAACGAAATTCATTGAAAAAACGACCTTGACGCGCCTTGCTATATATGATCACAATTTTTTTTAATTTTTTTTATGAATTTCACTTTTATATTTTTAAAACCATGTTCTTAAAGATTTATTCTAACAAATTCTATCAAAAAAAAAATTTCGGTTTTTAAAAAATTTGTAGGTGCTATGTCCCCTTAAGTTCATGTTTCAGTCTAAACAAAATTTGTAGGAAAAACTTAAAATTTCAAATCAAAGTCGAATTAATGAAAAAATGATGTTCGCCATTATTTATCTCGTAAACAAAGTCGTTTGTTTAGGTGAAGATTTTTTTACTAGACCTACAGATAGGGGATGTGGTATCGAAACGGAAATATCGATACTTTACTCATTACTAGTATCGTAATAAATTTTTGCATTCCAAAATCTTACATCACAAAATCTTGCATCTCAAAATCTTGAATTACAAAATCTTGCATTACAAAATTTTGCATTAGAAAATCTCGCATAACAATTTCCCGTACATTTAGAGAATCGTTCGCGCAATTCTCTAAATGTACGGGAAATTTCTATGCGAGATAACAAACCAGGCGCGCACCCAAATTAACAAAAATGGGATTTTCAAAACAAAGATTCTGAAAACTGTAGTTTGACTTTTGATATGAGTATGTAACATGCTCGTACAGGGTATTCCATAATTAAAGCTTAATACAAATCGGGGAAAAACTTATATTTACTTCTTGCGGCTTGGCTACCTAATAGGTTGGTTTTCAAAATCTTGGCTGTCCTAAACTCCGGAAAATAGAGATTTCCATGGGGAAACGAAAATAACTAAAAATATGGGATGGGTATTAAATGTTGGTTGACAAAATCTTGCCTTTTATAAATCCTGGAAAATGGGGAATTTAAATTTAAAGTTTTCAAAAAACCAAGATTTTCTAAAAACTAATATTTTGATAATATGAAGATTTTGAAAATTATTATTTCGATACGCTCCCTAAAAATATAAATTCTGGAAAACGGCGAATTTAGTTTTTAAATAAAAAGAGCGTATCAAAATTTTGGTTTTAATCTTGGTTTAGTTTCTTTTTATTTAAAAATTGTGTTGGGTACTTTACAAAATCTTGCTTTTTATAAATTTTGGAAAATGGGGATTTTATCTGAAAATTTTCAATTCTGGAAAATGGGGAATTTAATTTTAAAGTTTTCAAAAAAAAAAAGATATGTCAAAAAGTAAGATTTTGAAAATTAAGATTTCGATACGCTCCCATTCTATGAAATATGTAAATTAGAAATATGTGAATGGGGCATCCATTTGAAATCAAAGCCATAATTTCCGATTCAAAAGGCAAGCGTATCGGATTTAAATATGTTTTTTCCAGAGGCTCAATATAAAAAGTACTTGTTCCATTTTGGAAAGATTATTTGGCGCAAGGTTCAAGCGCAAGGTTGCGGAAATAAATATGGGAACGACAATAATTTCAATTTTTAATATTTTTAATACTCTTTCAGAAAAAGCAAGATTTTCTGAATCAGGATTTAAAAAAACCAAGAATCAAGAAACAATTTTCTAAAAACCTTGATTTTGACTTTTATGAAAAGGCAAGATTATGTTGCCGATATGAGATAACTAAACGTGCAAAATTTTGTAATGCAAGAATTTGTACTTACAAAGATTTAGTACTTGTAAGATTTTGTAATCAAAGATTTCGGGACGCGAAACACAAAACAAATAATAATTAGTAATTTTATTTTTTAAAGCCCTAATCTTCATTATTACAATCAATCAGACAAAAAGAACAGTTTGCCCACCCTGTCACCCATAAGTCTGTTTCGAGTTTGTGTTACAATCACTACAGCCGAATAAATCAGATAACCGATGACAAACTCAGCGCATCTTTGTCTCCGTCTTTGCCAGAATGCCTTTTACGACGGCCGTGAGCTAATTTTTTGTAATGGCTCGAAAAATCGTATGAGGTTGAGGGTTGTTCTGGCTGATCTCCTTCATCATTTGAATTAAACAACGATAATGTGATATAATATCAGAGGTGTTCATTATTTTTCTGACTGATGAAAATAGCACGGGGACCAGCTAAGGTATCTGAAAATTATTATTTTTGAAGCGGGTATCGAGAATCGTTAAAATAGTCATAATGTGATTGTTCTCGATTTCACCAAACCGGCGGTTTAACCCTTAACTCCTCCACAACATATTCTTTTAAGGTTTCGACGAATCATTTTTCGTCGTCATTTCCTATTATTGATTTTATTTGTTCCCTTAGACAATTAATGGTAGGAATAATTTTGCTGGTAGTTACATAGCCGCATAAAAATGAAAAACAAAACGATTACAGTGAAATCCGGCTATAACAAACACCCAAGGGAAAACAAATTGTTTTTTTTATAAACGGAGTTTCATATGAATTGACTTCGTTTATAACAAACACCCATTGTCAAAAAGTTTGTAATAACCAGATATTTTGTATAAACCAGGTTTGTTATAGCCGGATTTCACTTTTTAAAATCAATTAAATTTAATAATTATTTACGTCACAAGGATGGTAAATGAGTTGTTACAGTATGAATTCGATGCTTATGGAGTCCAGAATTTTGAACGAGTTCTGTGACATTCATTTAACGTATGTGTAATGTACAACGTTTCATTTCATACTACATGGAACATTAATTCGATTTTTTCATTTAAACTTAAATTTTAAAGTAAAAACATGAGTTTGAAATTTAAAGAAAATCAATCTAAATGATTTTCAAATTATCAAGTTACTCTAGTTATTTTTTTTTTGTTTGGCTTTATATTTTTCTGTACTGTAATAGCTCATTTTCCAGACTGTTTTTTCTGTACCGTAATGAGTCGTTTTCCGGACTGAAATCAATCACCTAAACATTGATTTTCGGTATAGTATGAAATAAAATATTTTTTGGCTAATCAAATAGTGATAGATGTAGTAGTTTTATTACTCTCTATGACATCTCCCAAATGGTCAAAAAATTTATTGATAAAGTCACGTAGAATCTTTTTAATTTTTGGAATCGTGAGAATTCGCTAGATCGTGAATATCTTTCGCTTTAATTTAAACCTTATCAACTGTATATTCGATTATTTTCGAGCCTCTTGTTGTATAACTAGTGAAAACAACTTTGTTTGAACAAATAATTTTGTTAAAAACTAATTTAACTGTAATTTTTTCTTGAATTAAAATTTAAAATTTTTTATTGAAATGTAAAGCAGATTAGCAGAACAATGAAATTAAAAAATTTTCTGTTGCGAATTTACGAAAAAAAGTTACTGTCGACAGTTTTCAAAAATGCGACATTAACCGATTAATCCGCTAAATGTTAGCCTAGCTGATAGCTGGCTTTTTGCTTACATCATTTTCTTAAGGTTCATTTAAAATTTGTATTATTTTAATTCAAACAAAATAATGTGTCTTGCAATTTGCTGGCATTCACAGTCATTTTGGCAATTATGTCAAACTATGTGAAACTTAAAAAAATGTCAACGCAAGAAGTTTTTATAAAAATTGTCAGGAATTGGAACAATGTTTTTGCCATTTTCTCAAAGCTTTCATTTGCTTAAAACTTTACATTCAGACTCCTAATCATCAAAATAATACTGCAATTGCAAGACAATTGCTGTAGGCATTGAACCTTGCCAGACAGGAAATATGTATGGAATCTTATTTTATGGCAAGTTTCCAGGAGATAATCTAAATAATAAGCCAAAACATGCTTTTGGAAATATTAATTGCACGACTGAAACTTGTTGAGAACGAGCTGCATAAAATACAAACTTCCAAATATCTCTTATCTGGCAAGATTAAATGACTGCAGAAATTGTCTTGGACTATAATTGTTGTGTTCATTATAATAGTTATGTTAATTCTGTTAAATCATGATCCGTCAACTGAGACAAAAAACAATATGTTGACCGTAACATAAATGAAATTTATCCAATAAATGTTTTCTGATGCTGGGTCTCAACCGGATCCTCGCCTGCTGGATGGAATATTTTCGTTTTTGTAATATCGACGTATAGTGGAGCTGAATAAGTTAAATTTCACAATCTTGCTTCGTTCGGTATCGTAGGCGATGGCTCCCGTCTTCCAACCAATGGATCGATTTTCATAAATAGGTTTGATCAAATTTTAATAAAAATCTCGGTTGATTTTAAACTTCCCCGTAGTATGTTAGGCTTCTGCTTGCAATTCACTCGTCGTGAAGAATCCAATACAATACGCTGTACGGACCAATAAAAGGATTACGAAACATTGATTTCAAGGCTTATTTCACCACTGAAACTAGTCAAATCGTACTACATAAAATTCAGAATTCCATATATCTTTGTCGGCTGGCAAGGTTAATGACTACAGCAATTATCACGCAGACATATTTTGTAATCAGGAAGTACGAATGGTAAGTTTTAGGTTGATAGTAGTTTAAGGCATCAAAATTTCCAAACTTTTGGCAGATCGTTGATTTCAAGGTTTTAAAAACTTCATTATTTTAATATTTGAAGTTTCATAATAAATAAAAATTTCCCTGGGTCTGATGATATTTCCAAAACTATTTCACAAATGAGTAAGTCTTTCTTGAATCCTGATACTAGACCGATGTTCTAAAAGAAATTAGCAATGATTTCTGGATTAAGCGAAAAATAAGATTCGGAATATCACAAAACATGAATCTGAAGTAGAATATAAAAGTTCTGAAGCCAGAAATATATAGTATATCGTATACTGACTAAATTTAAGGTGCAGTTGTTTGCAATAAATGGCGAAAAACGGCTGAAGACTTCAAAATTTCACTATTTACCAACATATGTACATACATACATATATGACTCGTCTAACGTCTAATTTATAATGCAAGAATTCAATCGAATGGTACTTCATAGCCAAATGTACACCTTTCTACTATATTCAGGCTAGATTAAAATCAGCTGAACCTACAGATAATTTTATTTGTTTAAAGATTCAAAAGTTCGAGTATACTAGTTCATATAAAAAAATTGAGGTGTGGCCAACACACGACCTTCTTTTACGAACAGCGAATTTTTAGAAACTTATTATGCAAATTTCTTGAAAACTTGTATTATGTTGTATTAAATCTAGACTCAAGAATTAAAAGGGCGTAAGTCGTCTTATGCCCTAATCGACTTTTGAGCATTTTCTGTTTATTTGTATATTAATACGTTTTTATTTTCCAATTTCCAAGGTAATATCAAAGAAAGTACGATATCTTATTCTTTTGCATATTACCTAAAAATTGGAATGAAAATGTATTAACAGAAAATTAGATAGAAAATGCTCAAAAGCCGATTAGGGCATAAGTCGACTTACGCCCTTTTAATTCTTGAGTCTAGAAATATGTTGTTGTTTGTAAACCTTATACTTTTTAAGATATTTGCAAAAATTAATTTTCTGGGCCAAGGAAGTGGCCACGGTTAGCGGATTTGGAGTAAAATTCACTGGGACCAAGCTTAAATCTGAAGTTTCAGTTCGATTGGTTAAACATCTGGGATGTAGAGTGGACACAGACTGACATACTGACAGACAGACACCATTTCGAAACTCAGGGGACCTCAACTTGTTCAGACTCAGGGGACCTCAAAACAGATAAATCTCTAAAAATCTCAAGGTCCAAAAATTTCATGATTACTATACTTTATTTTACTTGCGTAAAAGAAAATAAAACAATGTGTGTATCGACAGAAAAGATATCTTCGTTCAGATCAAACAATTTTACATTTTATAAACTAATATGTAACTACTACTAATTATCTATAAATGTTGGCTACTGACCTTATTAACTCTAAAAAAAACCAAACTAAATTAACCTAATGAAATAATATGTACTTCCTTATAAGATTTGTATACATTTTATCTACAACAATCATTTAAATACACTACATTCTACTTAATACAATTTATTTTGTACACATTTATTAATCAAACATAAATCAAAACTTGGTTATAAACACACAATATACAAACTATAAAATAATACTTTTGTGTGTGAAAATTTAGTGCTAAATTATGTATGTACAAATATCATTAAATATAAAAAAAAAATTAACTTGATTTAGAGCATAACATAATTTTGTTTGTATAGCTTAGTAAATGCAACAAGACGAGTAATGGTTCATCAAATTCTCAAACCACCAATTTTATAGTTTTATTTTTTTATTAAATCGTAAAAATATTTTTGAAATTTCACAAAACTATTACAATTAAAGTTGATTTATCGTTGTTAAATAGGTTTTGTGTCGGGTCGGCTGTCAACGATAACACAAAGTGTCATTTCATATTAAATTTTAAATAATAAGTCAGATTAAGGCTAAGTCAGGAGCTAAAACTTCTAAATTCTCCAAAATTCATTGAGAATTATTCGAATATTTGAACTTTACCGATACTTGCGAATTAAGCTCATAAAAAATTCAAAATATTAGTTCTCGGAATCCACAAAACCGATGAAATTAAAAACCAACTTTCTGCATAGTGAACAATTTACATTAAATTTTGAAACCCCGTAGTAGAATTGTTCACCCCTTTTAAATTACTATCATCGCGTCGTTACAGAACAACTGTATAAATTTTAAAACTTCAGACTCTCTACATATTCAATTTCTAATCTATAAACAATATTTAGAATTACACAGCTATAAGTTTCAAAACGCCGAGTAAATGCACATTTTGTTTGAAATTTTGGTATTCATTAAAATAAAATCAGTACTGAATTATGCGTATCCCAGGTAGTTCTGTCGAAATGAATACGATCGGAGTATTTGTACTACTTTCACCTAGTGTTTACTCCTGTACTCCGCTATTTCATTTTGTACTCCCCTGTTCTAATAACTGTTATAAATACTAATAATACTTTTACACAATATTTTAGCTTATCAGCTTTTGCTTGCAATAATTATAAGATTCTGGGAGATAGCTGATTTTTTCATAAAACCTTTTTTAAAAGTTATGGTTTTTGTGATTCTCCGGCAAAATCCCATAAAACGGTTTTCTTGCAGTAATGTATCAGTCATTTAACACATTACTTGTACTTCACAAAGCATTATTTTTCACAATCTCAAGATTTGTTGCTAAAACTTTCAAAAATATTAAGGCACTCTTTACGGGTCACCAGATAAACTCAAACATGACAGAGACTGTCTGTTTTAAAAAAAATCTCTTATCTGCTTTGGCTAAATATATATGTAGATAAGCATCTCCTGAATAAAAAAATTACGCTGCAAGACAAATTATGCGGTCATTTAACCTTGCCGCACCAAAACGATGTATGGAAGTCTGGACTTATGCAGTGTGATACAGGAAAGTTCATTCGTCCAATATGCCGTTACATCTATGTATATTCTTAAATCGTTTACATTTGAATGAAATTCATACTTCCATGAATCTTTCTTGTCTGGCAAGGTTAAATACTGACAGCAGAAAATAATGGTAATGGAAGGCTTTACTTTTCGAGTCAGTCGAACTTGTTTATTTTCCCATAATATTTTAAATTTTATATAATATTTACAAAAGTTGAACCAAAATACGTAGCATGCAAAATCTATCAACCAAGAGCACCCTTGGTGATGTCAGTATAAATCAGCTCCGCCAAAAGCTGGGAATTCGTTTATCGCTAGAAAATTTGAACAATCTAAAAGATGGAAAATTAACTTTGATGGATTTCGGCAGTGCTTGAATCACGAAAAAACTAGGAGTTAGAACTCATACAAAATTTATGTAAAATTAACAAATAAAAAAATAAAAATAAATAAATACTTCCTGTACTGACTCTGGTTGTCAAAAATAAAACAATAAAAATTGGTGAAACAATGTTTCTGATAAATGGCATTAACCATAATAATTTCTTGAAATTATCACTTATTTTATTTAACAAGTCCGACCCCAAACGAGGTGACTCAAAATATTTTCAAAGCGTGAATAATTAGGTTTTATATTAGGAACTACTAATAAAATCGGCTTAATTACTCAGATATAAAATTTCACTAAAATCCATTGACAAACATGCTGTATTTGGTGCTGGAACCTGGAAAAGTAGTAAAGGCCTGGATTGGTTATGAAAGTAAGAAAACAAATTCTAATTCCCCCAATTTTTTGTCTAATAACTAAAGTGCCGTTATAGTGTCTTATAATATTTGTTGAATTTTGGCCATATTTTATTTAAGAAATTCCATCCCTGCCCCAAATGGAACTACTGTGATTATGTATATATTCCATTGAAATTTATTATCTGGATTAGCCAATATATTTGATGATCAATGAATTGGTTTTCGCACCTCCAAATTATGAATCAAGTTAGCGGATTAAAAACTTTTCTAGAAGAGCATGTTTTGTGACCAGTCGTCACCACCAAATCAATTTTATATAGCAAATTTTTTAAAATCAATTACATAACATATTCCAAGACTTAATAACTGTCCTATTTCTTTTATGGCGATTTTTTCAGACTTCGTTCAGGTTTAGTCATTTTTGACCTGACACCCTAGATACCTGTGGTGTCATCTAGGTAACATTTCTTTAACTTATAGCAAAATATCTTCCAATTATAAAAAATTAGCTTTGTGAAAATGACGAATATGTTTGCATATTTAACATTTCTGAATTGGGATATCCGCCAAAATTACGCTTTTGAAAATGGAAAGAGTTCGAAGCTGAAGTTATTTTAAGATAAATTTTACATGGTACATGTAAAATAGGTGCCTAAAGTTTAGTTTGCCTAAAGTTTAACTATTGTATTTCGTATCCCTTCGGACTAGAAATACTCCACTGAAAATTTGAAACGTACTCCGTTTAAAATTTTCAAAGCTACAGCACTGATCCCAGGTTATAGTGAATACCAGTGACGGCTGCTGGTTTAACATTTCACGCATGGACTAAATTGAATTTGTTTTTCATTAATTAATTAGCTTGCTCGGTTCAGTGTATAAGAGTGAATGAATTTCGCTTAACTCTCAATAGAAACTCAATCGACTAGTCGAAATAAAAATCAAGTCATTTCTTTTTCATTTTTATTCATGTTGTTTTCTGAGAACCAGAATTCGGGCACAGATATTTATGAAATTATAACGGATAATTTCTCAACAGCGGCTTACTTGGTTAACCTCTGAGTGCCGAAGAACTTAATTTACAAAATCGCAATGCAGAGCTTGAAGTGTCTTATATAATTGAAAAATTCTCAAAACTCGTTTAATACTTACTTAATCCATCGCCAGCCGTCCCACAATTTTCAGATTTGGTTAAAGTGTACTTTATACATAGGAATTATCTTAATAGCAATTATTCGAGTTTAGTTTGAATTGAATTAATCGTAGCATTAGGTTCTTGAAATTAGAGATTTTTGTATTCGTCTTTTTGATTAACTTTAAATTGCTTGGGATGAAAATTATTCGAAATTATCAATATTTCCCAATATTTTTGAGATTATTCGACGTTCTCTAGATATTTTTTCGATAAAGATGTTTTTGTTGCTTTTTATTTGCTTATAGCATTTATTACAGATTGTTAAACTGTTAATTATTTCTTTATTTTTTAAGGTGATTGTAGAATTCTAATTTCATTAGAGATTTTCAAGAATATTCGAGCTTTTCGGGATTATTCCAGTCTGTTCGAGTTATGTGGAAATTTTTTATATTTTTATAAGATTTTTACATTCTTAAGCTTTCGACGAGTTGTTTGGCATTAATTGTGAGTTTACTGTAGTAGATATTATTTAAGATTTTGAAGATTGTTCGTTTATTTGAGTTTATCTTGGAGTTGTATTTGAATTAAACGTAGTTGAATTAAGCGTATCACAGTTTCATGATCTTTCAAAGATTCTCCGAATTAGGAACCCCCAGGATTTTTTTTGTACTTAATGGAGATCTTGTGCAGCTAAAGATTATTCTAAAGACAAACAATGTTCTAGACGCTGTGAAATTGAATAAGGCTTGTCAAAAGGCGAATAAATCCTTCGAAGTGCCTAAAACCGCATTACATTAACATACTTAACTGTTTTTTAGAAAACCTAAATGCTGATAAAGCAAAGAGCAGCAAGTATTTTGTTCATCGGTGGGGCGATGGGGACCAAAAGCCAACAATAAATAGGGTTCCTATTACCAACAGATATTTTATTGAATTTGAACATTCAACATTCCTTTTACAAAATCGTAAACATCAGACAACAGGGGCCAGATTTTGCACAAACGGTGAGAATCGAATTTATTTCGTTTTCCAATAATTCATTTTTAAACTGTTTCACTCATTTCATGTCGCTTTTTCTAGGGCGATCTCAGTCAGTTATATTAAGAATAAACTCCCTCAGTCTCTCTCTTTCCTCCATTGCGACCATGCACTTTGGTTGGGAGGGACGAATGATACCTAATTCTAATAGAAAATCCATTTTATTCCAGCTAGTTGAGATCGCATTATAAGCGACATCAAATGAGTGAAAGGAGTAGAGTAAACATTTATTCTTGGAGCAAAAGTTCAAACTACAAAAGTTCGGTCCATTGCTACCCAGCGGACTCTTCGTGTAGAGGAGAACAGGTGACAGACCGAAGTTCTAAAAAGAGTAGAATAAGTGAATAAGCAGTGCAATTTGCACAATTTCTTCAAAGAAATACTTCCTCGTAAACATAGGTACGGTTCTCGGCTCCTGGAACAATAGTTTAATAATAGTGCCGTTAGTTTCAAAACCAAGAAGCCTATTTTTTTCATTGAGATGTTTGCACCGTGGAGATGCCATCACACCATGATACAACAACGAAGAAAGATGATGAATATCTTTTGTGCATGGACCCTGCTCAATGAGCCACCCAGTCAATATTCAGGCTCTTAATGAACCTGATAATACTGTCGGCCGATATATGATGCATACTATCTGGGCTATTATTCTTAAGTTTTAAATAGCGATCCGCAATTGGGACATTTACCATACGATTCTAAATTTATTCGAATTTTCTGGGAATATTCGAAATTTTTCGAGTGTGGCTATCTATAGTACTCTAGAATTGTAAGATTATTTGATCATTTCGAGAATATTCATGTTTCTCAATATACCTTGAAATTTACAAGGGTTTGAATTGATTCTTGTCAGAGGAGTAGTGATTTATCGAGTTTTTTGTTTTGAAGCTTTTCGCAAATTTGTTATACAGATAAGTTTGGAGGATGTTGATTTTATAACGAGTGCGCCATCTTTTATGTCGGTATGTAAACATTGAATAACTTTGAAAAAAAAACAAACGATTTCTATATATGTATGAGGTATTTTTATTTAATTTAATTCTTTGCAATTTATTTGGACTAGTTCTTGAATTTAACATCAATTAAGTGGCCGCCTTTATTGGCCAAAGCAAAATGTACCCTTTTTGCTGCGTTTTCCATTACCTTTTCGAGCATCTCGGGCAGTATAGCGACGATTTCGGCACGAATGTTTGCCTTGAGCTCGTCAATGGTCTCAGGCTTCCTGGTGTACACTTCGCTTTTCAAATAACCCCACAAAAAGAAGTCCGGAGAGGTCAAATCTGGAGCTCTGGGTGGCAGGGTTGGTAAAAAACATGTTTTAAATAAAAAAAACAAAAAACATGTTTTTTTCTGTTTTAAACTGTTTTTTTTGTTTTAAACAATATTTTTGGTTAGGAAGAAATAAAGATAAAGTTACCTACATATAAATTCAGATGAATGAAAAACTGTTTCGTATTTAATTTTTTTTTATTGAAGGTATAAGTTACAAACTTATATATATACATATGGTATAAAAAACACCAATAAAATATCTCCATTATGATTGTACAACAAAATTAAAAAATTGTAATGTCTGCAGTAACCTATACATCTATTTTAAATTTTAATTAATTGCTGCGAAACGAAAACCAATTTATCTGCCTTATTAGTTCCGAGTTTATTTCTTAAAGCAGTGTGAGTTAATCCAAATTTTAAAAAAATCCTTTCTATACCAGCTGATAACGATATAGCAGTATGCAGCTGACCAATCAAAGCCAAATTATTACTCGAAATAATATTCGGATAAAGCGATTGCATTGACACCCACTATTCAAAATCTGTGAGCTGCTCACAATTTTTAAAATGTGAATCCCTGAATGGGTTTAATTTTGCGACAAATTTCATAAATGTGGTATTTATGAAATTTATTGAAAAATTTAATTCAATAAAATCCATTGCCTTTTCTCTTTCGTCTGCAGTAATAACTGATTTTCTTGCTCCAATCCTTTCCAGACCTTTCCAGACCTCTACTGCGTCTGCTAATTTGCAGTTATTACTTTGTATTTTGTCAAGGGTCACTGTAATTGGCTTCAATAAAGCAACTATATCCTCTGCCAATCTTTTCATGTTTAGCTGGCCAGTTTACCAGATACGACTCTAACGAATCATAATAAGAATTTCAGCGAAAGTCTATCGGCAAGCTTAAAGATTTTCCACCAGCAAAACCCACATTTCAATTTTTGTTTAAAACAACTGTTTAAAAGAAAAAAAACAAGGTGTTTTAAACACTGTTTAAAACAGTGTTTAAAACAAAGAGTTTAAAACATACCATCCCTGCTGGGTGGCCAGTCATTGTCGCCTCTTTTTGACATTTCGTTGCAGAAACTGAATTGTTTGATTTGTAGTGTGGCATGGTGCACTGTCTTGTTGAAACGAGTAACCGTCAAGACCTTTTTCAAGCATTTGCGGGCAGACATAATGAACCACGATATTTTCGACGATATGCAAGTTGAGTTAACACTACTGAACGACTATTTACAATGTACAGCGTCATTAGTTCGGCGCGTTGTTTCGGTGTGAAGCGATTTATGGTTAAAATTGTACTGAATTGACGTTTCAAAACATGGTTAATTAAGTCAATCGGTTGACAAATGTCAAAGTTATTCAACGTTTACATACCGACATAAAAAATAGATCACCCTGTAGATGCTATTTTATAGGATACTTCAAATTTTCCGGTATCCTCGAAATAATTTTAGATTAACCCAGACTTTGTAAATTTGAACAATATTGATTTGCTTGTGTCGAGATTATTCGTTACTTGTTTAGATGTTCGGTAAACTTGCGAAATTATTACAAATTTTTCAGATTATTTCTGAAAATTAATCAAAGGTTCTATCACACCAAGCGCGGCGCGGCATGTTCCACATAACCCACAATATATACCACACATATCCTATCACACCAAGCGCGGCGTGATAAAAAGCTTCGTACCCAGATTTGAAGAAAATTATTGCAGTAAGCTTTGATTATTCACCCGAATATGACGATTGGAGCATCACGGATTCCACATAGCGGAATTTTTCTATATTAAAACTATCTATCCATTGACGTTTAAAATTTTATTTCGTTGCTGAAATAAGCGCAATTCCTTCTTTCAATTTTTCCTATTCGCGACTTGCAACAAAGTAGCTGACATCTGGTGAAAACAATATGAACAACATTTAACCATACAACAAGGGGGATTAGAACTGTCAAATAGTTGAATTTGACAATACTCGTCCCCTTTGCTAACATAGAAACCAACGCCGACTACAGTTGATGGGAGTTGCCAATACTGTTTAGCTAGGCAATACACACTTCAAATGGATGGTTCTTTTAGATAAACAATTTTTCCATGAGAGGCGTTAAGCCTACTTTTACAATCGTCAAATAAATTTGACATTTTGATTGTTTTGAAAATATTGTGCTACAAACAAACAAAATGTTGTGCGATACAAAATAACTCGTTTGGTTTTGTTTAAATTTAAAATTTTCGCGATGAAGAGCAATTTTTTTTTTGCCGCTGGGTGTGGAACATAATTTCGTGGCGGTAGATGTAACTTCATTCGATACATTTTTTAAAATTGTAATTCTTCTAATAAAAATATAAAGTTTGTAAATTGTTTCATGAATAATAATTTTATTTTTGTTCAAGTAAAGATTTCATATCACTACATAAGCAAAAAAACGTGTATTTAAAGGACCCCGCAATAATTATTATGTAAATTGGGTTTCGGTCAAATTTTCTGAATTTTTGATATGTTGTATATTTTATCATCCTGAACAAAAGTCTCCATGGGCACAAAGCTCCAAATTCAATATTTTGGCAGCTACGGAGCTCAGAATTCTGACAGCTGTCAACTGTCAATTTTTCAAATCTGACATCAGATTTGAATTCAGCGACCTCAAAAACATAAACTTATATATTTAAATAATTAAAATATGCTTTTGCCAGCTATAAATAGTATTAAAAATGAATAGTTTTGTATGGGATCTGTGGAGCTTTGGAGTTCCGTAGCTGCCAAAATATTGAATTTGGAGCTTTGTGACCATGGAGACTTTTGTTCAGGATGATAAAATATACAACATATCAAAAATTCAGAAAATTTGACCGAAACCCAATTTACATAATAATTATTGTGGGGTCCTTTGCCGCCGACGCACAGTGAGTGCGGCGGATTCCAAAAAAATTGGCCAAAAGTGAAAAACTCAAGTAAAGTAAATATGTAAAAATATGCACCCAGGTTTTTTTTGGGTCGCTAATTACGAATCTGAAGTCAGAGTTGCAAAATTTAACCCCCTTCATCCCCTATTAATAACCCCTATTCATGAAACAGCCTGTATGTTACCTTTTAATCAATATGTACATCATTTTCATGGTTTTTTGGGTCGCTGATTATGAATCTGAAGTAAGTTGGAAAATGTAGCCCCCTTCAACTCCTATTAACAACCCCTATTCGTGAAACAACTGTATATCATGTCACGATCAAGATGCATATCATTTTCATGCATGTTTGGGTCGTTGATTACGAATCAAAAATCAGAGTTGCAATATTAAATAATAAAAACGACGAATTATGCGCTAAGCACAATAATAGGTAACCGAATTTCTTGGACAAAGTTACAACAACATTTGCACAAAAAAATATCTTTATTATAATCAAAGTAAAGCAAATATCAAAGAAAAGGGGAAAAATTAATCAAATCTAAGTTTATTTACATTTTTCTCAACAAAATACCACTTATGAAAGGTGACGCGCATTTGAAATTGGAAAAGTTCTGGAAATCTCGATGTCAAAAATGCTTCTCGCTCTGGTCGACCAATCACTGAAAAAGTCGATGAAATCTTACAAAAAATCGAAGAAGACCGACACATTAGCAGCCATGACATTGCTAAGGAATTAAATATCGATCACAAAACAGTTTTAAACCATTTGCGTAAGGCTGGATACGCAAAAAAGCTCGATTAAGAATTTTCGATGAAAAATTTAGTTGACCAAATTTTCATCAGCGAGTTGCTACTGAAGCGCAACGAAATCAACCCATTTTTGAAGCAAATCATTACTGGTGATGAAAAATGGGTACAACACGAGATGTCGTTTGAAAAAGATCATGGTCAAAGAAAGGTGAACCATCACAAACAACTTTAAAGCCAGAGTTGACGTCTCATAAAGTTATGCTGTGTGTATAGTGGGATTAGAAGGGAATCGTACATTATGAGGTTCTAGAATCTGGTCAAACTATTGATTCTAATCTCTACTATCAGCAATTAACCAGGCTGCAGCAAGCAAATAAAAAAACGGTCAAAATTGATCAATAGAAAGCTTGTTGCCTCCCACCATGACAATGCCAGACCACACACATTTTTGATGACTCGGAAAAAATTGAGAGAGCTTGGCTGGGAAGTTTTGATGCATTCACCGAATAGCTCAGACCTTGCATCCTCTGACTACCATTTGTTTCGATTTCTGCAAAACTCCCTTGATGGCCTAAAAGTGGCTTGAACAAAAGGACTGTGAAAATCACTTGCCCAAGTTTTTCACCGATAAACCCCAGATAATCTCTTATATTTTTTCCCCAAACTATTTTTCAAAAATTACAATAAAATGCGGAAAGCAGCTTAAAGCAGCCAATTTTTTTTGTATGTGGAAGATAATACTTTTACCTACAACCTCTGATAAATTTTACAATCGAACACGACAGAACAACACAATTTTTTTGATAATAACATATCGTATATATTAAAGATTAACAAGAGATAAAAATCGACTACAATTACTGATTTTTTGAATACTTTCAAAATTAGTACATTACAATTTATTCTCATGTTTTACATACTTTTAAAAGTTGATACCATTTTATCCGATAAGAATTGGTTGTGCTTTCAATTTTCTGTATTACTTTTAACGAGCACGTTGTTTACCATTTCCGTAACAATGTTGATACTACTCGAACAGAGGTAGCATTGTGACGAATATTCCAGAGCGATAGAAGGAAATGTAATCTTCTCTGAGTAATTCTTGAACGTTAGACATGTACTTTAGCCAACCCAATGGACAAAAACCCCATCTATGAACTTTTTTTTAAATTTTGGCCAGCTTTTTTCGATTTTGCCGCACTGTGCGATGGAAAGATTAAAACGTCACGAAATTCAAGGTTTGTTTGGGTTAAAGAGACCCAGACAACGTCATTTACTTTTAAATTATATTTCTACTTGCATGTTCCACTGAAAAGATTTTTTCTGTATTTAAACAGAGGCTACAAGTTTTGTTTGTGATCCGGTAATGTGATGAATAAAAATAAAATGAAAAATGTATGTTGCCTAAAAATTTATAGTTGATGAAACTGAACAAAAATATCATTAAAAACTCAATATTTCTTACTCATGCGATGGACCAGCCGCCTGGTGAATACAATCAATTTAAACTATCAACCAGGTTTTAAAGTTTAGTTTTAAAAGTGGCTCAGCTATAGTGAGCTGTACCACTTTGTATACAACTGAAGGGTGAAAACACACCCCTATTATGATTGTCGAGTCGATCGACATTAAGAGTGACTAGGTCAGTAAGCTTTGACTAGATACTTAATGTATTAAGCGAGAGTTGTATTTTTGTAGTTTGGTCGTAGCTACCTGATGAGTAGACCTTACTTTTCAGTACGAAACCGAACTACCAACACAAGAAATTCAAGGAGGTTTCTCATTTTTGAAGAGTCGATACATTGGTATGACTTTGGCGTAAAGAAAGAGGGAGGGGGAATAATATTTCTACTTTTTGCTGTTAGATATATTAGAAGTGATTGACTGCTTTATTTTACTGATTTACCAAATCGAAAATGTTGAGTATGTCATTACAATTACATAATATATTGTCTATAAAAACACCGACATTTTTTTCAAAATTATCAGACAAATTTTAACTTCATAAGTAAAGGGTGATCCGACGGTTAACGTGGACATTTTTGATATAATAAAACGCACATTTAGCGAGCAAACGTTGAAAATTCATTGTGTATGAATCCTCCATTTAGAGGAACTATTTATGAAATACAACCTCGTTCGTATGACCATACCATGGCTTTGGTTACAGACGATAATTCAAAAGTGAAACCTTCGATAAGCTATCGCAATGGCACCTCGGAGAATGTTCTCTTTCAGTTACTTTAGTGTATGCTACAACAGTAAATTTTATAGTTAATAGGTTTAATTTTAATACTGGGTCTATTTTTCCATTCTCCCGATGGAGGGCAGTTTATTAATTTTAGTTATCTGCTTCGATTATATTTCATTAGAGAAACAAGGAAAACTACTACACTGCATTGCATGGTGTAAATAAAAAAATAGACCCACTATTGTGTATCTGAGTAAGTACATAAAAATCGCAACTATCAAATCTCGATTGAAAGTTTTCAGAATTTACAGAAATTTTGCCTTTGAGCTGTATTTTGTAAGAAAGGGTTAAATATAAAAAAGGATAAATATTCCTGTTTGGTTTCCATTTTGTGATTCTTATCTTACAAATTCTACATTTTGATGTAATTCGAACTAACGATTTGTAGTTTAAAAATCACGGCTACAAAATACTTACTTTCAAATGTTGCCTCTAAACTTAAGCGAAACCTGAGATTTAAAGGAAACACAATTCTTTTAAATCCCGTCTATACTTAGTCCACTTACTTTTAAGTCGAGAAAATAAAACGCAAAAAATTACAAACTAAAATTAGCAGACAAAAATCTGAAACAAAAAATACGAGTGTGCTGAAATTTGTGTGCATAAAAAACCTAAAAAAAATGTAAAACAAACAAAAAAAAAACGCTACGCTCACACCAGCGCAAATTACTTCAAAACAAATTATCTCTTACCTGCAATATATATCGTGAATTGTCATTCGCTGATTCCTCTGACTGCATTCTATATTCTAAATTTTGTAATAATTTTAATTTCGGCTCGCAGTTTACATATACGTATCACCTTTATTATTATTACGATATTTATTTATATATAAGGATATATGATTATTTTGTTCAGCGCACATTTATTTATAATTTTATAAAATCACTCAAATTATTATTTTTATTTAGGACTATATAACTACTGCTTAGTAATTATTTATTAGATATAATTTTATAATAATAATGAAAATAAAATTTGAGAAAAAAATAATAATAATAATAAAAATTTATATATTTATGGAAAAATTAAAATTCTATCATTTTTTTTACTATTAATAATATTTTGAGAATTTATAAAATTTTTCTGTGTGATTTTTAATAATAAATAATTTTCTTTTTTTAATTTTTTCATTTGAAACAGATTTTTTTTAGTGTTGGTTCGATTTTTTTATTTTATTTATCTATAATATGTTAGTAACTATTTTATTGCACTTTCTTTCTTGTTTATTTGTAATGTAGATATAATTTTTTGTGTCTGAAATGAAAAGAAGGAAAAAAAAAATATTAAAACCATTATTTATAAGAAAATATTCTGAATAAATAAATTATTGGTTATAACTTATAAATTTATATACAAATACAAAACAAACAATTAGATGAAAGTATTAAAAAAACAATAATTTAAAAACAATTTAAATTGCTAATTATAAAAAAAAATAATAATAATTTTTTATTGTTGCTATGAATTGGCGGTTGAATAATGATGCTGATGACGAATTTTTTGTTGTTGTTGTTGGTTTATGTTTATATATTAAGACTTTGGTTTTATTTATTTTTTTATTTGTAATTTTTTGTTCTTTGCTTATCGATGCATATCCAAATTTGGTAATATAGGTGATGATTTATGTATTTTACATATTTGAAAGTCTATTATCCAACAAAAAAATATTCGTTCAAGGTATTCTTGAGACATCAAGTATTTCAGATTTTGACACAATTACGTTTATTCAATACAGATATATGTTAAATGTAGTTTTATCAAACACGCGATGATATGTAACCATTTCCTAAATTCTGACCAAACAGAAAGTGTCACATAAATGTGGTTCATGTATCTTAGTTCCTACTTCTTAGAAATACCTAAATCAAAAGCGAGCTGATAAGTTAGCAATTTATAAAATAAAAAATTTTAACCAAAGAGTTAGGCTTACTGACCAAGGAGTCACTAATATTTTGTTTAATCGATGTTTTGTCTCAAATAGCCGAAATATAATCAAATTTCAGCCTGATATTGCAATTACAAGCCGACCTTTACTTTTATTGATCGTAAACAGTCAAGTCAAGATCCTCTTCTAATGTAAAGTGATAATGAGAGGGAGGGAAATAACAGAGTGAGACATATTTTTTTTCTTGTCGTACTTGATTTTATAGAAAATAATTTTTAAATGGAAAATACTTCGGAAAGTTTTATAATCTTCCGTTTGCCTGTTATGAACAATGTAACATTGCAGAAAATTACACACTATCACCAATTCCAATCCCTCCGTTCGGTATTCATTCTTGGGGATATTCCTCCATGGCGCACCGTTGTATACAAAAATCAATAAGTTAATTCGGTTTTTCTATTAGTGGCTTTTTTAAGAGAAAGGCTGGTTTTAAAACTTTCAAAATTAAGGCAATATTTTACAATCTATCTCCTTTAAAGACATTTTGTAAATTTTTTGTCGGTTTGTTTTGTTATAATGGAGTATTTTATCCATTGATAAAATCTCACTTATACATATAACATAAATTTAACTATTATTGATTCCATTCATTAAGGTTTTAAAAATAAATATTTGTAAGTGGTATATCTAAGACCTCCTTGGTAAATCAAGAATTTTATGACGCTTTAATCTTTCCATCGTTGTGTAGTGGAAAGTTTGCTCACCAGTTCGTTTGGATGAATTATCAATCTTCAGCGAGATACTAGGCACAGGAATCTCTAATTTTTTTCCCATACTGTTGGGACTTGTAGGTCTCTGTGAATTATAACGTCTGACAAGAACCATGATGCATCTACTACGATTCTTATAAATTTAGACACGAATAATGACCAAGTTCGATTTGCTGGCCGTTCCTCACAGCTACCTACACCATACGCAAAGCAGGTTATCGAGGTGAATACCTAAATAATTTAATTTATCATTCTGAGACTGAAGTCCTGGTGATTCATTTGTGTTGATGGAAATGTGTTCCTTCACCTTGTAAACGTTACATGATTAGATTTAGGTTAATTTAGTTTAATTCAACATTTTTCATCCATACTTGAGTTATGTTAATATTCTCCTCCATGAATTCTGTCAATTGCTGCGACAGTTACTTGAACGTTTGTAGGTATATCTGCGATATATATCAGATATCAATCAGGCCAAGCCAATTCACTAAAACATTGATTTAACATAATTGGTAACAACCTTATATGTCTTGCACGATTAAACTTCTTCTGCGAGTTTGCCTTTTTTTAGTATTAATAAAACTAGTGAAATCTTCCATTGTATTGAGAAATATCCAGTTCTAAGTATTACGTTGAATATTAATCGCTTTCCACAGTGAATAATCTGGATTTCTTGAAAGGAAGAAATACCTTTCCTAGTCATGATAAATATTCTTGAACTGAAGGTTTTTTTTTTCGTTGAGCCGCACTTTCTTCAACTAACAATTGATGTTTTAATTTTCTTTTCTCTTTAATGGAATAGAGTAGCCATTGAACGAATTAATATAAAACACTAATTTCGGCTTTATCTGTATATTCCACCTTGATCAAAAAGTTCCCGGAATTTATTCAGAAAATTAAAAATACAAGTTTATTAATCTAAATCAATATTGTCCCCTTCAAAGAAATCCCCATCGACTGCAACACACTTATGCCAGCGCTTGATCCAATCCTCGAAACATTTTTTATATTCGGTTTTCGGTATGTCCATCAGTGTTTCCTGCGATTTTTCCATTATTTCCTCTCGGCTGCTGAAACGCATTCCCCGTAATCGATTGAACAGAAACAGTCACAGGGCAGAAACAGTCACAGGGAGCCAAATCAGGTGAATTCGGTGGCTGTTGGATGGCATTTGTTGCATTTTTTGTCAAAAAATTACGAATAATGATGGCACTGTGCGACGGTGCGTTATCATGGTGCAAAATCCACGAGTTTTCTGCCCACAATTCTGGTCTCTTTCGGCGAATTGCTTCACGCAAACGTCTCATAACGCCCAAATAATACTCATTGTTTACGGTCTGGCCTTCTGGCAAAAATTCATGATGCACTACACCGTTGTAATCCATGAAAACCGTGAGCATTGCCTTCTTTTTTGACTTTTGAACCGCTCGTGCCACTGGTAAACGACCGTTTTCTTTAGAGAATTGTTGCCGAAATAATTTTCCAACATTTCCAACGTTCGTGCACCATTAAATCCGTTTGTTACGCAAAATTTAATACAAGTTCGTTGTTGCAAATTTAAATCCATTTCTAAAATTGTAAATAATCGCCAACACACACAGAGATAGATGTACTCTTGGCTACGTAACTTTTGCAAATGTCAAGCTATGACGCTAAGATTTAGAGGGAATATCAACAACAGATGTACCAACTTAACAAAAAAAAACAGAACTCAAATCGGAACGATGGGATTACCACACGGTGGTTATTCCGGGAACTTTTTGATCAAGGTGGGATGTATAAAAGTGATTGTTTGTATGTATGTATGTATGTGTGATTGTTATACAAATCCACACAAATTGATCGATTTGAACAACTGCACTCAATTATTGTTAAGACCTAAGGACGCTCACTGTTAATATGTCAAGTCTCAACCCCCTTCTTGTGGAGTGATAATCAGGTCCAAAGTTACCATGGAGGAATTTCTAAAAATGCACTGATTGACCTGTTTTTTTGGATATTTAGTGCATAACCAAAAATAAATCGACACGTATACCGATCATTATTTTATTAACGATGATCGTGGGGTGATGAGGATGATGCTGATGATAATGATGATGAAAACTAAAATGGTGATAGGTCGGTAATGACGTAATGGTGGATGTGATTATGATGGTGATAATGATGATATACTATGGAATGATGCTGATTGAAGATGGTATGATTTTATGCTTGTTCGATGGTATGATGATATAGTGGTATGATGGTAAGATGGTACGATGGTATGTTTTTATGATGTTATGGTGGTGTAATGGTATGGTAGTATGATAGTATGAGAGTTTGATGGTGTTATGGTACAATGGTACGATGAAATCTATGACGGAATGTATAATTATTGTTGTTAACGATGTCTATCGAAAAATCAGCCTTTGGAAGCATGTCAAACAGATTTCAATAACAACACAGCAGTTTATTTGCATATGTACACCTCATCAAGAGAGTTTTTCGCCAATTTCTTCCACAATGTGTGAGAAACAAGGTAAAGACTTAATGATGAACTTGAGGGAACCATTTTTATAAACATAGTCACTTGAATCATGAGGGTCTCAATCTCATGGTAATCCTGTCTCACAAGCTCGCATTTATCATTTAGTTCTTTTGAACCCAACCTAGCAATTAGCAATTAACACTGACTACGAAGCATTACGCAGTATTCTATCCTTCTATGTACGTGGCTCGATCTCTTTTTACTTTCTTCTTTCTTCCTTTCTTTTTTCCTCCTTCCCCTTTTTCTTTTCTTATTTAATTTTAGGTTGGGCTTTGAAATGAGTTTCCAGGGAGGATATGTCCTAATCGTGGTATTTTATGATAGCAGTCCCAGAATCCCGGTTTGATGAAGTTACGTTTAATGGAGGAAAATGTTGAAGCAATAGGAAGTTCCAAGAATTTAAAATAACTCCGAAACTACACTACATACAATAAGAGATATTAAAGTTACGAAAAGAGCAGAAAAATGTATGTTGATCTTTCAAAGAAAGTAGGACCAGTCCATCACCATTGACAGACATTGAGACATTGAACCATTTGATGGCGGCGTGCTCACAGAAGCATGTCTTGATAATGAGTTTAACCACGTTATGTGTTATGAACTGTAGAAGGCATTGCACAACTGCATTTAGATTCACCGTGTCGAAGGCTTTTGCTAGATCTATGGAGAGAACATAATGTCCGGCCCGCCATTCCTCGTCGAGAACGGGACGAATGGTGAGCATATGGTCTTTATATATTGGTACATTATATTACACCTTCATAAGATGATGGTAAAGCTAAATGCTCATCAAGCTTGTCGAGTAGTAACTTGGCGTATATATGCATTGAAAAATCAAAAAACACATAACATATAATTTTAATTTCCGGAATAAGGTTTACTAAAAAGCTCTGACTTAAATGAGTAAATACATTTTCAGAAAATAGGTGAAATATCTTTATCATTCATAAACTTTCACCCGGTATAGTTTATATTTTGGTGACTCCACAAATTTTTAATAATATTTACAACGGTAACACCGGATTTACCAGCTAGTAACTAATATATAACAAGACGTGTTTGTGGTAATAAACTATTAAAAGTGGAATTGAGTTGGTTTGACCTTGGTCCTCTTCTCGCAAATCAAGTTCAAGTAATATCAAAAAGAAATTACATTCGGAGATATTTTGTTTTTAGTTGTATACCTCACTGTTACGTTTGCCTTACAATAAAATGTGTTGAGTTAGAAACTATTAAAGTGTAAAATGTAAGTGTTCTGATGTGCTACCCAGGGTTCATATGATTTAAATCAATTGATTTTAATCGTTGATTTAAATCAGATTTATATCAATATGATTTTTTTATTTAAATCGCTGATTTAAATCAAAATTTATAAAGAAACTCAATTTTCAAACAAATGTCAGAGTTTTCAAAATCATTAGGTAACACCAACTTATTCTTAAAGTTTTCTTGAAATTGGAGCGCTCTTTTGTAAAACAGCGGTCATTTTGTATAATATTTTTTATGCTACAAATTTGGCAGTTCATAAAGCTTCTCTTAAAGAATTTAAAAAGTTATGCACTCTTTTGCATCCGGGAGACATTCCTGTGCATGAAATACAATTGTCAAATGAACTTTTAGATAAAGTTTTTACTAGCGAACAAATAAAGTGCCATGAAAATCTAAAAAATGAAGTTGTGTGTTTAGCATTGGATGGTTGGAGCAATGTTAATAATGATTCTATTATTTGTGACTGTGTTATTAAGCAAAATGGATTTGTTGTTTTAGTTGATACTATCGACACATCGGGCAAAAAACATGATTCGAAGTCTTGTGACAGATAGTGCAAGCAACATGAAGAAAATGAGTCTATTAGCACATATTTAGGGAAAGAATTTGAACCTATACTCAAGCACATTATCAGTATAGCAAAGTACTTTCGGAATCACGATTTGCCAAAATCCTGGTACAATGAGGCAGGTGGTAGTTCTTTAGTTTTACCTATAGAAGTGCGCTGGAATTCGGTTTATGATACTATCAAATCATATTTGAAAAATTGGTCTGTGTTAATGAAAGTATGTGATGAGCACCGTACTGAAATTAATGTTGATATAATCAAGTTGGCGCAAAACATAGGATTAAAAAGAAATTGTGAAGATCTTATAGTTGTGTTTCAACCTATTGCTTTAGTATTGGATAATATGCAAAATGATACTAATAAAATTTCGGACAGTGTTGTTATATGGAAACGGTAGCATATGGATTTAAAAGTGATTTTGAATGCGCAATAAGAAAAGTATTTCGCTCACAGATACAAAATGGCCCTAAATGCTTGTCATTATGCAACATTCCTAATTTCACAAACCAAAATGTATAATGAAGAAAAGCTTATACGGAATAAGAGCACAAATTGGTACAAAATATATTGAAGAGGAGTTTCCTTTTTTTAAATTTTCTTAAAATTAAATTAAATTCAAAAAAATCGATATTTTTGATTTAAATCAGATTTTAATCAAAAATATCGATTTTTTTGATTTTTATAAAAGAAATCAAAAAAAATATAAACCCTGGTGCTACCTGAAGTAAAGGGTTTCCATCGGTCAATTGTGAAATCAATATACAGGCATCAATTACTTGTGCGAAATGCAATAATCACAAGCGAAGCAAGGAATTTCTCTGCTGTTTTGGTCCTTGTAATCAGGATTTTCACGTCCGTTGCCTGGACTGGAAATTGGCTGCGGAAATTTGGCTAAAGCTGCAAAAAGAACGTTCATATGCGATCTTTATGTGTATCGAATGTCAACGTAAATTTAATGGGAAGAGGGCAACGAATTTACAGGAACTCAAATCCACTGTTGCAAATATTGAATTGAAGATCGCTCAGTTATCTGACAATGTAACAACTAATCGGATGGCCGAGACTATTGCGAGCTCAAGCGCGCTATCTATATCCTCTGCTTGCAGCAAAACAGGGCTCCTAATTGAGGAGCAAATACGTGCTGATTTGAATGAGGAATATATTTCATCAACGGTATCATCCGAAATAAGGACCTCTTCATCATCCATTTGCATCGAACCAGCTTCAAATATCAACCCACAGCCAACTTATGCTTCAAAATGCCGCACGAAAGCATCAAATTCCCCATCTCCATAAGGACAATCAAACCGAAGTTTTGGCTCATTTAGCTCGGTTGGAGCTTGGAGCCATCTGTCACGGAAACTGCAATTACGGATTTTGTCAACCACAGCCTGGTGATCTGTAATGCCAAAGCAACGAAACTTATACCGAAAAGTTGGAAATTGGTGGAAATGACTTTTATTGGAGTGGGAGTGGATTTCAATGTGAAATCTAAAATTGTATTCATGGATAATTGGCCGATGGATGTGCATGTCATACAATACGATAACTCAAAATTTCGGCATCATCGATCAGCGTCAACGAACGTTTCAACAGCGAATCAAAATCAGGAAATATCGATCACCTCCACACCATCAACCCACTCGAACCTATACATAAGTACACGAATAACCACCTATACTTCTTTGTACTACCATAATGCTTCCAGTATTCGTGGTAAATCAAAAGCATTTCAACTAGAAGTTCTTGATGCCGATTAATTTATTATTTGTAAAACGTATCTCTCCAAATGTTTCCACTCCGCGAAATACTTTCCGCGTGACTACGTGGTACACCGTAAAGATAATATAACAACATTTGCACCAAACTCAAGGATTAATTGCAGTCAAGAACTCAATAGCTGCATTTCTTGACGCATAGCGATCCGGATCAGATCAAAATTTATATGTGAAGCAACAACAACATTTGATCCAACATTGATTTTGGATCACAAATAGTGATCTAAAAATTAGTTCAGCTATTAAAATGTAGGTGAAAAATAATGTTTTAATTAAGTGGGTGGTACCACATTAATCTATTTTTCTATCAAGCAACTTTTAGTCTCTTGTCCTTGTTGTGACAAGCCGTTGGCATTCCAGATTGCTAATTTAAAGGTGCTGGACATTGAATTATTTGGAGAAAATGGTCGTTGAATGATTAAGGCTAGGTAGTAGACATTTTGGTGATTAATTTGTGCGTCATAATTTCCAACTGTTGGGTAGAAGGCTGGTTAGGCTGTTGTTAGTGGTTATTGAAGTCTCCATTGGGTGGTTTTCTTTGGTAAAAATTCCTTCTGTAGTTTGACTTTCAATTGAAACTTTCAATTACGTTCTTTCTGTAGTTTGACTTTCAGTTGAATTTTTGAGTTATGTCGGAAGGCTTCTATTTAAACGCTTATAACTTGACATAGATACCGCCACTGCCAAATGATGCAAGTAAAATTAACTTTGCTTTAATCAACGAATCCAACGGTACCACCCGTATCTGTCAATTTCGGAACACTCTGTATTAAACTATAAATTATCAAATCCTTAAGTTGTAAATAGTTTTCCAAAAAAATACAAAACCGTCAGTAATTCGTGCTATTTTCTGCGGTACAGACAAATCCGTTGCACCGGAAATTTTGTATCATTTAGGTTACATTTAAAAAAATACTAAATTTAGCAAATACTCATGAATGCTCAATTTTCAACTGAAAATTACTGTAACCTCGTATTTTTCCGGATAATTATCTTTAAATAAACATAAGCTTGTCATAGTCATAGAGGCCCCGAAAGCAATTACAATTTATTGGTAGAATATTAGTGAAGATTAAAAAAACGGAAATATGATTTAGAAATCACTGTTCGAACTCGATGAATTATAACGCATTTAACCAAACAACATACTACTACATACAATATACATTAATATCAATAACACTTTGAACCAACCTCGCTCGCTTAATAAAAAAGACAGAAGAAAAATAAATCTCACGTTAAAAGCTATTATAATAATACAAACTACAATTAACAATAAATAAATGGTTTTGTCGTTGCAGGAATGAACAAATATACAAGAGATGACAATTGAAATGTACCTTGAATGAATGCAAGCAACCGTCATATAAATTCACAATTTTTCGCACAGACTGCACAACTCAACCCATCACAATAATTTTAAATCTATTCAAGTAAGTAAGTATACAATTTATTGTCTAATTTGTTTAAACGATGTACATAATAAGATAATTTTAAGGATTAGATGAGAAGGTCGTTTTACAATGTAGTAAAAGTTATTAGTCTTTAGATCGCCACCTGTAGCGATTTTATAATGAGTCAGATTAAAATAATTTTTCTTACAAAAAAACTAAGCAATAAATAAGTTCATGACTCCTTGATATGTAATTGATAAGAAGCTTGTAAAGCTTGTTTACACTTTAATATTTCAAACATTTACTTAGTTATCTTAAAACTAAAATTTGTATCACTACAAATCCACTTCAACAAATTATCGAATTAGAAAAAAACAAAAAAATTACGTCAACAATATGCAAATTATTATTCGCGCGAAAAAAATTCCAACCGTTACAATAAACTAAAAAAAAAAAAAATTCTTTTTAGTTGCCAAAAAACATCTTACACAAACCACGTGTTTTTGTTTACAAATCCACCAACAATAACATAACAAGAAAAAAACGATTAATATAAAAAATCGTTAAAGTCATAAAAATTCTCGGCTATCACGTCACGTACGTAGTATAATATCTTAAGAAGACGAATAAGAAGAGTGCTTACACAAAAATTATTGATCGTTTTTTTGTGAAAGACGAATTAGTTTTTTTTTGTTATAGTTTAAGAAGAAAACATTAAAAACAAAAACTAACATTTTGTTATGAATTCATTGATAAAATAATAATAATCATCTAACGGCTCTTAAATAAACCGAAAGATAGATGATCGCTTATCAAATAAATAAAAAAAAATAAAAAACGCAACAAACATCAAATACATCAAATAAGATTTCGATTTTTTTTTTATTTTAGAGCTTGAAATAGAAACTAAAATAAATAAAAACATAAACGCACAACGGCACAATACAATTAATAGTTTTTATTTAGTTTTCTAAATTTAGTTTGGTAGCGTTCTTTATTTGTAGAAACACTATGCATAAAGAGTGAGGCGGTTTTGAAAAGCACCGATTCGATGATCGGTGTGAACATTTTTTACTGTGAGCTTTTAGCTGTACGCTTATTAACAAAAGGTGTAAACTTTCAAAAAAAAAATACTTTTGGTTTCTACTAATTGTGTAATGATGAAATTTTTAAAAGCATTGGCGCTAAAGGCGCCCCAATCTAGTTGATAAAGTTTTATAATAGGTCGATACCACAATATTTAACATCTGGCACTCATGGTTTGTAAGAATAGCCGAATAGTATAAAGTTGGTATGATATGAAGGGAAACAATGACGTCATTCAGTTTTTATAATCAGAGGTCGTTTTCTTGGTATACGTAATGTTTTTTATGTAATTTGCAAAATATAATTTTCCAACAGATTTAAAAATTCTTCAAAAAGAAAAAAACAATTTTAGTCTGGAAAGTTTTTTATTTCACTTTTACTCTTTGAGATATTTAAGCTTGGCCGGGTTTAATATTTAAAATAATGAGAAAAATATTTTGCGTACTTCAGCTGATTAAAAGCAAATGATTTTATTTATTGCAATACATTTTCAAGATAATCTCCATTTACAGCTAAATAATGTTAGAGTTCAATTCTATATTTGTGTAGTTTATTTTGTTATTTTTCGGCATTCTTCACAGGATTTAAATCAATGAAATTTGCTTGTCAATAACTGAGGTTTTTCCTCAATATACTCAAATGAGGATTTTCCTCAATATCGAGATTATTGAGCAACGACTACATACCATATTTTTCCCGTTCTAAAGAATCCCCCCTAATGATGGATAAGACACGACTAAGCAGTGGAGAATTTTCTAAGCTCGGCAAAAAGCTCATACTAATTTGTCAGATTAAATTATTTGAGCTGGTTTCCATTCGAATTTTCAATCTATGCTAGCTAACAATTACCATTAAGTTTTTCGTTTCTCAAAACTGATTTCATTCGAAATTGCCTCGTTGCACATAGATTTGCTCTGTGATTGATAATACGCAATTGAAGTCTGCTGACTGTCGAATCGTTCCTGCGAAAAGTCCTTTTAAAAAGGAACTTAAGTCCAAAAAAAAGGTGTTTCGGTTTGAAAACGGTTTGACTGAAAGACTGAAATGCCCTTTGTGTATTTGAACTGAACAACCTTCTTGAAAGGAATTTTAGTCATACATTTTTGGACTGGAATACCTTTTGTTTGGTTGTTTTTTTTTTTTTGACTGATATGCCTTCGTAGACTTATACGTTCGCTGCGAAGCCCCCCCCCCCCCCTCTCCCCCAAGTCAAAAGCAGTTCAGTCAAAACAAACATTAAAAGGCAACACAGTCAAAATAGTTTTAGACTGAAATGCCATTCGAAATGCATTCAAGTTAAAACTTTTTTGACTAGAATTCGTTTTGGATTTGTGACTGCAAAATCCTTTTGAAAAGCAGGGGGGCTATTTGTGAATTCGATTCGAACGTGTTCGACTCTTCGGTTTATAGGATTCCTTTTTGAATTGAATCAGATTCGTTAATTTCTTATTTAACCCAAATAGGAATCATATAAATCGAAGAGTCGTACACGTTCGAATCGAATTCACAAATACAGTGGTAGACATTCGTTTAAACGCACTATGTTTTTTGAATATAGTTCTAAGAGTAAAGTGTTTTGATTTTTTTCAAGTAGTCTAAATTGTGTCTATCATCTTAAATCTGTTGCTAAGATAAACCATTAGTAAAAAATTTAATGTTTTACTTTAATAAATTGAAAAATCTAAATTTCAGGTGGACATTCGTATAAACGCACTTCTGATAATGTACTAAAATAAAAAACAAAATTAGCAATTTTTCATATATTATTTTAGTTAATATTTGTTCTGGCCCCGACATTTCTGAATAACTTCGAAAATTAGAGTAGGCATTGAATTTGTTAAATTTTTGAGAGCTTTCAGATCAATTGTGGCTCAACATTCATGGATGGCACTTTTCAAATCTTTAATTGAATTATATTGCTGTTCATTTCCATAAACTTTTCGGGGAAGGCCCTCTAAATGTTTTCGATAGGATTGCAATCAGAACTGCAAGCTGGCCATTCAAGAAGGGGAATGTTTTTCTCGAGAAACCGCGGTGTAGTCTCCTTCGAAGCTTGGATCGAGGTATTGTCTTGTTGAAAATTATAATTTTTGTTGATGTTATTATCCAGATAATTTATCAAAACGTCTTCCAAAAGTTTCACGTACATACGGAAGTTCATTCGTGCCGTTATAAAGCAGATGGGAAGCTCCTCGTTAAAAGAAAATGCTCCGCATACCATAACACACCGCCACAAAATTCCGCTTCGACCTAACGACGCCATGTTCCTCCAAATTATGCCAGTAGCAACTGTAGCAGTCGGGAAAATTCAGATTAACTTTTTTTCCGTAAGAAAAAATCACACTCTCCCAATCCGTTATCGACGACATGTATTTACGAGCAAATTTGAGCGGATTATTCGTATGCATGGCCGTTAAAAGTGGTTTGATCCAAAATTTTGTCCATTTTATGTTCGGTGAACTATTAAAAATGCGGGCAATGTGTCGGGTCGTTACAGGAAGATCCAATGGCCTGCATGATAGACGGTTTCGTGTAGCTTCTTTGCGGATTAGACCTTTCTGGCGAGATGAGATCTTGGATAGGCAATAGTCCTGATTGCAATCCTATCGAAAATCTTTAGAGGGCCTTCCTCGAGAAGTTTATGGAAATGAACAGCAATATAATTCAATTAAAGATTGGAAAATTGCCATCCGTGAATGTTAGGCCACAATTGATCCGAAAACTCTCAAAAATTTAACAAATTCAATGCCTACTCGAATTTTCGAAGTTATTCAGAAAGATCGGGGCCAGAACAAATATTAACTAAAATAGAATGTAGGTCAGTTTACAGAAAAACAAATCACAGAAAAACAATTCACAGAAAAACAATTCACAGAAAAACAATTCACAGAAAACAATTCACAGAAAAACAATTCACAGAAGCACAATTCACAGAACGGATCTTACGGAAAAAATAATTTCTTGAAAGTCGCCGCGACTTTCAAGAAATTATTTTTTCCGTAAGCTCCGCTTCTGCAAAATTATTCTTCCTTAGGATAAAAAAAAATGATATATTTGTTCAATATTTTTAATTATAACAAATAAATTAACAAAAAAACAATTGATTTAAGTCCATTGAGTCAGTGGTGTCCATTGGTGAATAAGTGGATACAATTTCTTGTAATCTTTGATCGTAGTCACGATATTTTTTTCTTTTAGGAGGCATAGGTATTCCAGCAAAAAATTGTTGTAACGTTATTTCATTTTTTGATTGTTCCAATTGCAATTTTTCCAAAAAACACCATATTGAATGATGCTCTAAACCAACAAATTTCTTGAAACCATTGTGCCATCCCTCGATATTATTGTTTGTTCACAGGAATCCTTGTGGCACACCTTACTTTAAGGCATACCTTGGATCTCACTTACCGGATGTATTTTAATGCGAACGGCTAATCTACCCACATAATTATCTTCGATAGTAATTCATTGACTGCTTCAGAAATTATATTTTGATTTTTTAATGATTCAAATGCTTTTATAACGTCTACAGAAGAAACAAACGAAAGTGCTTATAACATTTAAAATGTGAGCAAACTCTGCACCTTGATTGTATTGATTTTTGAGCCCTACTTCACATAATTTCCGATACAGATTCTGTGAAAAATGAGACAAACGTGTTGACTGGCGCAAAGTAAAAATAAACAGCATTCACAATTGCTTGTTCAAAATCAGATATAACACTGGTAGGATTTAAACCGGATGATATTATTTTCAACTGCTCAAATAAATTCTTATCAGTATCTGTTTTCTTATTCGGAAGTAGTGCATATACAAGTGGTAAGGATATATTTTTTTTGATGCTGTGAATTGTAGACAATTGATGGAAAATGAAAGGCGTAGTTTTAAAGGTGCCGTCCACGTACCAAGTATTTGCATTGCTCAAAAATTTCAAAATGCCTTCTGTTGAAAACAACAAAATACGACTTTCTGCGGCTCCAGAGTCACATAATAAAAATGGCTTACCATCTACAGTTACTTTGTATTGCTCCAATACACACAATTGATTAATTCTTTGCGGAATTGTTACTGTTCCTTGTCTGATCCTTCGAACGCCTTTTAGTTTAATTTATGTGAGTATTTTGATGAGAATAATTTTTCTGTGAATTGCTTTTCTGTGAATTGTTTTTTATACATTTTCTATATATTATTTTTCTGTAAATTGTTTTTCTGTGAATTGTTTTCTGTGAATTGATTTTCTATGAATTGTTTTTCTTGGAACTGTCCGGATACCACTAAAATAATATATGAAAAATTGCTAATTTTGTTTTTTATTTTAGTACATTATCAGAAGTGCGTTTATACGAATGTCCACCTGAAATTTAGATTTTTCAATTTATTAAAGTAAACCATTAAAATTTTTACTAATGGTTTATCTTAGCAACAGATTTAAGATGATAGACACAATTTAGACTACTTGAAAAAAATCAAAACACTTTCCTCTTAGAACTATATTCAAAAAACATAGTGCGTTTAAACGAATGTCTACCACTGTAGCCCCTCAGGTTCAGTCAAACAACTAAAAAGGAATTACAAGCAAAATTGTTCTTCGGGAATGTAGCTAGTCAAAAACAATTCAGTCAAAAAACGAAAGGAGTTTCAGGAGTTTAGTGATAATTTTTTTTTTTTTTTGAAAAAGGAGTTTGAGTCAGAAACAGTTTGACTGACCCGACAAACAATTGTTAACCGCAAAAACCTTCACGGTTTCAAAACCGTAAAATGTCGGTTGAAAAATTAAAGCAAAACAGAAAATATCTGCACGAAGGCTATCCGATTTAAAAAACACGGAACAAGTAGATATTAAGCGAACAGATTATTTAAAAAAATTTACTTATCGACAACAACCGATTCAAATTCAAACACAAAAACGAAACCCAACCTAAATCATTGATGATTATTTCGGGTGTCAAAAAAAATGTAAATTTATTGATTACAGATTTACATCCGGACGTTTTCAGTCCGGTAAAATTAACTTCATTTTACGGTAAAGTGGGCTGTAAAATATCTCGACAAACAAAGAGATTTTCCTTGAGTTTTTTATTTTTGGCGAATATAATAATTTGCTAAATCAGTACGGTCTTAGTTATATATAACATATAAAGTTCGATTTGTAGTAGATATGTTATGAATTATGATTATGAGATATGAGTAGATGGCTCCTTTATTTCACTGGCTCACCAACACCGAGTTGTAAATATTGGAATGCTATTAAAAATAATATATTTATCTAATGACGATTGTAAAAGTAGAGAAAGCGCCTCTCGAGGAAAAAAGTTAAAATGATGCACCTGATAAAATGGCATTTGTCACAAATGCGACGAAAGAAAATTTAGCAATGCGGTAATTAAAAATTGATTTTATAGTTCAAAATTGGAATTGTTTACAATTAATAGCAATCCGGTAAGTAAAAGTTGTGTTTACAGTTCAAAATTATTGTTTACAATAATATCGAACGTCAAATTATCAGGTAGCTCAGTTTAAAAATTTTCCACTAGGTGGAATCCGTGATGCTCCAATCGTCAATAAACAATAGATATTTTACTTGCAAATGTTCGTCAATTGAACGGTGTTTTATCCGACTGTTTTATTTCAATATTAGCGACAAGGAGACTGTAGAATGTTACCTATTCACACAAAGGGATGGTTCATTTACGGCAAATTTCACATAAAAGCTCGACATTTGGACGGTTTTTTATCCGACACTTTCAATAACATATTAACGGCAAAGGGACTGTAGAATATTATCTGATATACACAAAGGGATGGTTAATTTACGGCAAATTTCGCAAGTAAATGTTCGACTATTGCACGGTTTTGTATCCAACAATTTCGCTTACATATTAAGGGAGAAAGGACTGTATAACGGTATCTGATACCCACAAAATAACAGTTTATTTATGGAGAATGTCACTTACAAATTGTCGGCAATTTGACCGTAAAATAACCTACGGTCCTCGTTCAGACATTAGAGCCCGCCCAAGGTGTTCCAAAACACGGTTATTTTACAGTACTTGAGGAAAGCCAAGTCTGCCAAAAAACAGTTCGGTCCTCCAGTCCCTCATCTGTAATTTTTCAGTACTAAATATTGAGATTGTTTGTCGAGTGAAATGCCTTTTATTTATTTGGAGTGAACAACCTTCTTGAAAGGTACTTCAGTCAAATATTTTTGGACTGGAATAACTTTTGGTAGGGTTGCTTCCATTTCCAGAAATTCTGGAACAGAAAGATTTAATTTTTAAATATTCTGGAAACTGGAGATTTATTTTTAATATTAGATTAGAAATCTGCATTTTCCAGAATATATTAAAACCGTTTGGACGTACCCATAGCAGTGGCGTAGCCAGAAATTCGTGGGGAGGTACGGGGTTCTTAAACAAAAAATAACTTCTATAAGGAAATAATGCACTCGAATTTATCAATTTTTTATAAGTTTTTTATAGTTTTATATTGATTCGTCGTGACACTAAGGCCAATCCATTTAATCGCTTCCCACCGATTGTGTTTAGTAGGTAATTGTTAAGGCGCCTGAACGTCCTGGAACTCTCCAATAATCTCTCCATATCCAGGTTAAGAGTACTAGTAAAAATCTGACAAATATTTTGTGTTAAATTTGTTATTATAGGTAGAAGCGTTCAACCGGTAGATACTTCACCGTCTTTTAAACATTTTAATTAACTTCGGTTAGGTAATCTAATTTCGACTTAATCAGAAAACGGGATTTTGTAATATGTGAAACCCGGGGGGGGGGGGGGGGAGGGGGGGGGGGGGGGGAGGGGGGGGGGAGAGGGAGGAGAATGAACCCCGCAACCCCCATCCCTACGCCGCTGACCCATAGTCTGGACGAACCATAACATTAATTTCACTTTTACACCAATTTTGCCTGAGATTCTTTTTTATTTGTTTAACTAAATCTTCTTTTCAAAAAAAATTTGAGTCAAAAATCCAAAAAGCTCAGTCAAACAATTTTTGGTTTGAATGGCTTTTTTTAGATTTTTTTGTTTGAAATACCTTCTGAAAAGGAATTTCAGATTAAAAATATTTTGATTGATTTACCTTCTAATTTTGGACTGAAGTTCCTTTTTAAAAGGAGTTTAAGTCATAATATTTGTATGGGAAATTTTATAACTGAAACGCCTTTCGTTTCGAATTCCTTTTTAGTTGTTAGACTGAATCTGCTTTTCAAAAGATATTTCAGCCTCAAATCCAAAAAGAATTTCAGTCAAAAAAGTTTTGACTTCCATGCCTTTTTAGTTTTTTGATTGAACTTCATTCTGAAAAGGCATATCAGTTAACATCTATTTTGACTGAATTACCTTTTAATGTTTTACTGAAATTCTTTTCTGTTTTTGACAAAAAATCCCAGGAGCCTGAAAGCTCTTTAAATTAAGTTGAACTACTACACCTTCCAGTGAGACCATTAGGCTTATTGGAATCCCTCCCAAGCAGATTAAACCAAAGACGTTCAAAACATGAATTGCCGAATAGCCGATCAAAAGAGACTTATCGGCGCATCAATTCATCAAGTTTGAATTAATAATGTTACAATATTTTAAATTTGAGAGCCCTATAAAAAATTATCGAAGTTTCTAGTTTTGTTCGGCCAAAATAAAAGCCCCATATGGGGTTGGGTTTTCTAGTTATTTTGAAATTACCAAATAGTTTAATACTAAACATTAAAATGCTAAACTGTTTTAATCTCAATGCGTAGCCAATAGTTGGCGAAACTGAATTCGCAAAAATATTTAAATCAAGCCGGTAGGAATGATTTAGTGATTTACTCAAAACTTACTCTTTAATAACGATTTTACGGTTCAATTTCGATATCATCTGCATAGAATAAAGGGCATCTCCTTGTAGAACCATGTCATTCTACATAAATTTACGTATTTTTAGGTATTCGCAGCTACCCCAACGTAAACCACACATTCTTCCGGTTAATCGAGTTATTATGTTTTTTTTGAAAATATAAGTTCGGAAAGACAGTTTCACAAAATTTCCCATCCCAGTATCAAGTGCTTCGAATTAATGCAATCAACCCCTGGTGAACGGTTTCACACATTCACGATCCGTATTTGAAGAGGATCATCTATAATCTGTGACATACGTTGATTAACTGACGTAGGCCTGAAAGTGTGGTGCAACTTATTAATTGCTTTGAAGCAATTATATATGTATTACAAATTGTGTTCATTGCTTTGTTGCTGGATTTATTTTCAAAATTCGGTTTTCCATTACTCATGTTTTTTCTGCTTTTTAAATTCGATTAATGAGTCTCCCAGCAAGGACCGCTTTGTTTCTTCGTGCGATTGTACAATGGTTTTGTACTACTCTGTTGCTCGACAAACCAAAGTCTTAATCGTCAGATCGTTAGAAAATCATTTCTTACTGGAAAATTCGAAAAAATAACAAAGATTCGGATTTCGCAAAATTTGAATATTAGCCTCAAAATGTAGGCAAAAGTGCGCTGATTTGGGGGATATGGGAGGAAACTAGGTTTCTAAATAAGTTGGATTTAAAAAATTAATAGAAATTTTATAAAATCAATTCCTAAGCCCCGAATAAAAATCCAAAAAAAGGGATTGTTTTGATAAAGATTATTTTTCTGGAAAATTTATTTTACATAAAGTAGTTATTAAAAATGATAATTTTTGCCTACCCTAAATTTCTCAAATGAGTAGAATTTTTGACAACATTGCGTTAGCATAAGACTACTTGTATTTTATCATCTAAGAGTTACGTTACAATTTATTTTGCATTGAGTTTCAAGCTAAAAATTTAAAATGATTCTGATCGATGGTAACGATCGATTTTACATAAACGAATGCATATTAATTTCTGTAAGGTGAGAAAGACAAGAATTATATCAGTTTATGCCCTGTAGTAAGATCATTATTCACTAGGCAAGACGTTTATAGTCTTTATTATGTACAGTTTGTGTTTGTACTAATAGCACCTTGCTTTGGTAACTACTTCAGTATTTTACTCTGCTGTAAGTTGTTAGTAAGCTGGTCACAATAATATCAGTAAAGCAACAAATATAATTTTAAGTGAGATTTTTATCGTAAAGTTGGAACTTTTTGACTGATTGGTAAGTAACAATAATTGTCATCATTCGTAAAGTGCAAAAACCACATTTATCTGGATTTTTGAAAAGTAACGGGTCGATCTACTTCGATGTGAAATCTTACTATGATATAAAAAAAATTATCGGGTGTATCGGTCGGTAAGACTGAAACACGTGGGCCAAAAAGGAAGCAACTGAGCGTATTGACCGACAAATCAACCAAATGGTAAACAAAGACTCCCAAGACAGCTGAAAATAGATAAAGGACAAACTTCAGATATCTAGTGCAGTAACTATTCGGAGACGCCTATTAGAAGCTAAATTGATACCCAGGAGTACGAAAAAGGTATCATTCCTCAACAAGAGACATGATATCAAAAGACTACATATCGCTAAGGCGCACTTCAATTGTACCCTAGAAAAATTTTGTGGAGCAACGAAAGAAAAATTATCCTTTATGGTTCCACAGATCGCCGACAATATTTGACACCTCCAAACCCTGTGCAATACCCATTGAGAGATGATAAAACTTACTGGACTATATACGCGCAGAGCAGATACGCGACGCAATAATGGACATGCAACTAAATATTGACTGCTTTATTAATAAACAATATACTGAAATGATTTTTAAATTTTTCTTGAACATTATTTCGGACTGATATATTTGTGAATACCATGAAATAAACTTTTTTACTTACATTTTATTTTAAATAAAAGACTAAATGTTTTATTGTCTTTTATCTTGAATAAATCTTAATCAAACTTGCGTTTTTGAAAATTTGTACGAGTTTTTTCTTCTTTTGAATAGCATAGCTATTACTATGAACACAATTTATACACTTTGAAAATCGACCTCACATAAAATAATCAGACCTGGCCAATTTTCACTAATTTTAAGACTGTATTCATTTGCGATTGTGATAAATTTGTGGAAACCACCGATAAATCATAATCGCTGCTGATCCAACTATCATTATATCAACGCATTATATTTCATCTAACCTTAAAAAAAACTAAAGTTAATGGCACGCAGAGTACAATGGGAATTTGTTTCCACATTTATTTACTAATAATTGTCATCAAGGTTGTTGGTGGAATCGCACCATACATGCTAATCGTTCTGTTCGTATATTATATCCACATATATCTTATTTCAATTTTCTTATAATTTAATGTTCTATTACACAAAAACCGCCCACCAATTTAAACAAAATACAAGTAAAAAAAAAACTTGACTCTTTCACCATTTTGGAAGCTGTTAGAAAGAAATTAGGATTGAAACATTTAAGAGTAAACACCAAAAGTAAAGAAATAGATTTTCGAATTTTGATAAGTTTCATATCATTTTACAATCGCGAGATTTATTTTAGGATATATTTGTCAATTTGGTGATGTAAAGTGTACAGAATTTTACAATAATTTCGGGTTTTTGTCAGTATATATACAACAAATATATCTTAATTTCTAAAATGAAATTAAAGAATTATATTATGATAATGAATTCAGTTACTCGCTGGTAAACCGGATTCGACATAAAAACTATAAGAAAAACAAAAAACTAACCAACACAACACAAAATGCTCAAAATATGAATCATCATCCATTGATTATGTATTGTGTGCATGTATGTGTATTTTTATATGTTGGCTATATATTTAGTACATATAGCCAAGTCAAGGGCACACTGTTTCTGTCTTAGATCATATTATATTTTGTTGTTGCTATTTTATTTCTTCTAATTGTTACGATCGATATTTATAGTGTAATAATAATAATAATATATAAAAACTATAAAAATGGATATAAAAATGACTGTGATTATTTTAGTTTTTGCTCTTTTACAGTTGGCCGTTTTTGATTATGTGGAAAATTGATTTTTTTTTTTTTTATTTATTTTCTTCGTCGTCGCTTTATTAGAGAGTGTGGTGCGAATAGTTCTGGGAGATGGAGAATTGGAATAGTTCATTGGTGGATGAATGATGGGTGTTGGTCAAAATTATATAACATGTGTAAATATTTTCTGTTTAAGTTTATCGTTTAAAAATTAGATGTGCGAATATTTGATGACTAAATTCGGTTACATTATCTTGATTAATGGATGTTCAATCAGTCGTGACCAGTACAACAACGAATTTGTATATGGCCCTATTGATTGGAATAAATATTCATGCTTGTACTATAACTATTAGGTTTAAAGTTAAACACAAATTTTATTTAATCTCGATTTTCAAACGTTCGTTTCATTATAACTGGTATCAACATTATTATTCATAAAACCCGTTCCCTGTCAACAATTAATTTTTGGTTTACCAGAAATTTCGAATAAACTAATAAGTAATCCAAAAATGAACTTTAAATGGCATGTTTGCTAAAATTATACTGACAAAACTAATTAAATAATAATGATAATTAACTAAGTGTGGTGTACGATATTACATAATATTCATTTGCATCCTCTACGAGTGAGCCTTAGTATTCAACAACCGTAATTCGCTGAAATTGTTAGTAAAGTTATCTAGCACATTTGCCCCCCCCCCCCCCCCCCCCCACTGATTTTGGTTACTAATGTCGCCTTTCAGGTTATTCGGTTAATACATCGAAAAATGATTCTAGGGTATTTAAATTACTCGAAATTCAAAGTACTCGGGTAGTTGAGTATTTTTGATTTTAATACCCGTGTTACCCCGATTTTTTATTTATTTAAAATAAAGTTTATTTATTTATTTTATTAAAATCTAGTCGCCTGGACTAATGAGCAATTTGTTTTGACTTAATTTACTAACTTAATATTAATCTATGGCTTCTTCCCACTGGCGTTCCATAGAGTCTGGTAAATTGAATTAAACCACATCTTTGTAGTGGGCTTTACACAGCACAATGCTGTTTATGCTAACAATTACACCAACTCAAAAGGTTTGGTTCTTTTAAGTCTGCGTATTAAATTCGTGTTGCTTAGAAGCTGAGTTGCCTAAATGTTCACATGATGCCGGAACCTCTCTTCATGTCTCCGCGCTTTCTTCTGAATTTCATTTACGATGAGGTTCACTTTAAGGTCCCTATGGAGATCATTGCTCCTGGCATACCAAGGTGCAACAACGATGTTCCTTAATACCATATTCTGAAATCATTGGATGATATTTACGTTGCTCTGTTTGGTACAACCACAAAGTTAAATAACATACGTCCAAACCGGTTTAAATATTTGCTTATAAAGTAGGAGCTTGTTGTATGTTGATAAAGAAGATTTCCTTCCCATCAGCCAATACATCTTTCTGTATTTAATTCTTAGTTCTTCACTTTTCTTCTTGACATGTGCTTTCCATCGCAGTTTAGCATCCAGGGTCATGCCGAGATACTTAGCTGTGCTCGCATACGGTACTATTTCTTGATTTATGATAATCGGGATATGTTCGAATCGCCTGTTTGTAAAGTTGATGTGAACTGATTTAGTTTCATTTAGTTTTATTCGCCATCTTTTTGTCCATTTATAAATTTTAGTTATTGCTGATTGTAACTTTTGTGTTTACTCTTCGCTGCTTGTGCCAACAGCAAAGATCAACGTGTCATCTGCAAAAGTAGCCACTGTATTGTTTTCTAATGCAGGAAGATCATAAGTGTACAGTAGGTATAAAACCGACCCTAATACACTGCCCTGTGGAACTCCTGCGTTGATTTCTTTCAATTCAGAGAAAGTATCATCTAACTTAATCCTGAAGAATCTATCTTTTAAGTACGATTCCAGTATATTAGCAAATTGGATTGGTAGAAGATTTCTTAATTTATGGTTAAGTCCTTCATGCCAGACTCTATCAAATGCTTGGGCAACGTCTAGAAATATTGTTGAACAGATTTTTTTCTCCTCTAGTGCTTTCTCAATTATACTGGTTATTCGGTGAACTTGATCAATTGTTGAGTGTTGGTTACGAAAACCGAACTGATGATTTGGGATTAAGTTTTTACTCTCGATTATCGGATTTAACCTTTTTACCAGAAGCTTCTCAAAGAGTTTGGACATGACTGGCAATAGCGAAATTGGCCTATAAGATGAAGTTTGTGTGGTGGTTTCCCAAGTTTTGGGATCATGATTACTTCTGCAATTTTCCACAAGCTTGGTACATATTTGATTCTAAATGCTGCATTTATAAGATTGGTGAGCTTCACCAGAGCTCTCCTTGGCAGTTCTTTTAAGATTTCTGCAGTAATAAGATCGTAGCCAGGAGCTTTTTTTATATTCATATTAGCTTTTATCTCACACGCGACTTCTTTTGGTGTTGTCGGTAGTATTTCTTTACTTTCTTGCACAGCTTGTTCAGATATTATCTCGGCTTCTAATGTTTCATCTTGATGTGGCTGGAATATTTTTTCAAGGTGTTCAGCAAATTCTCGAGCTTTGTCTTCATTATTCCTAGCCCATTTATCACCTGCTACTCTTATTGGAGGGTTTTGTATTATTGGTCTTTTAATTCTTTTGGTTGCTGTTCAAAGAGAATAATCAGTACTGCTATCATTAGTTAATTTTCTTAAATAGTTGCTGATTGATTCATTTTCAATTCTTTGATCTCTCTTCTTAATTGTTGATTGATCAAATTAGTTTTATCTTGGGGGCCCTTGTTTGTTGCCATACTCTTCTCGCTCTTCTATTTTCTGCTAGAAGTTAACTAATTTCCAAAGGATAGTTGTTTCCCTTGATTTGCTTTTTAACCTCAGGGGTATTTTCCCAAGCTGATTGTATATCGTTTACAAATTTGTGAACTTCTTTGTCTAATTGCTCCTCGGCCTGTAATGGAACCATTAAGTTAATTTTCTCTTCTAGCGATAGTGCAGGGGTGTCCAAGCCAAATGAGTATTTTTGACAAATTTTCAAAATAACTAAAGCATTAAAACTGCGATTAGAATAAAAAGCCAACAGGACAACGCTGTAATTATTTATGTATCCAGGGCTAAAGAATTTATCACTCCGGAGTAGATGTGAAAATCACCGCAATAGTTGTTACATATTGCAACATGCGGGCCGCATGTCTCATAATGGAATGAAAATTGCGGTGGTCTTCACACTCACCGTAAAGTGATAAATTATGTGGCTATGGATACATAAATAGTTACCGCGTTGTCGCAGTTTTATTGCTCTAGTTATTTTGAAAATTTGCCAAAAATACTCATTTGACTTGGACGCCCCTGGTCTAAAGCATTCCTAATTAGTCTGATTATTTACTAGAAATGGGTTCCTTTCTTTCTGAATAATTTTTTTCACTTAGCGGTAAAAGTATCGGTGAATGATCAGAGTTTAGGTTGTGGCTTTCATCTACTTGTATATAATTTACAGATATCTTCTTTATTATAAAGAAATCAATCAGATCTGGTACTTTATTTGGATCAGTAGGCCAGTAAGTTGGTTTTCCAGTTGAGAGCTTCACAACTGCATTTCCTAATGGCTTTTAGGAGTTCTTTACCCTTAGTTGTTGTTAATCTAATCAGTTGCTTGTATTTCTTCTGTTTCATATTTTAACTCTTCATAGTGATGGATACTATTTCTGATTATAACAGCACTACCTCCTTTAGCAGTGTTTTCTGGATGAATGGTATGATATATATGATAATTTTTAAATTTAATGATTGTTTGTCTAGTGAAATGTGTTTCCGTGATAAGACATACATCGATTACCCCGATTATGAAAAAAAAACTACACAAACATGTTTAAACCGGTTTTCAAAAAGAATTTGTGATTGCCATAGTTTCTTGTTATATGAAGGAAACAATTTTTGGAAAAAATAATTCATTTTGCTTTTGAGAATGAATCCGAATTGGATTCGAAAGCTAAAGCTATAAAATATATTTTTTAAATAAAGAGCTCAAAACCAATAAAAGGATTGTCCCGCTTGGGCTAGATTCTGATCAAGTGTCAAATTACATTTTTTTATGACTTCGTATTAAAATATTGTAAATTTGGTCACTAAATAAAAATCAATTCAACAGTTGGACTTAATAGATTAACCGTTTCGATTTATAATTATAATTGCCACTAAAATTAGTCATTTCATAGAATCTAGCTCTGGTTCTGGATCTTTGGATTAATAAATAAACTACACATTTTCATTCTAATTCCCTTGCTTTTTACAAACTACACATTTTTATTCCAATTCCCTTGCTTTTGCCAAAAATGAACTAATATCGCGACATTTTCGACGTGAAATTAATTCTTTTTTAATTTTGATTTAATTCCGCGTCATCAATTTTTTAAAAACTGAATTAAATCCGCCGAGAAACTATTTAATAGTAATAAGATACATACATTTCACTCTATTATTGAAGTACAAGTTTTTATTACTTTTGTACATTTCTATTTCATTTATTGAATCTTTATTTCAATAATAAGTTTTTTTTAGTACACTTCCATGAAAGTGTTGCATATGTGTAACATTAGAATTCAAGAGAAGATTTTGAATTCCAATAAGTTTTTAGTATTTTTTCGACAAGATATAATGTACATATGTATGTATGTGTGACATTTTAGAAGTTTATTTCAAGACGTTACATTACAATTCAACCTTCTAACTTTTGTGGCGGAATAAATTCATACTTGTCGGCGAAGTTAAATTCATTTGGAAAATAATTAATTTCGCTGGCAAATTTGAATTTATTCCGCGTTAATTTAATTCTTTTTCAATAAGAATTAAATCTGCCACGTTTAACTTTTAAAAACAAAACTAAATCTGCTTGAAATAATTTCTTTTTAAAAAACTAGTTGTTTAAATCATATTGAAAATGGGATTAATTTCGCCATACAAAAATTTTCGACGCAATAAATTCCCGCGGAGTTATTTTGTACCCCTGAATTAAATTACCCGGGTAATCGATTAAATTACCCGGGTAGTCGAGTACTTGAAAAAGGACTAAAATATCCAAGTACTCGTGTACTCGGTAAACGGTATTGGATACCCTAATTGAATCTATTTCCGTATGATTTTGAATTATTTCATAACGGCAATTTATTAACCCTTTAAGCCGAGGGCTTAATTATTTTTGGGCGATGATGAGAATAACACTTGCTGCAGAACTGAGTTAAATTATAACAAAATGAATAATTTTTTGGCTGTTTATTTAAAAACAAATTAATTTTATTGGGAAATGAGACTGAAATATCTGTCCCGGTGTCGATCATGAATGTTTTCGTCGAAATCAATAAAGCAGCTTCCTGTTTCAAATTCGAATATATATCATACGTCTTGTGGCGTCGTTGGGAGCGAGCCTTAGCGATTATCCATTATTTTACGCTTACCGAGTTTACATTTTATACTTTTTTTGATAAACGCTGTTCGATCGTGAGTGACTTTTCTAGCCAAACTAGGCAGTTGGTATTATTAAAATTTTTGAAAAGTGAAAAAAAACTAGTTTTTCAAACCAAATTCTCAAATACGGGTGTTACATCATTTTAAAGATAATAAAGCGTCTAGAAAGAAGCTGGATTTCAATGAATACGTACGACCAATTTAACCGTCAGTAAGCCACAAAGCGCTTAAATTTGTGGTAGTTAAATTATCTTCTGTAACCGCACAGTGACCCGAGCGAGCGATTAAAATAACAATTTGGTGTGAGAGGCACTGATTATTATTGTTAAGAACAGTTATTGTTGAACCTACCATTGTTGCAAATGTATTGAGCATTGTGAAGTAATTTAGTTATGAACGTATATACAGTGAAACAATTACAAGAGGAGTGGAAGAATCGATTGTTTTCAACCAAAGCCATAAAACCATTTTGATGAAGCGGTTATATGGGGCAACGTTGATGTAGGTCCAGAAACTAATAGCCGATCTAGTGGTTGATCAAAATCATTCAAATTTGAACGAGTCACAGGAATAATATCTAAGTTCCACGATATTGCCTGTTGATGTCGAAAATAGAGCGGATGATAATTTGAATGGAAATAAATCAAATCAGGAGCAACGTGAGCGGGTTAGCGATTTAAATATTGTAAACCCAATGACAATTACAAACGAGAAATTGGTTTTAAAGATTGATTCGTTAATTAAACTGTTTGGTATCAATGAACGTGCTGATATGTTGACAGCTGGTACTAAGTGAAATCGTCCGCGAAACTGTGGTATACGGCGACATAGGATAAATTAGTAACGTGCGGATTGAATTATCAACGAGAAAATTACGACGAAAATTTCGAAAACCGGAACAAAGTTATATTGAATATTTTTATGAAGTGAAGATGACAGGAAACAAGAGTAATCGGCAATGACATCACCGATTATAGTCGCTTCGGACTAACTCTCTGTCATAGCAATAACATGGATAAACATGAATTTGGCGTAGGTTTCTTGATTAGTAGTCGATGTCGCCAATTTGTGACTGACTTCATGCCTGTCAGTAATCGGATTTGTACACTCAGGTTTCATGGACGTCACTTTAACATCTCATTTGTGAACATTCATGCCCCCACCGAGGAGAAGCCTGATTAAATCAAAGACGCTTTCTACAACCAGCTCGAAACCGTCCTGAGCAAAATTCCGCAACAAGACATTAAAATTGTTTTGGGCGACTTCAATGCTCAATTGGCAGTGCTGGCAGTACATATCGAAGCACTATTGGACCAAACTCCTTGCACCATACATCAAACAACAATGGGATGCGCACCATCGAGCTAGCTTTACTGTACAACTTGGTGGTTGCCAGCACATACTTCCCACATAAGCGCATTCATAAAGCCACATGGAAATCAAACGACGGGACAACGGTCAACCAAATCGACCACATCCTCTTGTCCAAGAGACATTTTTCTAGCCTTTAAAACATCAAAACTAAACGGGGAGCTAACATTGATTCAGACCATTTCCTGGTAGTTGCTGAATTAAAATTTCATCTATCAACCACATATAATCATCGCTTCCAGCGCATCACTCGTTGGAACACTGCGGCATTGAACGAACAAGTTACCAGAACCACGTTTCTGTGGACATTTCATCGAGGATCGCAGCAGGCTACCGAGCATTTTACGCCAATATCAAAATTTTCAAGTCTCCTCATATATCGCGCGATAAGACCAGTTGTCACCTTTGGTTGCGAGTCTTGGACACTAACAAAGCAAAACATCCAGAAAATCGCTGTAACTGAGCGTAAGATGATAAGAAGAATTCTAGGTCCCATTAAAAAGGGAGCCACGCACAGAATGCGAATGAATCACGAGATCAGGCATGATCTCGATAAAGTCGACATCATCGGATTCATAAAATCGTCAAGGCTGAGAAGGCTTGGGCACGTACTACGTTCACAAAATCGGACCACTAAACAGGCCTTGGAGTCGGCACCAACGAAAGTAGGACCTCGTGGGAGACCACCTACACGATGGATGGACGACGTTGAGAGGGACCTATACACACTCGGTCACCGTGTCTGGCGTACTCTTGCGGCGGATCGAATTATTTGGAGGAGCATCGTTGAGGCGGCCAAATCCCTTCACGGGATGTAAGGTAAGAACACCATCTACCGTCACCGTAGTAGCTTAGTTTGAGAAAATCTAGTGTATTTTTATTATTTAGTACCAACGATTTTTGTTATTTGTTTTTTTTAAATTTATTATAGTTTAGTCACGATATCCTAATGGAAAACATTCAATTCGTTGGGGAATTAAGTAATTATAATAACTTTTTTGATTAATCAATTGTTCCCCATCACCGCCATCCTTAAATTGCGTTGTACCTATTACCGGCAAATTTACCCAAAAAATGTATCAACTACCGCCACATGTAATTAACAGATAATTAAACACATTCAACTATAGTTTATCTAGTGTAATAGTATTAAATATTGATTCATTCAAACAACATAAACAAAAAAAATGTTGCGTGGATATATTGAATGGAAACAGCCCCGTTGTTCTGAAGGCACATCTTATGGTTTCTGGTTTTGTACTATTTTCTAAGCAAGTTGACAACAAATTATTTGAGCGGTCATCCAGCCGTTATCGGATAGACCAATACTCCAATCCTTTGGCATTTTTTTTTACTATTCCATTGGAAATTCTTATGTATATGCAAATAAAACCATTGGTGGTCCGAGGTCACCACATGCTCTTACTGTAATTAATACTGTAATGTACTCTTTTTCATCATTCGCAATGGGTACTTCTAGGTAACTGTTTTCATCTAAGTATACGTTTTATTTTCAGAAAACCAATTCCTAATATTCCGTTCTGTCAATTGTGATCTAGCAGCAGTCAAGTTCGTAAGATGATAAGAAGAATTCTCGGTCCCATTAAAGAGGGAGCCACGTACAGAATGCGAATGAATCACGAGATCAGAAATGATCTCGATAAAGTCGACATCATAGGATTCATAAAATCGTCAAGGCTGAGATGGCTTGGGCACGTACTACGTTCACAAAATCGGACCACTAAACAGGCCTTGGAGTCGGCACCAGCGAAAGTAGGACCTCGTGGGAGACCACCTACCCGATGGATGGACGACGTTGAGAGGGACCTGTACACACTCGGTCACCGTGTCTGGCGTTCTCTTGTGGCGGATCGGATTATTTGGAGGAGCATCGTTGAGGCGGCCAAATCCCTTCATGGGATGTAGCGCCAGCGGAAGAAGAAGAAATTCCTAATATTCCGTTCTGTCAATTGTGATCTAGCAGCAGTCAAGTTTTGCAACACTCGTAGGGCTTATTCTGGGTGTCTTTTTAAGAAACCGGCCAACCATTTTCTTCCAGGTCTTCCACCAGTAAAAGGGTTTGGCCGATTTAATGATTTTGTGAGATCTGCAACGGAATCCTTCAGCTGGGTTTTTGTAATAGGAAACCCCAACCTTGCTAACTTTTGGATCCACTTGATTAGTAGTATATCTCATCAGCACTTAATATAGTAGGAGGTCCTGGCTCGTATTTACAACTAAGCTTATCACGTAGTGTAGTTCGTGGTACATTATATTTCTCGCTTGCAGACTTAACACTTTGTCCCTTTTTTACTTCCTCGATAGCCTGTGTCATGGCATCAATGCTATACTGAAATGTTTTACCCTCCCCCGCCATATTTTATTGAAACTGAAGAAACGACGACCCAATTACCGATTATTGCACCTATTATCGTATTCTGAATTAATACTACTGTTTTGAAAGTAAATGGTATTTATTGGTAAATAAAAAACAAAAGTACACTTTTCTTGTTATTTTCTAAATTAATTTTAGAAAAAAAAATTAAAATATCTAGTTTCTTTATTTAAATATTTTAATTTTAATATACCTTTACTTGGTACCTGTCACCGCCATAGCAAAACTCCTATTTCCGCCACTATATTTTTGTCAGTGTTTTTACGGGAACGGGGATTCAAATATTAAGTGGCGGTAATTGGACCAAAGAAAATACAGCTAATGCTTTTACAATTGTCATATAAATAACTTCTTAAAAAAGTATAATTTTAACTCAAAATCTTAAAACTATGAAACTCTATTACCGCCAGGGGTGGCGGTAGTTGGTTCAAATGGTAAACTCCGTTGTATCAATTACCGCCACACAATATTTGCTATTTTTATTATATAGTTTTAAATATTTGTATACAAATACTTACGGGAAATGATTCACGAAACACTATTTATCCCTTTTAACACATTCACCATCAATGATTTTCTCTAAAACTGTTTAAACTTAAGAAATTAATTTTCCACGTTTCTTATTAATTATTGTAAGACCTGTCAAAAATGTTCTTTCGGTCGCAACCAACGCTATTGAAATGAAATATTAGATACAATTTGTAACGAACTTTTGAAAACATATGGTCGATTGTGTTCGAAATGCTTTGGTATATTATCGTGCAATATATACCATATACAAATTCCAAACGGTTTTCTTATTATTTTGCTATTTTACGGGCAGTGGCGGTAATTGGTGGAGTGGCGGTGACGGGTGCTCTTACCTTAGCGCCAGCGGAAGAAGAAGAAGAAGATGAGGGCATAATTAGATATGTCATTATGGAGATTAACGATCATTTTTGTTAGTGGTCTCATTGAAAACTTAGAGGATCAATTCGATCGATGAATTGAGAGATCATCTAGAATGGTGCATGTCAAACAAAAATTTGACATACTTGCTGGGCATTTTATTAACTCCGAGTGAAAAATCGAATTTAAAAGCGGAAAGGAAATCAGAACGTCCATTAAACCAGGCGCATAATGGTTTTAGATCAATCGGCGCATAATGGTTGTAGAGGAAATGGTGGCAGAACGACGATCGTTAAAGTAGGAAAATCTTTATAGGCCAACCAAATATTAAGTTAACCATAGTGAATGGGTTGACAACATTGGAAAGGATAGTTAGAGGCGACAGTAGTGAGTCTAGTGAAATTAACCTAATCACTCACATCGAAGGCTGAAATCGCCACCAGCGATCGAGAGAGTCGTTTTTTTTTTCGCTGGCGCTACATCCCATGGAGGGATTTGGCCGCTTCATATTGAAGTTTCGTAATCATTATATTAATGGATAATGAGTGATTAATTCATTGATCCTACACATTAACCAGCCGTGATTTTTTCATCACCCGCCGGGAATCGAACCCGGGACCTCCGGGGCTTAAAGCAAGCATGCTAACAACTGTGCCACCGGGACGAATTAAATGCTAATCCTTTTAAAAAATTCATATTGGATCTCTCTTGTTTATCTGCTAACACCACCCTCAATCTCTTTTCTCGTTCAAGATAAATCCTTTTAATTTTTTCTTTTTCGCCCTGCTGCATCCGCTGTATCTTCCATTTTACAGTAATATGTTCTTTACCAAGTACTGAGAGAGTCGTTGGAGTCAATAAAATTGAAATAGACGGCCACAGTAGTGATGAATTATGTGAAGGGAAAATCAAAATGAACGAGTCCCTAACAAACGATCAACGAAAAGATATAGTAGATTTGTCTGATCGGTTTAGGAATTGTTTCGCATGTAACCAATCGTAGTTGAGAAAAACAGAGACTGTTGAAATGGAAAAAAAAACTGACGAATGCTGATCCAATGATTTAGAGTCCGTACCGATTATCGTTCCATCAGCGAAATAATGTAAAGATAATAGTTGATGAGCTTTTACATAACGGTATAATTCGGAATTCGGATTCACCTTACTCTAGTCCGATCGTCTGCCTAGAATGCATACGCTTGAATGGAAGAACGAGTAGAAACCTGTTATCTTTACAGATAATCGAGGACTTGTTACAACGGTTTGTTGGGGGGGGGGCGTTGGGGGGGGGGGGGCGTTGGGGAAGGGGCGTTGGGGAAGGGGCGTTGGGGAAGGGGCGTTGGGGGGGGGGGGGTGGGGGTGCAGCTGTTGTACAACGTTAAATTTGACTTCTTTCGTTACCCCGGAATGCCATTTTGGCCTGGCAAATGCTCCAGCGGTGTGCCAGAAGTTATTGAATAGAATTGCGCGTGAGATGAATAATGAAATTGTTGTAAATAGATGATATTATTGTGCCTAGCCAAATGATACAAGATGGTATGGCAAAGTTGGAAAGACTATTAGCCATTATTCTATGACATGGGTTATCGTTGAAACTGGATAAACACGAATTCCTAAAGAATTAAGTTGAATTTTTGGGTTATGAGGTCTCAGCGGGATCGCTTAAATCGGGAACTTTTAAGACGAACACTATAACCAAATATCCTGTTCCTATGGATAAACACGAGATTAGATAATTCGTTAGATTGGCGAATTATTTTCGAAAGTGTGTGGTTAATTTTGCCATAATAGTTGACTAACAAAAAATAGTATTGATTTTGAATGGGCGGACGAGCTACAAAAAGCATTTGACGAATTAAGAATGAAGTTAGAAAGCCACGAAGTTTTGACCATTTTCGACCCGGAGAAAGAGCACCAGGGCTCAAGCGGGCTTACTAGCATGCTACTACAAACAGATGATAAGAACGAACTAAGACTTGTTTTGTACTTCCGTAGAAAAACGACTCCAAATGAAGCAAAGTTTCATTCGTATGAATTAGAAGAACTGGCAGTTGTGGAAACGTTGGAACGGTTCCGTGTTTATTTAATCGCATACGCAGGACGTGTGCTTTAAAAAAGGATCTGATACCCCGCATAGGCCGAAGGTGGTTGAAATTGGCGGAGTTTGATTTTGTGCTGGTCTGGTGGATCGTAAGGCCGGAAAATTGATGCAACACATAGATGCATTTAGCAGGAAGCGAAATACCAGGCGAGGAACCAGAACCGGCAACCATTGATTTTTTTCAAAGTCCTCAATGTCAGAGCGATTGGCTAATCGGAATGAAACAACTCGATGAAGAGTTGTAAAGAATAATCGAACTTTTAAAACGAAAACCTGCGACACCTGATGAAAAACGCAGTTGCACGAGAATTGTGAAATGTGAACTATATGATGCACGACGCACGTCTGTCCGCTTGGTTATTGGAAGCAGAAGATGGGTTGTACCTAAAGAAATCAGATGACGTATGGTGAAATCGATGTACAATGTTATTGGTCATGGCGGCGTGGACAAGACTGTATAGAAAATAAACGAACATTTGGGGTGATGAAAACTATGAGGGATACATCGACTCAACCAGTACTCAGAATGATAGAGAGCTGGATGGTTCATTTTGGTACCCCAACGCGTCTGATAAGCAACCGAGCGCAGCGTTTACATCCTCGAACTTTGCCAATTATTGCAAGGGAAATGTAATAAAATACACATTGAATGCGACTGCGACGCCTAGACCTAACGGCCAATGCGAACGGTACATTTGGACCGTGTTGGCTAATTAGGCCATTATTTTTTCTTTATTGGCATGAAGTTTTTCAGACCGGTTTTATATATTTTGTTAATTTCCCTGAACCAAGGCACCAAAAATACAAATTGGTAGAAATTTCATCCACCAAGTTTAGTAAAACGAAATAGATTCACGTTGGTACACTTTAATTGACAAATTGTATTAAAATATGTAATGATTGGCACGAATTGGCCTAAAATTAACAAAATTTATGAAAATTTGTAAACCGTTTCATGAGCTGTTGGAGAAATACGTTTGTTCAGTTTATAATGAGTGTTAAGGTTAACCATGTTTCAATGCAGATATTCAAATTTTAGCATTAATTACTAGTAGATTGCATCACTTTATCAACGGAAACGACCAATTTGGCATATGCTGATCAAATTACCCAAAAATCATATCTGTGACTGTTGAATTCTAATTAAATTTATTTAATTTAACAAACATTTGTTTGTTGTCTAATTTATCTATACAGTGAGATGAAAATTCTTCTATTTTCAAATCAATCAACTGCATAGCATAATTTCTATTTACCGCGAAGATTTCAAAATTTAATTCACATCGAATTCTCATTTTCCTAATCAAATAAAATTGAATAAGAAAACTAAATTCGTAAACAAAACAAATTTTACATTATGTACTCAATATAAGAAATTTATTTCATAAACACAGTTTTAAAAGTAACGCTAAAATTTTTTTTTAGTTTTTTTCAATTAAATTCTTAACCGAATTAGTATATCAGTTTTTAACATTTTATGACGACTAACTGCTCAAAATAATAAACGCTGAAGAAGCCCATTCCATTTTAAGTATTTTGCTGATAAAGAATATTTTCTTATCATTTTTATGTGACACAAAGACAAATATCTTTTTTTTTATCTTAATAACTTCTTCTACTTATATGTGGTGCTTGGTGCATGTATAAATAAGAAAGACTTGCTATTGATCATTTTGTGTGCTTTATACGACGAGTATTTATACTTAAAATCTTATCGCCCTACATTTGAGTATATACAAAGTGTAACAAAAATATATCATCAAATATATATCATCTTAGAAATAAGTGATTAGATTTTAAAATTGTTTCATTTTTATACAATATTTCTGTGTGTAAACAATACAATTAGAAAATTTTATTTGTTGTATGGGTATGTAAAATTGATTACATTTGAATCGAGAATATATACGGTAGCTTGTGCAAATCTCTCGAGGGAGTTCCGGAATATCATATTAAAACATACGTTAGTCAGATTACTGGAGTGAGTATATAAAATTACCAACAAGATTATTGTGGTAAATCGGTCGTGTGGCATACATAGCTTCTAAAACAAAATACGCCAAACACGATTTTCTAGAAAAACAAACTAAAAAAAAAAAATGACATCATTTCGCAACTTGGTCTGTGTCAAAAAATAGGTCATGGTCATACTTGTCATCGTCTTTGGTGATTAATTTATATTTTTATGTAATTCACGCAAACAAAACAAAAAAACTAATAAATGATTGTTAGAAATGAATCAACATATAGTTAATATAGCGCATGAAATGGGCGCACATTAATTAAAAACAAATTATTATTATTATTATTATTGAATATCGTTGAACTCGTGTGTCGCGCATTGATATAGATCTAGATTTCTAGAAGATATCTTTTTATTTAACATATTATGTATTTCAATTGCACGCAAAAATATTTAGGGCATAGTATGATAAATAATAAATATTGTGCGCTTCAATTCCGGGCCATTGTTATATTCGCGCGTACATTCGTTGATTGGAATTTAAATTACTTCATTAAAATTATTTATTATTACGAGAACAACTGTAAATGTAGTACATAGAATTATACAAATTATTATCAATCGATTCAATATATTAAAATATAAGGAAGTGTTAATGTGTTGCTAATTATCGATAAAAAAAAAATTGTACAGGCAACCATCGTATAATGCTGTTGTAGAATCGGTTACAAATTTTAAAATGATTTTAAGAAAATCGCACTTTAATGTCTTTAAATCAGATTTCGCATCCTGTCAATTTCGGATTCTTTTTCGTGATTTTCTCAAAATGTCACAAAAAATAATGTAGCAAATTGAACCAAATTGTCACTGATTTTAATTTTAGTAACTTTTGTGGTGTGTGTTGTTTAAATAAAATAAGTGGCGGTACAAATTTATTTGGAAATAATTTCGTGCAATACGGATAACTGATGTTAACTATACTATAAATGTCCATAGCTCATTTCATCAGAATCGCAATTTTCACTGACAATATTTCGTACTAATAAGAAAATATCATGAAAAATTGCCATTTCATCAGAATCTATCCCCATGTTCAGTAATAAAAATATTAGGTTTGGCTTCAGGTTTGGGTTCGGACAAAAAAAAAAAAATAATTAGCTATTTTCTTAAACATTTCCATTTATGTAAAATATTTTCACCATGTTAAATTCAGAGACAAAACGAACCGGAAGAGTTGATGAAATTTCAATAAAAACTTAAACAATAACCACAAAATATTAATTTTGGCTGTGGTTTAAGTTTGGTTTGTAGTTTTTGTGGCCAATTTTAATATACATACACTCACCGGTAAAGAAAACTGGACAACCAAAAAAAATTTTTTTTTGATCTGAATATCTTTTCAACCTCACTACCTGAAAACATGAAACAAAAACCAAATTCCAGGGCATTCAAACCAATCTTAAAAAATTTGGAATGCCACGGACAAATTAATAATCTAAAATTTGTGAAATTGTCTTTGCAATATGGAATCGTTTTGCTGAGTTTACATTTTGCTGTCATTGTGTTACGTTTTTATTATGTTGCTAAAATCAGAAACAGGCATTGTTGAAAGATGGGAGAAGCCAACGTACATCGCTAATATGTTCCGGATTTCCCGTAGTATCATTATGGGTTGTATACCAGTCGACAAGGTACTGACAGACAAATATTAACAAAGGTTCGAGATTGACCGTTTTGTAGCTTGCAGCTCTTAGAAATCGTCATGCAACTGCTGTTGAGAAATGCAATAAATTTTTACACGTTCGTAACATAAATGTAAGTAAAAGAACGGAATGGGTATAAAGGGCCGAATTTCTAAGGGCCGAATGTCGAAGGACCGAATGTCTAAGGGCCGAATGGGTCGAAGCGCCGAATGTGTCGATGTGCCGAAAGTGTCAAAGGGCCCAACGTCAAAATCAAAAAAAGATGACTTTAAAATTCAGAAACTATGGACTGACCGTTCCTCCGAGCCCTACAGACCGAATTGGTACGCCTTTAAACAACGCCATTATAAAATGGAAAATAATAAAAGTGGTGTTTGAAATATCGTTTAACAGTTAATAATGTTTTATTCCTTTTTTACTTTTGTATTTCTGCTGTTTGTTTCCGAATTTAATTGATTACAGGGTTAAAGACTATTGTCGAAATTACATGTATCCAGTCAGTGATACATTTTGGTGAAGGAAAATTTTGTCATACGCCACCTAGGACAGTCGGCGCTATGGCATCTTTGTGATAATAGGTGAATGTACGTACATATATAGATAGGTTCATGCTACAATCATTTTGTTTTTCTTAGATCTCTTAATCTTACTATTCCTTGATCTGATGGCTCAGTCATTTTTTATTCGTTAGAGTGAAGGAAAATTCTATTTAGACGAATAAAATAATTTCATTGTGATTTAGTGATGTCAAATATACTCCTAACGATTTACTAGATATTTATAAAGACTATATGTACATATGTATGTATGTACCTACATACGTGATTTGGCGTCTATTGGAAGGGGGGACCAAGTTGAGTAGATTAATCTACCAGCTCCGTAACTTTCCAGTATGATGCGCATCACGTGAGTTGTTCTGGTCGTATTAAGCAGCTACCCTGCATGATGAGTACAATTGTGTAAGGGGTAACCTGGTCACAATTCGCTAGTGTACGTGCTGCCTCCTCGAGGTAACCACTGTTAACTAAGGTCATTTGGCACTGGCTAAAGTACGGCGCTAAAAGAGAAATCCTTGACAAAAAACTCTAATGTAAGGTGGAACAGCGTATGCCGATGGATGAAGGCTGATGGTCTCTTGTGTACGCATCCGGCTACCCGGGTAGCCATTTCAATTTTAAATATTTGTGGGGACTGCAATTTTGAAATTAGACGTTTTTAGCTTCTTGACATCCAAGAATTGACTATTAGTTTTCGATTTTTGTATAGAAACTGGATAAAAATTATTTCTTGATGGAGTTATGTGTGAATAATTTTCTTTACCCTTCTAACGCACACCCGGGTAGCCAGAACAAAATATAAGGAAAAAACTTAGTTTTATATTAATTTATTTTAAATTGTATATCCCTATTGCGTTCCGCCATTGAAATTTTGTATACAAATTTAAAAATATATTATTTTATACCAGTGTTCGCAAGGAATTGGTTATTACCGTGCCAATACAATTATGTTTTCAAATGACTAATTTTCTGCGTGCCAAATCAAAATATAATATTTAAAATATAATATTAAGGGTCACCGTTCTATTTTAAGATGCATTTTATTATCCCATTCCCAAAACTCGGACTTAAAGTCTTAACCCGAGACAATTGCCTTAGGCCGTTCTATTCCTAATTCTTTTCAACATGTTCATCTATAAAAATACGAACCCACAAGGATATTTGGAACAAACATTTTTTATCTATCTATTTCAACTACACTTGGGTGCAAAAAAGTCGCACATTGCGCAATTTTCCACAAAAGTTCAAAAATATCAAAATAATCCAATATTTGTTTAATTTTTTTTAATCGTACCTTTTTTGTACTTGTACCATGTCAACAAAGTGATTTTTTGTCAAATGCATACAGCAGGCTTTCGAATTAAATTCTAAAAATAATTCAACAAGATCATTACAATAGCATGCCATGAAATATCTCGCTCGGAATTGTCATCATTCGCATATCGACGCTTAGTCTGAACGGTCCTCTAATAATTACGTCTTCAACCGGAGCAAAGAAATGGATACCACACCAGAGGTAGCCGCACAAGTGATTGCACTAATTGAAGCGGTACAGAACCAAAGTGAAGTAGCTCGACAACTAAATTTAAGCCGATTCTCAGCTCCGAAACTGGTGGCTTCAGACGGCGAGAAGAATCTGGCCGACCTCGTGCTACAGCACAGCATGATGGCCGCTTTATTGTAACAACTTCATTGCGAAATCGTCCTATGAATGCGGTTCAACTGGGACGGCGGCTCCAAGAAGTTCGTGAAGTCGAAGTCAGTCGGTGGACAGTTAGAAGACGACTTCGAGAAGTTAATCTAACTCCACACAGGCCGTCGAGCCCGTCTTGAGTTCGGTCGAGATCATTTGAATTGGACAGAAGAAGAATGGAGAAGAGTCCTGTTCTCTGACGAGTGCAGGATGTGTTTATATGGCACCGATGGACGCGGAAGAGTATACAGAAGACAAGGAGAGCGATATGCACAATGTTGCATCGTGCATGTTCTGGGGAGGCATAACACTAAAGGCGAAGACATCTTGTATTCATCACCCCAGCCAATACTGGCTGTCGGTCAAGAGGAATGACTTCTCAACGGTACATTGATATGAATATTTTTTTCTGATTTCCATGTTTTAATTCGATTTTTACTACTAATTTTCATGCTGACAAATTCACAAAAACGTGTACCTCAGATGTTTACCCCAAAAATCAGTTTGATGGCACGTATAAATACAAAAAAGGTACCACTGGATAGGTATTGAAATAGACTTTGAACCTGCATTAAAAAAAATTAAACAAATATTGGATTTTTTTGATATTTTTGCACTTTTGTGGAAAATTGAGCAATGTGCGATTTTTTTTGCACCCAAGTGTATTATGAAATGGTGTGTTAAAATTCTGTTACACGATGATCTGGCATCGTCAACTAAATGGTCAAGTAGGTTTAAGTAGATGAAGTAAAACGATTCAGAATTTTAGATCTTCTTACGAATTTCCAGTTTTAGATCTTTACACGTGAGAGTTAACTTTTCTGGTAATCGTATTTTAAAAGCATTCTCTCTTTTTTGGAAAAATTCTAAAAATTTTTGACGTGCCAGGCCAATTTTTAAACGTGCAAAATACAAAATTTATAAAATAAATGCAACATAGTGGAACCGGCAAAAATCTGTTGAAAAAACCGAAAAAATACGCTTGGCTACCCGGGTGGGTCGAGTGTGTACTAACATAAATTTTTTTGGGTATACACACAAGGGTTAATCAGTCGGGACAGAGGATGCCAGCGGTTATTCAAGTTCGAGAGAGGAGAGGGGGAGGGGCAATATACGTCACTAAACATTGTTTATTGATTAATTATAACTTTTTTGTTATGTTTATCTTTTGTTTGAAAATTCCAAAAACCTCAACCACATGTTTAGAAAAAATAAGTCTTACCTCACATTTTTTAAGATTGTTTTAAATGACCTAGAATTTCGTTTTGGTTTCAAGTTTCCAGCTGGTGCGGTTCAATAAGTGGTATTCACATTTGAAAATTTAAACCATGTTGTGGGATTTAGTAGAAAAACTCAGCACATGATTAGACCAAGTATGCTGTGGTAATATTAAGAATATTTTGAATGATTTTGTTTTATATTTCCAGCTAGTGCTAGGGTGGCTCTTTTCTCTGCCGGTCAGTGTATATAAAAAAAGCACACTGATATGGCACCACTGTCCAAGAGTTCTGCACTCGAAAAAGGTGGTAATGGATATTTTCACGGATAGGAAATAAAACATAAATTCCTTTTACAACCTGCCACTTTTGGTTCCTACTTGAAACCATCCAAACTAAACTTTAACTATACGACGCAAGTTACAACTTAGCGAAGACTAATGCAAATTTGATGGGGACTTAAAATTTTAAAATCGATTGTAAATGTTGGAAAAGGCTGCTTTTGGTGACAATGCACTGTTCCAGAGCGACAGTATTTGAATGGTAAAAGTTATTCAAAGAAGGCAGAGAACGCGTTGAAGAGAATGAACGTCCTTGTCATCCTTCGACGTCTAGGATTTAATGAACAAAAATCTTCGATTGACAATTAGAATCTTCTTGAATCATGTTAATATCGTTTGGGTCGATACAATCAATCTTTTGAAATACCATTTGGGCCTCATCTCGTTTGATTGCAAACAAACATCAAGGCTTTAGGCTTATTGTCTGTGAAATAATGATTTCTGACTAAGACATCAAACGTATTAATTTCGGGAAAGACACATGGATCTCCGCATCCGACTCGGAAATAGCTAACCAATCAAGTGAATATCGTGCCAAAGGTAAGCCGAAAGGACTGAAAAAACCACAACAAAACAAGTCTGAAATCAAGGTGATGTTAACAGTTTTCTTCTATTATCGTGGTTTGGTGCATTTTGAATTCCTTCCGCCGAGCCAATCTGTTAACAAGGAATCATACTTTGGTAAGCTATTCCCCAGAAGCGGTCAGAATTATGGACAAACAACTTTTGCCCAAAACAGCTCCAGATGTTTACATTTAACTGACCTAATCGAGAAACTTTTCAATATTGCATTGTGATTTTCGTAGGTTTATTTTGCTGAGAAATACAAAATTGATTAAGTGATTAGTGGCTTGATGTATAAAACTGTCATCTTATGCTCAAACAACAAATGTTTAAACCACAATAAGATATTTCCAAATATCTGCTGTCATTCTCACAGCAAAGCAACAGTTCATTCCGTCTAGTTTTCAAAAACTTTAGGCTAGAACTCGAGGGGCAGCAACAATTCTGATCTGAGCAAGATCAAAGATAAATGCCGCAGATTTTAAATTTGGCAATATTTCTGAATATTCCCTCGTAAAATGGAGGAACACTTCATAGTATCAGGAAAACCAGTACCACCTTTAAAATATGTCCAGGAAAATACTGACTTCTTTGTCACAAAATTTGCACCAAATTCTAACCTTCCTGACTCTTCGTTAACATCTTTTGTTTTAGCGCAGTCTAGCTCAGAAATGTGTCGTAAAAAATTTAGACCTATAGCGGAATAAACGTTAATTACAATTAATTAACTGGTCCTGATGGTATTCCCCAGAAAACTATTGCACATTTTTGGCTAAACCTTGTCTTTCCTTACCGATCTACGACTCATAATTTTTCCTTCTTTCAGGAAAATAGCCAATATTCATCCACTGCCCAAGAAGTACAGTAAGCCTGATCATACAAATGTTTTGACTCAGTGATGAACCAAAATGAAGTAGTGAATTTTCCAAAGGAATTTCTTAATAGTCTCTGGGTCTCTGAATGTTCCCGGATTACCGTCATACCTTCTGAATTTGAAAATTGGAGTGCCAATTGTATTACTCCGAAATATCAATCAGCCAAAATTATTCAATGGTACACGATTAGTAGTTAACAAAATTGATGAACAATCTAATTGAAGCAACAATTCTGATTGTACCTCATAAAGATGAAGACGTACTACTTCCACGAATACCACTCATTCCGATCAACATGGCATTCGAGTTCCAACGACTTCAATTTCCAATACGCATTGCGTTCGCTATGGCTATCAATAAAGCGCAAGGGCAATCTTTGCAAGTGTGCCTTTTGAATTTAGAAACCGATGCTTCTCTCATGAGCAATTATGCTCCAGTCAGTAAACCGTCTGATCTTAATGTTTATGCAGAAAACAGACACACAAAAAATGTAGTCAATCCAATAGCTTTTCAATAAAAAATGATTTTCTATGAAAAACAAGTTTTTCTTCCTTTCGTTTCATTCCACAGCATAGTCACAGCAACGCAAGGCAGGGTATTGAATTGAATGATGCGTTTTCTCGATGAATCTATGTTCGCTAGAATACTTTTTTTTACTTTCCGATTCATTTCATAACAGTCTGAGCCACAGCGAAGAATGGCCGGGTTTAGTTCCGGAATATAGCCAATGGGGCTATAATGGAACAACACAAAAAAAATGGAACTTAGCCATTTATAAACCAATCATGATGAAATTGAGTATGTATGTAGCTTGCAAATGGGGTCAACCAGCCAGCAAAATGGAATCTAACCATTTATAAACCGATCATGATGTTATGATGGTATGATGTTTTGATGGTATGATGATTCGATTTTAGGATGGTATGAGGGTATGTAGACATGAGGGTATGATAGTACGATGGTATGGTGGTGTGAGAGCATAAAAATAAAATTATTAATTTTTCCCGAGCAACGCCGGGTGTTTTAGCTAGTTCTAATAAAATTCGTTGAAATAAACAAGCTATTCTTCGATTCTGATGAAAGTTAAAAACCTTTTTGTAGAACTAATCGAAGAAAGGGGAGCCACAAAGTCTCTACAATTGTTAAACTCAACTTATCAAGGTGCTTCCACGAACGTAAGGCACATGCTAAAATCATCTAAATCAATCAATAAAATTGTAAATAACAATATTGCAAATAAAATATTTATGAATTAGATAAGGCATACAATTTGTGGTTAACTAACCCACTGGAAAAATCATGATCTGGATCAAATCAAAGTTTACTTTGGAAGTAGGTAGTAAAAAAAACTGAAAACATTTTTGGCTTTGAATCATCAATTTGACCCTTTTTTCCATTTCTTTTAGTAACTTTTATCCATTTCACATTTTAACTCTCTATTCACGATATAAACGCTTAATGCAGTATGAGCAGTTTCGGCGAACTGAAACAAATCGGCCAGTAGTAATTTTTGAGTGTGCGCATTCGGATATCATGCCAGACTACTATACTATTTGTCCTCTATCGTTTTCACTTTGAAGCAAACAAACTCGCTAAGTTTCCCAGTGAAGTGATCCAATAAATTATTCTTCAACAGCGAGCTTCGACAAGCGGGAAAAACTTGTGTTTGATATTCCAATCTGATTTCAGGACAAACGCCAATTAGTAGTTATTCAATGATTTATTAAAGAATTTTATGTAAGTATTTATTGTTTTTTATTTTTTTTTTTGTTCGCATCCCATAGAGGGATTTGGCCGCTTCAAGATGAAGTTTCGTAATCGTTTTTTCAACGGAAAATGAGTGATTAATTCATTGATCCTACATTAACCAGCCGTGATTTTTTCATCACCCGGAGCTTAAAGCAAGCATGCTAACAACTATGCCACCGGGCCGGTTGTTGTTTGAGTAATATTCTATTATAGAAGAATGATGAAAAGTAGTTAGTGATAAAATTCTTAATCTACAATCTGTCTTGATCGTCGAATAATAGATCGCCCGGCCGAACCAATAAATTCATGATAATGTCCTCTTAACACCCATCACTGCTGGAGAACAGGTTTTTATGGATACTATAACCAGACTGATATGTAATTCTTCCTGGCTAAATAAAAAAATGTTAATTTTACACTTTGCTTATAGAAAAAAATATTTCTAGGTCAATATGGTGTTGCAGGCCACAGAATCCAGCAGCCAACTTGCTTTTTATGTTTCCAATGAGCGTCAACAATTTAGAAATATCAAGCAATTTTATTTAGCTTAAGGCGTAGTATTTATGTTGAACATTTATAGTGATAACTGCTTGCCTTTCTGTGATATAAACTACTCACCAAAATAACAGAGTTCTACACTGTGTTTCAAGAGGAAATGATAAATCTGTAAATATTATTATGTGAACAGATACTTAGTAATGTGCTTACTTAACTCAGAAATTGTTTCAAATACTCGTTAAAGATCAATCTTACTACTACTTCATCAATCTACTTTGTCCAGGCAATATTGAGGACTTGTTGGCCAAAGCAGGCATACGATTAACGTTGAAATCTTTAATATTGGACCCAACTTGAGGTTAGTCAAGTTTGCATCCCTGGTCGCTATTCCGACCGTTTTAAGATTCACCTTCAACTAAGGGGATTAGTCTAAGATTCTGTAATTGAGGACTGTCTCGAGGTAGTTGACGACTGCATTCACTACGTAAGAATATGTCGTTGGATTTGGAGAGAATACATAATCTTTTCTCACATTGCATTGATTCAAAATGATTCAGTTTGCTCTAATCTCTGCCGGTTCCCCCAATTTCTTAAGAAACTCTTTTTGCTTAATTACATTTTCAACAACTTTCAAGTTAATAACCCGTATTTTTCTACCTTGGAGTTTCTTACAATATTACTTGGGCGAAATTTGATAATCACAGCTGTTATCTTAATTATGGAAGCCACGGCTTTCGACTCAAGTGTATAATAATTATTGTTATCTTATATTCAATTATAAAATTGAAGTTAATTATTTGAGAACCTGTTGACTAAAATAAATGATCGAACCTGATTAGATAAATTGCTACATTGATTGCGAATACATACATATTTATAAGAAAATTATTCATTCAATTTTGTTGTTTACATCTGACATATGCAACACAAAACCAAAGATGGCGACTGTCTTATTAGCATAAAAATTGCACAAGAAAATGTTAAGAAAACATATTTTGATCGCAAATTCAATCATCACATTCACTTTTCAAGTGGTCCATAGTATCTCGTAATCAAAACACATAAAAAAAAACGTGTTACGATTATTCACACACGTTAGTCACATACTCACATAAAATCATTGAAAAAAGGTTGAAAGATTATTTTTGTTGTTGTCACTTACCACACATTCATAAAATAAAATAAAAATAAAAAATCGCGAGACGGTTTTTCGGTTTAGTTCTTTAAATGCTCAGCATTACCCCAAAACTTAATTTTGTGTTGGATAGTCTAAAAATATTCCATTCATAAAATTCCTACTGTACCGTGTGTATGAGTTGTATTATTATACATGTCGTTTATTCAAAGGAAGTATTCATCATCATCATCATCAACACACGATCATTATTCATTCATCATTTTTATTAAAGACACAACATTTTTTTTTTTTTGATATCATGTCGTTTACAAATAAATTTATCACACAAAACAAAATATATGTATACAAGAATTTTTCGGTTTTGGATATTATTTATATAAGAAGAGAAACAATTTTCAATTAATTAATTAAATTAATTAATTTAGAAATAATAAAAAAAAAATAAAATTTTAAATCATCTTCCAATTTTTCAGAGCAAAACGTCAAATTGAGGTCACATGCGTACGAAATGAAAATTTTTTACTTTAATCGTTTGAATTAAAATTGTTTTTCGATAAAAACGGTTTTGGCCAAAAATTACGGTGTGAACCTGTTTTAACATGAGCATGGTTCGTGAATTCGTGTTTTTTGAATTTTTGATCCACACAATAATAAACTGCAGTACCGCAGCAGCGAGCAAAAAAAAAAAAAACATGAGAAATTGTGACACGACGCGCTCGATGGAACAAAAAAAAAAATTTTTTTTTTTTTATTTCATATATTTTTCTCTTCTTCTGGTGGCTTAAGATGTTCTTTTGTTTTTCTTACATTTTTTTTTTGTTGTATTCCAATATATTTGTATTTTTTTTTTGTGTTAAATATATTGCATAGGGCGATATTATTTATTGAAAACCAATAAAAAACTATAAACTAATAAACAATTTGTCGGTTGCAAACTTGTTGTAAACAAAATTAAAAAAAAACAAAACTTTTTTTTTTTTGATAAAACTGATATCACACACTAATTAAATAAACAAAAAAAAAAAAAAAAAATTCTACATCTTCATTAATTTAAATCACAATTTTTTTATAACAACACAAACTTTTTATAATCCATTTGAAATTTATTCGAATTACAAATTACTTAAACTATTCGATTGAGTAGTAATTTAAACAACTTTTCGGGTATTTTATGAGTTTTTTTTATAGATTTGGATTGTTGGAAAACGATTTTTTTACGCAAAGTTTTAATTACATGTCGAAAGGCAAATCGCGGTAGCCATTTTTGACTTAAAAAAATATAGAAAATTTCTCTACATCAAATTTTTTTTTGTATTTTTTAGGTGGTGCCCGATTTGAGTGTGGATGCTATTGGTGTGGCATGATGGCTGTGGAATGGGTTGCTGTTTTGCCTGATTTGTAGATTGTTAATTACTAAAAATTGTTAAATTAATTAAATTATATTGTTTAATGTACTACAAAATATAAATTAATATACAAATAAATTTTATTTCAAATTGTCGACATCTATTGTTTGCTAGCAACTTTAAAATACCTTCCACATTATAAGATGTGGAATTTATCATAGACACAAATTATAAAGTAATTTTTTTCTTATGTCCGCCATCTATGAAATGTACGGCTAATTTACTATATATTTTTATTAGCACTTTTTTTGTTGACATTTTTCAAAATCAATGTTTGTATATAGCGCCTTTTCATATAATTAGCGGAGATTTGAGTAGGTACCTAGAAAATAATAAATTCTTCATTTCCCAAAAGATTTATTAAATAAGTTTCCTTCTTTTACAGAATAGCTCCATCCGTTTTTACAATATTTCCCTCTTTTCCATAATATTTTTTGTAGAGTTTATCTATAAATTAACGCAACGTCTCTTACAAACTGTTTTAGTAGAGATTCAAACCAGTTGTTTAGCCAAGACAAGTGAATTGTACATCGCTTCCGCTTGTGATCTTGACGGCACATGAATTAAAAATGGCTGAATTAAAAAAGTTGTTCAAAAATGAATTAAAAATGTTCAAAAAGCGAATATTGTATGAGAAAGGAATAACTTTTTTATTTCAGAAAATTTGTTAAAAAAATGAATTAAATAAGGCGCAAGTGTTTCATACAAAAATTAACTTTTTTAATTCATTTTTAAAGACCTTTTTTAATTCAGCCTTCTTTAATTCGCTACCCCGATCTATGCGAATATTTTATAATTTTTATTTTTAATTTATTTAACAAATATTACAACTGAAAACATATTAAATGTTGTTAACAGTTTGAGGAGTATTATAACACATTGGTGAGCTCCAGCGGAGGCCCCACCATATAGACGAACTAGGCAATCGCCTAAGTAGGGCGCTGACTTCCTTAGGGCGCTAAAATCTCTCGAATAAAAAATTTGCAAAATCTGGGGGTCAATTCTCGTTCTATGAAAAGTACAATGAAAAGTATTTTCAGTGATAAATACAGATTTCCGATTCATGTTTCACGAAAAGGAAAAAAATGACGTCATAATCTTCTCATATGAAAAAAACTTTCTCACCGAGTATTTTTATCGTGGGAATATAAATGAATATGGAAATTCAGTTTTATAAGACCTAAATTTGCAATTTTAAGGTTAAATGTGCAACCAAACTATAATACTAGTCACTTTAAAACTAATTTATAAGCGAATTTATTTAAAAAATTCAATTCATTTAAGAAAAATCCCTAAATAATTAGTTTCGTTTAGTTTTAATAAAATTTGACCATTTTAGTAATTTATTTTATATTTTGACAAGCGATGACGAAAACTGGTTTAACTCTCCATTATCCTCTCTTTGAGCGAGTGATTTAATCGAATTACAAATTATAATCTCTTTTATCATTTATTTAGCTATTATTTGCACCATTTACATAGCGCACCTAGCGGAAATATATATGAAAGTTCATAAAATATGTTTTGCTGTGTAGTATTCAGCGTATTTTCAGCCTTCTTTTTCATTTGGACAACGAGAATCGCATATTGCTGTTGCATGAAAAGTGACTAATGAGAAAGACGTGATGGAAACCAAATGGAAAGATTTGTTTCGTTCCATTTATTCATAGAACGAGAATTGACCGCCTGATTTCCAAATAAAATAATTAACTCGCTATTCAGCAAATATTTTTATTCAGCCAATTAAAATTTAACTGTGTCATATATACAGATATTTGTAATTAATAGAGTATCATACAGATATTTGGGATTAATTGTACTGGGGGTCAATTCTCGTTCTATGAAAAAATGGAACGAAACAAATCTTTCCATTTGGTTTCCATCACGTCTTTCTCATTAATATCTTTTCACTCAACAGCAATATGCGATTCTTGTTGTCCAAATGAAAAAGAACGATGAAAATACGCTGAATACTACACAGCAAAACATATTTTATCAAGTTTCATATATATTTTCGCTAGGTGCGCTAGGTAAATGGTGCAAATAGTAGCTAAATAAATGATTAAAGAGATTATAATTTGTAATTCGATGTAATCACTCTCTCAAAGAGAGGTAAATAGAGAGTTAAACCAGTTTTCGTCATTGCTTGTCAAAATATAAAATAAATTACTAAAATGGCCAAATTTTATTTAAACTAAACGAAACTAATTATTTAGGGATTTTTCCTAAATGAATCGAAATTTGTTTACTAAATTTGCTTATAAATTAGTTTTAAAGTGACTAGTATTATAGTTTGGTTGCACATTTAACATTAAAATTATAAATTTAGGTGTTATAAAACTGAATTTCCATATTCATTTATATTCCCACGACCAAAATACTCGGTGAGAAAGTTCTTTTCATATGAGAAGATTTTGACGTCATTTTTTTCCTTCTCGTGAAACATGAATCGGAAATTTGTATTTCTCACTGAAAATACTTTTCATTGTACTTTTCACAGAACGAGAATTGACCCCCTGCAGTCTATATACAGGGTGTCCGAGTTTGGGATGCTAGGAGGGGTCTATTTTTGATATCCTTTGAGATAGAGGGTGTTTCAAAAATTTGGTTCAGAAAAAAGTACACTCAAATATTAAACTGTAACTTCCAAAATATTTATCGGAGAGCAACCGACCTAGTCTTATTTGACTGTTAAATGTGTAGGATATTATTAAGATTTAAATGGTTATCTTGCATCTGCATCCGTTTGAGAGCTATGATGCTTTAAAGTAAATAAAAAAATATGTTTTTTTTATAAAATTGAGTTTTTCTAAAAAAAACCGTTATCATTTTTTTATTTAATTTTAATTCACCATGATCTCCCCTACAATTCTCCAATACCAAGTTTGGGTTTATCACATTGCTTTCCATTTGTTGAATACCGGATAATATTCGTTTAAGTATACCAGCTATTTCAATTCTTGGTAATTCTTTCCTTATTTGTTGTGCTGCTGTGTGAATTCGTTGTATTAGTTATACTTTTGTTTCAATTTTTTTGGATTATACCTTCATGTTCCCCATACATAAAAATCCAATACCGTAAAATCGGGGAATCCTGCGGGTTTCTTTCAATCCATTTATTTGGATAATTTTCGTTTAACCAATTCTTAACATTTTTATCGTAGCGACAAGGTGCACCATCGTGTTGGTATGTGTGTGAGACTCTACTTAAAATAGGAACATCATCAAAGAGGAGTGGCAAATCCTTTTGTGAAAATTGTAAATAACGATCACTATTTAATATCGATGGTAATATGAATGGTCCAATTAACTTATCGCCAATTACACCAGCACATGCGCGGTGCTGAAATAATGTTTGATAAATTTCACACGTTAACGTTCAAGTCGTAAATTTGAACTAGTGTCAGATTTATTTTAAGTACTATACTAATGACTAGATAACTTGGCTAGTCGTTAGGATAGATATTCTTTTTGTTTTTATTGTTTATAGCTTGTCAGGTTACCACTGACTGGTGGGGCCCGACTGGTTGGGAGATAAAACGATGTTGACTGGTGTTTAATTTTAATAACAGTGTCTTTATTCTATGAATTTTATACATGATGTACAATAGAAATGTGTCTAGTAATAAAAAAATATAAATGATAAATGCGGAGGTGTTTACATTCCTGTGTTCTTATCTATGTTTAGACTTGAGATTGAACATACTGCGGAGCCAACAAATTCAAAGATCGTGGCTGAGGTATCGGTGGTTGTTGCATTGGCATGTCCGTGACTGCTGGCTGTTGACGGGTTTTACGCCGGTAAATATACACAAGACTCATTGCCAACCCTAGAGTAAGTAATGCGTAGATTGACACATAATGATGAATATGATTTCCGTAATGGGATGTATCAATGACATCCGGCAACTTCGCTTCGTTGCTTTTCTGCAGCATAATGGATTTTTCTAATTCTACAATCTCCTTGGTGAAGCAGTCGGCCGTTTCATTTGCTGGAGGTTTTGTTGGAATAGGTAATTGGGGTGTTGATGATTTTTTCTCGCCATAGTGAAGTGTGATTGACTTGATTATTGAAGTGTTGGTCCGGTGCGACCTTTCCTCAATGGCTGTTAACTGGAACTCGTCATGTTTTAACATACACTTCGGATCTAATGTTATAATTCCTGCATCGGATGGCAGCGGCTCTATTGTGGTTAGCGTTGAAACCGGGGTGAAGAGCATTTGTACTATTCCGATGATCAAAAGTATCAGTCGCATCGCTGAGCTCATCTCTTTGATAGATTATTTTTTAATGTGGTATGCCTTTAATTGCTTTACTTGTCGACTCGGCTGTTGCCTTCGATGCGGTGTTGGAGAAGCATTTATCTGATCCTTACTCTTGTCTAAAATCGGTTTTTGTATTGGTAATGGTGACAACTTGGTGATTGTCTCTTGATCCTAGGGTTATCGGCGGTTTTTAACGTTGCGACGCGTGTGAGCCCATCATTCCCTGGATGTAACTCGATGACTCTCCCTAATTTCCATTTAGTGGGTGGTTGCAGCTCTTCTCGGATTAAAACGATGTTTCCTTGTTCTAAGTTTCTCCTCTCTTGATGCCATTTCGGCAGAAGTGAGTTTGCATGTTCTGTACTACCTTCCATCGCGACACGAGGTTTCTGTTTTGCCCTAAACACTTTTTTTCCGGTGGGCCCCTAGCGCATTCCCAATTAAAAAATGCCCTGGTGTTAGTACCTGCAGTGATTCCGGATCCTCGTTTAATGGACAAAATGGCCTGGAATTTAGACATGCTTCTATTTGGTATAATAAGGTGCTCATTTCCTCATAGGTGAGCTTTGTATCCTCTACACATTTCTTCAGATGAGTTTTGATGGATCTTACGCCTTCTTCCCAAAGTCCACCGAAATGTGGTGCTGATGGTGGGATAAAGTGCCAATTTATTGGCTCTAATAGTTTACTGGCACCTACAAAGTTGGCCCCGTTGTCGCTGTACATATGGGCGACATTTCCCCGCCGGGCAGTAAACCTTCGGAAGGCGCTGACGAATCCTTCTGCTGTCAGATCGGATGATATTTCGATGTGGATATTACATCGTATGGTTATGGTACCGTGATGGTTATGGTGTTTTTACTGCTTGAATTCCCTTGGTGATCCAATGCCACTTCCGGATATGCACTAGTGTTGATGCATTACTTCCGTGTAATGTTTCCCGGTGACCCCAATCCAAAATTAACTTGGTGAGTTGTCCCTTATATGGTAAAATCATTGGATGTCTCTCTTCATATGCTAGCTGCAAATTTTCTAATCGCCCTCCTACTCTAATGATGTTGTGTTTGTCGAGGAACGGATGCAATGACCGTAGGCTGCTGTGTTTGAGGACGGCTTTTGTTTTCTGCAGTGTGAAGTGTTCTTCTTGGAATTCCGTCAGTTGTACTGTACGTACTAATACTGCTAAGGCGTGTTCCCATTCTTACAGTTGTATGACATCCCGCTGCTTTGTTCGCCATCTCAATAGTTGGATCGTTAATCTTATGAGGCGTTTGAGAGACGACTGGCGGTTGATTAAATTTTGAATTGATGATTCTGTCTCTATTCTTTGGACATGTGTTCCGACCGTTGTTTTCTTTTCCTCCGATGCTTCGAAGAATGCTTCTTCATGGTTTGTTTCCATATTCACTAAAAAGATTGGCCCGGTCCACCAGCTGTCCTTGGATGTTAATTTTTTCGATGTCACGCCACGAGATGCACAATCAGCTGGGTTACCTTCGGATCGGACATGTTTCCATGAGTGTATACTTGTGTCACAAATGACTTCCAGGTTGATGCAGTTTTCGTATCCATGCTAAAGTGATCATTGAATCAGACCACAAGGTCACGGTACTTATATCCACGTCTAGTACCTTTATCAATTGTTGAATTAGTCGGCTTAGCAGGACTGCGCCGCATAAGTCTAAACGAGGGATTGTTAACTTTGCTTTTAGAGGGGCGACCTTCGATTTTGCTGCTAGAAGACACCGCTATTTAGCCGTTCTACAGGGGTGGGTCAACAATTCTTGACATTTCGGACAGAAATTGTCCGCCGTTGTTGGGTGGTAAATTCATGTGAAATACAAAATCGTCTTTTGTCTGGCTATAATGTATTCCCAAGGTTTTAACTGACTGTTCATCCATAAAGGTGAGGTTGCCTATGAGGAATTTCTCCTGATGTATTCCCTTTAAAAGATCTGCGTGGTTACTAGCCCATTTCCCTAATTCCATTCCGCCTTTACGAAGTAGTTGGATTAATTGAGATTGCAATTGTTGAGCCTCCTCTACCGAATCTGCACCGGACCGGTTAGTACATCGGCCACATAGAAATCATTTTTGATAATGTGACTGGCTTCGGCATGATTATTGATTTCATCGTCAGCCAATTGATTCAGAGTCCGAATGGCCAGGTACGGAGCGGCCGATGTCCCATGTGTAACCGTTGTTAATTGATACTCTTGTAAACGATGATATTTACTTTCTCTCCACAAGTGAGAGGTTTTGGAGAGATGGGTGATGTCGTATGTATGTACGCCATCCGAAATCTATCGGTCGGGTCATGGTATATTTTTTTTTTCTTCTTTTTTCTTTGGTAAATAATTTTTTGGGTGGGGATAAAATTTTTTGGTACACGTCGGGTTTATTTTATTTTTTTTAGTCTAGTTTTGGATATGAAAATAATAAGTTCGTGTTTTTTTTCGAAAAAATAAAAAAATAAAAAAAAATAAAAATCAAGTTTGGGTTTTTTTGGTGAATGTGTTGCTCGATAATAAGATATGAGAACACAAAAATTTTGTAAATTAGAAATAAAAAATTGTTTTTGTAGTGAAAATAAAAGATAAATTAAGTATTTGGTGCTGTGAACAATTATTATTTGATTCTATAAAAAGAAAATTTGGTATAAACTATATTTTATAATTTAAAGTAATACAGATCTATTTTTCTTGTGAAATAAAAAAGCGTCTTAAGTGCCGAATGGACATATGTAAATTTTCTTTGTTTTGGGTTTTTTTTGTCGTAGAAGACGTGCGACTTATGATTATTGTTGCAAATAAAAAAAAAAAAAATTTATATTGTATTATAAGTTACAAAATAATGACAATAATGTTATAAATTAAAAGTAAAAAGAAAAAAACGCAATAAACTAAATTGTTAAGAAGAAAAAAAAATATGGCGAACTTAAAACTATGAGTTTTATTGATATTAACATTTGCCCCTATTATATTGTCAATCTTGGGATCTTTTCTTGTGGTGATAATAAAAAAAGTTAAAAAAGGGAAAAAGTTTAGTACATTCCTTGGCTACTAGTTTGGAAAAGTGAAAACGAGATTTCTATCTATATATGCATATCTTAAGAGATATTATATAATAGTAATAAATTTGGTCACTTGGTCAAGTTTCCACGTTGGTTGAATTGGGTTTGTGGCAGCAACTCCGCCAATCGGAGTGGGGTTCGTGCGAGGGTTCCTGCGTCGGCGCTGGTAGCTGTTTTGTGTTCGGACGGGGCAAAATATGTATTCAGGTAAGGTGTATGGTGCAAAAATATATAATAAGTACCATTTACACCGCGTGTATTTTTAAGTTATATAATCTTGTGTGAACCAAATTTGATGGTTTTTTTTGTCTTTCATTATTATATTTCTATTACATTTATTTCAATTTATTTCAATTTTATACATTTTCGCGGTTTACAGGTTCCGGGTGGCGTCATATGCGACACCCCAAATCGATTCGCACCACATTGTTTTTTTTTTTTTTTTTTTTTGATTTTTTTTTGCTAACGGGTTTTTGTTCCAGATTTTCTTACATTTCATTCTTTTCTTCCATTTCAATTTTTTTTTTTCGTTTCTTTAAAAGCAGTTCATCAGTAATTACAGATTTGTTTATTATAATTTTCTTGCCTCCTTTTGAATTTTAGTGATGTGTGAATAAAAGTTCTGTGTGATCGCGTGAGGATGGGCGGCCTTATGCTGACCTAGGCCTTGAGCAGGGTCGCCGGAGTGGCACCGGCGTCCTTGTCGAACGCTTACAAAATTTATGATTATCTACCACTGTGGTCGTGGCACAGTAGAATAATTTTCTTGTCCCCTTCGTTTTATCTCTATGCGGTTTTCAAGCATAGTAATATGTCTGGTAACCCCCACGCCTAGCGGCGAGCTTCAGCCAGTGCAATACCGCAACCAGACCTCTATTGCTATGTTCTGTTTAACAAAATCCCTTTTGGGGGATTTTGTTACAATTGTTTGATATGGTTGATGTTCTTCATGTATCTTAATTTGCCGATATATTTTTCGATGTCCGCGGAAAAAACAATTCAACGTTTTCTCCATTTTAATAGTAGGTTTGGCCCATAAATCGTTTTGCAATGGTAGCCCAATGTACATGGCGTCATTCAGGCTCTTGCCGGTCGATGTTTTCATAGAAGCATCAAAAACCACTCGTATTTTAGTGGATTCTGGTGTTGTCTTTATTATGGCATGATGAGGTAAATAATATTTGCTTGCGCGTGGTGGTGCTCTCTTCATGTGACCCAAGCTGAGGTAGTCTGTCATAAATTTGATGTACAAATCTCTTAGGTCTCGGTTAGAATCCAATTTCTTTTCGAGCTGTAGAAAACGTTGTAGTGCTCGTTGCTTGGAACACCCTAGTTGATCCAATTGATTTTCTCTGAATGGTAGTCGTACCACATATCGTCCATCTGGATCTCGTTTGGTGGTCACTTGAAAGATGATTTGGCAAATGATGTCTTCAGCAGATTCCACGATGTTATTGCTCTTGGTTTCTTCCAATTCCCAAAATCGGTTCATATTCGCTTCCACCTTGGTTCCGCTATGGACCTTCACTACGTGAAGCTGTGTTGCAATTCCTGTGGGCCCTGAAATCACCCAGCCGAAGCTGGTCTTAATGGCGCTTGGCTTTCCCCTTTTACTTGGTTACAGATGAAATCTCCATAAACGTCGGCTACCAATAAAAGATCGGGGCAGAGGTGTCGAACCTCGGGTCAGCCAAGGTTAACCTATTCCACTGGCTGTTGGTTGGTTCTCGTTTGATTCTGGAACCTCCGTTGTAATTTTTGGCAATACGTATGCTTCAATGTTTAACCAAAGTGGCGATGCGAAATGTGATTGAAGACATACTTGCACTAAAGCGGTAGCCGTGTTGGTGGTATGCGCCCTAATTCCTGAGATGTTGACGGTGGTTTGATGTAATGTTAACCCGAGGCGTTAGATTGCTTCTTCCGTTATCAACGAGACTTGTGACCCCTGATCTATTAAGGCTCTCAATTCGGTTGATGTTCCACATATGGCTGTGCTTTTCACCACAGCTGTTGCTAATAATATGGTTTGATTATTGTCCGATGTACTGACAGATACCTTTTTTTCCGGTTGTTGGTAAGGTTCGTGTAGAAGCTGGTGATTCCTGTCGCGACACACCGTACATGCTGGCTTTTCCGTGCACACATTTTTCTTGCTGTGTACAAGGCAGTTAGTGTAAATTCCTGCCCGGTTGATGTAGTCAATCCGCCGTTTTGTTTCTTATTTTCTATCTTAAGAGCTTTTACTTCGTTAATTAACTCCGATGTAATTTTTTTAATCTTATACAGTTGTCTGCGGAGTTCAATTTTCTATCTGAATACTTCAAGTTGAGGTTGTTGATGATCTTGGCATTTTTTTAAATATGGGTTTTCAGAGTTCATTACCTCTGAGGTATTGCAGTCATTGGATATCGACTACTGTGAGCCCGCTTCCTCACCCCTCAAAGTCGCCGGCACTGTGTATCCGTTCCCTGCGTCATCATGTTTTCTTCTTTCGGGTCCGCCATACTGGGTATTATATTCAGGGAGCCACCCTTAGCTAGTTTTGGTCTGCGAACGATAGTTTATATCCCATTTAGCCGCCGATAAGTCGGTCAAATTTTATTCCTATCCACCACCTGGGGTCGCGCCCGATGGAAGGCTAGCAACTCCGCCTAGCTCCAAGCTGCTATCAACACCCCTGACGGTTTCTAAATGTTGGCCAAATTCAACAAAATATAATTCGAAATTAAAATTTGCATTTTACAATTGAGCTAGATGTCATATTTTTTGACTTGCACATTTACCCCCTTATTCTCTAACATTTTAGGTCAAACATTTCATTTTCAAAGAGTAATTTTCGTAACCCCTTAAAATAGTGCACATAATTAAAATTAACGAGATCATAAATAATTGCCACACCTAAAATTACATTTCCCACCTCATAGCAAATAGTACAATAATCTCGCCTATGTACCTACATATGTAAGAGTATGAAAATGTCTTATTATTTTCTTATCATTTTTATCATTTCCATCGTCACAATTATATTCAATTACATCATTTAGATAAACTACTTAAAAATAAAGAAAACATAAAGTTCTATATATATACATATATAGATTAGATTATTAAGAAGTATAAGCACAACAATAAATTTTATGTTAAACAATTTTCTCAATTTTCGAGGAAAATATAATAATCAGGCGACACAAAAACGATCAGCAGGATGACAGTATAGCAACAGAAAATGTAATGTTATGTTAGCTAGCACTAGAATGAGTAACATACTTATATGTACTATATATGGATGAAGAATTATTATGTATGATAGAATGACATCGTATTAAGATTGTGTATATATTATGCCTGAGATAATGAGTTTGGATAAGGACGATAAACTGTATCACGTGATCTTTACCAAAGTATATGAAGTAATTACAAAATATTTTGTTTTTGTAATGTACATAAAGTATTAACACTAATGGTAAACCAGAGAGAAAGAGAGGTCATGTTCAAGTCATCAAATTCATATAAATGTATGGTCGTACATATGAGACGAAATGCTTTTAAATTATTTTTAATGATTTACCTATACATACTCCCATCCATTTCTTCCTCTAGATTCGAAATCACCCCATCAATCTTTCTTACTCGACTAATTATGTTGCGACGTGTTATATGATGTGTTATGGTTTACAACAAAATTACCTCCCAGCTAAAAGTTAATTTTTCTCACTTTTCACTCACATATTTATTAATTTAATTAGTAGTTTAAATTTTTTTTTTTCGCTCAGATTAACTAGTATTTTATCCTCCAACTATACATTTATTTTACACACTGCACTAAAATCATCGTTTCTTTCGAGTCGTGTTAAAATAAGGAAGTGAGAAATATGTCTGCAAGGTGGAAAATTGAATAACATGACACAAACACAAACGATGTTATGCAGATATACGTATATAAATATGAAGAGTATAATGTCAGGAATAGAATTTTCTTTGTTTTTCATGACTTCATAAAATTAATTATGATGTGGAAAATAAATTAAATTAAAAAAAAAATTAAAAAATTGTATATAATTAACTGCGAATGCATTTTTTATATTTATAATCGAATGATGTCTGTATATACGGGAATATATAAATGGGTGAAAAATGAAAAAACGATTTTATTTTTTGTTACATTTTCATTGGTTTTTGTGGCGGTGTGGAGTCTGTTGGGTATATGATATATTGGCATTTTGATGAACTTGTTTTTATCGAAATGCTTTGTGGTTGTAATTATTGATTTAAAATAATGCAATTACAATCTGCATTAAGGCCTAGGCAAATAGTTTATGATAGTTTGAGAAGCCAGGAAATGCTGAATTATAGTACATACATATTTGGTTTCAGGAATTTTGAATTTAAAAATTACGAAGTCTTACTATTTCTACTGTTACTTGGATAATTAAGGATACTCTAAATAAAGTTAAAGCTATTGAGGTAGCTGACCTTGTTATATCTATTATGCCTCAATTCCATGGGAAAAATTGACTGACAGTCAAAAAAATTGAAAAGAGAAAAATAATCTGATACTCCATATAAGAGACAAAGACAACGCTTTTATTTGTTTTTTATTTTTAGCAAAACAATTTGGCTATAAAATAAAAAACACGTTGGCTTTGTCTCTTATATGGGGCATCAAATTATTTTTCTCTTTTCGTTCTTTTTTTTACTGTCAGTCAATTTTTCCTATGGAATAAAGCTTTTTAATAGTTTTGGCTTGTTCAGCGCCTACTGAAGCAATGCAAGTTTCATTTAAATTATGAAGTTAGTGTTCTTTTGAAATTTGCCCATGAGTCGAGGTTTTATACTTCATTAAATTATAAGCTTTGCCACCAAGCTTAAGCCTGATTAATGCTAAAAATTGAACCTGTTGTTAACGTAGTGTTCTATTAATAAATTCGCAAGATGAGATAAATTTATGTAATTCATTAGAATTTACAGAAAAACTGGGAACTAATCTAAGTAGATATTTTGGATCTAATGCCAAAGCCATTATTTATTCTATGTAAACGTTGTAGTTCTATTAAATTTTCTGTAAGATCTGTGGGTTCTGTTGTAATAGTAATTCCAGCATATTGGCTAGGACTTGGAAGGATTAGGTCTAGATACTTCTTTGTTTTGTGGTAACTCATTCTTTGACATAAACAATATTGGAATTAATTAGAGCAAATTAACGCACACGAATTAAATTATATAAGTATTAAATTATATTTTTAAGGCTGTTTTCCAAACGAGACTTTTTTGGATACTTATTTGTGGAACCAAAAAGAAATTACATTAAATAAGTTAGGTTCCACAAATAAGTAGTCGTTTGGAAAACAGCCTAAATGAAATAATATTGTTGTGTAGATATCCAGACACTTCTTACTCTTAAGCATGAAACACACCGAGCAGCGGCAGCGAGCAGCAGATTTAAATATTAACTAATTTACCTATTTAATGAATTTAAATCGCAGTTTGAGCATAAATATACGCATTTTTGAAGAAAACAATCCATAATTTAATATTTTTAATAGAAAAATTTCAATTATAAGAAAATTTATCGAATGAAGTTGGTTCTGCCGTCGCATCAACATGTTCCACATCCAGCAGCAAAAAAATAATGCTCTTTGCTGCTAAACAAAACCTCAATAAATATGACGTATTGTTTCGTTTCTGTTATTTTCGTGTGTACCTATTTGTTTTGAAATTAAATATTTTGAAAAATAAACGTTCTTCACAAAATATTACATTTAATTCTCGTATAATACAAAATATAACTTTGATAAAAGTAAAAAACTAAAATCTGCTGCGCTGCTCGGTGTGAACGGATGCAAGCAGCCGACAGTGTGGATTGTTTGGAATATGTCGCGCTGCTCTTGGTGTGTTTCAGCCTTTAGGCTGTTTTCCAAACGAATACTTATTTGTGGAATATAACTTATTCAATGTATTTTCTTATGTAATAAGTTAGGTTCCACAAAATAAGTAAGTAATTGAAAAAGGGCCTTAGGCCCTTTCCGAAACCGATACTTATTTTGTGGAACCTAACTTATTGCATAGGAAATTACATATAAGTTAGATTCCACAAAGTAAGTATCGGTTTTGGAAAGGGTCTTAGGCTGTTTTCGAAACAAATACTTATTTGGGGAACCTATAACTTATTCAAATAAGTATCCTGGCGTGCTGACTTATTTTCTACCTCTTTCTTACAAAAAAATCTACATTGTTTTTGAATTTGTATATGAAAATTTGCTAAGGTAGTGTGATGTATACAAAATGAAAATTTGCTTTTGAAAAAAGTAAACAAATTTATTCCTTCAGATTTTTAAAATTTAATTCAAATATCTATTTAAGCCATCAAAATTCATTAGACACGGGCGCATCTAGCACACGTAGAGTCTACCGAAAATACGTAGACTCTACAAGTCTACATGTGCTGGATGCAAAAAATCTCAGTAAAAATATGTAGACTCTACCAGTTTTAGTGAGACTAAAAATGTTTGTCTACATTTTAATGTAGGTTAGTTTGGTTTGAGACTTGGATTTTTTTTGACATTTGCATTTTCATATTTTCATATTGTTCATATTTTCGGTAGACTCCACATGTGGTAGATGCGCCAAATCATTTATTTTAATTATTTAGTAAAAAATTAAAAACAACTCACAGAGAAATGTTAATTTTTTTTTACATAATTTGAACAAGTTATCCAAGACAAAAACCAAACTAGACACTTAGATATTTACATCCAGCACATGTAGAGTCTACAAATGAGATTAGTCTACATTTCAGACTATCTCAAATGTAGACTCTACGTGTGCTAGATGCGCCCATTATTATTTTAAGAGTACTTACTAAATATGCATAAGTGAAAATAAATTGGTTAATTATATGAGCCGTTTATTTTGAAAGTGGAATAAGTCATGTTTTCTTAATATTGAGATAATTAAACATTTGTGTTTTCATGTTATGAAAAATATCAATACAACTTTTGTTTAAAGTGTTTGCATTTATGATATTACTATACTTATTACTTTTAGCTAAAGTGATAAATATCATAATAAGGCCTGGTAAAATGCGAGTTTTTTGTACTGGAAATGACTTATTCTACTTTCAAAATAAATTGTTTTTAATAAAAATGACTTATACCATCATTTCATATTGATTTAATTCAGTAAAGAGAATTTTACATTATAAATGACATCCAGTTATTACAAAGAAAAAGTTATAATGAATTTGATAGGTTTGGATTTCATTTTACTCCTCAACAAGTTGATCCGACTTTTTTAAGTTTTGAAAATGTCCATGATAAACAGGTGGAATATATGGGAGCAAATCCATCATGTCTTTATATGACCGGTCGCCAAGGCTGGGCAAGTTACATTACACTGAGTAATTAAAATACTTTTACAAATTACAGCAAACTCAGTAATTAAAATACAAATTAAAATTACTTAGAATTTAAGTAATTCAAATACAAGATACTGTTACTTGGAAAACGAGTAATCAAAATACAAATTACAAATTGTAATTTGTGTTTTCATTACCTAATTCAAATAAATATAATTCGTTACTGCTCTGCCTTGCCGGTCGCCCACTTGGGTCAACTTAGAAAAAAAAATATCTATGATGTGCGTTTACTCGCGCGATTTAAATTGAAAACTGGCATTACTTTTCGGGTACAGTAGTGAATCTAAAATCTTATAAATCTTAAATGTAAATTGTTGTTGTTGTTATATTTTTTTACTTTCAACACTTTCTAGATTTATAATATACTAATCATGCTATTAGTTGTTATGACATTACATGAATGAACAGGCATGTAATGTGACTTATTCCACTTTCATAATAAACAAAATATTGATAGCGTTTAGTAGTCATTCTTTAACCACTATTTCTAGGAATTATTTTACAGTTAAACGCAAGAATGTAACAAAATATGAAAGTTCGCTATATTTGAACATATTCTATAATGTTAACTCAATTTTTTAAAAAATTGACTTATTCCACTTTCAAAATAAACGGGTCATATTGTGAATAGCAATATGTTTTATTCAAAAAATTACGACAACAAACAATTTTTTGTTACCGCTGTCAAAATAAGTACGTGGAATCAATTCGAACGGTTTTTAATACTTATTTAAGATGGCGTCAAATAAGTCAGTAAGTATCAAATAAGTATCGGTTTCGAAAACAGCCTAAGTATAAGTATTTGATTGATTGATTGATCATAATGTACGACCAAGCCTGAGCTCGACTCTCGGATGACACCGGCCCCTCCGTACACCCTTTACACATAACAGCACTGAAGGATAGGAAGGTATATTAATAATTATAGAAATTGACCCAGTTTCAGACACCTAAGTAGTCAATATTTAGTATGTTTTCGTTATTATTATTATTTTGTTTTGTTTTTTTTATGACAAATTGTTAAAGCACAAAGAGACAACACAATCTCCTAATACAGCATTCGCCTAATTCGCCATTAGAGCTGTAAGTTCTGAAAATCTGTGAGGAACTTAATTATTATTATTATTTTACTACTCTATATTACACTCGCTATTTCGCTTTATTAAATTACACTCGAACTTAATTATGATTATTCACTATGTTCCATTAGAAACAATTTGCTATTGCCAAGTACGTGTGAGTAGATATTCAATGGAACGCGAATTTTCGTGACAGTAGTAAAACATAACCTCAATTTAAATAAAACTGATATATTTTGACAAAAAATACATTGTTCCATTAATAATACTCAGGCGTACAACACACCGAGCGCGAACTGCGAATAGATTCCACAATGCGTATTCGTAAATAGACGCACATAGAGCGCTGGCAAATTTAATAAACGTCAAGTTTCGGAAGATTTTTTATATTTGACGTTTATTTAATTACTAGCTTTTCCATCAAATTGTTCCGAATAAATTTTATTAAATGGAGTGGATCATACATCATGAAGCACTTTTTACCATCAACAATATGATGAGTATTTGTTGTTGTTCCTCCAAGTTCCCTAAATAACTTTCTATTACCCAAACCCTGATCGCATGTTGTGGCTCTAATTGTTAATTCAATTTATTGACTCATCTTTATATTTTGTAGAATGAGTGGTTTAAGTTTATTTCCAGTCACTGGTTTTTTGCTTGAATAATACGAAACTAGATATTTGTATTTCGTAAAAATTCCTCGTACCATAAATACCAATACATAGTTTTTCAGGGCTTCGAGTTGGACCTCTAGTAAGAAAGAAATGTTACCATTTGCGGAAGATAATATGCCCCTTCGATGGAGTTCCCAAGAAGAAAATGATCGAAACACTCGTCCAAACTCGTTCAGTAATGGTTTAGAGAAAATAAAATCGAAGTTCTCGATTGACCAGCTCAAAGTCCCGATGTGAATCTAATCAAAAATTTGTGATAGATTTTAGATACCAAAGTTGGAACTCTGTCATTTTCAAAATCCTGGTTTCTTGGTTTTGAAAGAAATATTTTTTTTTAATTTGGGGCGCCTCTTGTGGTGAAGGAAAATTTTAATTTAAAGTAAAATAAAAAAAACCGGGATTTTTATTTTTGCAAAACCGGTTATTTGAAAATCAGGAATAACAAAAAAACAGGATTTTGACAAACCGGGATTATAAAAACCGGAATTTTGAAAACCCAAATGTGGTAGTACACCCAAATGTAGTGATCCTTTTCAAAATCTCGGTTTTCAAAATCCTGGTTTTCAAAATCTTGGTTTTGAAAGACATATTTTGTTAATTCGGGCTCTTTCTAAAAACCGGGATTTTTATTTTTGCAAAACCGGGATTTTGAAAAGCAGTATTATAAAAAATAGGATTTTAAAAAGCGGAATGTTTTTTTTGGGCGGGATTTTGAAATGCGAGATATCGTTATGAACCCTCGATTTTTCGTGTGTATCTTTAAATCTAGGGAAAATTGCATCAATTGTGCAAAAACTAGATTTTGGAATTTTCATAGGTTTTCGGGATTTTGTATCCTCAGGATTTTGTATCTTCAGGATTTAGCATCCTTGGGATTTTGTATTCTCGGGATTTTTTCAAACCCTCGGAATTTTGTACCCTCGAGATTTTGATTTTCGGGATTTTGTCCCTCTCTCTCGTTATATCCAAATATCGTTATAGATACGGTAGATTTCACCTACAACGACCTCAAGAGCCGTAAAATTCCGTCGTTATATCCGGAATGTCGTTATATTCGTATTCGCTGTAAACGAAATCTACGGCGATTGCCTTTCATGGTTGGTCTCCACTTGTGTATTTTTCTCTTGACAAAAAAAAAAATCTAGTCCAATATTTTTCTAGTCACAATTTTTAGTACATTTTGCAAAATACATACACCTAAATGGTTTTGAGCATGCGCATTGAAATTTTGTCAAAGGAGGAAAAGATCAGAATATTCAAAATTTTTGTCATGACGTTGTGCCAATAGACCTGTTTCCCTAAACAAATTTGACAAGTAAGATCGGCGATCCGTAGGTTGTCCGAACTAAAAATTAATGTTGTAGCAAAATAATTAATAAATTATATTTTGGGAAACAACTTCATAATTCCCCAAAAGTGTTTCTAAAGTTAAATTTAATGTAAAATATAATTTATTTGGTTAAAAGACTGAAAACAAGATTCCAATATTATGCAACACCTACAGATATTTCTGACGATTCACTATGTTTGACAATTAACGAAAAAGGTCTATTGAGCATAAATTGTTTTTTATGCTCAATTTCTTGTCATTTTATGTTGAATATCTTGACAACCAAAATTAAATTTTCATGTTTTTTCGGAAAATGTTAGCCTTTTAATAAATTTTAGGTGAAAATAAAACAAAATAAAATAAAAATTGTGTTATTAAATTAAAACATAATTAATAAATTGGGGAATATAAATATAATAGCCAAAAATTATATTAAACGAAGAAGGAATCAAATTCAAATTTTTTTCTTATTCTCAAAGAGAGAAATTTGTTATATTCTTTATGTTAGTAGTTGTAGAAAAAATGTCATGAGCCGAATCTCATTTATTTTTTGTCAAGAGAAAAATACACAAGTGGAGACCGGCCATGTGTCGAATGTCCACTGCACACGTGCAGTGTTTGCACAAAAATCAAGGCAGTCCTGATTTGTTTTAATTTTTATTTCCTGTACCTACCCCTAGAAATCTCGCGGAGTATGTCAAAAAAAAATCAAGCAAGGTTTATTCTTAGGTAATTTTCAACAAGGAATTTATTGGTGAGCTTGGTTGTGACCTTGACCGTCATCTTCAAGGTCATTTTGAGGTCAAGGTAATTTTTTTATAGGGAAACCTATAACTTTAAAAATAAAGAATAATTTTTATTAATTTTTATTTTTTTTAATTTTCGTAGCAAATCATAAGCATTATATTTCTTCAGGTGACCTTGGAAGGTCATTGAAAATACATATTCGGACGTACAATTGTTCGCTCTTTTCGAATCCGATGTCAAAAATAGGAGTTTCTCTATAAAAAAATGACCTTGACCTCAATATGGCCTTGAAGATGAAGGTCAAGGTCACAACCAAGCTCACCATTAAATTCCTTGTTGAAAATTACCTAAGAATACATCTTGCTCGATTTTTTTTGACATACTCCGCGAGATTTCTAGGGGTTTCCATACTTTCACCTCGCAATGTAAATTCCTTCAGATGACCTTTGCAGGTCATGGAAAATACATACTCGGACGTAAAATTGATCGCTCTTTTCGATTCTGTCATCAAAAATAGGGGTTCTAATTTAAAAAAAATGACTTTGACCTCTAAATGACCTTGAAAATGAAGGTCAAGGTCACAACCAAGCTCACCATTAAATTTCTTGTTGAAAATTACCTACGAATAAACCTTGCTCATTTTTTTTGGACTGAACTCCGCGAGATTTTTAGGGGTTTCTATACTTTTTCCTCACCCTGTATAATAGTATATATGTACATACACTCTACGAATTAATTCACCGTACGATCTAAAAAATTGAATTTTCGAATTGGCTTTTCCAGCAAATAAATCCTGCTTACTGTAAATTTAAAAGGACAAAAAATACAGACAAAACTAATATAAATTTAGTTTATTAATCTACTTTTCAAGGCCGAAAATAAAAAAACTTTACATTTGTATTCCTTTGTTTGCGAACAAATTCATCGTACGATTAGTTTAATCATTATTCAACACAAAAAAAAATTTTTTATTAATAACGGGTAGGCCTCCTTTGACATCTAGAATGGCTTTAAGTCTGTTATTCATGGACGAAACCAATTTTTGGTGAATTCTGGCGGCACCCGATCTCAATCATGGCCTTAGATGTAATTGTGTGTATTTTTAGTTGCTTTTCTACTTAATCCCCAGATGCTCTATGGGATTAAGTTTCGGATTTTGTGGAGGAGAATGTAGCTGCTTAGGGGTGTTTTACAGCTATCAGTCTCGAACAATTGCCGCTATGTGCTTCGAGTTGTCATCTTGCTAGAAGACCAAAATTTGTAGCAGTTCTAATTTGTCTACCGATTCGTGCAAATTGGCTTTCAAAATATTCAAATACATCCTTTTATCCATATTTCCTTCAATAACTATCAAATTTCTGACTTCCGAACCCGCCATATACCCCCAAACTGAGTACATTTCCTCCAGCGTTTTAAACCGTATCACGAAGATTTGCTGTTTCCGTTGCTGTTCCCTTCTTGCGCCATACTTATGATGGTCCATCATATCCAAATATATTATACTAAATTTCGCGGGCAAATATCACTTCTTTCCAGAATGAAAATTCAGCATCCAGGTGTGATTTAGCGAACTCGATGCGTTTCTTTTTATTTACCTCACTAATAAGTGTTTTTTTCTGACCATTCTGGAAAATTACCCGTACCAGTTTAATGTTTTCTGGTTTGTACGTTAACATACATCTGCTCCATAATTCTGGTGTAGCATTGTTAGCAATTTTGGACTAAATATTCGCTGTTCTTTGCGTACACAACGCCTTAATACCCTTTATTCCTTCTCGGTAAGAGTACGCGGACGGCCAGTTCTTTTTAATTATTCAACACTACCCGTCTTTTTATATGTTTCTACAATGAGCATGAAGATTTAATTTTTTTGGTTAACTTTGAACTTGGAAGATAACGGTTTTCCTTCCAAATGCTTATTGATAACGACTTCTTGGAAGTCAATACTGGTTTCTGTTCGTGTGGCCTTCAAAATGATAAAAGGTGTTTTGTGTACCGATAGCTTTAATGTCTTACAATATACTGAACTATTCTATCACAAAAATATTGAAAAAACAAAAGATGCACGGGTGTTGTTAGATAAAAACAACAACCGTACGATGAATTTGTTCGCAAAAGAAGGAATACAAATGTAAAGTTTTTTTATTTTCGGCCTTGAAAAGTAGATTAATAAACTAAATTTATATTAGTTTTGTCTGTATTTTTTGTCCTTTTAAATTTACAGTAAGCAGGATTTATTTGCTGGAAAAGCCAATTCGAAAATTCAATTTTTTAGATCGTACGGTGAATTAATTCGTAGAGTGTATATACGATGTCATTTCACCAATATATTCAGCAGTATATTATTTTTATAGCATTAGTATACATTTGGTTGGGCTTTCTCAAGAGAGAATTGTAGAAGGTTTTGAGTAATATACATATATACATAATATGCAATACATTGACCTATTTCTGTAATTATGAAATGAATAACAAAAATCGAAAATGTGTACACAAATATAAATATTGTCCATCGAGCTAAAATTAAATATGTATGTGAGTGTACAAAAAAAAAACGGAAAAGTAAAATTATATGAATGAAATGTAAATTAAAAAAAGAGTTTATAAAACGTAATATACGAACGAAGAAGAGAATGAATATCAAAGAGAGCCTAGTTGGGCGCTAATAGAAAATTATTTTTTTATTTATGTTTTTGCTTGGGTTTATATCTCATTGTTTTATATATCTCTACAATAATCCAACCAACATTATTTTTGTTATGTCAGTAAATTCAAATTCTAATCAAATAATTTATTAAATTTTGGCAAAGTATGCCAAGTTTATAATTAAATTAACATTATTTTTAAAATCGACGCATTGATCAAATGAACCAAAAAGGTACACTTTGGTTGGATGAGGGTTAAAATATGACATTTCACACAACCAAATTTGGTAAAGAGCCACCTATTGGAATTTTTTAAACTAAAATCTCTCTGCCGTTAATTTTATGCGCAACTACTTCTCAACTACACCATCACCAAGTACTTCTGTGTAGTTTACTCAGGCCAATGGAACCCAGCAATTATTATTATTTTACTCTAAATTACACTCGCTTCGCTATTTTTACTTTTTTTCCTGTTTTTGCTTTTCTTCCGATTTTTACTTTTTTACATGATTCGACCGAATACAGAATCAGTTTAAAAATTTCCATAGGCATAGGCAGAACTGCAACGTCACTATCTTTGGTAATCATATTAAACGAATCCATAATGATGTGTTTATGAATTATACTGCAATTAAAAAATGAGAAGCCAGCACAAGCACTAACATATCAGCACACATTATTTGAAGTTGTAAATAAATCTAAAATAATGATCGCATTGGATAACCAGCCATACTTATTCGCCAAAAATATAGGGTTTAAAAGGTTAATGTATAAAACATGCATTTCCTCAGTACAATTTGCGCCTAAACGAAAATATTTTTCAGAAAATATAATTACAGGTTTCTATGATCGAGTAGTAAAATCTATTAACAAAATGATTGAAGATGCTAAACATATTTCCTTAGCATCTCATATATGGGCATGCAGCCATACAAACGAAGGTTTTATTAGTTTGAAAGCACATTGGATTGAAAATAACTTTAAATTCAATCCTGTAGTTCTGAATGGCAAACATTTGGCTAGTAATCATATATGTGTATGTTAGATGATTAAACAATTTCTTGCAAGGTTACAAATATGGAATATACACATTTCAAACATTCACATAATGGTCCGAGACAGCCGGTGGCTTTTAAGGAAATTGCCCTGTGTGCCTTTGTGGACATTGAGGGGGCATTTGACAATACCTCCTATGGTTCAATAGAGAGGGCAGCTATGGAGAAGGGGGTTCCGCCGTCTACAACTAGGTGGATCCGCTCCATGCTGAAATATCGCGATATTACAGCCACACTAGGTGGCGAGTCAGTAACCATCAGGGCCGTAAAGGGCTGTCCCCAAGGAGGTGTACTGTCTCCTCTTTTATGGTCATTGGTTATTGATAGACTGCTGGTCCTCCTGAATAGCCATGGGTTTGATGTCCAGGGCTATGCGGATGACGTGGCTATCGTGATTAGAGGCAGGTTTGATGATATCATCTCTGATCTCATGCAAAATGCACTCAACTTGATATGGCAGTGGTGTAACAACGAAGGACTTAGTGTCAATCCAAACAAAACTGTCATTGTCCCTTTTACGAGGAGGAGAAAGCTCTCGCTTGTAGCTCCCTCGTTAAACGGTACTATTGTTGCCTTTTCCAAAGAGGTTAAATATCTAGGGGTTATCCTGGATAATAAACTGAACTGGGAACAACATATACAAAAAATTCATAATAGAGCCACTAAGGCTTTTTGGGCCTGTCAGAGACTCTATGGACGTACTTGGGGACTACAACCAAAAATGATCTACTGGTCATTTCTAACAATTATTAGGCCTATGATCACTTACGCATCGTTAGTGTGGTGGCCTAAAACTCAACAAAGGACAGCGCAAACTTTATTGAATAAGGTTCAGCGTATGGCCTGCATTGGGGTTACGGGCTCAATGAAAACATGTCCGACCGCAGCAATGGAGACACTCCTAGGACTAACTCCATTGCATCTGCATGTAAAAAAGGATGCTGTTAATATGGCCCTTAAGATGCAGGCGGAGGGTAACATCAAACCAGGCAATATGGTGGGCCATCTGGAGATCCTTAAGGAGTTTCAGACAGATCCCACTATAGGAATGCCTTCCGACTGTATGCCAGCCAAACTGGATTTCCACAAACCCTTTTGTGTTAGATTACCTGACCGGGAGGAGTGGAGTACAGGGGGACCATCCTTTGAGCGAGGGTCATTGGTGTGGTATACAGATGGATCAAAAACGGAAGATGGGGCGGGGGTAGGAATACATGGGAGTGGAGTATCACTCTCGAAGTCCTTGGGTACCAATGCAACCGTCTTTCAAGCAGAAGTGTATGCTATAGAACTTTGTGCTAGGATAGGCATTTCTAAAGGCCTAAACGACGCAAAGGTTTATATCGTATCAGACAGCCAATCGGCCTTAAAGGCTCTTAGGTCTTTTACCATTGAGTCAAGGCTGGTATGGGATTGTCTGAAGGTTATTAAATCGCTGGCAAGCTCAAATAAGGTAACACTTGTTTGGGTGCCAGGGCACACTGGAATTGTGGGAAACGAGGCAGCTGATGTCCTCGCCCGCGAGGGATCTGCCTTTCCATTAATTGGACCAGAGCCCTTCTGCGGCGTCTCTAAGGGGCACCTTAGGGCAGCAGTTAAACGCTGGGAGGATGTGCAAAAGTCCTCTTACTGGCGCGGAATTCCAGGTTTGCGACAGGCGAAGGAATTTATTTCACCTTCGTCGGCCAGGGCCAAGGAATGTCTCGTACTTAGGAAACCTGAGTTGAGGCTGCTTACCGGCTTCCTCACAGGTCACATCCCCTTAAGGTATCACCTTAAGAAAATGGGCCTAAGTCCGACGGATAGATGTCGCTTCTGTGACATGGAAGCGGAATCAGCGGAACATGTTCTGTGCCATTGCCCAGCCATTTTCTGCAAAAGGTTACAACATCTAGGAGGGAGAGTAATGAGCCCGGATGGTATGCACCATATACCGGCCGGCAGTATTGTCAGGTTCATTAAGAGCCTGAATATTGACTGGACGGCTCATTAAGTAGGGTCCATGCACAAAAGATCTTTTAGGTCGCAGTGCGGGGTGGCTTGAACGCCCACATGGCCCTCAACTAATAATAATAATAATAATGGTCCGAGACAACGGCACCAACATGATTAAGGGATGTAATGAAGCTGGAATTAATGACATTGCGTATTTTATTCGTAAAGATCAATAATTGATTTAATAGCGGTAAGTAGAAAAATTGTAGGACATTTTAATCATTTGCCGGCCGCCTGCACGAAATTAAAGGATATACAAACTGAATTAGGTGTCTGCTCTAAAAGGCTAGTGCAGGATGTAACTACTAGGTGGAACTCAACTTTTTACATGTTACAACAAATTCAAGAACAAAAAATAGGACCCGAAAATAAAAATAAATAAAATTATTCGAAAATAAATATTACATAATTTCTACATCACTTGATCCAATAAAGCTAGCTTTTTTCAAGACAGATCGATTTGATCATGTGAAAAATGTTATAAGGAATGAGTTTATTGATAATTTCGAAACTGAAATCGAAACAGTAAGTCAGAGGTGTCCATAAGGTCGATCGCGATCGACTGGTCGATATTTTAAGTAACGTTAGTAATTTAATTGACTGAGAATACCATTCAAAATCGAGAGTAAAATTATCAACCATGAGTGCACCTTTATACAATACTTTGGAAATCAAAAAGTAAATCGTAATGGCGATTATGGTCAGCAACCATTCATAGCATCGTTCTCTATAATTTCTTCATTTTAGCTCTTTAATCAAAATGACAAATCATATACTGGTGGCAGTTTCAGCTGCATCTGCTATGAAAGGTCAATCTTCGTTCACCATTTATGAAGGCAGATACAACTGCTGCCGGAATCAATTCCAGCCTTAAATAAATTCGCCGGATGCTTGCTGTGGACCACAAACTGAAAATTACTCTGAAAATTACCAGAGTTGAGATTAACAGGATGAAGTGTGATTTACATCGTAATGCATAGATGAATTAAAATACTTCATACTAAACATCAGGCGAACATAATCTCAGGAATAATTAACTAACGACCGGTCGGTTAAATAGCTGATGGAGAAATTATAAAATACATCGCCAACATGGCATGGCGCCCGCCTGATAATGTGCAATACTTCATTGCATAAATTTCGGGAAATTAGAATTTTATTTACGGGACAGCATTTGTGACAAAATGTCCGAGAAAAAGAAAAAATGTAAATTAAAAATTAGGTCCAATTTTATTTAAATATTTTGTCCAATTCTCTTTGCAAAGCGCGATGAATTCTATACAACTATTGTTTAGTTGTTTAGTATGTTTTGTAAAATGATTAAAATGAATTACATATACATAAACGTAAATGCATAAAAGCAAATGCTGACCAAAAAATTCTAACGTTTATTTGTTTTAAATGAAAGGGTTATTTTGTTTTTATTATTCTTTAAAAACCTAATATGTAAAAGAAAAAGTTGCGTAACAAAAAGAAGCTTATTAAGACAAATTGTTTAACTTAAGGCTCCTTAATAAATTGCTATATGTACATCAAGAGTAATATACAAAAAGTAAATAAAATTAAAATTTAAAACAAATTTTTTAAATATTCAAAATTAATTAAAGCGGGAGGAGCAGTGCAAAATATCACGGGCAAATTTTAAATTTTTTCTTTAATTTTCACACACAAACAATGATTTATTACCGTCACTGTACATTGTACAAATATAATATACATACAATTCTGATTTCAATTACAATCAATTGTAAAGTTTTTATTTATATGTATTTTTGGGGTTTATCAATTTTTTTTTTGTTTGTTTGTGTATAACAACAAATTTTGTAGAAAAAATCTCGGTACATAAAATAAATCAAATTTAATCTATTGTAACAAATTTACAAACCAACACCATTTTGCCCATACATATAGTACTGAAATCGGAAACATTATTTTGGACGGAAATTTTTATTTCAATTTTAAATTCGCTGTTGTTCCTCTCATGCCATATCGCTCCAAGTAACATCTGTTGTTTGTTGCATTGCGTATTGTGTACAAAAAGGGTTCGATAATCATTATTTTACTATATTCGAGTACGAATGAGTGGGCTAATGCCAACCGGAATTGGTTTGTATAAAATTTAGTTAAAATAATTTTTTTCAAGTTTTTTATTGTGCCAGATTTCCAATTTGGCGTAAAAAATAAAAAAAAAATGTACACAAAAAATGTGTACTCTCTATATTGGGGAAATACTAAATTAATAAAAAAAAGCTCGCATTTGAAATTTAATAGATTATGGTTTATGTATATGTACATATTGGAAACTAGAAATACATATTCGTTTGTTTTATTGAGTAAAAGGGTTAATTTTTGTAATGGTTGAACTCAAAACAAGAAATTTAATTGTAACTCTAGCACAGTATTCTTTATATATGTATGTATGTACATTACATACGCATTCCATGTGAAATCGCTAGTTTACACACGTGGTATATTTACTTTTCTCCAATCGAACCCGGTAACTTCAATATTGGTTTCAAAATTGTTACATAACACTGTGTGTAAATGAAGAATTTCCCCATTCGCCAATTAGGCGAAGTTAGTTCGTTAGTTATTTGGTTAGTTTAGTTATAGTTTTACAGGTGAGGAGTACAAAATCGAATCAAGATTTCGCTATTGGAAGATGTGTTATTTATTTATTTTTCCAGTAACCCTAGTCAATGACTTGATTTTCAAATACAATTTGTAATCTAATCCCTCAGACTCTGAAGCATCAGCAGAGTTTTCAATGAAATCTTTTACATTTGTTTATAATCGATTTAGAAAATAGCTTAGAATACCACTTTAGAACAGGTTTTTTTGTTTATTGTTTAATAGTATTTATAAATTTGAATATTTTGTTTAGTTTGTAGGATTTTCTAGAAAATTTGTTGCCGATAAGGTCAAAATTCTAAAATTAAAAATAAGCCACAATTTAGGGCAGCCTGAAAAATCCGTGCAAAACAAAAAAAAAAAAACGCAAGTTTTGCAGGAAATTTTTTATTTATTTTCAGCATGGTCCTCTTTTAATGAGAAGACTCATGTTGGAAGGTTTTTTTACAGCTTAATGCACCCGTAATAGCCCTGTACATTTTCAAATTGATTCATCCAACTGTTTTTCCGAACAGATTGATCAAAGTTTTAAAAAACAATTAAAGGAACAAGTGATCATTAAAATAAAAAAACAATTTTGCATAAGTTACTTGTTAACCCTAAACGATCGAGAGATTTCTTTTTCGCCCATAATAGCTGATTTACATTCAACGACATTCGACGTCCGCAAACAAATTGAAACACAACATAGGAAAACCAACAAAGACAAAAAGAGAAAAAATAATTATCTGTTTAAAAGTCCCGAGAAACCCAAGAAACAAACCCAAAAATCGTCGTCTGGTTTTCTTGCAGATGTCGAGTTTCATCTTTTTTTTGTAAAACCGTCGATGCGTGAATAAATAACTTTGATAAGATTAAATAAACAAGAATATCAATCATCTTTATTGGTTTATGACATTTCTTGTTTTTAAATTTATTTTTTATCTGTAAAGAAAACGAATTTTCGATTTGGCATCTGCATCTGCAAAAATCTTTGAATGTAAATCAGTCTTAAGACGACCGAAAATTAGATGAAGTTTTGGAATATGACCAAGTATTATGGAACTTAGCTATTTTTTAACCGATTTTAGTGAAATTTAATATGCGCGATGGAAATGAGATTCTAAAATGATTTTTTTTTGGATAAAATTCACTTTTCATCTATGTAGGACCGTTTTTCACAAAGATACAACAGCTCTTCAAAAAACATTAAAAGAATTTAAAAGCATGTTGTTCCTTTAAATTGTTGGAACCAGCATTCGGAAATATTTCGATAGGTTTAGAAGGTACCAAAAGCAAACTTATACGGGACTTTAACAATTATGTCAGTATGGAACTACAGCAAAATAAAAATGAAGGTGGTTCGGCCGCACGGAGGCACCACGCACCCGACAAATCATGATCAAAGGTTCCTAATGTTGTTTTGGATAAATAATTGCGTTAAGCATTAGTTTCGGCTATGTTAAACATAACATCATACAGATCAATTATTCTCTTAAGTTTAGTAAAATATGTTATTATTTTGTTGTAATTCTTAAAGTATCACGACATAGCTGGTATTTAAGATGGTCTTGAAATTTTGGATCTACTCTTGGAAGTTAACCACCACACATTCTCAATGCAACGTTTTGTAATATTAAGCACAGCCCACGTTTCCAGTATTTAAATTTCAAATTAATTGCTGCCCTTGACTAGAGGAGCATTTTAAAAGAAGAGAAGAAAGTCTGGAAAAAAAGATATAATTTTAAAATATTCTGGAAAAGCAGGGGTTTGGGGACCGCAGCCTTCTGAGGTATACAACGAATTAAAATTACGGTAGTCCATGAAGGTAAAAAAGTGCACGGTGAAATCTAGAAATTGAATTTTGCATTCCCTGGAAATATTCACAACATTCCCGGGAAACGGGAATACTTTTTTAAATTCCCGGGAATTCCCGGGACTCAGCTCTAGTTCATATACGTGTTCTGATATGGTCGTTAGATGTAAAAAAACATAAATCCTGGAACTGCTTTGTCTGAAATTCTAGACGTTGCTCTTTGCCCTAAATAACACTAGCCTTCAACTTTTAATCGGAATGTGCTCATATTTTTTAAACATTTTTGGTTTTCGTTTTTAAAAATATATTAATTAATTTATTAATAGTAAAGGGTGCCTTTGAATATACTTTAAATTCGAAAGCTAATTCATCATGAGAAAGCGATTACTTAATAAATTTCGAATGGGTTTCTAAAAGCTCGCAATCTAGTTATAAAGGATGATTTAAACTGATTGGTGCGAGTACAATTAAATCTTTAGGAAAGTGTGGTCGCCCTTTTGCTTCTGGGCCTGGCATATTTCAAATTACCCTATTCTTGGACTTACTATTACCGTAAGTTTAAACATTATATTATCTAAATTCATTTTCCCCCACCAACCCAAGGCGGGAGAAAATGAATTTAGAAATTTTAAATTTTATTATTTACAAAATCTGAAAGATTAGGACTTAAGCTTTTCAGAAATTTGGCTGTTTACAAAATTAAGGCAAATTAAGTAGGAGTAATTTGGAAATAGACTTTAAGAACTGATATTTTGAAATATTGTATTTAATGAATGTAGAATAATTCAGAAATAGATATTTAGTCATGCACCTTGTTAATAAACTTCATTTATACAACATTAAGTAGTTTTTTGTTTATACTTTGTTATTGAATGAAGTTGGAGGAATTTCACATTTATATTATTGGCTTGTAAGGGTCGAGTTACACTATAAAATTTTTTGCATCACATATTTGAGGGAAATCTTTTTTTCATTCAATAATATTGTTGATCTTTCAGTTAACGCAGTCAGTTTTATAGTATATAAGTCCAATATGTATGTTTTAATCTTGAGTTATAAATTGTTTCTGTTTATTATTAGCCATTATATTATCATTAGATGTGAGATTTCTAATAACTTGTTATTGTTTTTCATTTTGAATATTTTAGTTTCGTATACTTGTTTACATATTAATGTGATTATTGTAATGATGGCTCCAATACTGATCAGTTATCTTCTAGCAATATTAATAATTTTAATAGCTCTATGGCTTCTGACTTTGTGAGTGATATTCTGATTGTTCATCAAAATATTCGTAGCATTAGAAAAAACTTTGATGTTTTAGTGGCCAATATCAATACATACACGAATAAACCATTGTTTATATTTTTGAGTGAAATTTGGGTTAATAGTTATGAATTGGCTTCATACAATCTAACTGGTTATACATTGTTTGGTGCATGCAATGAGACTTATAGATCTGGTGGGGTGAGTGTTTACTATGACTCCAATTTGAGTTGTGCACTACATGCTTTCAACTTAGCTTCGGCTGACATTGTTAGGGTTGATTGGAGCTTAGCGAATGAATTATATGTAATTTTGTGTATCTATAGGTTGCATAATACTCCATTAAATATCTTTTTACAAGAAATTTCTAATTTTATAGGGAATATTAAATCGAGGAACCTGTTCATTGTTGGTGATATTAATATTGATATTTTTAATTTTCCGTCTCACTGCGATGATTACATGTTTCTGATGTCTTCTTTTGGGCTTGAGTCTTTGATTAATGTTCCTACAAGAGTGACACCATATACATCTACTTGCATCGATCATTTCTTTGCCCGCCTCAGGTCAAATGACCTTTCGTGTTTATCATCCTCGGCGATTGACCTCAAGATTTCCGATCATCATTTTATTGAGATAGTATTTAAATCTACTAACATCTGGCCATCTATTGACAATTTGAAAATTAATCGTAAAAATAATCTCAATTTTGCACTTTTAAATGAGATCATTCAGCAAGTAGATTGGAGTACTGTCCTGAGTTTAAATGATCCGTCTTTAGCTCTTGATCAATTTCTAAAAATTATTTCAACGGTAATAGAGCAATGTTACACTAATGCTAGGATAAATAACGTTAAACTTCTGCAACCATGGATTTCATATACACTTGCTAGGCAAATTAAAAAAAGGAACCAAATGCATAAAAAACTGCAAAAGCATCCCAATAATTTAAATCTTCGTGAAACTTATGAACGTACTTGCAGACAAATTAATATGGATATTAAAAGAGAAAAAGAAGCATATTATGTCAATCGTTTCTTAGGTACCCGCGGTGATGTTAAAAAAAATTGGAACCTTGTTAATGAAATTTTAACCAAAAAGCCTAAAGTATCCTCGGTTAAAACCATATTGGCAGACAATGGTACACTTCTTACAAATGATATCGATATTGCTAATGATTTGAATTGTTATTTTACAAGTATTGCCAATGACCTACGGGCTAAATTTTTTTCGAATAACACAGCTGTAAATTATGATCTTCCTTCTGATTATTGTCCTAAAACTTTTTTTATGGCTCCAGCCTCTGGCAATGAAATATTATCTGTTATTGAGTCTTTGGAACCTAAGCATTCACTTGACAATGATGGACTCAGTAGTTGCATATTGAAAGCTGTTTCTATAATTGTCAGTCCAGTTCTATCACATATTTTCAATCTTTCCTTCGTTCAGGGATTAGTACCTGCGAGACTGAAATCGGCAACTATTATTCCTGTTTTTAAAAAAGGCGATCGATCGGTTAAAGGGAACTATAGGCCGATCGCACTACAGCCAGTTATTTTGAAAGTATTAGAGAAAGTTGTTAAAAGCAGAGTTACTAGCTTTTTAGATCGATTTAATGTACTTAGTGCACATCAGCATGGTTTCCGTCAAGGTATGAGCACTGAATCAGCTTTGCTAGAGTTTCTAGACACTATTCATAATGGACTGAACTGTGGTAATGTATGTGCTGGGTTGTTTGTGGATGCTTCTAAGGCGTTTGACATGGTTGAACATAGACTTTTGTTGTCTATTCTGCATAACATTGGTTTTAGAGGGGTAGCAAACAAATGGTTTGGTTCGTACTTGAAGCATAGAACTGTGAGAGTTAAAATTAACGGTACTTTAAGCGCCTCTAAATCTGTCGATGTTGGCGTTCCCCAAGGATCAGTGCTGGGTCCTTTGCTGTTTTTGATTTACACTAATTCCATTTTCAAGCTTAAATTAAATGGCAGCAGTACTGCTTTTGCTGACGATTTAGCTTTAGCTTATACTGCTAAATCTACAACTGACATCACATCCATGATTAATTCTGATCTCGGGGTTCTCCATAAATGGTTTGATAAGCATTACTTAATTCTAAGTGATAAGACCAAGTATATGTTTTTCAGAATTTCTGGGATAATAACTCCAAATAATAACAATCTAGTAACATATCACAGTATTTCTAAATGTTCTCCCACTAATTGTCATACTGATTGTTTGAATATTGAATTGGTAAACTCATTTAAGTATCTTGGAATTCATCTAGACTCTAACCTAAATTGGAAAATTCACGTCACTAATCTAAAACATTATCTTGCGTCCGCATCCAGAATTTTTTACCTTCTTCGCGACATGTGCCCCGCTTCCGTCCTGAAAATGACGTATCATGCGTTGGTAATGACTAAAATTGAATACGGTTTACCTTGCTGGGGTGGTTGTGTCCCTACTATTTTAAAACCGTTGTATGTGCAACAAAAAATGATCTTGCGCACCATATTGCGGAAGAAAAGAACCGAACCATCTTGGGTTCTATTTAAGGCTAACAATATTTTACCGCTGCAACATCTGTATGTTTATAAGGTTTTAAAAATTTTTTTTAGGCGTAGCGGTCAACAGATAATAAGATTCGATGAACGGTATAACTTTCGTGCAAACCATCAATTCCTGTACAGTATTCCTAGATTTTTTAATGATCACTTCCGGCGCTACATCCTTGTTGCATCACCAACATTTTTCAATAATTTACCTGATTTGATTAGGAGGCTAATTCATTCTAAATCGTTTCTGTCAAGAGTTAAGGATTGGCTCTTTGAAACGCCTGATGTCACAAATTTGTTTCGTGTGGTCACATAAAGAAAACTAATGGCTTTATTACAATTTGATTTAATTTTTCGATGTATAGCAAGTAAACATAACAAAGTCTTATAGTGGATAACTGCTCGGTATTGGTATTATTAATAGTTTTATTATTTTATGTTTTTTCATTTTTTATTTTTTATTCTTATTCATATTCTGTATATTTTTGTAAAAGGAGAATTCAAAGCTGTCGATTTTCGACAATGAATTCTTCTTATTTCATTTCAATTTTTAATTTTAATTTACATAATGTAAAATTTTTTTTTTCTGAGATGAAATGAAATAAAAAACAAACAAACAAACAAATTAGGGAATTTAGAAAATAATGGAATATGTAGTTTTTAGAATGTTACATAAATTAGAAATTTAAAACTTTTGATTTAAATAGTTTAATAAAATGAAAAAAATTGGAAAAATTGTAAATATTGAAAATTCAAAAGTTTTCGGATTTATTACGTTAAGAGTTTGAAAAATTTACAGGGGCTGAGTACGAATCACTAAAGTCGAAAATTCAAACACAAAATTCCAAAAACTCAAACGAATATTAAAAAACTAGATAATTCGAGAAAGTTCTAAAATTCACACTATGTAAAATCTTAAGAAAATTTCATTCCAATTTATTTTCAGGAAAATGAAATGGAATTCAATTGTTGGAATTTTGTCTTTGAACTTTGGAATGTTGGACTTGCAATTTTTTGTTTGGAGTATTGGTTTTAGGAAATCCGTACCTAAGCTTAGACATATAGATTTCTAGAAATTTTGAATTCTGTAATTTACAATATTTTAAATAAGTCAGGAACCTCAAATGTTAGTTTGAATTAGATCATTGAAACTTACAAAATGTTATGGATAAATCTGTGGGTTACTGATTACGAAATTAAACACTTGTTGTTAGATTAAATTTTATTTATATTAGATTAAAATGTTTTATTTTTATTTTATAGAATTATAATTTTAATTATTTTATTTTCATTTCAAAATACGGAACAGAACTAAATTCTAGAAATATGTTTTGTAATCTTTTCAGCTCGGTGTTTTTGTGTATAGGTGCAAGTTAATTATCTTTATTTATTTATTGCTTAACCATTACAAAACACTTCGTACATAATATAATACAAAATGTTTTTAGTATATAATATATTAATGAAAATGCAGGGCTATACAACACCTCACTCCTTAAAATAAGATAAACTTATATAATTATAAATTATATATAAGTTTATCTTGTTTAATTTATTTAATTTAACTAAATTTTATAATTTTTTTTTTTTACATAAATTATAAAAATGTTAATAATTATATACATATATATTTTTGCAAAGTAAATTTCATTAAATATTTATTCTTTTTTTTTATAATTCAAATTAATTTAAGGAATTTTAATAAATTTTTTTTTCATGTTTTTAATAAATTTATTTATAAACTATTATTTATAATTTGCTTTTATACTTTATATTTATATTTTGATTAATTTATTTTTATATTTATTTATTTGTAATTTTTAGTTTTTCTGTATGAATTGAAATTACAACAATAAAATATACTAATAATTTATTTTAATAACTATAATCAATGGAATGTACTTATTTATTTTTTTATATATATAATATATATATTTTCGAATTTGCATAAATTTATTTCATAACACAAAAAGTCTTTAATTTAAATTTTAAATAACTTCAATCGATTATTATGTACAACTCGAGTACCTCTTCCGATACGAATAGTTGTATTCTCGTTTGAATTAGTTTGTAGAACTTCATATGGTCCGTTCCATATGTGATCAAATTTACCTTTAGTTTGCTCGTTTCTCAACAATATTTTATCGCCTGTTTGAAACTGTACTTTATTACTACCTAGTCCGATCATAATAAAACTTCGATTTTTCTTTATGTTTGATTAAATTTTCACGAGCTACTTCATAACATTTTCCAAGTTTCATTTTTAAATTTTGTACATAATCTTCTGGATTATAGAAAATTCTTGGGTTATTTTTAAGACTTGTAGGAATATTAGGTTTGAATCCATGAATAATTTCAAATGGCATTAGGTTTGTAGACGTATGAGGGGTAGAGTTATAAGTGAACATTGCAAACGGTATCCAATGGTCCCACTCATTCGGATCTTTGTCAGTGTAATTACGTAAGTATTCCACTAAGGTGCGATGTGACCTTTCCAAGGCACCGTTTGTCTGCGGGTGATAAGCAGTTGACTGTATTTTTCTTATTTTCACAATTTTACAAAGGTTTTTAAACAATACACTAAGAAAGTTAGTGCCTTGGTCTGTTAATATACACAAAGGAGCGCCAAATCTACAGATAAAATGTTCTGTGAAGGCTTGAGCTACTGTTTCTGATAATTGATTCTCTATAGGTATAGCTAATGAAAACTTTGACAAATCATCTTGAATGGTAAGTAGAAAACGATTATTACTGTACGATGGAGTTAGAGGACCGACTATGTTAAGAAAAATTCTATCAAATGGACGTTTGGACGTTGTTGTTAGAACCATCGGACATTTATTTATTTTGGAAATTTTGTTTTTCTGACAAGATTCGCATTTAGAAACAAATTTTCGTATTGTACTCCACATGTTTGGAAAATAGTAATAAGATTTTATTCTTTTAAAAGTTCTTTCGATACCTTGATGTCCACCTAACGAAGAGATATGAAACTCTTTTATAATTTTCTGTATATCCATATCATCTTCTAATCTGATGATAGCATTTTCAGAATCAAATTTATTATGATTAATTACGGTTGATGATTTTGAAGTACCATCAGTGGCATCTAAATTCGATGTAGTTAAAGTTATAGAATTTTTATCTTTATCTGTGTGTTGAGTAAGTAATTTTGACTGGGATCGAGTGATAACATTAACGCCACTTTGACCGACAGAATCGAATGTAGTTCTGCTCAAAGCATCCGCGACGGTATTATACTTTCCAGCTTTATAAATAATGTCGTAATCGTATTCGTCCAACTCTATTCGCCATCGCATTAGGCGAGATGAGAGATTTTTAGACTTATTTAACCAGATTAACGGTTTGTGATCGGTAATGATAGTAAATTTTACTCCGTACAAATATGGGCGGAAACGTTTGACCGCAAATACTATCGCCAGCAGTTCTTTTTCAACAGTAGAATAATTATGCTCAGCTTTATTAAGGACCCGGCTTGCAAAAGCTACGGACAAGTCATCATCGCATACTCTCTGAGAAAGGACTGCTCCAAGAGCAATATCGCTTGCATCGGTCGTTACGTAGAATCGCTTTGTAAAATTGGGGTACTGCAAAATTGGTGTATTCAATAATTTTTCTTTTAGTATTTCAAAGCTATTTTGACAAAAAACATTCCAAACGAAACTGGTATTTTTCTTCAATAGTAAATTAATAGGTTGAGCTAGTTCAGAAATTTTTTCGATAAACCTACGATAATAACCTGTGAGTCCAAGAAATGATTTGACCTGTTTTTGGGTTTTTGGAACAGGGAAATTCTGTATAGCGTCAATTTTAGACGGATCTGGTTTGATTCCGTAATTAGTTATTACATGTCCCAGATAGCAAATTTCTTTATGGAGAAAATGGCACTTCTTTGGTTGGAGTTTCAAGTTATATTTCCTAAAGCACTGAAATACGTCAATTAGTTTCCTGGATATGAATTTTGGTCGCAAAATTCCTCACTGCCTCATGAGAATTTTGTATACGTACAAGGTGTATAATATACATTTTGTAATTGTGTGCAATCATACACATTCTTTGGATTAGTGTATCGTTTTGTGACGGTAAGTATTAAAAATAAGCCAATCGGTTGAAATCGGTTCAAATTTTTGGTGCTTATGCTCGCGTGTGAGAAAATCTCACTTGCTACGAAGCAGGAGAATTTACATTTGTGCGTTGTTCATTGTTCAAGCAATATGGTAAGTATTTTGTGAATATTTTAATTTTAGTAAGTTCTATTATTGTATATTAAAAAAAATGTATTTCTTTAGTTTTAACTTATTATGTTTGTTTATTTATTTTTTATTAATTTATAATAAATCGGTTTTTTATTATAAATTATTAAAAAATTAATAAATATTAAGTTAAACTAAAGAAATGCATTTTTTTATTTTGTGAATATAACGCAAATTGATTAATGTTACGATAATTGTCGGTCGTAATATAAAACGCGATATGCAAATGCGTTTTAATACAATTTAAAATTATTAATTTATTCACAAAAAAAAAACAGAAGAAAATAATTTTTACAACGCTACTAATCTCTACAAACATCAAAAAATGACTAAACGAAAAACAAAAGAGCATGAAGTATAAAAGAGCATTCAAACACACACACAATAACTAATACCATCACGATTCGGTAATTCTCGCCTCACTGACTCATGAGGCGACCAAAATTCATGTCCAGTTATGATCTGGAAGGTTATATCCATAGACGACTACATCGTCGAGAAAAACAAAACACTTAAGACCATGCAATCCAGACAGGACGTTATTCATAATTCGCTGAAAGGTTGCTGTGCACCTTTCAGTCCAAAGGGCATTCTTGTGAAATGATAGTGTCCCATTTGAGTACTGAATGCTGCTTTTGATTTATCTTCTTCACTTAAAGCAATCTGATGATAACCGTCCGCTAAATCTAGGGTTGTAAAATACACTGCATCACCAAGTTGATCCAAAATATCAACAATATTAGGGAGCGGAAAAATATCATCTTCGGTTATCTCGTTAAGGCGACGGAAATCAACAACTACACGCCATCGCTTTTGACTATCATTAGATTTTTTGGGCACTACTAATAAAGGGGAGGTTAACGGACTTTTACTATTTTATACTACACCCTTTTCAATCATTTCTTCTACTTGAGAATTAATTTCGGTTTTTGTTGACTGGGGAAGTCGATATGGTTTTATATTTACGGGTCGCGAATTAGGTAAAAGAGGAATATGATGACATCCTGCATTGGTGATTGTAAGTTCATCACCCGGCAAGTGAAAAATATCATTGTATTCGCGACAAATTTTAATTATGGAAGATTCTTCTTCTGAATTCATATGTTCCATACTTATTTCATCTTGTAAAATTTTTAATCTGTTTTCTAATTTATTTGTCCAATGATCTAATTTAAAAATATTATATTCATTAAGATCTTCTGGCACGATATAAACATCATCTAATTTTACAGAAAAATCATTAGTATTTATAATACTTATGGTTGCAAAAGAATTTTTTACTAGAATTATTGTATTGGCAATATATACACCAGGAGCAATCATTGCAGATGGACACAGATATTCAGTGTCACGATCTTTTTTGAATCTCATTTTAAATTTTTCTCCGATCTACTCGGCAGAATTATTGGTGTATTATTTGATGAAAGATTGAATGAAATATTTTGATTTTTAATTGATGTTGGATTTATGCTAATCCGATTAAGAGAATAATCAATAATACATTGATTTAGTTGTAGAAAGTCATTACCAATTATTCCAACACAATTTATTGGAAAGTCTGATGACACGACATGAAAACGATGAGGAATAGAAATATCCTTTGATAGATTTATATTTGCAGGGCATAATGCCAATGTATCTATTGGTTCAGAAGTTATGCCTTTTATAGACACTTTTAAATTTGGATAACAAAGTGTATTGGGTTTAATAAAGTTCTTTTTAATAATACTTATGTCTGCGCCGGTATCTATTAGAAAGAATTGATTTTCTGATATGATGTCTAAATGAAGGCTTACGAATTTCATGTCATAGCTATGAAAATTAATTGAAAATGAAAACAAATCTTTAGTTGTTTGACGTAAAGGATGACATGAACTTGAGAGAACTGGATGTAGGTTTATATTTCTTGAATCCGAACCGCTACATCCTTGGATTCCCGGTTGGATTCGGTCGAGTTTTCCGTATGATGTGACGTCGATGGTTGCACCGAGTTTTTAATTCGTTGATTGGATCTCTCCCTGGATCGGCACACGCTAATGTGATGTCCTTGCTTCTTGCAGTAGGCACATGATAAAGTTATTTGATTGATTCGAGAATTATTATTTGTTGCGATATTTGGTTTGATTTGCCGATTAAAATTTGTAGAATTACTGTAGTAATTATTATGGTGTGTATTCGGCAAATTATTTCGAAATGAAAATGGTTGTTGATTGGTAAAATTGCGACTGTAGCAGGTTTTTGCACTATGACCTATTTTGGAACATATCTGACATTTAATTTGTTTGTTTGAGTTATCTTCGGATTTAACAAACTTATTCTTATTTGCTAAACTTAAGCTTTCTTCTTCTATAGCTTTAGAGATAGCATCTGTCAAATTATCAAATCTACATGCTTTAATTATTAATTTGATTGTGTCTTTTAAGCCATCTTCAAAAGACCTTAAGGCAGTTTTTGAATTGATTGTTTGGATATTTTTATCCACAGTATCGCTATCATTAACATCAAGAGAAGATTTATTTAATTCTGCTAATAAATTTTCTATTCTATTTGCAAAATCTTTAACAGTTTCGCCGAACCGTTGTTGGGCTTGTACCAATTCCACTTGTACATGTTCAAAAGCTCTTACATTGAAAAACTTTAATTTCAGGTCTTTCAGTAAGTCTTGCCATGAATCATATGTATTGGTTAAGACTGTTTTATTATAAGCTTCATCCACTAATTTGGCTTGAACTAATTCCATAAATGTTATGTGATCATTGTCGTTTTTCAGATCTTTGTGAACTATATTACAACAATGGAGAAATCTATGAAGTTTATCTTGAGTTCCATTAAACTCAGGGATTAGTTTGAAAGCACGATCGAAATTAAATACCATGGTTGATGTAGAAAATTCTGTTGTATTCACTGAATTATATTTTAAATTTGGAGGAACTGAATCTTGTTCAATTACTATTGGTAATGTCACTTTGTGATAAGGCACAAGTGATGTTGAAGGTTCGCTAACTATAGGTAAAATTTGTGTGATATTACGCTTATTAGTAGTATCGCTTTCGTTGGGTTTTGTTATTGTTCTTTGGCGTAATTGTGTAGCATCAAGTGCTTTTTGCGACATTTAATTTAAAAAAATTATTGTATATGAAACAATGCAAATTGATTTTAAAATATAAATTAGTCATCAAATTGATTACGTTATAATTTGGTTATATTTTAGAAATATTAAATAAATAAATGATGATCAAGTCGCTTTTCAATTCAACAAAAAAATAAAAATCACTTACAATATTTATAGAAGACTGGAAATGTTGATCCTTTGTTGAACTTAATCCATAATAGAATGTTGTCTGTTGATTACGATTGCAAGTGTACGTTGCATTTGGTAGATGCTCATATGTGTAAATATATGTTCTATGATGATTGATTCAAATTATTGCAGGAAAATAATTTATGTTGATCAGCAGTTTCATGTACTAATTAATGTTTGTGTAGTACTTGAATTTTATTTATAGATGTACTAATTGATGAAATTACAATTAGATACGATTGCATGCTGCAGATAACATACAAATAAGTATGAAGTATGATAAATCGATCGTTAATTCACTTTTTGTTATTTTGTTCGTGTTGTTAAATTTTTTTAGATTTATCAATGAATTATTATGAATTTTATTATTATTATATTTCTTCTTTGTTATTCATGTACATTTTAACATTTTTTTTATTTTGTCCATTTATTGTACATTAACTATTATTTGTTTAATTAATTTTTTTTTTTTTATAAAGTTATGCAGTTTCTGATTACACTTAACTTTTTTTCATATTAAGTCGGTAGTACTAAAACTGAGTGACGCCAGTTAACGGTGTAACATGTCTTTTCAAGGTTGCATCGCACTATTAATGTAATATTCATTCAATTTTATTTATTAATTCCACAATTTTATGGTATGACTATGTATGACTGTTTAAAATTAAGGTTTTCACTAATTCACATTTTGCGAGTGCACGGTATATGTATTTTTGCACTCACGAGATGAATTTTTAAAACGCTTTATGATTCACCACATTTGATCTTAAAATTTTTTTTTTTAAACGGATTTAACCACAACGGGTTTTATTTTTGAATGGATACACGATAATTTTGTTTCACTAATGTGTTTACTAGAATGTTCTGTGATTCTCCACATTTGATTTTAATAATTTTTTTAACGGATTTAACCACAACGGGGTTTATTTTTTTGAATGGATACACGAATTTGTATCACTAAACTGTTTTATAGTTCACCACGTTTATTTTAACTTTTGAAACACTATGTTAGATTTTAAACAGATTTAACCAAAACGATTTTTTTTTTCGAATGGATGGACGATAATTTTGTATCGCTATTCGCATACCATCCCACCGCTGTCACCAAATTTGTTATGGATAAATCTGTGGGTGGTTACTGATTACGAAATTAAACACTTGTTGTTAGATTAAATTTTATTTATATTAGATTAAAATGTTTTATTTTTATTTTATAGAATTATAATTTTAATTATTTTATTTTCATTTCAAAATACGGAACAGAACTAAATTCTAGAAATATGTTTTGTAATCTTTTCAGCTCGGTGTTTTTGTGTATAGGTGCAAGTTAATTATCTTTATTTATTTATTGCTTAACCATTACAAAACACTTGGTACATAATATAATACAAAATGTTTTTAGTATATGTATAATATATTAATGAAAATGCAGGGCTATACAACAAAATTAAGAAAGTTACCAATATTGAAAATTTATGAATATAAAAAATTTATGAGTTCTTTAAAATTTAAGAATTTAGAATTTTAAAAAAACTAGTAACTTAAGAAAACGTATAGAAATTCTGAAAATAAATACACTACTCTTCCACCGTAAAAAACGCTTAGGCGCTTTAAACGAATAGTGCGCCTACTGGGCGTTTTATTCGAATAAAACGCCCAGAGCGTTCTATTTAAGTTAAAAGATCTAAGTTACTAAAATAATTTTTTTTTTTCGAAATTTTAACCATCTGTTGTATCACTGCGGTATTTAATTATAAAATGTATAGATTAACTCGAAAAATTCATATATGTGTATTAGGTAAGATTATTTTTTCTAATATATGTTCAATTGAAAAAGTCAAGTTAAAATCAATCGCTTACATATTCATATTTTCTAGAGTATAGCTTATTTGCGATCGAATGGAACCCCTACAAGTTATTTTGTTTTATATTTTATGCAGTGTGTTATCCATTATATTTTGTGTCCCCAATTTAATAATTACAATGCTTTTGTTATATATATTGGGTTTAAAAAATCTAATGATTTTATTCTTAGATCATAGAATAGAATGGACCGCTAGCGAAGTTACATTTCCGTATAAAATTGTAAAATAGCTTGTCTCCAATATCTGCAGCTCAAAGTACCTTGTGATCGATCTGGTAACTACAGTAACTATAGCCACTTATGCTTGGTTTAGTTATCGGATCGGCCACAAGGCTACTTTGCGCTGCAGATGTTGGAGACAGTTAAAAGCAATAGCTGGCGGTCCATTCTATTCCATGGTCTAAGGTTTCATTCGTTTTTTTCGAGTTGATTGAAAGGTACCTTTCTATGAAACATCAAATTTTGGCGGAAACATACCTTATATTCGCCATTATTTTCGAAAATAACATAATATTTATGTTGAAAAAATTATTTTTATTTTCTTGTTGGTATTCGAATTTCCTAATACAGCGCTTAGGCGTTTTATTTGAATGGGCGTTTTATTTGATTTTTTTCCTTCATTTTCAAAATGTTCGTATTTTCACTTACTCCCGAATAAAGCGCCTAGGCGCTTTTTACGGTGGAAGACAGTAGATTCCGGTTAATTGGGATACATCGGAACAAGAGAAACTTTATACAAAAAAACAATTTTTTTTTTATTTTCCAGGTTTATCATGAACAAATGCATTTGTTCCTTAATTTAACATGTTGGAAAGTTTGATTTGTACTCTCAATTGGATCCCGTTTTGCAATAGATGGGCCACATAAATGGCTGTCCCGATTGCGCCGCAATATTAATTTTAAATAATTTAAAAAAAAAATGTTTTCGTGTACTTCAAGACTTATATAAACATGTATTAAAAACCGAATTTAAAAATGTCGCTTTCTTTTTCTTAAATAAATTTGGGGAAATGATCCTTGATTTCGTTCCTAGAAGGCGTTATTACCCCTTAAGAATAATTAATTCGAGAATTTTGAAAATTATAAAATTGAAAAAGTTAGGAATTTAGAAATATAGAAACTCTGAAACAGAAAGATTTTGTAATTTAGTAACGTTGAAACTAATAAAATTAATTTAGAAAATCTAAAAATTTGCAAATTTCAGTATTAGGGTTTTAGTAATACAACTGTAATTTGTAATTAAATTAGGAAATTTAAAAATCTTCGGAATATGAAAAATTAAAAATTCTAGAAAAGTTAGAAATTTAACAAATTCAGAATTTCAGTAACTCCCGTTATATACAAATATTGTTTATTAAATTTTTCGGAGGAATAACGAAATCTTAAATGCTTTTTTAATTTTGATGGTCAATTGGCGGTTTCATCCTTTAGGATTGAAAATATGATGAAGTTAGAAAGTTCCAAATCGGGACTGTAAGGCGGCAGATGCCCAACAAATAGTGGGGCTCCGTTCGGCTTTGACGGTGGAATAGTGGCAATATGATCTGTACCTCCGAAGAATAATATCACACTTTTCTTGCCAGTGTTTTATGGACGTTTGTACCTGGGTTAGTTTGTCTTCATCTGGGATGAAGTTGCTTATTAATTATTAACACAATTAAGGCTTACCCATTTCACAATATCTCTAACATTTAGAACATGACAATAACAAGTTATAATATTCTATAAAAGGTTCTGTAAACATTTTAAGACATAAGCTGGATAAAAAAAAATCAAAATCAAAGATAATATGATTATTCGAAACGTACTCAAGATCAACATTCTGCTAATCCTCCTCTAGCATCTAAATTAGTAGTAAGCTGTTTGTTGAACGTGCCTAGTTCTTATTCAAACTTTAATATAAATAGCAAAATTTTCGAACGTTCAACAATTTCACAAACAGCCTTAGTGATGATTGAAAATGGTAATGGTAAACTTATTCTACTTATTGTAGAGCACTATTGGATTCTGGTAGCGAGTCATTTGCGAAAATTCTCAACTTGAAACATAGCAAAGACAATCGCATTACAGTAACTGATTTGAGCAATTCAACATCGCAGGTTTTACAGAGTATCTCAACTAAAATCCATTCCACTTACAAACCGTTTTCTGTTCAACTTGAGTTTTCAGTAACAAACATCATTCCAAATCGAATTCCGTGTAAAAATGAAAAAATGTTAGTGGGTCCGACGGTTCGACAATTTGTTTGATATCATTCTTCGATTTAGAACCTAGAAGTACGTCATTACGAGTGAAATTTTGAAAATATATCGTCAAATAAAAATCAACAAAAATCAAACTTTCTCCAAAGAATTCTTTGGCGAGAACAGTTAAACCAACCAATTCAGAGTTAAAAACAGTCACTTATGGAATAGCTCTGTTCCACCGATCTATGTCTCTTGCCATCTTCCCCTCTATCAGAAGAAAAAAATTCAATATTTAAAATTGTGTACCCACAAAATATTTATGTGGTTTTATATTCAAAAAATCAATCGTAGAAATATTATACGATCAGCACACGAACAAAAATGTCTGAACTGAAACGACAGATAGTATATATTCATGATGTCTGACACGGTACGTGTAGGAACTGAACTGAACGGATAATATAAATCAGCCTTTAGGCCCGTTGTACATTTCAGCTAAGCTAAGCTAAGCGATGTGAGCTAAATTCTTATCCCCCGGTTGAAAATAAAAAATTTTAATGGGAAGAAATAAAATCAGAAGTGTATGTTTCTATAAGGCTACATAGTTATCAGCTGGAAAGTGCAAAGGGGTGAGGTAGGCGAGCTAACAAAGCAAACGAAAAATACATTTCTCGCTTAGCTTAGCTGAAATGTGCAACGGGCCTAAAGCTTGCTTACGTAAAAATTATTTTTATATTTTGTTTTTTTTGCAAATAAATTATAATAACCTATAAAGGACATTGCTGTCAAAAAACGGCGATAGATGGATTAAATCTAAAGATGGAACTAGGAGTTTTTTCAATTTTTTTTTTGTGTATCGAAACAAAAATGAAAAATGTAAACAAAAGCAAAAAACATGAATAAAACTTACAACTAGACATGAATTATAAAAAAAATTAATTTTATTTTTTATTTATTTACCAAAAATTAAAAATTGTTAAAGCTGACATCTTTAGAAGTAATCCCGTACTATGTTTTCACGTATTAAATAATACTGCATTATCGATAGATCTGCCTATATCATTGACCGCAAGTTTACTATGGAAAAGTATAGTTATGTCCTTTATTATTACAATTTATTTGGTTTTTTGTTCAGTTGTATGATAAATTTTATTAAAATATGATAAATGCAATAATTTTCGATTTTAATGATTGCAAAGATCATGCGATATGATTTAATATAATCGAGACAATGATATAGTATGGTTTTATATATGATCTGCAATATTTAAATATGGTTAGAGCAATCATAATACAATAGGGTCTATCATAATATAATTAGGTCTATCAAAACAAAATAAGGTTTATTGGAAATTATTTGTAACTCCTCGTGTTTGCTATGGTCATATCAAATAGAATTTGTTCTCTAACAAGGTGCAATTATTACCTAATCTCGTGAGAAGTCTTAAATAAAGAATTTGTATTTAATTAATTTATTATTAACGTTAATAGTTAAAAAGTGTTTTAGTGATGTTAGTAGTTTTGAAACTTAAAAGTGAATTTTTAGTAGGACAAATAGTTATTAAACCTTATAAGGGTGTAATTGTGTCTTGCAGTGGAAAACTTCGGCACGTAAGTACATTTTTTTTATACTACAGAGCATTAAACACTTTCCGAATATTTACTCGTTCAGTGTTATTAATTATTAAAATAAAGGGTGTTTCCAATTATTTAATGTGTGTGTTTGGAATACAATTTTAAGAAAACAAGTGTACAAAAATAATTTTTGAGAATTACAAATTCAATTTTCTAAAATAGATTCAAATGAATTAAAATAGACATAATTTTTCAATTACATTTAAAATTTTATTCCACTAAAAAAATTGTTAGCCCTTAAAAACAAATTTATTCAAAAAATATCCATCTAGTTCGGCTGAAATCGGCAAACCAATTACGCTTGTAACAGAGCAACTTAACAACGTATATGCGGTGATAATTGAATATATCATCAATCGCAACCTAAATAATTTGTAAATAGTTTTATTAGAATCAAAATATAAATATCTTTCATTGAGGTTTCTTTAGGCTTTTTAAGGACGATTTTACAAAATTCGCGAAACTTGTGCAGACGTTATTTCCAAAAGAGCTACACTGCCATACTAAGGAAAAAAGTCACAAACACCAAAAGTCGAAAAATGTGTTAGGGGATTCTGCAAATAAATACCTGTCTTTCACAATCACGTTATTTAATAGTAAGGTTTCATATTAAGACAAGGCAAACAAAAATAGTTAAATTGAAATTACACAAAACTACAAAAAGACAAATGTGACTTTTTTCTTAGCAAGGCAGCAGGAGACGTACTTTATTCCATCTTCCGGAGGTTGCATCGCCAAAGGTAAAATATAATTTGCATTAAAGTATACATATTATAAGAATGCTCAGTGAAGTTATTTTTATTTTCAGGAGAACTATTCAATGTTTACACCAATTACAGCTCACCTTTCTTGCTCTGAATTAATAAAAAGATGATCCATGTCATCAACCTGCTACCTGAACCATCTCAAATAATGTGAAATATCGAATTTAGGTAAATTAATAATAATCTCTTGGGCTGATTGATAGATACCCATTTCTATGATGACATTGACTATTTAAAATGTAGATGACTGCGGGGAGCTTTACGAGCGCTGGTAAAAAACAATAGTTATAAAAATAGTTTATATCTAAATTGGTTAGTTGCATAAATTACTTGCGTCTTGTAACAATATTAATAAATATTTTTCCACTATTTTCCGATGATCATTGGTGCTACCCTAAAACATCCAAATATTGACACCTCTGAGCAGTGGAATTTCCGAAAAAATTATTGATTAAACCAGATCATCTTTGTATGGGTTTGGCCCACGCCAAACTAATCTTTATAAGTGGTTAATAAAGGCCAAGAATAATTTTTAATTTTAATTTAAAAATTCGTTCTTTTAAAACACTAAGGCAACAAAATTAACCTAAATTTCTCGTAATTTTTTGCCTAGATGGTGTTTTGAAAAAAAAAACGAAAATTCGGCACAATTTTCATATACATAATTAGTAATTACTAAATAAAAATTTAATGAATTATTTTTGGTGTATAATTTAGCCACAACTTATAAAAAATATAAAATTTAGAGACCATTATTGAATTCACACATTTTTAAATTTTTTAAAAACACTTGCTAAATATTTCGCAAAATTACAAAAGGTTTAAAAAATCACTCGATCGATTTCGGCTTGTTAGGCCGTCATCAGGAGTATGTAATAAACTGAAAAATTTAAAAATGTGTGTATTAAGTGTGTTTCGCCAAGTGCCTACAGCAGAAAGTGTAAAAAACATTATTGAATTGTTCCAAATTAATCAAAACGTTTTATTGCCTAAGGCCATGCCACATACGCAAACGGTAAACTACGGAATTTCAAACCGACAAACCCATTTTTTGTTAAAATTGTTTCATTTGCAATATCAAAAATATGAATAAAATGTTCAATAAGTACCATCTTTTTCTAGAAAATTTTATTAAAATTGATTTAATCTCACTGACAAATTTTAGCTTGACTAAAATGTGAAACGATAGCAAAATATAAAATTGCTGTTTTTTAAATGAAATTAAATAAATTTTAATAAAATTTAAGACGATAAGTACAACGTTATTGTTTTAACTTTTATTAAAATTTTTAAATTTTATAAAACAACAATATTATATTATTATTATAGGTTTAAACCATTTTTTTAATAATTTTGATTTTGCAAATGAAACAATTTTGTGAAAAATTGGGTTTGAGTTTGACGGTTTGATAGGCCGGTTTGTCATTTGTGCATGGACCAACGTCTTTACTTTCTACAAAAAGCATGGTCTAGCGCATTTTTAACGTAAAATTGTTTTGTTTGATTTAGCTTCACACTAGGACCGCAGAATAAATGTGGCAAATCAAATTAGATATGACTGTTTGGTGGTTGTTACCCACGATACCACTAGACAAAGTTCATACAAACTAATTGAAAAAATAAACTAAAAAAATTCTAAGTACAGCAATACTTTTAAAGTACTATGTTGTATATAGCTAGTACTAGTATTAGTCAAGCAAAAAATGTTTTGACTAATTTATCTTAATTCAATAATAATTTCTATTTACAGATGCAGGACTAGCGCTTAGTTTAGTACTTCTGCCGTACATTCTTCCACGGAAAGAGGAATCACAAAGGAAATTCCCGCTTTTCTAAAAAAGAAATTCCAAATTCATTTATAACTATGTATACCTATAAATTAGGCTTTATTTTAATTACATCAAAAACTACAATTTATTTTTCTACAGAAACCAGTTGAAGCAGCCGACACGGAAGGAAATACTGAATTTCTCAAAATTATTTTTATACGTGAATCTTTAGAAATAATTCATGTGCGAGTTTTGCGGGAAAACGTACATGTTTACGAATGCTTTAGAACCATTAAATACTACCTTTAATTGTTTGGGTTTAAATGCTAACTATCCAACATTTTGCGAACATATGTACATGGTTTTGATACAGTAAGCCATACAAAACATCAGCACAGACAATTTTAATGATTCCAGATGTATTTGAAGATATTACTTCCTATTTTCCTAATGAATCACTAAATTCCTTAATTTTAAGTTTAGTTTAACTAATGAATTTGGCTCAAGATACTGGTTTTGTATGTCGCAGTCTAATGCTCGGTTTCACAAAAAAACAGGCAAACTCCAATTAGTGAATATTTCATCTTTTTCTTCTTTTATGAAATTGCGATTTATTTTAATTTTTTAAACGCACGCTAATTTTATTTCGTTTTTACATGAAAATTTTCACTGGAGAGCTAAATATTTAGCTGCCCAATTTCGTTCAGCTAATTATTTAGCTGAAGGCTAAATATTTCTATGTAAAATAAAAATATATGTAATTAGCTTGCATTGAATTTTTATTGTGAAATAAAACGCAATTTCATAAAAGAAGAAAGGGAGAAAATATTATTTAACTAGAGTTTGGTTATTTTTTGTGAAACCGGGCATAATGAAACTAAGAAATCTGGAAATTTCACAGAAATACATATAAGTTTGCGCAACAAGAGAAATTGTTTAGCACTAATTTCATAGAATTCGGAAATATTATCCTAAAGAAAGGACCAGTAATCCACTTAAATGGTATTCCTAAATTTGTTTTTGTTAAATGGTTACTGAAATATACAACTGTAAAATATATTTAGTGATTACACGAATTAAATATTATGTATTTGATTCAAGTTAAAATAGTAAAGAAAATTATCAAGAGAATTTGGCTGTGTTAGTATAATTCGCTAATACAACCTGCGCAGTTCATTCAGTATAATATAGAATGAAAATCGTGGTACAATTAGCCCAGTCGCCGCGGTCTGATAAGAAGATTGATTTTTTCATAATCTTAATCTGATCAGTTCGAACCTGGATTAAATTCTATTACAATTTTCGGAACATATTAACTTCAAATAAATTAAAAATTAGAAATATAAAACGGTATATTTTAGTTGTGTTCAACATTTGGAAAATTTTGGTTTCAATTATCATTATTACGGTTTTGAAATTGAATTTGTGGAGCAATTTTAAACAATCAAATGACTAAAAGTTTTATGAAAAATTTTAAAAACTTATATATAAATAATGTTTCAAATAAAAATATAAAAATAAAAAATAATTTCGTTTAGACCACTAATTTGGATATAATTATACTATGTGTACTGTACAATAAATTAATTCAAAATAAATGTACATTTCAAGAACTATAGAATATGTTTTGTTATTTAGTATCATAAAATATATCGATGGCTTAATTATCAAAAGCCATAACCCACATTTGTAATATTTTTGGGAAACTCGCAAAGAAATATTATTTTATTTAGTCATTAACTCAGTTATAATTAGTTAAATAAAATTAAATGTGGACCGTGATATATTGTGATTCAAAGCTAATACAATAACACAGAAAGATGCGGTATGTTGTTTTCTGCTTTTCAGCATTAAAATGTCATTTTTGAAAAAATTGTGGGTTAGGGCCGTTATTAATTAAGTCAGCGATACAATATACATACATATATGGTATGATAGCTGCTATCACCCCCCGCAGTATACTTCATTAATTGATACGATAACAACTATCACAGCATCTGTTGGGCTTTATTATATGAACATACTAAATTCAATTAATTTATTGATAACTATCATAATATCTGATTGGCTTTATCATCTCCAAATGATAAATTCAAACATATTATTGATACGATCCATCACAATAGCGATATATTTAATCATGGATATGGTTAATTCAATAATATTTGCATAATAACGTGCATAATTTATTAAATAGATACAATCATTATTATTAATTGTATACATCAAGGTATGATTTTCTTAATTATTGCATCTAATCATAAATATGATGGTCACTTTTATGATCAGCTCAATCATATTTTTTCTCTGAGTGCAAACAAGTTTGTTGTATATTGAATACTTATTATTAATTATTGTGTTGTTTATCACCTGGGGACATCTCTTTTGCCTGCAACAAACTTATTACCACTGCATATTTACCTGGAGGTATTTTATATGGAAATTTTCCTGGCACACAACTGTATCTGGAATAATTGAATTGAGCTGTCGAAACACCGGCTATTACAAGATTGCTCACTGAATGGTACGTTTGGACGCGAAGAATTATATCGCTAACTATGTCAAGCACTGCTTCGAATAAACGTCGATTTAATTGGACCGCTTCCACTTTGTCAGAGTAACCGCTATAGCTTAACAATAATCGCAAAGTTTACATGCTGCCCTGAAATTACTCCGCTTAACAACTGACTAGGATTACCAATTCGAGTTATTCATGATGCATTACTTATGTGAAATTTTCGGAATGAGACAAATCAGGACCTCTACATATCATCCGCAATACATTTGACTGACATCAGACTGACTAACTGGGAAGATCTGAAGTTTTGAAAAATTCGAATTTTCCTAGATTCCCGACATGGAACTTGAATTTATTTCCAGTGATATATTGACAAATTTTTTCAGGTCCACAATGCATTTTCTAGCTACCACAAACCAACAGTAGATTTTACAAGTTCGATGCGGGTTGTTTGCATCTTATCGAAACATAATGCGCTACGAAAATGCAACAAAAGTGTAGAAATATAAATTTTAAAAAGTAAGTCCTCAGTTTTATTGGAATCATTTGTTAACATTTAGAACCAATCATTGCTAATTTAAAAGTTTTCGGAAGCTAATTACGATTTAACAAAGGCATTTAAATTTTGATATTATCGTATCGAGTTGTAACAACAATTAAAATTGTTTCTATACTTTCTACACAACTAATAAATATTTTTTTACGACACAACAGAATATTTTCTTATACCGTTTTCCAGTTACACAAAAAAAAAAAAACCGGGGCGAAACCGGGGCGAAACCGGGGCAAAACCGGGTTAGTGTTTTGACGTTTCAACTGGAACAGCAAAAAATGCGGTTTCCGTAATTTTTTGTTTTTTGCATGTGTTTACGTATTAATTGTCAAATTATTTTAACAATTCTACGTTAATTTTGCAATGCAAGATTTTTTTCGTGTTAATTTATTTAATTATATTTAGTTTTTATTTAAATGACGTTTGAAATTTAATTGTGTTATAATCGCCCCGAAAAATTTTACCGGGCGACGAATGACAGCTGCTGTCGCCCCGTTTTCGCCCGGGTTTTTTTTATCTGTCAAATTTGTTGCAGCTGGAAAATCACATTAAACATCTGTATCTATAAATATTTTTATCTAGCCGACACGTTTTTCTATACATAACCCAAAATAAAAAAGTCTAAATGAACATTTTTGGTATCTCCCCACATACCAAAATTGGATTTAAGTGAAAATAAAATAAAACTCACAAAATTATGGTGATTTTCAATTTTCGATAATTTAAATAAAAAAAACAAAAATTATTATTATTACTGTTATTAAACTATTATTTTTATTACCATCCCAGAAGCAAAAAAATAGTTTACATAAAATACTGGACACACGAGAATCATCTTTCTATCAGCACAGCTAATAAAATACTATAATTTTAAGATAAAATTACGAAAGATTTATGTTGTGTATAAAATATGTATATGTGTGTTTATATATTTATGTATGTATGTATGTATATGACACACAGAGACAGTACATATCAGAATTTATGCAAATTTAATTTATTAATTTTTGTGGAAAAATCGAAAATATTTTTACTATTTGGAAACCTTAATTATGATTGATTTAATTGGATTTTATATGGATGTACATATGTGTGTAAATCACATTAGTGAAGATTTATTAGATATGTTTTATGGTGTCATAAGATTGGTGACGGCTTCAAGGGGATTTATTTACATAATTTGTATTAAAATTAATATATTCACAAGCATAATTATACAACAGGTGGTACGTGTCAATTACTGTAAAAGGACATCTTCATCATTTACTCTAAATTCAATAAAATCGTACCTCCCCATTCCTAATAAGAAAATCGTTCAATTGAAATCTATATTATAATACTTTGACTACACATGAAGAGACAATAATTTATCGAATCTTAAAATAAATTAAGATTATCCAACCAAAATTTCACTTAGATTACAGACAAACAAAAAACGATTTTCATTTCGAAAAATAATGTAAACAATGTAAACATATAACAGAAAATTCTGTTATTAATATTGAGTTTTCCGATTTTTCTACGAAATTGTGCTTCAAAAAAAAAAAAAAAAAAATACTCGTCGTCTTTTCTATATTGAATGGTGTAGTAATCTCCGCTCCTTCTTCTCCCTCCCCCGCAATAGCTTTACGACATATAAAGATATTTCGTCGTCGATAGTACACGCATTCGAATTTGATTGCGTGAAACATGCCTGTTTAGTTAGGGGTCCGCGAGCCATATAACGAAACAGTAATTAAATATTTATGCCATTTATATTTATTTATAAGCAATCTTGGTTGTTCATGACATAAGCTTAGTGCAAAACTGGGGCCCTATTATGAAATAAATGCGATTTCGCATTTCCATGCGATATCGCATTTTGGTATTATGAAACACCCTTTTCGCTTTTAATCCGATCTTAGTCGAACGATGTGCCATATTATAAAATAAAAAGGCGGATTTTTGCGAAAATACAAGTGACAAATGCGAATGCTCAATAGCAGTCGAATATCGCATTTACAAGTAAAAAATTTAATTTACGCTTACGCTAAAATGTAAGTAAACACGATAGTTTAATATTTTTATTATAAATATCTACATATATACCAATAATTTTACAAATAAATTAAAATATTTATTATTTTGTATCTATTCACAATGTAATTAATAATTATATACATATTATGTATATAATTTATAATATCAATTTAGGGGAAGCACAACAAATAACAATCAATTTGAGGTACTAGTGGAGCCACAGAAACGCCACAGAATCCATTATATAATTTTTTTTAAAATAAATCACAGCGTTTCTTACTCAAACATAATTTTTATTGACAAAAAACAAAAACAAACAGCAAATTATATTTTAACAATTTGACAGATGGAAATTTCCCAATAAGGGAAATGCGATATGCGATAATGTAATTTCATAATTCAACTGACGAAGCCGATCGCATTTGTTGAGTCGCAAAAAATGCGAAATGCGATCCGCTTCGCATCGGTTTCATAATAGGGCCCCTGGTTATTGCGTCTCTTATAACTTTTTGAAAGTTAACTGCAAATAATAAAACAAAAGTTAGTTTTCTTATGGTACACATTGATTGTATTTTTTTTCAATGGTAAATCCAACGTATCAAATTTTCATTTTATCCTAAGGGCTTTGTTAAATTCTGTAAACAACATTGTTAATTAATTTGAACAATTTGTGTGGTCAATCCCAAATTTGTTGTAATTTCGGAGATCCGCTTTTTCTCCTTTTGGGATTGTAAAATCAAACCAAGTAGCTTTCTACAATATCCTGCACTGTTCGATCTCAGGTCATATCATAATATTATCGTGATGAAGTCCTAATTAATTGGTGACTACCAAATACGATCCAATTGAATCATTTACTACATGATCGACCCATTTTGGAACCGCTCCAACTAGTTCCTGTAAATAAACTAGCCACTTAAAAGCTGTGTGGTATATACGAAGGATGTGTTACGCATATGTAGAGTTGTCAACTGGACCGGTTTTCACAGCAATAAGCCGGTCATCGGTCGGACAGCTGACCGGCAGAATGAATGACCGGTTTTAAATGAAATTCAGTTAAATCATCGTTTTAAATGTATCGAAGGAAATTTGATTTATTATTTTGGACTCGTATTATCGACATTTTTCGAAGTGGCCGAATAAAAATTTCATTAGTCCTAGGAGTTATTACCAGAGCCGGTTGGTATATGAATGCAATGCATGAATTGCAAGCGTAAAGAAATTCAGTTCAATAGCGCAAAGCAAAAATATTTTTATTTAATGTCTCCTAAAACTTCTTGAGAAAGCTGAATGCGTATCATAAAGCTGCTAACAATATCAAAAAATCTCCTCAAATCTGCAAAATTACAAAAAATCTCGCAGAATTACCACCACCATCATCAAAAGTTTTAAATTAACCGTAAAATCATGCGAGTAACATCAACGAGCAGGTAATCTCGAAAATATTCAAAATATAATTCAAAATTATTTCAAGGTACTCTGATAGTCTCAAATATTCTCAGAAAATGTTACCTAGCTTAACTTTAAATAGCTCGATGCTAAGCAGGCTCAAGTAGATTAATTCATTATTGGCGAGGCTATATTTTGATGCGCCGACTTCAATCCGGCAGTCTTTAGGTTTGTAGGACTTACTGAAGCTTGGCATGTTCATTGAACGTGACTCAAATAGATACACAGAATATGCTCCTTCAATCGCTGAAATTTAGCCAATGCGTTGCTTAATCCAAAATGAATTACTAAAAATAGGTATACGTCTTTCCTTAAGTATAAAGGCCAGCTTCTCTTTGTCGTTCGAATGAATTGCTTTATATTCAATTTGGCTTGTGATGACCCATTGATAATTTGAACAATTATCACTGATGAACTCCACAGGATGGATAATTGGTCCACTAGTCCATGAAGCTTCATTTTCTTGATCGACTCTTGCACTTTTTGTATTGATATCATGTTCGACTAGATCAGTATTCCCATTCCCAAAAAACCGCCTCATTTCAGAGTTTAGATGCTTAAGTGACACACAAGAGTACTTTGTCAACCTTAATATTAGCGAGATTCGTCACATTTTTAATGGTAGTTCGGCTTTGGCCATTAGAGGCTTTAATATATTTAGGAAAAACAATCCCCTTAATTGTGGTGGTTTATGTAAGTTTGTTGGTGACCAGACCATATTAAGGCTAGATTTCTATGGGGTCCTTGCTAAAGTAGCTATGGTCGACTTCCTGCCATGGTTCTGAAATAAACTTCTCATTTTGACAGAGTTAAATTTCTTATTGAAGAGAGGCTGTAAAATCCGAAGCTCTCACATTGTTAAATTTACCACATCGAAGCGAATACGATTGACGAAAAGAAAACAAAATATTCAAAATGTCGTATTTCAAAAGCGTGCCAGACCCAGACCTAATTTTCACGGGATATTCACAAAAGAAATACCAGAACGAGAAGTTTGTCTGTATTAAAATCAATAAGATTCTTTCGGCTTTTTATAGAGAAAATATATTAACAATAATGGCATTCACAACATTTTTCGACTTGTTAATCAGAAAAAAATGAAGAGGCCATCATTTATAATATATCTACCAAAAAAGTAAAAATATCAAAACCCCTCCATATTTTAATCCAAGAGTCATACAAAGCGTATCGACCCCAAAAAATGAAAACCTTCTTTGAGTTTTCTATGTGGTAGTTTGGTTTCGTACTGAAAAGTTCGCACGAGCAAAAGTTCGGTCTACCCCTCAGGTAGGTACGACCAAACTACAAAATACAATTTTAGCTGCATACATTAAGTATGAGGCAAGAACGTACTGACCTAGCGAATTATATTCACTAAATCAAAAACTCAAGGAAAACCCCCATTTTTGTGTGTTTTAAGCCCAGAAATCTAGAATTTATTATTTGTGTGGCATAAAACCGGTATCGGAAATTTTGAGTGAAATTTGAATTAGGAATTTAAATTTAAAAAAAAGGTTTTGGCATTTCAAACCAAATAAAATCTTTGGTGAAATTAAATATAGGAATTGAGTTACAACTCGAATTTTGATTTCACAATATTTGGAGAGAAATATAAATTTGCATTGCACAATAGATGTGCTGAGTGGATTTTCAATTAGAAAACAAAAAAAAATGAGAGCAAATTAGTTGGAGCAAAGAATAGAAATGTCTAGGTAACACCAAAATAAATATTTTGAAACCAATTTGAATTGGGTCAAAAAATTCGACTAGAAAAGAAAATAGTTTAAATGGACTCAAATAAAACCTTGGATGCATCCAGAATAAATTGAGAATTGGGTTAAACTTCCAAACTGTACTTGAACGTTGATTGTAATTTTGATCACATTCATTGAATTAAATTGAAATAAAAACTTGAGTGAAATATAAAATTTTAACAAATATTTAGGTATTGAGTGGTAACTAAACTATGTAGCAACTTAGTTTAAAATCAAAATGGATACGAAAAAAATTAAGATTTTTAGCCAGAAACTTAGTTCCAAACTATTTTCTAACTTGAGAATAAGAAATATGTATAGTCTAAATTGGTTAACTACATTCGACAGAGAAGAAGTTGATTAATAGAATGAAATTTTAAAGAGAGAAAATTATTATGAATTCTCAACTAGCTATAATGAATTTGAGTGAAATTTTAAGTAGAAATTATTTTCTTTATATTGCATTTGAGAAACACATTTAGAAAACAATTTTAGCAAAATATTTAATGAACTTTTGAGTTTAAATTCTAAACACGATTTCAACAAATTTTTTAGTTCAACCAGAAAATCAGGAATCGAGCAAAAATCTGAATGCTTTTTGAAAGGTAATTGAATAAAATCTTAAATAGGAATTTACATTAGAAATACAGTTTAAATTACAATTTATTTAAGTAAATGCAGGAGCTTATTATAGCTTAAAACTTAAGTTTGGAATCCGGACTGCCTTTAATAACAGTTTGAGGGAATTTTAAAAATTTAGTTAAAATTATTCATGGAAAATTTTTATTTAGTACGAGGTAAAACAAGATTTGAACAAAGTTTGGACTAAAAATTCAATTTCAATTCAATCGACAGTTTGAGCAAAAATTTGGATGTAATTTAATCAAAAAATATTTAAAAATTAAGTTTGAAAATTATAGAAATTTTGTGATATTTTGTTTACAAATTAAGTAAAAATTCTAAACTAGATTTGTCTAAATGTGCTTGATTAGAAATTTGAACTACAACCTCAGCTTTACTTGCAAATGAATTTAAGAAAAATTTGAGTGTTAATAGAAATGCTGAATTAGAGTAGAATTTAAAACTCTAGTTTAGGGCAAACGGTTTGTTAAATTTGTATTAGAATTTTGAACATAAATCTGAGCAACTATTGAAGTATTTGAATTTTAAGCAGTAATTGAATAAAATGTTGAGTAGAAATTGAATTTGAATAGTAATTTGAACTTGAGCAATAACATAACTGTAATTTAGTTTTTAGTTTAAAAGTTGAGTTTGTATTTCGAATTGAACTGATAAGAGAAAAATTAAACATTAAGTTACAATATTATAAAATAGATTTGAGCAAAATTTTATGTTTAATGAGGGCAAAATTCTGAGTAAGGTTGAGTTTGAATTCCAAAATTTTGGTTGCAATTAGATAGAAATTGTGTGATATTTTGAATACAAATAGGCTACGTTCCAAACTCGATTGATACAAAATTGAAGGAGGAATTGAGTTATAATTTTGAGCGAACTTTAAAATACAAAATTTAAATTATTAATTTTTTATGGTAGCTTCAATTGTTGATGTTAAATATTCGATGTACAATGTTGGGTGTTGAATGATGGTTTTGATGAGAATTAGATTCTGGATATTGGATTGTTTATTGAATTTTGTATTTTTTATTTTTTTTATGTGTTGTTTTGGATGCGGGATGTTGAATGTTGCACATTTAATTTCGCGTTAAAAGTAAATTTGGCCAAATTAATGAGCTCCTGAAGGTTAAATAAATTACAGAGGCACCACCCTGGCGGCAATAATTTAATCAATGGCAGGCGACATGTAGAACAATGAACATAAGATAACGGATCACAAAGAATATCGTACAATCTCACTAAACTTATGGACCAAAAATTCTGACATTTTGCCGACTTCTGGTATCCTGATAAGGTATTAGAAAAAAAATGTACTAGAAATATTTCCTATACCTATTTTCATAATTTTCCGCCCTAACGATCAGATAGAACGCACACACACAGTAGAATGGAACCAACTCTTTTATTTTGTTCTTGCACATACAAACATTATCATCGACATTATCATCATCACATCGCACCCTTTTCGATTTCTTTAAGATTCATATTCAATTTCAAAATATCTACAAACAAACCACCACCCCTCTCATACAAAAAACAAACAACTAACTTCTCGATTTCAGATTGAAATTTTCCCTATACATCCCTAACTTTGTGGATGTGTAAATGTACGATTTTCATATTTTCAATAAATAAAATTCTTTATTATTTTTCCAAAACAATTGTGAATGTGAATGAAAATTGTGTGTAGTATACATAACAATAGATGAAAATTAAGTTTTTATGATGTCAAGAGATATGTAGATTCTTAAAAATAAGTTTACATATACCATACATCCTCATACAAGATGAAAATTTGGGTCGGGATTTGTCGAAATGTATTCGTATTTTGGTTAATCTGTGCCTCGTATCTACGAGCATTTCGAATAGAGGCGATATGAAAATTGGGCGAATGAATATAGTATAGAAACGAAGAATAAATTAATTTTTTTTTTCTTTTTCTGGAAAAGTTCATAAGAAAAATTCCAAACATTATTTCTTGATGAAATTTAAGGAGGGTATACTATGGAGAATTGGAAGTAGGCGCGCACACAAGAAAATATTATTGATGATTGGAACAGGTTAAAGTTGATTTGTGATCTATTAATTTGAAGATTATATTCACATCGTTCGTTCTTGTATTTATGTATAATAGATTTGGGGCAAAATACGGATAAATTTTGTAAAAAGCAAATTAGAAAATGGAAAAATGTTTTGATGAGTATACTTATTAATAGGGAAATGGCGCAGGTAGGTTTATACATAATAATGAATTGTTTGCTGATTGCTTCTTCTTTATATATACATTTACTTTATGAATCTTAAAGATGCTGTGTATAATAAATAATCAAGCATATCTTTAAATTATACATGCGCACAGTTTTAGATCATAAAATTTGTGAAAATGTAATTAACTGTTAAACAAAAAAAAAAATAGATTTGAATTTAAAATCAAAATTCATCATCAATAAATTTTCTTTTTATGGGTTTTTAATGTTGTTTGTGCTTTTATATTGCTCATTTTGTCTAATATCAAAATAATTAATCAAACAATAAAATAGCAAAGCATTGTTGAGTAATAAAAGTCTCATGCCAAATTTAAAAACTTTTCTTGGTATAGTTGGAAATTTTGCCATTAAGCAGACGGCAGATAAGGGGAAGTGTATTCAAGGTTGCGGCCAAACCCAATCAATATTTGTTAATGTGACCAATCAAACAATACAGCTTTTAACGTTTGAGGGCCTAAAATAGATCGAACTATCCGATTTTCCCTTAAATAGATTTCGCTGCCCACCTTTTCCCCTAAATACCGTGGCATCATCATAGTTCAGATCTATCTTCCCCCATGGCCAATACACAAATTAAATTTTCGATTTATTTGTGCACTTTCGACGTGACTTGGACAATTGACTGAAGTACCTTCTGGTTTCTAGACAGAACCAAGCAATGCTTAGAATGAGTTTACCTGCGGGGGCGTGCATAAGAACTCTTCAAACAGTTTTAATCCGTCAACTGCACAACCACGTGCGCCCGGTTGAACAACAAACAAGTCCATTAAATTTGGTTATTGATGAATTGAAAATGGCTAACTCAGGACTGTAAAGGCATAGTGGCATGTTAGTGAGTTGGGAGAAAAATACATAGTGATCTGTAATAAATTTGTCGACGAAGCTTTTTAGAATATGCAGAAAGGCCATGCTCTAATTTATAGTTGGGAAGACTTGCCAATGGAGAACGCCAATAGTATAATCGGGCTTTAAGGGCTAAAATCTACGAAAGAAGTAGCCCCCCAACTTTAGGAGTGGAAAAGCTAAAAGCTGGCAACAAACAGGTACAGGAATTTTTCTTTAAAAACCAAACCTAGCTTTAAATATGCTAGGCATGTGATTTTACTAACAGAAAAATGCCTGTCCCGACAATTGTAAAGCGAAACTCTGGTAATTTCAGAAATGTAAATTGAAAACTGTACCTATGCATGGCAGAAAGGTTCCCTGGTTATAACTGGTTACGCCTTTCGATACATAACACCTTGCACCATTTTGAAGAGAAAAAGAAGAAATTGGTGGACATTCTTGAAGAGGTAGCCATGTTGAAAAAACTTGCTTACCAATTAACAAGGCTCCAAATGCGTTTACTGCAAGAGAGCAAACAAAGCTTGACACATACGACTTTGATTTATATTGTGCATGTGTTGAGGCGGGATTAGATTCCAATGTGTTCTATGTGTGTGTGCTGGTATATTAAACCATCCCGTATAGTGATGAACCAAGGACGGTAACGTCAATAAAAAGAGTTAAGCATCGAAACTTGACTATAGAATCCTACATCACTTTTTACTTACTGATCCAACGGTTATTGATGAAACAGTATGGGTGAATAATGGTCAATACAGCGATTTCCCGAGACATATCTGGAGCTTTTTTTAACCTGGGGTCCATAGAATCAAGAGAGAGCTAAAAACGGTTACCTGACCTTGAAATCGCTACTCTTTATAACCAATAACTAAATTTATCTGAAAGAATTGCAATTATGGTAACAAACCATAACACACCAAGCAACACAGAAAATAAGGGATGATGCAAAGGTTCCATCTTCGGACAACTTCTTTGGAATTTATTATGTAACAGTATGTGAATGAAATTAATGGTACAGAATTAACGGATGATACAATGATACTGAATGTATGTACGATGATTACTGAAAATAACATAGAGCTATTCTCTTCGAAGAATGTTAAGATTTAATTGAAAAGCACCTCCAACTTTAGAAGACTATACTCTTGACATCTGTTAATGCTGAACGAATCAGGATGCTAGTTAAATATTTTTAGGTGTTGAGTTGATGAAAGCTTGGATTTCATGTGCCGGGTATGATGAACTGTCACCACGTAGCAGCAACCGACCGCAAAAAGAGGAATGTTGGTTGGAATAACAAAGGATTACAGAATACTATGCGAAAATAGCAACTTTCACGAAAAGAGATAAGGATAACTCTTCCCAACTTCGTCACTCTATGGAATAAGCAGGAAGAGCTACATCAGAGAAGCAACTTTTAAGTCCATGCGAATATAAAATATTAACGATGGCCTTGATAATGACATTGCAGTCTTATGCTTTATGATTGTTCGATAACTCAAGAAGCTAGACAAAAATATACGTCAAGTATCAGGCCAGTTTGGCTAGCTACAGTAGTAAACAAGTCTTAATGATGACCCAACATGAGAGCACTTTTCATAGGTTTTGTGAATCATCCTTTGGGTTAGGATTAACTTAGGTCTCTCTTGTGAAGCTTATGTGAAGGTGAACTTTATGTCAGCAGATATTTTAACAATTGTAACATATTTTAACGTCAACAATCTCTCTGGGTCACACATGAACACGCTCAGTTAGCTGTGCAATATCCACAATTTCTTTACCAACATTTTCGATGACATTCTGGTATAAATACGGCTCAATTTTTTGAATACAATTAATAATATGATCCTTTAGGTCATCAATGGTTTTTGAATTGTTGGTATAGATTTTACCTTAAAACAGCCCCATAGGACAAAATCTAAGGGTATTAGGTAGTACGATCTAGGCGGCCAATGAATGTTCCATCTTCAAGAAATTATTCGATTACCAGAGCGTTCGCGCAAAATATCAATTGTTTCTGTTGCTGTACGACATATGGCTTCGTCCTGCTGAAATCTCATATTCTAGCAGTGATGTCCAGCCTTGGCTTTATTTACTCATCAGTTCATCACATTGAAACAATTTTTATTAGGAAAAGTATATACAAATGAATAAAATGAAGTAAACGTTTTTATTCCTAAATACTTATAAGAAAGAAACCACTATGAACCCGCAATATTTCGTTTATATAATTTGAATTGTTAGCCTATTTTTTTTGACAAATTTAGTCATGGTACACTTTTGCAGGCAAAATAAACAATTTTCAGACCTACAAAAATACAGTACTTAGATAACACAGCCACACAAAAAAAAAATTTTTTTTTGGCCTGTGGGTCTGACTTTGTATTCTATATGTTTTTGGGGTCGCTGAATCCGAATCCAAGGTCGGTTTAACCCTAGCACGCAGGGTTTGGCCATAACATCAAAAAACCTAGTAAATAAGGATTTTCAGTACTATTAAATGTATATAACTCTATAACTTGAACGGTTAACTCCTAAAACCTATAAACCCATATCTCATAACCCAATAACCTCATAACCCCATAACCTCAAAAGATCTAGTAAATGAGGATTTTTAGCATTAAATGCATATAACTTTATAATTCGAACGGTCAAGCCCTAAAACCTATAAAGCTATGACCGCATAACCTCATGACTCCATGACCCTATAACCACATAACCCCATAACCACATAACACCATAACCCCAGCCACATAAAAAATTCGGCCTCGGAGTCTGACTATGTTTACTGTATGTTTTTGGGATTGCTGAATCCGAATACGAGGTCGGTTAAATCCCATTACGTCAGGGTTTGTCTATAACCTCAAAAGACACTTTAAAATCTACTAAAACCGTTAAACCCGATAATCCTAAACGATGTTAAACCTAAAACTCGCTCGCCCATCGAATCTTCGACTAACTCTATAACTCCGACATCAAAATATTAAAACAGTATCGCTCAATCTTCCTCGGCGCAGATTTCACAAAATTTACATGCGTCATATTCCCTACAATCTCGTTTCTCGTGTGTCTACATCCAGGGCACCTCCTCGTGGTGACGGCGGGCAACGGAGCGAGCCCGTTACCCGTCTCGAGTCCCTGGATCACGGCTGTTACGCCGTCATGGCAGGCACACGGAGGAAGTGCGTTACGATGCAGGGAGTCGGATACCCAGTATCGGCGGCTGGTCAGGATGGGAAAGCGGGTCCGCAAGCGTCTTCATCAAGCGACCGCAGCTCAACATTGGTTGGTGACTTGGCCAATGTAGAGTTTAGGACTACAAGAAAAAAGAGCAAAGTTATCTTGCCAGAACACAATTGTGAATCGGAGCACAATGTGTTCTGTCATGTATGCTCAAAGTTTGAAGTGAGTTCTCTACGAAAAGTCATCGATGATGATATTCGAGAGACTTACAAAGATATTTTTGGTTTCGATATGGATGAGTCAGGGATTAAATGCTGGGCTCCCAACATCATCTGTAACTGTTGCCGAAAAATGTTCGGCAGATGGAAGAAGGGAAAAAATAAAGAGAACATCGCGTGTTCCGTTCCGACGATATGGAAACGCCCTTCAAGTGCTGATGATTGTTTTTATTGTTGCAATAATATCCAGGGGTATAATAGTAAAAACAAAACAAAAATCGTGTAGATTAGTGTTTCATCTGTTGTAGCTTCAGTATCAGGTACAGACGAGGACAGTCGTACTTGTAATGTCAGTCATGTGCATCCACCCGAGACAATTGCTGATATGATGGAAGTCGACGAAAAAATAGATATGGATACAGAATCGGCATTTGAGATGAGTGATGAGACGGATAGTGACATGGATGATGGCTTAAGCTCCAAAAATCCAAAATTGATATCGCAAGCTGCGTTAAACTAAGGTGACCATTCATACGCGTTTAGCTTGTACGCGCTAAACGCGTACGAATGGTCACCTTAGTTTCGATTGGGCTGTATGAATGATGTACGCGTTTTAAATATGGTCACCTTAGTTAAACGATCTTGTACGGAATTTAGGATTGGCAAAGGATGGTTCAGAATTTTTAGCATCCTTTCTTAAAGAGAGAAATCTGTTGGAGCCAAAGACGAAAGTTTCGTTTTATAGAAACAGAGAGATGGAATTACGACAGTATTTTTAAAAGATGATGATCATTCTCTTGTTTATTGTACAGACTTAGTAGGTCTCATTAACGAACTAAAACCAAATTGTTATGATGCCAAAGAGTGGAGACTTTTCATACTCATCAAAGAGGAGTATAAAGGTAGTTTTGCTACACAATACAAACATTTATGCTCCAGTTCCCATTGCCCATTCCATTGTTATGCAGGAAAAAGATGAGAACATGGATATTCTACTGCAAAAAATTGATTACGAGACTCATAGATGGCAACTTTGCGATGATCTTAAGATTATAACGATGTTACTTGGACAACAGTCAGGATTCACAAAATGTCCGTGTCATTTATGCTTATGGGACAGTCGTGATCGCGAAAATCATTATGTGAAAAAAATTGGCCTACCAGAACATCATTCACCCGTGGTTCCCGGAATATCATCCTCAAATCGCTAGTTGATCCAAGCAAAATTCTTATCCCTCCCCTTCACATCAAGCTTGGTCTAATGAAGCAATACGTTAAAGCGCTCGATAAATCTGGAACCTGCTTCAAATATCTCGTTGATAAATGTTCGAAGTTGTCTGAGGCAAAAGTGGAGTCGGAAACGAAAGTATACTTCGTTGCACAGGTCATTTAAAGAGAAGAGAACGCGATATGGATCAAAAAAAGAGACTGACTAAAGCTTTGTTTTTATATTATTTTATAAATCAGCTCTTATAAGGGCTATACGATGTATAAAATCCGGTCACGCAACCTCCCCGCGGTGGACATTGATACAATGGGTAATGCTAATGCTGACGGTCCTACAAATTTTATACAAGGTTATACAGAGATAACTTGGGAATGATGACGATATTCTGTTTTAATTTCATGAAATCTACGCCACGAATAGTTTCGCGGTGGAAGAATAAGCGATACTGTTTCAGTATTTTGATGACGGGGTTATAGGATTATGAGGTTATGGTGTTTTGGGGTTATGAGGTCATTGGGTTATGAGGTTATGGGTTTATAGGTTTTAAGGGTTAACCGTTCAAGTTATATAGTTATATACATTTAATAGTGCTGAAAATCCTTATTTACTAGATTTTTTGAGGTTATGGCCAATCCCTGACGTGCTAGGGTTAAACCGACCTTGGATTCGGATTCAGCGACCCCAAAAACATATAGAATACATAGTCAGACCCCCAGGCCAAAAAAAAAATTTTTTTTTTGTGTGGCTGTGTAATTTGTATTCCTGATTGAAATTATCTTAATATTTTAACATGAAGCGAATGGGAAATTCTAGTGTGGCGGTTCCCGCATTTTATCCGCGCCTAAATTTATGCGTATGCCATCACAATCCAATTCCAACGCGAACTGTATAAACCAAACCAATACACCTATTAAGGCGGATTCAGTGTTGCGTTCCTTCCTTCCTTCGTTCCTTCTTTCGTTTTGAATATTTTTGTTTGCGATATCATAGTTGATGAAAAAAATGCAGAACAATTTTGTTGCCATCTATATGTAAATAATTTAAGTTATTGACATTATTCTTGATGGTTGAAATTTTTTCATGAATCGATTGTGTTTGGTGATTATATTAAGTTTTGTGCGTGTTATTAAATTTATAAAACTATTAATTGTAATAATTGTGCTATCTGTGTCGAAAATTTTGTGATATTAATAATTTTTTAATTAATTTTCAAATATTTTTGGAATATGGATGAGCAAGATTTGGCATTACTTTCGTCAAATATGATGAACGCAAGCGCCGCCATAATCATATACCATATTCTAAACAGAAAATCTCGTGCAAAACGAAGTTGTAAGGTCCGAGAAGGGATATTTAGACGCAGTGAATTTGGGAAGCGTATAATAAAAAAATGCGAGTCATTGGAAATTCCAAATGATGCGGTATTGTCGGGCAGCACAATAATGGCACCATATTGCTTTGTTGGTGATGAAGCTTTCCCATTGCTAGCGAATATTATGCGCCCATATCCCGGAAGAAGAACAGCTACTTTATCACACGACAAAAACGTATTTAATTATCGACTATCCAGAGCCAGAAGGGTCGTTGAAAATGCTTTCGGCATTCTGAGCTCAAAGTGGCGAATTTTTCGGAAACCAATTATTGCAAGCAGACCTACTGTGGTCAATATAATAAAATCAACAGTGTGCTTGCATAATTGGTTAAGAATGAAGTCCAGTGATTCTTACCAGTATTTCGGTAGTGATTCTGTGGCTAATTACACACAGAATGGCGATTTAGTGTTGAGTGAATGGAGAGGGGATGCAAGTATTGATGGGTTGCGGAATATCGGACGGATGGGGTCTAATAATCCATCTGGCGATGCGGTTCTGATTAGAAATAAATTTGCCAGTTATTTCACGAATGACAATGTCTTGCCATGGCAAAACTCACGAATGTTCAGCGATTGTTAAAATAAATGAAACATTTTAATTGATTATTTTTAAAAATTCGTCTTTTATTTAAAATGAGAAATTTATAAACTCTCTTGTGTTTTATCGACATACAATTTGATGGTATTCATAATACCAATTTTCGCTTCGAGTGTAAATTTACTTCCAACATTTTTGAATTCTTCACCAGCTGATATGAAAAATTGGTCAATATTTTGACATTTGCACGGTGGTTGTGGTGTCTTTTGAGAAATGAGCTGGTTATGGCCCTTCATAGTATCCAGCAGATCAACCAACACCGGATCTGACTGGGTAGTTTTTTTTCTTTTAGCAGCCGGCCCAGTGGATTTGGACGTAGAAGGTGTAGTAAATGAAATTTCCTCAAAATCGATCTCGTCCAGGCTCTCTACCGTTGCGGTTAATAATTGCTGGAACGGACTGTTGCTTAAATTTGTGTCTGGTTCGACCGTACAATTCGGTTCGAAGTTTGACACTGTTGGGCTATAAGTAATAAATATCATTTAAAACATCTATAAATATGTATATACATGTAAAGATTTCTTACCTGGTATCTTGGAAGTATTTTCGAAAAAAATCCATCTCCTTAACAAGGAATGCATTTTTTTTATTAATAATTTTGGGAGCGTCTCCACTGCGTCCTTCCTGGATTGCTGAACTAAAACGTTTTCTCATATTTCGCCATTTCGCTTGAACCTCCTTACCTGAAAAAAAACCAGAATTCGGATCATCAGATCTCGGATACTTGATACTAAATATAATATACTAAGAAATACACTGGATACTAAATACATACTGGGTAAGTCCAATTGCTGGGCCAAATTGTCCCACGCTATTTTTTTAGCGGAATTATTTTTATACATTTTGTGGCTCAGGTCGTACAAAATTGGTTGAGTCTTCACCAATTCAATTAATCGGCTCTCAAAATACAAGTCTATAATAAAAAGGAAATAATATGTACATAATTTTTAAATACACAATTCTCCAACCAACTTTAAAATAAATTATAGATCGTGTTTCTTTCCACTAAAATTCCACTTACCCATATTTTACGATATTAAAATAAAATTCAAACAGAATAAAATAATTAAATTTAGAATTAAATTCAAACAGAAATTTATTTATTTAATTTTAATATTTCTTTAAATTTTTCAATTCACCAAATTTCCATAAAACAAAAAAACAATAATAAACAATATGGTTGTTTGACATTAGATTTGAGCGTGGGTTTTCTTTTCGTCTCTTTCATTTAAATATCATGATATCTCTTTCTTGCCATGTTCGTTCCGTCCAAAAGATAAAATTAAACCAACTTGATGAAAAAAATTCACAAGAAAAAAAACGTCATTTTCAACCAATGAAATTGCTTAAAAAAAATTTTGGTCGGAAGGAACGAAGGAAGGAACGCAACACTGAATCCGCCTTTACTGATTATACGAACTGAGCGACAAAAACAAAACACAAACGAAAATCAATAAAATCAATAAATCAGTCTCGTCTCAATCTCTATAGCAACCGCAGGTCGCTTGTTGTATTGGCTGCCAACCACACATTTAATACACAGATAAAATGGTGGTGATCAATTAAAATTATTAATAAATAAATGTATAACCGCAACTAGATTAAAACATTACAAATTAAATTAAAACAAATAAAACTAATTATATAACATAAATAATAAATATTTACATATTGATAAATAAATTATAAATTAAATTTACATAATTATATATTAGTATATTTGTTTCATACGCTTCCATACTAGATTGGAAGTTAAAATATTTTTGTGTGTTTTAAATGGCCAAAAATTTGAATGCCTGATTTGTTGGTTTAGAAGTGTTCGACCAAATGAGAAAAAATTTTGCATCATCATCAACATCATCATCTATCGAAAATGGCATTCGGAAATTATCTTTAAAAGCATCCTAGATCGCTTCATATAATATTGACAAATCAAAAAACCTTTAAGGCAGTTACATAGTGTTGAATCAAAAATCCATTATTTTTTGCATAAATCGATAGTTTTTGATTCTAAGAATGTGTATCTCGGTCTCCCAGAGATAGCTGACTAATAGGTTAAACCGTGTTTTATATTAATATTTAGCTCACGTCGCTCAATTTTCCTTTTTCAAACGCGTTTATCTCAAAATCAGATTTTTTGACTTGGTTGACAGTATAGCAAGGACAACAGTTTTTGTCCGATCGATCTAATTCAAAATGGATTCAGTTCAGGAAATGTGTCGTTATCGCCGCATCGTACAGTTTTTTAATATTTATTAACAATTTACTGCTTTTATTTTTTTTTTCAAATGGCGTCCATTTTTTTTTAAATTCAAATTTTCGAATTCTGTACAATGCGGTCATAGCCATTCACCTATATTTTAATAATATTTTTGGAATTTTTATTTCAGACAATCGAAACTGGAGTTATGCTGCCAACAGCCTAATAACCCTTTTTCGAGGATACCAACTTCCGGCCGCTTTAGTGTCCATAACAGGCCATAAAAAAAATTCTGGACTCTTTAAATTGTTTTTAATTAAAATGTGAAATTTCAAATCGATCATCCAAGCCATTTTCTTGTAAAAAATTCCGAAAAAATACATTCATTTTCGTTACTCAACACTGCGTAACTAATTGAAGGCGAATTCCTTGAAAACAAAAATTTGAAGATGTTTTAAAATGCTTTGGCTCTCTAATTGTGAAAAAAGTTTGGAATGTGGAAATCGCATAAATTTATATTGCAGTTTGGTAGGTAGAAGAATTACTGATCATGTAGTTTCCAAACTTAAGAAAATTATTAGCAGAAAGCAGGTATTTTTCTATAGCAATTGATGAGCCCACAGATGTATCTGACACAAGCCAACCGCTAATTTTTGTGCAAATTATTCCCGAAAAGCTTACCACTTATGAAGAACCGCTAAGTTGCGTACCATTACATAATACATCCAAAGTCATAGATATATTTAATGCAGTCGAATCCAAAATTTTGTAATTTTGTAATTTTGAAAAGTTATCCGGAGTATGTACAGATGGGGATTGGGAAAATTAACGGACTAAAAGCAATAATGTTCAAGAAGCTCTTTGTGCAATAGCATTTAACATAAAGCAACTATGGATATTGTAATTAAAAGTGTTAACAAATTGGTCAGAACTCGCAAACACATAGAGAATTGAAGATGTTATTTAAAAGAAACGGAAGCAGCCTACGAAAATGTGACTCTATTTACGCAAGTTCATTGGCTCAGCAGAGGAAGCTGCTTGAATCGATTTTTTCAATTGAGAAAAGATATTTTGAATTTTTTTGGAACGCAAGTAAATGCTAGCATAATACCAAATTATTAATTAGTAAATTAAAGTGTTCAGAATTTATAACATCGTTGGCATTTATGAATGATTTGATAACACATTTGAACAAATTAAATTTAAACCTTCAAGGCGCAAACCTCTCGATTTTTCAAACTCTAGGGAATATTGATGGTTTTAAACTAAAACTTAAATTAAAATTTTTAAATCAGATTTAGAACAAAATAATTTGGCTCATTTTATATCTTGTTTTGCTGTATTAGAAGAATTTCCAAATTCCGATTTTTCAAAATATGTTCCACAATTAGAAATTCTCATTAACCAATTCAACGAAAGATTTCACGAATTTCAAGATATCAGATTTCTTAGTGAAATATTTGGGAATCCTATTCACTGCATAATTGCAAATCAACAAACAAATTTTCAGTTAGAACAGTTGATGCAGTTACAAAATTGTATTCTTTACGAAATCAATACCGAAACCGTTTATGTGATGAACAACTTGAAAACTTATTGAGGCTTGCCTCTCAAAATTTTCCTTTCGCTTGTTGCAACTAAGTAGTAATAAACGCTTAGCATCTGTGTGATTCACCATCTTTTTTGGGCATCACTATCTATAGACATTCATACCTTCCAATTCGTTAAACAAAAAATTCGTAATCATATTCCGATATCGAGGAGCATTTACAGTAACAGCAATCCCAGCTTCGTTTAAAAAAAAAAAATACAGTCTGAATTCTCCACTTCCCATTATTTCTCGTGGATTTTCTTCACCTAGATTCGACAATTTTGTTTGTTTACAAATCCACCCAGTTTAAAATTTGCTTCTTCGCTGAAGATGACTTTGTTTGAAATTAGCGAATTGACGACGTAATCCAAAGTCTGATTGCTTAATTTTTCGAGTTATCTGAATCTGGTGTGCCTTCGAAAGAAGATCTTTGTGCAAAATTCTGAATAAAGTGAATTGCTGTGATCGATGACGATTTGATGTGTTTGGACACTCATTTACATTAGCATTTACAGCAGCAATATTTTCTTCAAAACGACCACTACTATGGTATATTTAGCTTTTTCCATCCTTTACCGAACCAGTTTGGGACAAACGGCCAATTTTCTCTTCCATATTCTGTACGAAATTTTCTTACAACTATCTCTTCTCTCCCTTTTTTAATAACCGGAATGTTTTTACTTGTCATCTGTCAAATAACATATGTCAAAAAATATAAATGGCCGCAAATTTAAAAATTTACCTCAAATTGGAATACCCTTTACTATCGGTCTAACCGACAGATTATAGATATAGTGAATTTAATCAGGCCCAAAAATGATAACAACTCATCAGTGAGCGTAATCCTCAAAATTCATTTAAATGAATTACCGTTTAGAACCATATTTTTAAGCCTTGATTAGCTGTCTATCGAACTGGTTCATTAATCCATTTATTATCTGTAGTAAAGGTCAATCAAATATTGATGACTATATAATAGAAATTTGAACTCATTTAGCATTTATAAGGGTCGTTTTTATCATATACAATTTCAAAGATAGTAGCACAATTTAAAATTTACACACATACCCCGCAGAATATAAACAGACAAAAAAAAAGTTCTGCTACAGCTAAAAGTGAAAATGAAAATAAAAAAGTTACGGTTGAATGTAATCTATATAGCTCTGTGTGCCAGATAGTATTTATCCACACATAAGTATACCCAAAATAAGTTTCAAGGATGGTGAGTTTTTTACACCACAGCGTTGTTGAAAATGGGAAAATGATTATTTTATCTGAAAATAGTAGAAATAAATTTTTATGGTTTTTACTATAACAATTTATTTTTATGTTTTAGAGATTCAATCAAGAAATTTTGGTTTTGACCACTTTGGGATACGAGATGAGGAGGGGCGAGAAAACAACCATGACACAAAAACGAAAAATACTTTGCGTTATCTAATTGAATTTTAATTACAGCTAATTTTTATATTTTTTACACAAATAAAAAAAACAAATTTCTTTGGTCCAGTGCGGTTTTATGAAGATGTAAATGCCAATACATAATTATATCTCTCTTTTTGTTTCACCGCATAGATATAATGAAATTATTATGTTATAATGTGATGATGGTGTGTTCTGGTTTAGATTTTCTGTTTTATTTTTTTGTGTGTGCTATGGGTTTATGGGCCTTGAGTTCTGCGTATCACATATATTTGATACCTTTTTTATCTTAATCTAATTAGCGTTATCCGTATAGATATTGGTATTGCGTACACACAGACAATAAATATAATTGATTGATTTTAATAAATTATTAAAAATTCACCGCACCATCATCAACCATAAACTGTCAATGTTTTTTCTTATGTGGCTCAAGGAAAATTTCTATAATTAATCAATTAATTTATATACATAGAACAAAAGCATAGCAAAGTTATCGAGCAACAATAACAAAATCGATTAACGTTAATTTATCAACCTCATCCTTTCATCTTGATTGCGAGAAATAAAAGCGAATTTACACAAATTTTAGATAAAATCGAATCGAAACGGGTTACTTTGTAAATAGACTAAGGTCAGTGATGAGCATTGAGGTCATGAGTATTTTCTGCTCGGTTTATCCGTAATATGGTAAGCTGTTAAGAAAATCGAAAATTAAATTAACTAGGCACATATTAACTTATTTTGTTTGACAAATAATCCTCCGCTTAGAACTTAAGCCCTTATTAAACAACTGTGTTTCACGTATACCTTGACATCTACTTGAGCTAAGCGATTTAACCGAAATGTTCAGAGTCATATTACTTTAATTCACCAGAGGAGGTTAAGAATCCATCTGTTTCATATTTGACAGACAGGAAATAAAAAAGGAGAATATAGGTAAGAAGCGCCAAATCCTGCCTCAATTCTAAAAAAGTATGTTTAGGTAAAAAGAGCAGATCCTATAAATGTTATAATATCTTCGGTAATATTCTTGGGAAAATTGTAAATCAACTGAAATTTTCACTTCACATTTCATTCAACATAAGCCAAATTAAATCGCAACATATACAAGCCCACTTTAAGAAGTCCAATCAACTTTATCGTTTACCCAATCAAACTGTGGAGCTTAAAAGATAGAAAGAGTTTACTCAACCTATGTAGAGAAGTCACCGATTTGTCACAGTGAACATACGCACCTCGCCAGAAACAAGCGACTTCGAATGTTCAATCATGCAGTCACCGGAAATAGTTAGCGTTGCGACATTCATTCTACTGGCTTTTGCTCTCGCGGTACACTGAGACAAACGCTTGCTTGGAATGGCGACAAATAAAAATCACACGATTGGAGGTGGTTTTGCATGTGCTTACATACAGGGTGAGGAAAAAGTATGGAAACTCCTAAAAATCTCGCGGAGTTCGGTCACTAAAAAATGAGCAAGGTTTATTCTTAGGTAATTTTCAACAAAGAATTTAATGGTTAACTTGGTTGTGACCTTGACCTTTATCTTCAAGGTCATTTCGAGGTTAAGGTCATTTTTCTATAGGGAAACCCCTGTTTTTGACATAGGATTCAAGAAGAGCAATCAATTGTACGTCCGAATATGTATGTATTTTCCATAACCTCCCAAGGTCATCTGAAGGAATAATGATTTGCTATGAAAATTTAAAAAAAATTGTAAAAAAATTATAAATACAGAAAAGTTTAATAATGCTTGTGTTGCTATGAAAATTATAAAAAAACAAAAAAAATTAAAATTTAAAATGAAGAATTAATTTTTTAATTTTTATTTTCATAGTAAATTGTTATTTCTTCAGGTGACCTTGGTAGGTCATGGAAAATACATATTCGGACGTACAATTGATTGCTCTTTTCGAATCCGATGTCAAAAACAGAGGTTTCCCTATCAAAAAATTACCTTGCCCTTAAAATGACCTTGAAGATGACGGCCAAGGTCACAACCAAGCTCACCATTAAATTCTTTGTTGAAAATTACCTAAGAATAAACCTTGCTCATTTTTTTTTCGACATAGCGAGATATTTAGGGGTTTCCATACTTTTCCTCGCATCCTCGCAATATAAATTCCTTCGGACGTTTAATTGATCGCTATTTTCGATTCTGCAATCAAAAATAGGGATTCTAATTTTTAAAAAATTACCTTGACCTCGAAATCACCTTGAAGATGAAGGTCAAGGTCACAACCAAGTTCACCATTAAAGTCCTTGTTGAAAATTACCTAAGAATAAACCTTACTCATTTTTTTTTAACCGAACTCTGCGAGATTTTTAGGGGTTTCCATACTTTTTCCTCACCCGGTATGTACGTGTGTGAGTGTTATGTAATTGGGTTTATAGGTTTCTTGTATATGTTATATAAAGTTATATAAAGTCATTCATTTTTCACAGTTTTCATTTAATTTTCCGTAACAGAGCAATACATGAAACGTTTAAAAGTCTAATTTGCGGACTTTTAATTTTTAATTTTCAACAATGTTGTTCCTCAACAGTAAATTTTTTGGCAGATATTTATTTGGAAGATGGCACATGTGTGATTACAGAACCCTACTGTAAGGACTTCAAATTGGTTGCGATCCTAGTGAAATTATTACTGCTTATGAAAAAAATAAAAATTTTGCCTTAAATTATGATGGCACCTCACCGAAAACTTTTTGTATCAATTAGTAAAGGCAATGAAACCAAAATATTTGGGTAGGTAAACTTTATTTCTATCTAGATATAAAGCTGACACCCTTTTAGGCTGAAAACAGGATTTTAAATGAAATTAATTTTTCCAGGGCCAGCAAATTTTAGATATCAGTTGTAATTGTGGATCCCAATATACTCTCAATATATTTGCTATTTGGAACCACCCAGCTACACGACTTGTAATCCGATTGTGTGCTAATCAATGCTTCTCTTCCTTTGTATGCGGCACTAATTTGAAGCTCTTACAATTAGGTTAGGTGGTCTGTCTCCGTGAGTAAAATATAGTTTAAATTTTTAAATTTTTGTTTTTAAGTTTCAATTCCAAATTAAATATGTATTAGGATTAAATTAAATTAAACTAGTGTTTATATGTGTTGTGTTATTTAGTGAAATAGTATAGTTTATATTATAATGTATAAATATAACAGTTTTGTGTAATGTGTTGTGTTATAGGTATAGTATAATATAAAAGTGGTTAGTGAATAAGTTTTGTGATAAAATGTTGTTCGTTTGATCAATAAGAAACAAGTGATCAAACATGCTCAATTAATAAATAACGGTACTCTCAAGTACCGTTAGACAGGTATTTTCGCATCAAATGTATTGGAATACATATGGGTGATGACAAATTGTGTAAAACATTTTTTTTATATTTATTAACTGAAAATGCTTTATGGGAAGTTTATTTGGCTAATACAAACAAAAAAATAAAGAAACAACTATACTGAACAAATTTTTATGTATCTCGAATTTCAGGTTACTTAGTAATGAATTTGCTGTCTTTTCAATTTAGATACCGAATTGAATTTTTATTTACGGGGATAAAGGCTGATTTAAATCAGAATTAATGATGAAGTAAATTAGGTTTTCGCTTTCATTGAATTTGATGAAATTGAATTAATTTTTATTAAAAAAAAGTGAAATTAATTTTTCGATGTAATCGAATCATTAATGTCATAATGTTAGTATTGATGTTGGTATTGGTATCGATGTGGATATTGGTATTGGTGTTAATGTTAATATTGGTATTAATGTTAATGCCAGTTTTAGTATTACTATTGATATTGGTATTTACATATATTGAGATTAATAAATAATCGTTCCAATGATTTTAGTTTAGAAACACCTGAGAAACTGAACCAAGTTGCCATTGGCTGAGACGATAGCGCGGCGGGCGAGGAGGTAGTTGGTTTAATTATTAATACAAACTATTAATTTAAATTTATTTGTTGTAGCACATAAAGATGAATTTATAATTTATTTTAGATAATTACATTTATACTTTATTAATTTAAAAATAGTTATTAATAAAGGAGGGATGTCTAGAACCGGGTTGATTCTTTATTACTAACATATGTTTCCTTCGGTTTTGTTTTGTATAAAGGGTGTACGGAGGGCCCGGGGGTCTTGCTTAGGCTTGGTCTTAACATTATGATCAATCAACCAATCAATCTCACAATTAGGTTAGGTGGCCACTACACCTGCCGGATAATGCCTGCCATAAAATCTATTGTTAACTGCCAACATTGTGGACAATTAAAAATTAGTATGACACAAATTAAACTTTTAAACATTTTATGTGCTCACTTGTGGAGAACGCCAATAGTATAATGGAGTTACAGGGTTCGGAAGCGTCAAAATCGGATTTCATAATGACACATCCACGAAAGAAGCAGTCCCTAAACTTCAGGAGTGGAAGGGCTAAAAGATGTCAACAAACAGTATCTGGAATTTTTCTTGAAAACCCAGGAATACCAAAGCATTTACGGATCGAATTGGAATTTTGTTTCGTACACAGATTCGTATCGTATTCAGAAATATAGGGACCCTGAATACGATACGAATCTGAGTAAGAAACGAAAGTCCAATTCGATCCGTAAATGTTTTGGTATTCGTGAATAAGCACGTACAGTATATTTTAATTTTTGTAGTGTAGGCAAAGCGAAATTTTGTTTTACGTCAAACATCCTTAAAATGACAGTGTAAAACTGAAAATACACATGACACCAATTTGGTTTTTAATTGGCTACGTGAATAAAAATAAATCCGCGCCATGTTTGATAAACATATTTCGTAAAATTTACGTTTTATTTATTTAGTTTATTGTGATTGCGGCATACAACACTTTGGAGTATATACATACATACATACATTAAACGTAAAACGATTGGACGTTCAATGGCTCGTAACATTGAATGAAACGAATTCGTAGTTTTCTTGATCGTATTCGTATTCAAGAATAGGAGCTCACGATTCGACAAGCACCAAACTATATGTGTTCTGTTTGATGCTTTAGCTAAAACCTCGTCGAATATATTATTAAATGACGTTGTATATGCAGGACCAGTGGTGCAGCCTGACGAGTCTTTTTATGATTATATTGCGATTCAGATCATTCATCTATATTATAACAACTGATATACAAAAAAAGTATGGGCAAGTAAACAAAAAAGTTTTGTGACAAGAAAACTCAATAAATACTTTGCAAGAATTTACGTTGCAAACGTACATTGGAATAAAGCTAAGGAAATGGGTGGCCAACGACAATGAGTTGTTGCTAAATATAGTTGAGGAATATATGGAACAATGTTCTGATAAGTGAACCTATTACCACAGATAAGAATATCAGATGAACCAAGCCAGAATGATTTTGCGGTTTTTTGAACTGGAACCCAATATTAAATGTGTTTGGAATATTTTATCATGGACTCAAAATAATACAAATATGCTTAGACGATATAATATAATGGACCTCCAGCAATGGATTTTAACTGTCTCCAACATCTGCAGCGCAAAGTAGCCTTGTGACCGGTAGGGTAACTATAGCAAGTATAATCAAAATTAGTACCCACAGATGTCGCTACCAAATTAAGTAGACTTGTTTATACCAACAGATGTCACTGCAACTTCATACATCGTAAATCTTATAAATCTAACTAATAAATCTTATGTTAGAACAAAGTTAAATAAAATTATCCATTTTATAAGTCAATGAAATAATTTTTTTTGAATTATCGTTTTTTATTTTATTTATATGTAAATTTAAATTTGCAGTGACTTCTGTTGGTACTAAATGTACCTACCTTAGACCATATTCGCCTTTAAAGGGTCGCAAGAGGCGCTACGATCGCCACTAGTTAAAGGTGAATAGCAATTCAGCGTTTATTTTTATGTGTATTATTTTTAATTATTTTGTCGCTGAATAAATAAATATAACTTTTATGTGCAATAAATGATTGTTTTGAACCGAAATCAATAACAAAATTGTCCAATTATGTATTTTTTTTATTGCTGTTCACCTTTAACTCTAGTTTCAATATCGTCCACCAGATGTCAGCCACTTTGCGTTAAACGACGAATAATATAATGGACCGCTAGCGAAGTGACGTTTCCATATAAAATTGTAAAGTAGCCTGTCTCCAACATCTGCAGCGCAAAGTAACCTTGTGACCGATAGGGTAACTATAACAAGTATAATCAAAATTAATACCCACAGATGTCACTACAAAATTCAGTAGATACATTTAGTACCAACAGATGTCACTGCAAATTTAAATAAATAAATAAATATAAACATATTTAAATAAAGTAAAAAGCGATAATTCAAAAAAATTATTTTATTGACCTATAAAATGGATAATTTTATTTAACTTTGTTCTAACATAAAATTTATTATTTAGATTTATAAGATTTACGATGTATGAAGTTGCAGTGACATCTGTTGGTATAAACATAAGTTGCAGTGACATCTGTTGGTATAAACATAAGTCTACTAAGTTTGATTATACTTGCTATAGTTACCCTATCGGTCACAAGGCTACTTTGCGCTGCAGATGTTGGAGACAGTTGAAAGCCATTGCTGGCGGTCCATTATATTATATGGTCTAAGGTATCTACTGAATTTTGTAGTGACATCTGTGGGAACTAATTTTGATTATACTTGTAATAGTTACCCTATCGGTCACAAGGCTACTTTGCGCTGCAGATGTTGGAGACAGGCTAGTTTACAATTTTATATGGAAACGTCACTTCGCTAGCGGTCCATTTTATTATATGGTTTAAGCAAAAATGATTCAAGTAACACCATCTATCGTAAATAAATATAAATATTTTTGAACAAATATTTACTTTTATTGAACATTTTTATTTGTTATTTTACATTTTGATAGCCATAAGGGAAAGTTCTGTCGTTTTTTTCTAAAGAATAAACAAAATTTTGTTTTTACTTTTTATTGAAAATTTAATCCAAAATATAATGTCCTTTGTTAGTTACAACTGTCAGCCAACGTTCTGGCAGCTTATCTAACCCCCTGGAAAAGAAGTCCTCTGTTTTGGAGGCAAAGTATTCTTCCACTGCCATTTGGACACCTTCATAATTTATAAATTCGTTTCCATCAAGAAATTTTTGTAGCGACCTGATACCACAGGTGATAGTCAGATGGTGCAATAACAGGAGAATATGGTGGCTGAGGTAAAATTTCCCAACCCAAATCTGCGATTTTTTGTGCGGTTTTTCTTGCCACGTGTGGTCTAGCGTTGTCGTGATAAAAAATATCACCCTTTCTGTTGGCCAAAGATGAACGTTTACGTTGAATTTCTTTATTCAAAACATCAATTTGCGAACAATAACGATCAGCACCGTTTCATTTTCTTTCAACAACTCATAGTGCACTATACCCTTGCGGTCCCACCAACAACACAACATAACCTTTTTCTGATGTACGCCACATTTGGATGTAGACGGTGGTGTCTCCCCTTTGTAAACATATGCCCTTTTTGTAACCACGTTTTTATACACTATCCACTTTTCATCTCCAGTCACCAAGTGGTTCAAAAACGGTTCCCTTTTGTGACGAGCAAGATTTGAAGAACATATCAAAATTCTGCCCTTTAAATTGTTTTCGGTGTTAATTCGTGAGGCACTCAAACAGAGAGTTTGGACACGAAACCAAGTCTTTTAATGTGTTACGACCGTCCGTGTGGTCGTAAGCACTGAAAGGAAATTTTTTTTATAAATTGTCCCGCGTTTCATGTAGGTGTACTATATTTTTTTTCATGCTTATCTATGCTGCGTTTTTACTTTATTGGATTGTTTTTGTTGTGAACATATTTTTGTTTACAAAGTATTGTATATGAAATATGAATCATGAGTAAAGCGAAATTGAAAAAAAAATAAAATTTTGTTATGCGTAAAGTCGTGATCGTGACGCGCTGAGGTTTTGTATATACATTTGTGTATATACATATCGGGGTACGGTTGTACTACGCGTGGCGTTTTGTGTCTTGTCCCGTTGAGCTGATTTTTTTTTTTCTTTTGGTTTTGGTTGGTGGTATGATCCTACGGGATTTGAAAATGTTCGGGTGGCGTGATTTTATTTTTTATTTTTTTTTTGTCGGCCATCGGGTTTTTGTTTTTTTGGGAAATCGTTTTTTTTTGAAGAGAAGACAGTCTAGTTTGGAGTGTGGAAAAAGATAGATCGATGTGATCATTTTAGATTTATTCCAATCAGTTATAATTGTTAATAGTATTTTTTGCCCTCATGTTTTAATTTTGTGAACGAAATAAAGAAATAAAAAGAAAAATCAAATAAAAGGAGTGATCATATTTTTTCCATTGGTTTAATAAATAATAAGTTTATAATTTCTGTATTAAGATATTACATATACATATTTAAACTATTTAATAAAAAAAAAAAATGTTAAATAAAAGTTTTTAATTCAAAATGTGGCTTTGTTCCACAGAAAAAAAAAACTGTTAAAGGTGTTTTAATTCTTGGTCAAAATTAATTTTGTAATGGTCGTTGGTGGGGCATATTAACCTGTGTGAGATTGTTTTGAATTGTCTGATAAACAATAATCTGAATTTTGTGAAGTGAGTTTAATAGGTCAGACAGAACATTATCGATAATAAGTGCCAGTGTATATCTATAGTAACTAATAGATACAACGGGAAAATATAAACTACTAAAAAAAAAAAAAACAAGATACATATATACAAAAAAAAATATACGTATATATACGTTTATAATACTCCAACCGGTGGAAAGTATTTCATTGATTATTGTGGGTTTGTGGCAGCAACTCCTCCTAAAGGAGTGGGGTTCGTGCGAGGGATCCTGCGTCGGCGCTGATTGCTGTTGGAAGCAGAGAGGTCGGACGGGCTTAAAACAGGTAGTTGATTGGTGGAAAAATAAAGAAAATCCACCACAACCAGTAAATTATTTTTCTATTTCTATTTTGTGAGCTAAGCTCGACTGTTGTTTTCTTAATATATTTTTTTATTGTTATACATAAACGTTCTTTTTCAGATTCCGTGGGGTGTACGGACCGTACCACCCACCAAGAAAGAAAGAAGAAGAAAAATCAGCTCCACATTTTTTTTTTCTTTTCTCATTTTTTTCTCCTTTGTTTAGCTCGAATAAATCTTGTTGTCGTAACTTTGATATATCACTTTTCATTGAGTATTTTTTTTCCAAATTTTTTTTTTTCAATTGAGTTCCGTTTACTTATGATTCAAATTTTTTTATTACTGGTTGGTTTTTGTATATATTTTCAACAAGTGTGTGCAGTGTATTGATCGTTATTTGTGTGCCTCTACTCACCATGTGTGAGTAGATTTTCGTTGTGATCGCGTGAGGATGGGCGGCCTTATGCTGACCTAGGCCTTGAGCAGGGACGCCGGAGTGGCACCGGCGTCCTTGTCGAACGCTTACAAAATTTATAATTATCTACCACTGTGGTCGTGGCACGGTAGGATAATTTTCTTGTCCCCTTCGTAGTATCTCTATGCGGTTTTCAAGCATAGTAATATGTCTGGTAACCCCCACGCCTAGCGGCGAGCTTTAGCCAGCGCAATACCGCAACCAGACCTCTATTGCTATGTTCTGTTAACAAAATCCCTTTTGGGGGATTTTGTTACAGTGGCGCCCAAAAGTGAGGGGCGTATTAGAATACCACTTTAGTATCCTTTGCTTGTCGTAAGAGGCGACTAAACGGTTGGAGGGCGGATTAACAAACCACCTCCGTAAAAATTGGTCATGTTTTCAATAGTTTTTAAATCTCCTTCATTTTTTTAAATATTTTGCTCGTGTAATTGCTTATCTTCTTTAATCAGTTGTATTTTTGCTTTCTTTTCACTGGTCTTGAAGTACTGATTCTGGCCTTTATTACCACATCCGCTTATCGCGTTCGAATTGGTGTTAGGGTCAGATCAGTTCCTTTGAGTTAAGTGGGTAAATTTCAATTTATTTGCTTTCATTTTTCCTCCCTTCTGTCTTTGGGAATGATCATTCCGGGATCCACTTCTACATCCGCGTTTGCGTTAGACTTAGGGTGAGATCTTGGATCATCAGTCTTAAAGATGGACGGAGAGCCGTGTTGAGTCAATTACACCAGTGCAAAAATTTTGTTTATTCCACAAAATTTTTTTTTTCTTTGTTAATTAATTTTTAAGGAATTTAAAGATTCCAATTTTTTTTATTTTTTGTTTAAAGAATATTTTCTCTATTTCTTACATTTTGATTTTGTGATTATTTTAGGATTTTGTTTTGAATTTTCTTATCTTAAAATTTGTATTTAGTTTTAGGATCTTCGTTTATTTCTTTTATTAATTAGGTTTATTTAGTTATTTAATGTTTTTTTCCTTACTTTAGTCTGTAGTGTTTGGTTAATACCATAATAAGACAATCCCTATAAGACCAATAAACCCTATAAGTCCAATCATTCACTATAAATCAAGATTAACCCTATTAGACAAAATGATCCATCATTTTTTTTCTATTCATTAAAATTGGAACAATACAGAGAAGATTAGCATGGCTCCTGCGAAAGGATGACACGCAAAATCGTGAAGCGTCCCACTTTTTAATCTTATTTTTTTATTATAAATTTTAGTTTTGGATTATTTAGTATTAATTTAATTTTTTCTTATTTTACTTTAGTTTGTAATTTATGGTTAGCACCATTCATGTAGCATAAAATAAAAATTAATAATAATTCCCTATAAGACGAAATTTCCCTATAAAACCAGATATACCTATAAATCATCAAAATTTCTATAAGTCGATATAACTCTATCTAAGTCCAATAATGCACTACTTTTAGTTTTGCATTTTCTTTTGTTTCTTTATTTTTTTAGATTTATTTAGTTTTTAGTTTATTCGTTAATTTTCTTTTTTCTAATTGGGGTTAGCTTTTAAGTTTTCTTTACATTAATTTTATTATAATCTGCTCATTTAGATTCTTTTGGATTTTATTTGGATTCATTCCTTTATTTTTTTTTTATATTGTGCACCCCTGTTCCTTTTGTTACAGTGGCGCCCAAATTTCGGCTAATTTTGTTTTGCTTTTCGTCTTTAATTTCACAATTTTTTTTTTCAGCTTGCTTGTTGTGAGTACCACGTGCAAAGTCCAACGCTAGCGTTGTTTGAGCTTGCACGGGTGCTCACTTCAACGGGTTTTTTTTGCCCGATCAACATTCGAATCTGCATTGCAACCAGCGTAAGCTGTTTGATTGCATGCAGATGAGAATGTTGATCCCTATTCTCAGCTCGTCTGATGAATGGGCTTACCATTTCTGCCATGTGGCATTGATTGTGGTTAAGCTCATTCTTCTTTCGTTCTGAGTTTAGTCTTTTTAAATTTTTAAAGTCTTCGTACCCTATAATTAAATTAATTTTTTTATTTTCAGTCCGACTACCTTCATGGGGAGGGATCACAGCATGTTCTAACCTTTGGTTATTTGATCTTGCTGGATCGCTCGTCATGTTGGTTCCATGTGTCATGGGTGTTGGGATCACGAACTTGTTGTTTCCACCAATGTGGTGTTGATTGGACAGTTCGTGATCGCAGTACTCATTGGCACATCTTTAGTCAACTTCTACTTCCAGGTAAAATTTTATTTTTCAAATTTTTTTGTTCAATTCTAATTAAACTACTGGGACCACAGTGGTAATTTTTATTTTTTTTTATTATTATTATAGCGTTCACGCCTGGCTCAGCATGGGGCCGTGCTCACTTCTCATGTGATCACACTTCTTTGATTATATTCTTCATTTTTTTCATTTTTTGTTTTGGGTATTTTATTTCTTTGGGAACATTTATTTCTTATTGTTCATTTTTCAGTTTTGGTTAATGGAGCAGTTGAAATCCTGTTCATAATTTTAGTATTGTCATTTATAGGTTTAGTAAATCAATTTTTTCGGCATTTTGATTTTTGTTTTGGGTTTATATTATTCTCTCAATGAATTCTGCTAATAATAATATACCGTGGGACAGACCGGCAAGTGCGGTTGTTAATTCCGTGTTTGAATCAATTTTTAGTCATAATTTACCGCGGATAAGTCCATGGGATAATAATAATCAGTCTCCAGCTTATCAACTCTTCCGGCTTGTCGATATATGCGTGTTTGTTATAGTTATAATTTAAAGTTTATACTAATTTTAATTATTTTTTTTCTTATTTTCATTAAGTTTTTCGGTTTTGGAAATTATTAAATTACTATTTAATTTAATTAATATTTTTATTATTCGATAATTTTTTTTTTGGTTTGAGAATTTTTTTATTGATATTTAAAGTAATTTTTCGGTAATTTTTTTTTGGATATATATATAAATTCAACTCATTTTCTTTTATTTTTTTTCACCTTCATTTCGTTAGTAAATTCAGTAAACATAAATTTTTCTTTTGTCCTTAAAATTATATTGAAGTGTTAAGCAGCACTTTAGATTCCAATACATTACCTTGGGATAGACTGACGAGTACGGATGAGAAAAAAGTTTTGAGTTGAGCGCTAGTTCAATATTGACGCGAGTGGTCCATTGGATAGTAATTTGTTTCTCGCAGCTCCTCAAACAGCCCGGCTTGTGGATATCTACTTGGTCATAGTGAGTCTAATTTGAGATTGGTGCTTCAATATATGTTTTCAATAAATTTCTTTAATTAATTAATTAATAATTTAAAAAAAAAAAATTTTTTTTCTGCTTTAAATTAAGTAATTCTATCTTGTTTTTTCATATATATATATATATATATCCAAATATTGTTATATTTAAATTTTTTTTTTTGGTTGGGAAAATTTATTTTTTTGTAATCTCTTTAATTAAATAATTTGATTTTTTTGTGGTTGAAAGTGCCAGTATCGCTGGTTTTCATTTATTATTTACGTTAAATTTTAATAACTTTTGATTTAGGTAATTTTAATTATAACTATAATTTATTCAGTTTTCTATAAAGTAAATATAATTTAGAAATTTGTTAAAATAATATTGTTAATTTACATTTGTCGAAAATTAACTCTCATTACGTTTAAAATCCCGTTTAAATTCAATTTTGGTTAATTTTTTCTGTAGCTTTAAATTTTTTTTTCTCTGTTTCACTCAATCTTTTCATAATGGACGAATTAATTAAGGCATTTAATGTGGATCCTAATTCAATTGATCAGGCGGAAATGATGAGAGTATTGACGGCTCAAGTTCAACTGCTGACCAACGAAGTGAGAATACAGCTGGATGCGGAACAAGCAGCCGGTGTGCATAGTCAGTTAAATCCAACGTTAAAAATTCCTGTTCCGGAGGTGTCTTTTGGGCCACCTCCTCACCCTGATTTTGCTGGTCCTGCAAGAGATCCACTTGTTTCCACGGCGATAAACCCGCAGGACAATAATTTGCCTGAATTAACTCATTCTTCAATGGTACCTGTCTCTAAAGAGCGCTCATCTCTGGAGCAGGCTACTCATTTTAGTAATACCAATTTTTCACCAGGTGTAGCTGGTCCACATAATAGCACATTAAATACAGTTCCAAATCAACCTTGTTCTTCTCATGTTCCTTCTAATTCTGAGTTCAATCGACGTTCGCTAGCACGTTGTGGCATTTCATACAGTGGTTCTCCAACAGGGATTACTGTTGATTTGTTCTTGTTTCAGCTTGATTCTGTTGTTATGTCTCATAACATATCTTCTGAATTTGTACTACTCGATTTGCATCTCCTCTTAAAGGACGTGGCATTGCAGTGGTACTGGACGTACCGACGCCACAACCCGCTAGCACCTTGGAGTGATCTAAGAAGGGATTTCCAAGAACGTTTCAAAGATCGACGATCACCCTATGAGATTAGACGGATGGTTGAATCGCGTAAACAGCTGCCCACGGAAACCTTCTTGGATTATTACCATCATATGTGGTCATTGTCACTGCAATGCCACACCCCTTATCGAGATGATGAATTCATCCAACTCCTGATGAATAACATGAAACCAGTTTTGCAGTATCATCTCACTGACCGTCAGTTTACCCACATTAATGAACTTATTAAAAGTTGCACAGCGTGGGAGGATTCTCTAAAACGATTGCGAGCACCGTCTGATTATCACTCTTATCCTCGGCGGGGAATTAACGAACTGACCTCTGATTTGATGTTAGAAAATACTGTGCCAGGACCAGATTTCAATTTACCTTTTTCTGATGTGTCCCCAGGTACGACGAGAACCGCCTATCACGTTCCAACTGGTGTTTTTGTTCCGTCATCAAATCCTGTTCAGCAAATATCTGGCGGTGCTTCTGTAGCGGCTTATCGTGCTCCAGTGGGAGTTTCTTCTACAATGTCAAATCCGGTGAAAGCATCGACCAGTAGGGATCAAACCAATTCTCAACGTGCCGTTGGGGGAGGCAACTACCCCATCTGTTTTAATTGCTCTGACATGGGTCACGTATTTCAAGACTGTCCTGTCCCTCTTACTGGAATTTTCTGTTTCCGTTGTGGTTTAAGAGACACTATTTCCACCAAATGTCGTCGTTGTACGGAAAACCGAACCAGTGGTCCATGGAGATCGGGGATCCATGGATCACAGACCAAGTCCACCCCAACAATAGTGACCAAAGCAGAAGCAGCCAGCAATACCGACCCAGAGCTTCAGAAGTGGATGAAGCCAGATGGGAAGAATCAACCGAACCTGTGAAAGTTCTCGTTGAGTCATTTGATTCCGAATCACTATCTGGATCAGGTTCGTTTGGTTCCAACCAAATGGTTTCTGATGCTTCTTTAACTTCCAATCATTTTTCAACTTCTTGTTCTTTTAAATCTCAATTTTCAAATCCAGTTAAATCGTTCATTAGCAGTTTTAAGAAACTCAATCCTTTACGCTTACTTCGCTCAAAAAAATATTGGGAGGAACGTAAGATCATGAGATCTTGCGTTGTTTCTTCAATACTCGGGTCTGAAATGGGTGATAAACGGCCTTATGCCGATATTCTCATTAATGATGTGCCTTACCGAGGTCTGTTAGACAGTGGAGCGAGTGTAAGTGTTTTAGGTTGTGGATCCGAAAAACTGTTGAATGACTTAAATTTTCAGTTACATCAATTTCCTTCTTCTATTCAAACTGCCAGTGGTCAATCTCAACAAGTTATCGGTTATCTTAATGCTCAGGTTGAATTTAATTCCCAAACACATAAGATGCGTTTCTATCTCGTACCATCTTTAGAGCAACCTTTATACCTGGGGATTGATTTTTGGAATCAATTTGGTATTACTCCTCAATTATCTGCGTTGAGTGAATTGACTGACTCCGCAGACTTATCTTCTGCTCCTAAATTTCATTTACTCTCTCCAGATGACAACAGTAAACTCTCTACAGTAGTTAATAAATTTCCGTCCAGTGCTGAATTAGGTCTTGGCAGAACCACATTACTATCACATGTGATTGATGTAGGGGAAGCCAAGCCTGTTAAGCAACGGTTCTATTCTGTTTCACCAGTTAAACAAAAACTAATGTATGATGAGCTCGATCGCATGTTGTCTCTGGATGTGATCGAAGAGAGTCATAGTTCCTGGTGTTCTCCTATTACGATGGTGCAAAAGGCTAGTGGTCAAGTGCGCTTGTGTTTGGATGCCCGTGAGGTGAACAAGGTGACGGTCAGGGATGCGTATCCGCTTCCCCTTATCAACGGATTGTTGGGTCGTTTGGATCAAACTCGCTATATATCAACTATTGATCTAAAAGATGCCTTTTGGCAGATACCACTCGACCCGCAATCCCGAGATAAGACAGCGTTTACTGTCCCTGGTCGTCCCTTGTACCACTTCAAGGTCATGCCCTTTGGGTTGTGCAATGCTCCCCAAACACTGTGCCGCCTTATGCATCGCGTGATACCTTATCAACTACATGATAAAGTTTTTGTGTACTTGGATGACCTTTTGGTTACTTCTTCTACTTTTGGTGAACATTTGGAATTATTGAATTTAGTTGCTCAATTACTTAGTAATGCTGGATTGACCATAAACTTGAAAAAAAGTCAGTTCGTCTTAAAAGAGGTTAAATATTTGGGTTACTTAGTGGGTGATGGTTGCCTTCGCACCAACCCAGAGAAATGTAAAGCGATAAGTGAATTTCCTCGACCGAAAACAACTAAGCAGATACGTAGTTTCTTGGGTTTATGTGGGTGGTATAGGCGTTTCATAAAAAACTTCGCGTCTTTAGCTGCTCCACTAACTGATCTGACAGGAAAAAAATCTAAGTCTAAATGGAATCTTCACGCTGAGGAATCCTTCCAATCTCTTAAATTATCTTTGTCGTCTGCTCCTGTTTTGGCTAATCCTGACTATGGGCGCCCTTTCTTTATCCAATGTGACGCAAGTGCTGTTGGCGTGGGTAGTGTACTTTTTCAGCTTGATCCTGATGGCGCTGAACACCCCATTGAATTCTTTTCTCACAAATTAAATGCCGCTCAGCGAAATTATTCTGTAACTGAGTTGGAGTGTTACGCAGCAGTACTTAGCGTCCAGAAGTTTCGGCCCTATATCGAGGGATACCCGTTCACGATTTATACCGATCACGCTAGTCTCCGCTGGTTGATGTCCCAAAAAGATCTATCTGGTAGACTCGCCCGCTGGAGTTTAAAACTGCAAGCGTACAAATTTGATATCGGATATCGTAAAGGAACGGTGAATGTTGTACCTGATGCCCTCTCCAGAGCTTTTTATAGTGAGCCCACAGACGATTTAAGTAAAGATCAACCTTTTCCTCCTGTTGAAACTACTTTGAATGATGATTCCTCCTTACCTTGTAATTCTCCTGTTATACCAGAAAATGTGTCCAGTTTAAATTCTTCAAGTGACAATTCGGTTCTACATATTGATCTTAACTCTTCAGCTTTTCAGGACGATGAATATGTACAACAGATCAATCGAGTACGACTATTAAAAGATTGTGATCACAACTTCAAAATCCGTGATAATAAACTCTTGATCTTACCTTCCTACGCTTCTCGTTATACGTCCACTGATTTGTCTGAATGGAAGTTAGTAGTTCCGTTGTCCTTGACTGCAAATTTAATTGAACTGGCTCATTCTTCTCCTACCTCTGCTCATATGGGTATTAAAAAAACTGTAGAACGACTTCAGCGGCAATTTTTCTGGTTTGGTATGACTAAACAAATCAAACTTTTCATCTCTAATTGTTTACAATGCAAGATGAATAAGCCTGTAAATTTTAGCACTCAACCTTTGATGGGTTCTCAAACTGAGTCTACCAGACCTTTTGAAAAATTGTTCGTTGATTTCCTTGGACCTTATCCTCGCTCCAAACGAGGTAATACCTGTATAGCTATAGTGTTGGATCATTATTCAAAGTTTGTTCTAGTCAAACCATTGCGTGAAGCTTCCGCCTCTTCTCTGTGTAACTTTTTGGAAAATGAGGTGTTTTTACTTTTCTCTGTACCTGCAGTGATTACTTCTGATAATGGCAAACAATTTCTATCTCACTTATTTAAAGATCTTTTAAAAAAATATAATGTTGATCATATACGTACTCCTATTTACTCTCCTCAAAGCAACGCTTCTGAGAGAGTTAATCGGATGTTACTGTCTAGTATTCGTTCTTATCTTGATGATCATGCACATAATGAATGGGATTGCCATCTCTCTGAAATCACTGCAGCATTGCGAAATGTTAAACACGACGTCACGAATTTTTCTCCTCACTATTTGGTCTTTGGTCAACACATGTCATTAAACGGTTCAGATTATGCTTTACGTAAACTTTTATCTCCTCAGGATGATAACGAAATACATGTGTTGTCCAAGTCTAATAGATTAAATCTTATTCGTGATCAAATAACTCATTACCTGAAAGTTGCACATGAGAAATCCGCTGTTCGATATAATTTGCGTAGTAAAAATAGAAATTTCTTGCCTAATCAACCTGTGTTTGTCAGATCCTTTGCACAAAGTAGTGCTCCGGATAGATTTTCTGCAAAGTTAGCTGCTAAGTTTATTCCTGCTTTTATCACTGATAAAATCGGAACAGTCTCTTATAATATCAGAAATCTTGATGGAAAACCTTTGGGCGTTTATCATGCTAAGGATATTCGGTTATAACCAATTATTAGTGAATTTTTTTTCTTTCCCTCTGTAACAAAATCCCCCAAAAGGGATTTTGTTAAACAGAACATAGCAACAGAGGTCTGGTTGCGGTATTGCACTGGCTGAAGCTCGCCGCTAGGCGTGGGGGTTACCAGACATATTACTATGCTTGAAAACCGCATAGAGATAAAACGAAGGGGACAAGAAAATTATTCTACTGTGCCACGACCACAGTGGTAGATAATCATAAAAACAAAATTTGCGTTCGACAGGGACGCCGGTGCCACTCCGGCGACCCTGCTCAAGGCCTAGGTCAGCATAAGGCCGCCCATCCTCACGCGATCACACAGAACTATTTATTCACTCATCACTAAAAAAAACTGAAGCAAGAAAATCATAAGAAACATCTGCAATTACGAATGGAAACCGGATCGGAAAAAAAAAACGGAAAAATGAAATGCAAAAAAAAAATTTGAAATAAAAACGAACCGTTAGCAAAAATTACAACATGTGGTGCGAATCGATTTTGTAGGGTGTCGAATATGACGCCACCCGGAATCTGTAAACCGCGAAAAAAAATATTTATATATGTATATATACAAAAAAAAATATAATAATAAAACACAAACCCAACAGTCAATTTTGGATTACAATTTTTAAAAATATATATAAAAAAAAATCACGCGGTGTCTTGGGGTGATTATATATTTTTCCCCAAAAACACAGTACCTGAACCAAATTTGGCCCGTCCGACCAAATCCAAACAGCGCCGACGCAGGATCAGTCGCAGCAGCCCCCTCAATTCTCGAACCCCACCCCGCTTGATTGGCGGGGTTGCTGCCACACAAAACACTCAAAACTCAGAGAATAATTATGACTTGAAACTTGATCTTTGAAATCGTACTATTTATTTTCTCTGATTTATCACATCACTGAATTTTATTTCCACTTGGAAGAAAATATTACCAAGGAATTATTGATATTAAATAAAACTCTTTAATTAAATTTTCTTTCTTTGTTATAAATTTTTTTTTCTTTTAATTATATTTTTATTGGTTTTGATTTATTTCATTTTTTTAACATCTATATCTTCTTTCTCATACAATGTTTTTAATAACGGCAACTACATAGCTTGACGTTCCGTTAAGAATTCTCATATCAAGAAAAAAAAAAAAATTTGCTTTTATACAAAAAAAAATTTTTGTTTGCCACATACAAGGTACTTTTAACATTACACACAACTATTTTTTTTTTTTTTTTCAAACTATGCCGTAAGACATTTACCAAAAATTTTCACAAAAAAAAGTATCTTTTCGTTTCTTTATTTTTTTTTCTTTTTTTTTTTTTTTATTTAATTTACATAATTTATTTATTTGTTATGTCCAAAATTTTCAAACAAAAAACTTATCCAAATATATTATGGTCACTCACATGTGCCAATCATTTTTTTTTTTTTTTCATATAGTTTTATATCACCACAATTGACTGTCCAGGTTCAAAATTATGTTTTAACTTTTTTTTCTTTTTAAAACGAACGAAACATTTTTATTTCCAAAGAAAACTTATTCTTTTAACAAAACTAGACCTTTTTATCTCAATATTCACAATTAGATTTTTTTTTTCCGATTTTATTTTTAATTTATAAAACACGACTTATTCTTGTCCATATTCACAACTAGACTATCCAAAATAAAATTCCCGACGCGTACAAAATAAAAATTTATTCCCCCACCCAAAAATTATTTACTAAAGAAAACATTAACCCGACCGATAAATTTCGGGTGGCGTACATACATACAACCGCACCCAAAAATCGACTCGCACACACCAATACTATTTAATTTAATCACTGGAACATTCCATTTACATGGAAAATCCACGCGCTAACCAAAACAAAACAGATGAAGCAACACACCAACCACCACACGTCATTACACACCATCAAACAAAAAATGATAAAACGAATCGAGTAACCGACCAAAATACGGAGAAGTATAAAATGCTAAATGGTACACTCTACCAAAAAAAAAAAAAAATATTTTCTATTACAAATTAAGCCAAAGAAAGAATGACGTGTAGTGGAAGAGATTTTATGCAGCGCAGTGGATAAACATGCAACCTTGTTGGGATTTTCAACCGTAATTACAGATTTAAATTAAACAGATCATAACAACCACAAGCGGTTGTTACACCTCTTACTTCATGCCTGGCTTTGAGACCTGTTCTCGGGTGTGAGTCGTCCCCACGTTTGTTACGACCGTCCGTGTGGTCGTAAGCACTGAAAGGAAATTTTTTTTATAAATTGTCCCGCGTTTCATGTAGGTGTACTATATTTTTTTTCATGCTTATCTATGCTGCGTTTTTACTTTATTGGATTGTTTTTGTTGTGAACATATTTTTGTTTACAAAGTATTGTATATGAAATATGAATCATGAGTAAAGCGAAATTGAAAAAAAAAATAAAATTTTGTTATGCGTAAAGTCGTGATCGTGACGCGCTGAGGTTTTGTATATACATTTGTGTATATACATATCGGGGTACGGTTGTACTACGCGTGGCGTTTTGTGTCTTGTCCCGTTGAGCTGATTTTTTTTTTTCTTTTGGTTTTGGTTGGTGGTATGATCCTACGGGATTTGAAAATGTTCGGGTGGCGTGATTTTATTTTTTATTTTTTTTTTGTCGGCCATCGGGTTTTTGTTTTTTTGGGAAATCGTTTTTTTTTGAAGAGAAGACAGTCTAGTTTGGAGTGTGGAAAAAGATAGATCGATGTGATCATTTTAGATTTATTCCAATCAGTTATAATTGTTAATAGTATTTTTTGCCCTCATGTTTTAATTTTGTGAACGAAATAAAGAAATAAAAAGAAAAATCAAATAAAAGGAGTGATCATATTTTTTCCATTGGTTTAATAAATAATAAGTTTATAATTTCTGTATTAAGATATTACATATACATATTTAAACTATTTAATAAAAAAAAAAAATGTTAAATAAAAGTTTTTAATTCAAAATGTGGCTTTGTTCCACAGAAAAAAAAAACTGTTAAAGGTGTTTTAATTCTTGGTCAAAATTAATTTTGTAATGGTCGTTGGTGGGGCATATTAACCTGTGTGAGATTGTTTTGAATTGTCTGATAAACAATAATCTGAATTTTGTGAAGTGAGTTTAATAGGTCAGACAGAACATTATCGATAATAAGTGCCAGTGTATATCTATAGTAACTAATAGATACAACGGGAAAATATAAACTACTAAAAAAAAAAAAAACAAGATACATATATACAAAAAAAAATATACGTATATATACGTTTATAATACTCCAACCGGTGGAAAGTATTTCATTGATTATTGTGGGTTTGTGGCAGCAACTCCTCCTAAAGGAGTGGGGTTCGTGCGAGGGATCCTGCGTCGGCGCTGATTGCTGTTGGAAGCAGAGAGGTCGGACGGGCTTAAAACAGGTAGTTGATTGGTGGAAAAATAAAGAAAATCCACCACAACCAGTAAATTATTTTTCTATTTCTATTTTGTGAGCTAAGCTCGACTGTTGTTTTCTTAATATATTTTTTTATTGTTATACATAAACGTTCTTTTTCAGATTCCGTGGGGTGTACGGACCGTACCACCCACCAAGAAAGAAAGAAGAAGAAAAATCAGCTCCACATTTTTTTTTTCTTTTCTCATTTTTTTCTCCTTTGTTTAGCTCGAATAAATCTTGTTGTCGTAACTTTGATATATCACTTTTCATTGAGTATTTTTTTTCCAAATTTTTTTTTTTCAATTGAGTTCCGTTTACTTATGATTCAAATTTTTTTATTACTGGTTGGTTTTTGTATATATTTTCAACAAGTGTGTGCAGTGTATTGATCGTTATTTGTGTGCCTCTACTCACCATGTGTGAGTAGATTTTCGTTGTGATCGCGTGAGGATGGGCGGCCTTATGCTGACCTAGGCCTTGAGCAGGGACGCCGGAGTGGCACCGGCGTCCTTGTCGAACGCTTACAAAATTTATAATTATCTACCACTGTGGTCGTGGCACGGTAGGATAATTTTCTTGTCCCCTTCGTAGTATCTCTATGCGGTTTTCAAGCATAGTAATATGTCTGGTAACCCCCACGCCTAGCGGCGAGCTTTAGCCAGCGCAATACCGCAACCAGACCTCTATTGCTATGTTCTGTTAACAAAATCCCTTTTGGGGGATTTTGTTACAAATGTAATCCAAAGCAGTAGTCTGATGAATTCCAAAATTGAAGCCCACTTTTGCGGAAGTTAAGTTGGGATTTGCCCTGATCATACTGCGTAGCACTTCGTCATCGACATCTGACGGCCTTCCTGATCTGGATTCATCTTTTAAAGAAAAATCACCCAAACGAAATTTCGCAAACCATCTTTGGCATGTTCGAGCTGTTACTGCGTCTTCTCCAAACACGTCACACAATTTCTTTTGCCTTCATCGCGTTATTTCCTTTCTGGAACTCATACAACATACCATGTCTTAAGTGAGCTTTTTCATCACTCATGTTGATAGTTTTGCAAATTTAAAAAGACTGACCAAAATATGAAAAAATATGTATAAATCATCAATCATATACTAACCTAACTGTTTAAACCGGTTTCAGTCAGATCAAAATTCTTGATAAGGGTCGACAACGCATAAAAGTGCACGTGTTCAAAAACGACAGAACTTTCCCTTATGCCTAATAAATTAATAAAAGCCAAACTTGTAGTTGTACTTTATTACAACAAAAATAGGCAAAATCCCCTAAAAAATAATGAGCTTATTAAAATGTGTCTCTACTAACTGTCTTTCTTCTATTAAAGGTTAGATGGAACCTATAAAAATAATTTTAATTGGTTTGAGTTTCAGATTTTGGGTTCCAGAATGAATTGCCAAACATTTGTTCGGCTTGAATCATCTGATATTCTTATCTGTGCTATTACACTTGCATTGTACAAAGATTTTGCTTCAAAGATTATGGATTTTAAAGTTGGGTTGGGATGAACAGCTGCCAGAACCAGAAGAGTTGCAGAAATAATGTTAACAGCTTTGTGATGAATTGCCGATACTAAGTAAATAAGCTGCGGTTTAATAGGTATATTACTATATTCTGATACCATATGTTAGACAAATTTAAATACATGGATTTTCTGACGAATTTAATACCCGAGACAGATTGCGGTTTAATAAATCCGATTTAACTAAACTCATTCAAGTAATCTATGCAAAACAACGAGATTAGTTAAAATCGAGGTTGAAATACTGCAACTAACCTCGAAAAATTCCCTAAATCCGTTTTATTACATCGCAGTGTGTCAGGGGTATAAGACCGCTTTTAGTGCTTGCATTTATTTAAGATGTACGAGTATTAATGAGTCAGGATAAGTTAGTACACACAATTGATTTGGAGTAAATTGAGAATTTCACCATTAAAGGTGCAAACAATAGCATGATTAGAGTTGAATGTAACATTGGTGTTGCTCCAAATATTTAGTAAAGTTATTGACGCGTAGAAATTAAATCAGACCAGTGTTACATTGTGGTCTGATTTTACAATTGTATTATAATGGCTCAAGATTATGTTGCTTAACGAGTATAAGAAATTCAGAATACAAATGGTTTGACGATAAATAGTAAGTGAACGTAATCCTGCTGATATCTAAAGCAGAGAGCAATGCCGTAGGAATTGGTCGGATATTATCAGACAGAGTGGAACACCATGAGGATGTCATGATGTAGTTGATCGTAAAAGCAAATTATTGAGTTTAAAGTTTAAACCCATTTTTCGATGAGTATTCATTAATGCGTGAGGGTGAACGTTTAGGAAAATTATCACTGTCATTTGATCGGAATCATCAATATATTTTACCACACTGTCGTTTGGAAGAAATAAGTGACCAGACAACAGAAATTTGTGGCCAATCACATTTACGTTATTGTCAGCTGATTGAAAAATCCTTAACCACATCAATGCGAGCTTTACATCTCGATTTTGTCTGGTATACATGTCACTGTATGATACAATATGGCTTGAGTTGTAATATTTTGAATATGTTTCAGGCAACAAGTGCTACCTCTTTCGAACCTCTACTCTAGATGCTAGTTTCCTCCCATGCATACTGATAAACTTTGCTGTCATGAAAATTATGAAAACCTTCGTTAGAAATATACATATTTCGCGTATAGCATACAATAGGAAAGGAACTGTTAAATTGGTGGTTTTTGTGAAACTAATCAGGATTTTTATCTACAAAAATTCAATGCTAAATTTTTCAGTTTGGTATCATTTGTAGATACCGCATTTGATTTTAGGGCGGCAGTATACCTATTATTACAACCCGATTATTGCTCCCCGATTATCGCAAAATTGATGCTAATTTTACCTGTATTATAAAAAAGCCAAATCGGTGAAAACTCTAATAAGAAAAAAATTTAATTATTTCACGGTGAATTAACAAAATTAAAGATAAAAAAATACGAATAAAACAGAGAAAACAGAACTTGAAATAAAAATTATTAATTTGTCCAGTTGAGTGGAAATTTAATAATTTGATGAATAAAGAATTATCTTGATTAAACAAACAAAAAAAAACTGAAATTATCGCACAACCACGTGTTTTTTAGGATAATTTTTGAGTTCTGTTTTTTTCCTAAAACGTTTTTTATTTTATTTTGTTGGTATTTATTAATTAGAATGGAAAAGTGATTACTAATTTTAATTATGTATCGTATTTCGAGAGGATGAAAATAAGCTTTTAAGATTATCTATTTATTTCCCCTTTACGAATGCTACTTTTCAATCATTACATAAAATTGTTAGTCAAATCATTTTTTGTTTGTAATACAAGGTGCAAAACAATTCCGTGAAGCCCTTTGGTAAATTTAAATGTATGTGTGGATTGTCGATTGGAATTATAGCGCAATGATTGGCTGGTTTTGATCGACCACAAAATTACAAATATGTTATTACATCACTAGTTTTTCACATTTGGTTTCATGCAGATGTAAAACAAACGTATTGGTTCGAGATTTCGTTTATCACCTAAATCTAAGGCACTAGTAAAGGTGGTTTGGCATCTATTGAATGGGGGGATCAAAGTTGAGTAGGTCAATTTACCAGCTCGTAACCTTCCAGTAGGCAGCTGTTTGATGGATACAATTGTGTTAGACGTAACCTGGTTACAATTCGTAAGTGTACGTGCTGCCTCCTCGTGGCAACTACTGGTAACTGAGGCCATTTGGTACATGGTAGCCATTTGGCATAGGCTGCTCTAAAGGAGAAATCCTTGACGAAAAACCCTAATCTAAGGTGGAACAGCATATGCCGATGGATGAATGGCTGTTAGGTTAATGAGTCCAAAGTTTGCGGAATCTGGATACCAGGCACCCTCCAGTTTTATTTAGCCTTCCTGTATTAAAGTTGTGTGTCCTAAAGGCGATTTTCCATTCCTAGCAACTCGTAAGAGTAAAATTGACACGGTAGGCAAACGGTAGGAGTATACCTAAGTAGGAGCCCAAGTATCTTTTGCTGAAGGTTTGCCGATATTTGGTCAAATTGTGATACTTGCTTCTAATGGTTTGCATCTCTAAAAATACTGTTATTGGTTTTAACCAGGACGATGATACTTAGCGTCGCTAAGTTAGCGATGTCATAAAAGCTTTTATAGAATAAGAAGCTTAATTTTGTGTTGTTTAATATGAAGCACTTATAAAACATGATATTTTTGACATTTCCATTGTTCAGTTTTTATCGCAAAATGATTGAAACACATTTAAATAATTTAAGTGCAAAAATAGCGAAACGAACGCATAGTAAAAATAAAAATCAATTAAGCTCAATTTTTAATCATTTCACTGAACGAGAATATTATTCGAATGTAACTGAAAAAAAAAATCATTTTTATCTTTCTAGTTAATTTGGATTCTATGTGAAACGATATCAACATAATATACATGTATTGATATGCCAGCCGTACTCTTGTCTATTGTCATCTTTTCATTCTTGGAAGACGGAAATTTTCTTGAATCTCATTGAAATTAAAATTTAATGAACTCTAAAATATTAAATTTTTTTTTTTAAATTAAATATCTTTTGTATCTGATGTGTGTTGTTATTTTCCAACCATTCAGATTCTGTATCAAATAAAAAAACTTTTCATGCATCCGCCATATACAGGAAGAAAATATAGAAAATTTCGAATCAATGAATTTTCAATTATTTCCCGTTTTTTACGAACCATTCTTGTGTGTTTTTTTCTTCGAATTTGTATGTTGGTACATTATATACGTACATACATTCAATTCGACAAATGATGTTTGATTTCATTTTATATCGATAACAAGCTCATAACGTAACACAAAAATAGTTTCGCAGTCAAGACTGATGTACACATACATACAAAAGATAGAGGAAAGTTTGATTTTAATTGGGTTTTTGTTTAAGGGCCAAATACAAGAAAACACGTCATAGCATTTTTACCTAAGACACAAATATTAAATATTTTTACTAACGATAGATGGAGTTACATACACTAAATTATAAAAAATATGCAAAACGATTTTCGCTTTTACGGCTAGTTATTTTATTATATGTATACATACATAATAAAAAAACGAAAAACCCAAACAAAGTGTAAATGCTTCGTGTTTTTGTCGAATTCACATTTGCTTATTTCTTTTCACTTTAATTAATATAAGAGGAGAAAATATGAATGAAATATTCGACGGCAATAAAATTTTTACCAAAAATGTATAAAAAATAATAAATCCATACAAATAAGTTTCATAAATTTTAATTTTTTTTACGGGATATTTTGGTTTTGTCTATAATTTTTATATTCATGTTGCCATTTGTCTAATACTGTTTATAGTGAAGTTTTTGGAAAATTCTTATTACTCCGCTGCGCCGCAAATTAGAAAAGAAGGAAGTAAAGGAATTGACTATGTATACGGAAATGAAAAATCTTGAATATTATTTTTATTTGATGACTAGCAAATGATTTACCACCGCGGCTTAAAAATTATTTACATTAAAAATAAGGTTTTTTTAGCCCTTAGATTACGTTTTTCATTTTATAGTTCAGTTGAATTAGGGATTATAAAGGAAATAAATAAGTCAAAAGGTTTTTTTAATCGTATTTTTTGACGAAATTCAGCATGCACGATGGACATGGGATTCTAAAATGATTTTTAGATTAAGTTCTGGAATATGGCCTAGGTATAAGGAAGTAACTTGACAATTTTTTATAAGATTTTGATGAAATTCAGCATGTATGATAGAAATGGGACTCGGAAATGCTTTTTGAATGAAGTTTTGGAATATGGCCAATTAACAAGGAACTTATTCCATTTTGTTCAAAATTCAAATGTGTGGAAATTATTACACTTCTCTAAAATGAACAATATACTCATTTTTATTTATGTTCAAATAAAAATTCATTTATTCATTTATGCTAACAGAAATAAAATTTATATAAATTCTATATACATACTAAACAAATAATTTAAAATAAATAATAACAATAATTAAATGTATGTAATGCATAATATTTAATTAAAGACGTTGCTAAAATCCGTTTCTGGATTATCTGGAAAGTCTCTTAAGGGCATACTTCTTTGACGACGACCATCTATCATTTCTTTGAGTAGACAGTTAAAGTAGAAACTCAGAAGTTTCTGCAGCATATTTTGATAAAAAAAATCTGAATTCCGGGCTATTCGTAAAGAAATAAGTCCTTTTGGCGTCCAAACGATAAAATAACAGTAATCTCGATTTGAAATTTCTAGTTGCCCTTGTATTTGGTAATAATAAGGATGTTTTTCTTTAATTGTCACTTTGCCGGTATATTCATCATAGACAAGGAATTTTATTATTTTTGATTTCACAGCCTCTAGTGGATGCAAGCCTTTGGCACTAAAGGGACATTTTACTTCAATTATTCCATCATGCCCAATCAATCCATCAGGAGTCGCGGCAAGACATGGATATTTTTGATAAATGAATACACCGCATTTCGCTACTTCTATATTATTTTCTTTCGAAAATTGCTCTATCGCATTTTTTTCATTTTCCACCCCGTATATTGTTGGCTTAGAATAAATAGCAGTAGTATATAAGATATTTGAAACCTTATTCTTCAGAAATTTGATGTTTTTATTGCGGCATATTTCTCCAAATTTTGAAGCAGTTAAACGACTCATACGTACTTGAAACCATTTCGCTTCATTGGACTGGTTTATAGTTGATCTTTCAATTCTTTCATGCTCAGCAGCTTCCGTTTTCAATTTTTTCAAAAAATCATTTCTAAGTTCGGCATACTCTTCAGGTGATTTATCCAAACTTTGACAGGTTTGATTTCCATATTCAGAGTCTTCTCCAGAAAACTTTAATTTTCTTTTTTGTCGTTTTGGTTGATTTGTGGTGGCTCTTTTATTTAGTAGTAATCGTCGTTTTTCAATTTCTGCTATTCTCGATTTTGGACTGTAATTTGATGAATACTTTGCTAGATTATAGTGTCCCCGTTGACTGTTGTGTTGTAATACAGCGAACTTTGCTCGTGATGTGTATGATTGCCCACGGGAAAAATTAATTCTTTTGCCACCAACAGATTTTGCGACAATTGCATTGAAACCTTCTACGGCATTTGAGTCGACATCGTACACAAGGCTTTTAGCGTGGTATTTTAATCGCTTAAATAATCCACTAAATGCTTTGAATAATTCATTTTCCATAAATCTTTGATATATTTCAGGTATTTCGCAATGTTGGCGGTTACAGAAATATGAGGCACATTTCCTGTGGTCTTGAAAAACGTGGAATGGGATATTTCCAATGTCAAGCGCAAGTTTCTCAATTATTTCTGGAAGCGAGTTTTTGGAAAGTTTCCTTTTTTTAATTGCGCAGATTATGTCTTTGGAACAACGATTAATTTGATTTCCTAATAGTTTTCGTTGAATTATAGGGTAGGTGCGATTAGTACATAGTTCCTTAGCGTGTTTCCGAAAATTACGAAGTAAATGATTACGGCATTCAATTTTCTCTATGTGAGTATTTGCGTATGGTTTAGCCTTTAAAATTTTTACGTATACGCTGGCATCGCCATCTGCAATTATTTTATTGTAGCGCATCCCATAAAGTTCTTCGCTTTTTCTAAAACCTTCTACTAAAGCATCCCGTTCCATTCCAGTTGATGGGCCAGCATAGTTCGAATTGCATTCATGATGTTCAGGTTTAGCCTTTTGCAATTCTGCTCTGCGACAAACAATGCAATATTTGTTGCGAACGGAACTCCATATGACCTTCTTTGTAGATTGAGCAATAATTGTTCCGACACCAGAAAGTGAAGAATAATTACTATTGTGTCCGTACGTTCGTTTAGAATAACACCCATCTATTTGAACGCAAACTAGAGGGATACCATCGAAATCTACGCTTTTTTCTGCAATTGCTATTTGTTTTGCTTCCATCGCAGCTTTAAACATTTCTTGGTCGCAACCTTTTCGAATGTCACGCTGAACCTGTTTTTGTAATTTATTGAATGTATTTGGTGCCAAATATGGTATGTCAATGACACCAAAAAATTCTTCTATTTGTCGATATCCAACACCGGTTGAAATGCCAGCTAAAACACTTTGATAATTTATTGAGTCTTGATGTGGTTTCTTATCGTTGGGATCTTCAGACGAAATATTTTGAATTATATTGCACATGTTACATTTAAAATAAAATTTGGAATTTAATCCGGTTCTGCGCTCGCTTATAAACTTTAAATTCTGTAAGGAGCATCCGAAAGCCATATTGTGATTGCTAACTTTTATTAGTTCGTTGAAAAAGTACTGCATATCTAATATGCGTTTGCCATTTAATGTAGGTACATTTTCCTCTTGAACATTTTTTTCAGCTATTTCAAATTCGATAATGAAATTTTCACCATTCAAATCAGTTTGTTTTTTAGGAAAAGGTTCAGATGTTGAATTTGCATCTGATAAATCATGGCATTCCTTTTTACTTTGATCAGATAAAACAAGCATATTCTGGTTTTCATCCAGTTCACTGATTTGTAGCGTTTTAAATTCAGTTGGTTTGTTAGCAAAACGCCCACTGCAAATAAGTCAAAAAATTGATGGTTTATGAGTTTAATTATTATTGGAATTTTCAGATAATATAATTGGCGTATTCATTTTTAATTTTTATCGTGTTCCTTATACAAATAAATCGGACATATATATTTTAAGCGTTTTACCATCAGTTGTCCTATTATGCGGCATTGAAGGAGGAACTGTTTTTAAATTATAATTTTTTTTAGTTTTAGTAGTCACGGACAACAAATGGAGATCTCTAAAGGCCCTTTTACATTCAATCTTTTCGTTCTTTTTCAAAAGAATAGAATCACGAAGAAAAGGGCAAATACATTTTACCCATATGTATATAAAAATGGGATGGGCATATTCAAAATTTCATTTTTTCCTTTCAAAATGTTACTTGGATTTTATATCTTTTGAGCAATTTTTACGAAAAAAGATAAACCAGTTCATCTTTTTCAGGTTTTTCCGTTCTTTTTCACCAAAAAAAGTTGAGTGTTGCAGTAAATAGTATTGAAATAGTATATTGTATAACAAGTGAAGAAAACGAGTCATTGCAATACGAAAGTGAAATTTGCAGCCTGAGCGATAGCGAGGGCTGCAATCACTTAAGTATTGCAATGACTCATTTTCACACGAGTTATACACGCTATTTTTTCTACGATACCATAGCCCTGTAACATTTATACATAAGTAGAAACATAAAAAATTACAAACTTGTACGGATCAACACAAATTTATTAAACCATTAAAACATTTGGGTTTTCACTAATCGTGTAGCAATATTAAGAAATCTTTGTGTAATGAGAATATTTCCACACGATTTTAGTATATGATGCAAAAGCTCCTTTTCTTATATAATTTAAATTCAAAAATCATCATCGAAAGTATAGGTTACTACACTATCGTAGAAAAAATACTTTTTGAGTATCCCTTCTGATTTTAATACAAGGAAATCATACTAAAACGCATTTTTTACTGTAAATCTTTTATCTTTTGGAAAAGAACGGAAAGATTGAATGTAAATCGGCTATAACTGGCTGTTACACCAAGACTCAGCTCCACCACATACGGCAAAGAAAACACTTGCATTCTTCAACAAAACAACTTATCATTTGGTTATACTAATTAATGGTCTCCCTCATCACCCGACTTACCACCATATGATTATTTCCTGTGGGGTTACTTGAAGTCACAATTGGCAAGATCTAAAGTAAACTACTAAAAAAATTGATAAAGCGATGAAAGATTAGGAACATTCCTCTCGTAATGACTCAACGGGATTAAATCTTGGTCAAGTCGGTGTTTGACTGTTCATAAAAACAAAGGTTTACATAAAAAATAAAAGTTTTTAAACTGCAAAAATGAACGCTCAGCTGAATAATTTGTGACCATCAATGTCAGAAATATCCGAAAGCTAATATCTACATTTGGAAAAGCCGTCTCAATATTGGCTTCCACAATTATTTTATAAAGCTAAGCATGACTAAATTATAAATTTTGTTTTCGCCTTAGTTGATTGTCTAAACTTATGACGAAACTGGTGAAGCTCAGTTGCGAAGTTGGTGTTTAAATCCGATGGTGGTATTGGAGTCTCGACATCTATTAGTTAAAAATTGATTTAGTATCTATTTTTTATATGTTTAATTATTTTTTTATTTTACAATTAGATAACTAAATAAACGTAAATACTCTTTGAATCCTTTTGGTGCCCTCTTTCTCTTGATGCCCTAAGCATGTGCTTATATTGCTTAATGGTTAATCCAGGCATGTATATAGTAAAATAGTTTGCAACATATTCTTAGAGATCGGTAATGTAGGTTAAATGCACAAAATTGATTAAAAACGATGTTGCAAACTATTTCAGTTTACACTGCGCCATTTAAAAAACGGAACAGAAATTTTCTTGGAAAAAATACCCAGATTTGAACGCTTGTATCTGGTAAAATAACACCTTTCAAAAAAAGTTTAGTTTCTAGTTGAAGGAAATTTTGTCTTCTTTTCGCAATCCGTTTTATTTTAGTTTGTTTTATTATGAGGGCTGTTTTGAGTAAAACAAAAATTGTTTAAAAAAAAACAAATATGCTGCTATTTGAGACTGTAAACGAGCTTGTTCGATATTTCATTCCCAAATCCAATTAGGCCATTTTCTAGAAAAATTAGAAACCTTGATAATGTTACTATGGAAATTTCTGTGCGGCCACTCCTTGTCGAGTTATTGAAGTTTTAGAGAAAACGTATCAAAAAGCGTATAAAGGTTAACAAGTACATTTTACGTTATTTTATGGAATTCATCATTTTCAAGGTTTCTAAATTCTCTATAAAATGGCCGATTTGGATATTTGAATGAAATTTCTCAAAATCTCTCATAAAATATTTCCCGTAAATATATGAAATCGCGTGATTCCGTTTACTTGGATAAAACTCCTAATTGATTAACTTAGTATTTCTAAGGCCCTTCTAAAATAGTATCAGCTGAAAAAATATCGGTTTTAGAATAGAAACCACATCTATAGCACGTGACCACTAAATCCAAAAAAAATTAAAATGCAAAAGCATTTCCACTAAAATGCCCTATAACAGAACAACCGAAGTCCAGCCCACCGATTTCTTTGTATAAGGAACACGATAAAAATCAAAAAACCTGAAATTGGTGAGGTCACTTCGGAATATGCTGAAAATATTCCCGAATATAACGCAATTATTCAATTACGAAAATCTAAGGAAATAATGGGTACCAAACCAACAACCACCATTACGGTTGCTTGAAATAGACTTACCTTGATCGTATTGCTTGCCGATTTTTTTGCTTCATCTTTCTATTTACAAGAAAATTTCCACTTCTTCCCATTTTTAATTCAAATAATATTTAAAATTGCACAAAAATTATAAAAACACAATAAAACTTCGAAACACAATAATATAATTTTTCACTTTCCAAAAATTTTTCATAAACGATCTAATTTTTTTTTATTTGTTCACTCGACTCTTTCACGAAAAATGTACTTATGTTTCAAAACAACAAAAAAAATATCTATTTTTATTGTTGTAAATATGTACATACAATAAAATTAATAAATATAAAAACTGTGAGTTAGAAGAGTAAAATAATAAAACATATGTAGTTGAAATGAGCAAGAAGAGTAACACTATAATTATATTGGATAGACGAAAAAATGGTTTAGCTAACCAAATATGTATTGAATTTCGTTTTTACTACATATAAAAAATTAACTGCCATCTAATAACAGTTTAAGTCCTAGTTTCCACAGACAATTTCGTTGTATTTTTTACAACGGGAAATATTATTTTTATGCGGTTGGATCTGTGTTTCTTTTGTAAATGTATTTGTAATACAATTATAATTGTAATTGTATTAAACCTCAAAACTTATAAATACATATACAAACGAAATACCGACACAATCGTAAAAATAAAAAAATTTCCCTTTGTAAAATTTACAACGAAATGTTCGGTGGAAACCAGGACTAAAGAACTAAATAAAAGGAGATGAGGTGAAATTTTATCTTAGACGCAATTGTCAATAATAATCAAAATAAACGATTTTATTAATTTTTTGCAATTATTTCGATTAATAATTAAAAATTCGAAAAAAGCCACCGTGAATAAATTCAGTTTTATCTCCTGCGCATTTTGATATAAAAAAGTCTTAGTTTCTTCGGCTGGTGTTTGAGAAAAGGTACATTTTCGGTGCCTAATTTGGCCAAAACTGATCATAATTAAAATAAAATAACAGGAAAACTAAGCGGAAAATTCGGAAAAGCCACCGTGATTAACTAGATAAAACATCAAAGCTTATTTTAATATATGGTTTGCGCTGATAGGATCAGTAATTCTCTAGAAAAGGTACACTTTCTTCGAGCATTTTTTGCATTTTTCGTGTATTGGGCCCTTAAGATGTCGAAAACCAAAATAATGGGGTAAGGGGTTGCATTTAATTTTTGGGATTCAGTTTTGGAAGCGAAAAAAAAATACTTTGCAATTCCACCTAAGTCTTTAATTTGTGATATTCATTTCGTAAAAATATTTAATACTTGACACTTATGTTCAGTCACTCTATAAGGTGACCAGACAACCTTGGCTTTTCCGGACATATTCTGATTTTGCAAATTTCTGCGGGCATCTAGCCCCAAAATGTCTTGTATTGCCCTGGTTTTCAGATAATATTCATTTCCGACCGTTAGTAAATTTATAACCGGAAAAATAATAATTTCAACAAAATTTAGTTATGTATTTTATTTAAGAAATCAAACTCAAGCTCAAGGCTCAAGAAATTCTTCAGGATTTAATATATTTAAGATTAGGAACTATTTATATAAAATTGGCTTAACATCTGTGAAATAAAATTTCTCTAAAATACATCGACAATTACAAGTAGGGTTCCAAAATATTTGTTGCCAAGTGCAGCACTGAGAGAAGGCGATTTAACATGAGATACTACAATTGTGGCAAAATGCGACACGAGTGTATGTGCCATGTGTTAAAAAAGGGAAGATGGTCCCAAACGTTTTAACTGTGGAGAATATGGTCATAAAGTAATAGTTTAGTAAATACATATTCACAAAATTTTGGCCAAAGTAGATATGGAGAACGACGAAGAGGATCAACTGACAGAACTAGAATTGGTGAAGCTGGACAAAGTGGGGACTACCCTTCTAGGAGTAGGTAATACCAAAATTAAGACGATTGGACGATTCATAGCCACCCTAGAAATGGATGATGTCAAAGTTGAAGCGACGATATACCTATGTTGTTCCAGAATTATCACTCAAATAAAAGTTTATAGTGGGAAATGATGTTTTACGAGGGACGAAGATTATCGTGGGAAAAGAGAATCTCACAATTGAGAAAATAGCAGCTGTAGATATTTTTGTCGTGTTTAAGCATAGAAGAATTAAGTAATGTAGAGTTCATTATCGGGAGTTCCAAATACACAAGGGAGATCCAAATATTAATAGATCGGTGCAAACCAATTTCAACGAAAAGGAGTCCGGCGATTGTCGCCTGGCGAAAAACATGAAATGGATAGACAAAATAGCGGAGTGGACCAAGCGTATTTGCATCAATTATCGTAGGTTGAACAAGGAAATTGTTATGGGTAGATAACCCTCCCATTTATAGAAGAACAAATCGACCGATCATAACGCGGTGGTGGTGTTTACTACGCTCTACTTGGAAAATGGATTTTTTCAAGTTCCAGTCGAGAGGGACAGTCAAAATTACACGGCCTTTGTAATACTAACCGGTCAGTATGAATTCAAGAGAACACCATTTGGATTGTACACGACGCCAGCAGTATGCAGCTTGATCTACATTATAGTCCCATCACGTCCTGAAAAAGAGGCCATAGATTAGCTTAAGATAATATTGCAAGTTGCAGGAGAATACGGCTAAAGCTAAAGAGGGAAAACTATCAATTTTTTTGCCGTCGTATTGAGTAATCGGGACATGTTATTACGTAAGGGACGGTGGGATCATAGTAGCAAATTATTATTATTATTATTATTTGTGTTTTGAATTCGTACACCCCTGATGTAAAATTGAATTGAATAAAAACCATCAGAGGGCGACGGAGAAGAAGAGAGAAAAAAAAGTTTTTCAACAGAACAATTACGTCCGATTGGATCGATTATATTTTGTAATTCGTAATTTATTTTTTTTAATAAAATGTTAAATTTTTATGTGGAAAATTAAATAAATAAAGTTAAAGTAAAAATACTTAAAAATAAAATTATAAGTTTTTGTGGAAAAGAAGTGTGTGCGTTTTTTTATGAAGGTACGACCACTACACACTATTGGCTACAAAATGGCGTCCCAACAATGTGGCTCGGAAAAGAGTTTTAATATGTAAAATTTTAATAAAGCAATTGGAAAATTGTGAAAATATAATAAAAAACTAGAAAAATAGATAAATAGACTAACAAAAGCATGGGAAGGCTTCGGTTTTCAACCTCGATTTATTAATTTTTTTTCGAGTTAACCATAGTGCGTCATCTTCAGGTTTAGCTAAGCTCGTTTTATTTTGGGCTTAATGGCTAAATGGGTTTAGTGAACTAATCTCTCAATATTTTGAAGTTTATCTTAAAATAATGAATTAAGTGAGAGCCCCCTCATTGACTAATAATTTTTTTAAACTTGTTGGAAACCTTCATCTAGCCACACTCTTTTATAAGCCGCACGCAAACCTTTATTAAGCCTAAAAATAGTAAACAAGGAAATATAAAAATAAAAATGGTTAAATACGAATTTTTACGCTCTTGCCGTTTTTCTCTTGCGGTTTCCATTTTTTTAACAGTTTTGTTCATTCGACATTTGGCGCGCGTATATTGTGTAAGTCAGAGCAGATTCATTGTGTAAGCCAGAGTCGCCGCTTCTCTGACAAATATATTAATATTAAATGTAATTTATATGTACTAAAATGTACCTATAACTAGCCACACACTTAAAATAAGCCGCATGTCTGTGTTTTGTAAAAAAAAAAAACTTTTTTTTCTCTAAGAAGCCGTGTCTTATAACGGAAAAAGACGGTAATGCATTTATGCGAAAATAGTTATAAACATTACAGAAATTACAAGTATGTATTACACGTCTAAAGCTTTAACATAATTAACGAATTGAGAAAAAAAGTTTGTGCATGTTAATTTGTGCAATTTTATGTACCTAAATTTTTTTTTTTTTTTTTGAAAAAATAAGGTTTGAATAAACCACTATGAATATAAACAATTTAAGGCGAACGCGTTCGGCATTTGCTTTAATATCCATCAGAGCAATAGATAGCCACTACAGCATTATAAGTTTGTCTAAACCCCTAGATTACGTAAACGGGTTTAGCTAAATCTCTCTGTCAAGATTATTACACAAAATATATTATCCTATTCATATAGCTGTACTGAATTCGCCCATTGATAATGCTATGATTATGGTAGAAATCTTGGCTCATCGATGAGTATTTTATATGTACCATAATATTTCTTTCCACATACCATAGTACGTACGGTGGCTGATATATTATACAAAACAAAATCGGCTGTGAAATAAGTACCTCGCTTGATCGCTTTTGCCCACCATTACAACACAAATGGGACCTTAGTGTTTTTAAACTTCTCTTAAGATATTCAGCAATTTAATACCTTAACAAGGTAGGTGCTACTTTAGGCTTGGTAGAAATGAGTGAAGAATTAAGGTAAAACGGAATGGATTTCTTTTTTTTTAAATTTTAAATAAATAGTTAAATGAAGATGAAAGTGTGAATCTTTTTTGATTGATGATGATGATGTTGAGAAGTGGTAAGGGTTCAAGTGATTTTTATTTTTATTCTTTGATTTTTTTTGTGAGTTGTTTTTTGTGCACGTAAAGAAGTGAACGGTCAATTTCAGTTTGGCGGTGCAAAGAACCTCCAATATGCCGACTATAGCATACCCAATTAAGAAAAACGTGTACGCCGCCAATAGATCGGTTACAGTAAGCACATTATTTTATTTTTAAAACTTTTATTCACTTTTTATTTGATAAGCTGCTAAAGCCTAATCGAGGACGGCTTTATGGAGTTTTGTAAATTGCTGCAAATCTGCTAGATGAGTCAAAACTAAACTAAAAGCCTGGAGTTCACTCAAAGAATACTTTATTTTTTATTCAGTTATATTCAATAATCCATTCCAAACATCCAAGCTTCGTCTACTTTTAAATGAATCGTTGATTCAGCTGAGATTCCATAATCATTAATACTTTTTGAATCGTTCAATACTTTTTGGTCAAATATAACCGTTTGTAGATCAGTTGGGATATCTTCTCTATCCTCTACTTTCTGCTTCATATATCCAATAGTATCAGATTTTTGTAAAAACATTTCAAAGAATTTGTCGGTTGATGTTTTAATAAATACCTTCAAACTTCCTACACGTGTCAATTTAATATATGAAGTTTCGTCTATCCTAATTTCCATTAACTTAATTTGGTCATTCGATATTTCTTTACCATTCAAGTAAAGTATTTGACCACCAACGGGAATTTTTGTTAATCTCTCAAGTTTTTCCTTTAACTGACGAATACTTTCGGTGGTTTGACATACAACCCTGAAGTTTTCTGGTCGTTCTTGGTCCAAATAGATATCAAGATTTAAGCTGAAACGAAAATAAGGTTGATTTTTTTTCTCGACTATGTGAGATTGATAATGGCATTTGCACTTACATGCTCGGTGAAATAACTAAATCCAATAATGTGCCTGAAAAAATTCCCTTTTCCCGGAGAATATCGCTGTCCGCTAAGAGACTGCTGCCCCAAAATAAAACCTGATAACAAACATTACATTTACAAACTCGTTCGATTTTATTTTTAATCCATTCCACTTTCTCGCCTGGAAACACTTTTAGGGGAATTTCATTGGGCACGAAGAATGTGGTTTTAATATAAATAATAATCCTTTCAGTTTCACCGATGACAATCGTTGCTCCATTGAGAATGTTGTATTTACTTAGAGATTTTGCATCACTGTCTAGTATTTGTCCATCGACTTTTAAGTACTGACAATCAACTGGAATTTCATAAAGGGTTGCAAATTTCTCTTTTAATTGGGATATTTTAGAATTGCTCGGTAATAATAATTGTTTGGAATGCTTTTTATGTTTCCCGTCCAAAAGCACGCATATGTTCAAATCAGTAAGAAATAAATTCAAAATTGTTCCGGGTCCAATAATTTTCTCATTTAGCATGTCACTGTCTTGTAATTTGATCGTATTCAAGAATAATTCTTGATATTTGGACGGAATCTTTAATTCTTTGTCAATCTGCTTCTTGAAGACATCAATTGTTACGGCAAAATCTTTCACTTCTAATTCGTGAATTTTATTGTCCGGCAATTTAATGAAAACAACATTTTTCTGTTTTAATATTAATAATTCAATTACGGAATTTTCGGTTATTTCCGATATTTTCATTGTGTCTGAATCAAATAAAACTTTCGATCTGAAACTTAAAATTTGATCGGTTATTTTAACGGTTGGTCGGATCATTGAAATTATTTTTTTCAAATCGTAAACGGTTGCCGTGTCAGCTATTTCAATTAGTAAAGCTTCTTGAAGACCGGTAGCAGCAATGTAGATTTTCATTGTGGCTGTCTGTTTGTATGTATACTAGAAAAAAAAAAGATAAATCAGTTGGATGAGCACACCACTTAAATTTGAGTTACAGATTAAGTCACAAAAATAACTCTTTTTAATTTTGGTGCAAATGTTAAAACATTTGCGAATCAGTATATTAACGCAAAAAAAGATCCTGAATTCATTCTGTTTCTCCAAGTGAATAAGACAACAGTTCTTGGACAAGCGTTTATAATGGTATGGATTTAGCTTTTCACATGCAGTAGCTGGAAAGGAGTGCCTACTAGGTTATGTGTATAATAATATCATTTGACTATATCACGTTTATTATTTTGAATCAATAACTTTAATCGAAAAAGTAGTAACATCTACTTAAACTATAATTAATTTTCGTGTATAAGAGGATACGTTTAGAACAAACATTTTAATAGCAGTCGTTTTTCTTTGTTATCTAAAGAACCATGTCCGTTAAATAGTGATGGTTTTAATCGATCTTTTTTGTAACCAGTTCAATTGGTTGACTGTATAATTTTTAAATTCAATTAAAAAACTACTAACTGGTTTGCTTTTATAAAACTTTTTATAAAAAAAACCTGATAGTAAGGTCGGTGGTTTGAATTGGTTACCAAAATGATCGAATAAGACCGTAAAGAAACCAAAATTAAGCATTTGGCAAGCTCAAATAAGGTAACACTTATTTGGATGACAGGTCATACTGGAATTGTGGGAAATGAGGCAGCTGATGGCCTCGCCCGCGAGGGTTCTGCTTCTCCATTCATTGGACCGGAGCCCTTCTGCGGCGTCACTAAGGGGCACCTTAGGGCAGCGGTAAAACGCTGGGAGGATGTGCAAAAGTCCTCCTATTGGCGCAGAATTCTAGGTTTGTGACAGGCGAAGAAATTTATTTCAGCTTCGTCAGTCAGGGTTAAGGAGTGTCTTGTACTTAGGAAACCTGAGTTGATGAGGCTTACTGGCTTCTTCACAGGTCACATACCCTCAAGGTATCACCTTAAGAAAATAGGCCTAAGTACGACAGACGGATGCTGCTACTGCGACCGGGAAGCGGAATCAGCGGAAATGTTCTGTGCTATTGCCCAGCCATTTTCCGCCAAAGACTACAACATATAGGAGGGAGAGCAATGAGCCAGATAGTATGTATCATATACCGGCCGGCAGTATTGTTAGGTTTATTAAGAGCGTGAATATTGACTGGACGGATCAATGAACAGGGTCCATGCACAAAAGATCTTTTAGGTCGCAGTGCGAGGTAGCTTAACGCCCACATGGCCCAACAATTAATAATAATAATAATAATAATAAATAATGAGACCGTAACAAGAAGTTTCCGTCTCTGTAAATTTTATAGCGCGTAACACTTTGCCTGATCTGGAGGATATCCAACGGAAAGAAAAAGAAATTTACAACTAAAATAATTAAACTCACTTCACATGAGAGAAAGAGAGAAGAAAAAAAAGAAAAATAATGACAATTAAAATTAAAACCAAAAAAAACCTATGAAATTTATCCTCCAAATCATCGTGCTAACAGAAAACTGGATCTGCACAGGGACTCTTGAGCGGTTGTTGCCCGCTAAGCTTCAGCGTTATGGACGTGGGGATTTAAGAGTATGTGTCAGATCAGGTTTAACCGCACGGGGAGGATGGGTCTAACTACCTACCAGTAAGCTCACTTATCAATATTCCTAACCAGATCAGTGGAAGCCAAGTAAAATAATCCCCTTCCCAAAGATGAGTAATTCTTCAGAGCTATCCCATATTCGGCCAATTAGCATTTTAAGTTCTCTCTCTAAAGCTTTCGAGATACATAATTATTAAAAATCAAAGTCAATCGCATCGAAATAGCAATATGTACAATGTACATAGCTTATTTAGTTTCGTCCAATTTGGGTAAATTCCACAGCACTTCTACTGTGTTAGTAATGATATCATTTACTTCGGTCTGAGAAGACCAAAGTATTGAAATCCTGTCAAAAATGACGAACAATTTGGTTGGTCCAAAACAACTTTTCTCGACGTTTTGAAAGTCCCTGAGTCTGAAAACGGCAAAAAAAAAAAAATAGTTCGTCCGTTTGTCTGTACCCATGGTATCTCGAGAATGGCTTGTCCGATTCGGATTTTTTTTTTCGCCAATCTGTTTCTGTGGCCAAGGCGGAGATTTGAAAAGCTTCTGGAGACGGTACGCCAAGAGGGTGGGGTACCTGCCATACGAATTGACCCAAAATACCTAGTTTTATAAATATTTCCGATTTTTTTATATGTACATAATATGTATATGATGAATTGGGCATTGAATTTGGAATTGATTCGGCGGTTAAGTTAGGGGTCAATTTGCGAGTTGAGTTGAAGTTGAATTGGAGTTGAGTTGGAGTTGGATTAGGATGTAGTGAGTAGTTAACAAATTTTTTATATGATGGAACTTGCCTATTTATCATATTATGAAATTTGGCATGTGTGTTGGAAATGGGAATCTAAAATGATTTTTGGATGAAGTTCTGGAATATGGCCAAGTTTAATGGAACTTGCCCATTTTTCAAGCGGTTAGGATGAAATTCGACAGGTGCGTTGGAAATGGGATGCTAAAATGTTTTTTGGATGAAGTTCTGGAATATGACCAAGTATGATGGAGCTTGGCTATTTCTTAACCGATCGTGATGAAATTCGAGATGTGTTTTGGAAATTGGATTCTAAAATGAGTTTTGGATGAAGTTCTGGAGCATGGCCAAGTTTGATGGAACTTGCTCATTTCTCAACCGATTATGATGAAATTCGGCATGTGTATTGGAAATGAGATTCTAAAATGAGTTTTGGATGGAGTTCTGGAATATGGCCAAGTATGATGGAACTTGCCTATTTCTCATCACATGTGCGTTGAAAATGGGATTCTATAATTTTTTTGGATGAAGTTCTGGAATATGGCCAAGTTTGATGGAACTTGCCCATTTCTCAAGCGATTATGATGAAATTCGACAGGTGCGTTGGAAATGGGATTCTAAAATGTTTTTTGGATAAAGTTCTGGAATATGACCAAGTATGATGGAGCTTGGCTATTTCTTAACCGATCGTGATGAAATTCGAGATGTGTTTTGGAAATTGGATTCTAAAATGAGTTTTGGATGAAGTTCTGGAGCATGGCCAAGTTTGATGGAACTTGCTCATTTCTCAACCGATTATGATGAAATTCGGCATGTGTATTGGAAATGAGATTCTAAAATGAGTTTTGGATGAAGTTCTGGAATATGGCCAAGTATGATGGAACTTGCCTATTTCTCATCACATGTGCGTTGAAAATGGGATTCTATAATTTTTTTGGATGAAGTTCTGGAATATGGCCAAGTTTGATGGAACTTGCCCATTTCTCAAGCGATTATGATGAAATTCGACAGGTGCGTTGGAAATGGGATTCTAAAATGTTTTTTGGATAAAGTTCTGGAATATGACCAAGTATGATGGAGCTTGGCTATTTCTTAACCGATCGTGATGAAATTCGAGATGTGTTTTGGAAATTGGATTCTAAAATGAGTTTTGGATGAAGTTCTGGAGCATGGCCAAGTTTGATGGAACTTGCTCATTTCTCAAGCGATTATGATGAAATTCGACAGGTGCGTTGGAAATGGGATTCTAAAATGTTTTTTGGATGAAGTTCTGGAATATGACCAAGTATGATGGAGCTTGGCTATTTCTTAACCGATCGTGATGAAATTCGAGATGTGTTTTGGAAATTGGATTCTAAAATGAGTTTTGGATGAAGTTCTGGAGCATGGCCAAGTTTGATGGAACTTGCTCATTTCTCAACCGATTATGATGAAATTCGGCATGTGTATTGGAAATGAGATTCTAAAATGAGTTTTGGATGAAGTTCTGGAATATGGCCAAGTATGATGGAACTTGCCTATTTCTCATCACATGTGCGTTGAAACTGGGATTCTATAATTTTTTTGGATGAAGTTCTGGAATATGGCCAAGTTTGATGGAACTTGCCCATTTCTCAAGCGATTATGATGAAATTCGACAGGTGCGTTGAAAATGGGATTCTAAAATGATTTTTGGATGAAGTTCTGGAATATGGCCAAGTTTGATGGAACTTGCTTATTTCTCAACCGATTATGATGAAATTCGACATGTGCGCTGGAAATGGGGTTCTAAAATGTTTTTTGGATGAAGTTCTGGAATATGGCCAAGTATGATGGAACTTGCTTATTTCTCAACAGATTATGATGAAATTCGACATGTGCGCTGAAAATGGGATTCTAAAACGATTTTTGGATGAAGTTCTGGAATATGACCAAGTATGATGGAGCTTGGCTATTTCTCAACCGATCATGATGAAATTCGAGATGTGTATTGGAAATGGGATTATAAAATGAGTTTTGGATGAAGTTCTGGAATATGGCCAAGTATGATGAAACTTGCTTATTTCTCAACCGATTATGATGAAATTCGACATGTGCGTTGGAAATGGGTATCAAAAATGATTTTTAGATTAAGCTCTGGAATATGGCCAAGTAGGATGGAGCTTGGCTATTCCTTAACCGATTATAATGAAATTTGATATGTGTATGGAAATGGGAATATTTGATATGTGTGGAATATAGCTAAGTAGGATGGGATTTACCAGGTTTCATCAAATTTGACATGTGTATTGGGAATGGAATTCTAAAATGTTGTTTGTATAAAGCTCTGGAATATGGCCAAGTAGGTTGGAACTTAGCTATTTCTTAACCGATTATCATGACATTTGATATGAGTGTTGGAAATTCTAAAATGATTTTTGGATGAAGTTCTGGAATATGGTCAAGTAAGATGGAACTTGGTTATTCCTTACTCGATTATTATGAAATTTGACATGTGCATTGTAAATGGGATTCTAAAATGATTTTTGGATTAAGTTCTGGAATATGGCCAGTTGCACGGTTAAAAATATCAGTATCATTGTTTATACTATTTTCGGTATAAAGTTCTAGAATACGATTTTTCGTGTTAAATTGGATGCCTGTATCCATGTTACTGAAGCTTTTGACCTGTTTTGTTGTTGTTGTATAAGTAAATAAATATTGGTTAAAATAGAAATCAATACTTTATGACACAGGTGATTGCTATCCCCATTGAAGACACCAAAGACCGAAGTTCTGATCACCTCGTGAGGTTTCAGCCCTTTATATTTTTGTAATTATTTTTTCGAAATTAGTATTTTTGTGGGGTATTCCAAGATTAAGTTAAGTTTTTCATGGATGAATACACATAAATGCTATGGATTCCTAATTTGTCTTAATTTAAGTTTATACGTTTTTATAAGTTATCTATGGTTACCAGTATCACTTGTCAGCCAAAAAAAAATAATGATGGTCAATTGTTTACATTTTGTGCTCCATTTTTATTTTATTTTTTATTAAGAACGATTTAAACAACTTCAAAACCAACCAACACACCCCACCATAAAAAAATCTGTAAAATACACAAACGTATAAATATTTTATAATTGTATAGTATAAAGGGTTGATTTAAGCCTGTGTATTAATTTCAATTGTTTGACCCTTCAAACACTCATTTTTAATAACGAGAGAAACTCCGACAAAAGTTGTATACAGTTGCATAAATATAACAAAACCTGCCATCTCGTTGATAACCAAGATTAAAAACGAAATTGGCTTTAAAAGAAAATCAAATTTCATATAAACGAAAGTGTGTGTAAACAGCATTAAATCACATCGCGCTCGGTACTTTACGGTAGAACGGGCAAGGGTCACCGTATATCATACAAAAGTCTGTTTTATACTTTAAAATATTTACATAAATTCATAACGGGGAGGAAACTTTTGCGTCCTTAACGAATTTAAAAGGAAAAAAAAAAATCTTTTAGGTACGTTTTTTTTATTTTTTATTAATGATTAATTAATTTTTAACATTTTGTCTTAAGTACTAAAGTTTTCTTTTTTGTGTGTATAAAGACTTTGTATTTCTTATCAGAATAACGGAAGAAGTTTTTCTTTTAGTATAAATACTAATTATGATTAATTTATTTGAACATGTAGCGTGAACGATATAACAAAACGTCGACTCTCGACTCGACTTGTCAATGATTAATGATTGCATGAGACGCATTCGTTTGAATTTACCTTGTATCCGGAGGACGAGAAATATCTAAATGTTTGCAATAAAAACTTTTATTTTTATGGTTAGAACTAAATAATATTCAATATTGAGTGGTAAACCGCCTAATATAGTATACTATTGATCCACACGATTCGTTCGTATACATAAATACAAATAAATTCTATCAATATGTGTTTTATTTGTATTGTATAAACACAAAACGCTGCTATTGATATAATAAAATTCCAATTTGCTTTTTTATATGAGGATATGTGCAATGTGCATCCACCACCGCCTTCGTACCGCTAAAAGCAACGTCGAACAATAATAATAGCATAAAAATTGTAGTAATAATCATAAAATTTATACAAAAAAATGCAGAAAAAATGGGAGGAAGGAAGGAAATTCTCCATAAATCTTTCAGCGGCAACAACAACACCGAATGGAAGTGGAAAATTTTTAAATAATGTTCGAAAAATGTACAACAAAAAAATTCTCATCTGATAATGAAAATTGAATATTTGTTTTCGTATTTTGTGCAAAATGTGCATTGATGAACGTGAATGAAATCATTGGCAGGATAATTGCAGTTAGGTCGTTCAAATGTGATTAGAATCCCCAAGACTATCGCTTATAAAACTGTAATCTGCTCTCTGGAGCTGGGCGCCATTGTTGTTAACCCGCCTTATGAATATAGTCAGTCGAGGATGGAACGGCTTTCGTCGCGTTTCTCATACGGTGGTCCACCTTTAAGAACTGCAACTTGCTAGATTCTTAGAATAAAGGAAAGATAATACCGCCGATTGCACTATTCGGGGAGTGTTACAAATTTTCCACTCAAAGGAATGATAGAGCAATCCTAAAATTGTGGTTGGTTGCTTCCATGTTGATTATGCTGCACTCTTTCAGAAAATCTATGGATATATCCATACTACCTTACTATCTTTGCAACAGTCCGCAATTTTACTCAAGAGATGCGATGGTTTCTTCAAGTAAAACGAGAAGACAATGCTTCCTGATCCATTTTGGCAACTGATCTCTTAACATATGGAATATAAATTTTAGCATGACGTGGCTATATTGACTAGAACTAAATAAAGGAAAACTGAACTAATAAAGGGCGCTAAGGAGCACTAACACCCGTGCTGTGGTCACTTATAGTTTATGAACTACTATATATTGTCAAAAAATAAGAACGAACAATAGATCTAAATAAACAGTTGTATTTTTTAACTGTTGAAGAATAGCTTTCGTTTAAAGTAAGTCAAGTACCTTCAAAAAAATTTGGATCAAAAGCAGATCTGGGACTTAAATCTAACGACGGTTGTACAGAGGTACAAAAATCCTGCGGTAGTAGGCAAAAGGCCGGTATAATCTTGGGTCTAAACCTAAAAACGCCAAAGAACTGGATATCAGGTATGGAGTTATTCGATAAACCTCATACCGCTATAAAGGAAAAGGCTGAACTTTAATGCAGCTTCACTGACAAATTAACAGGACCTAATGGAAATTCAATATCGTATGGTTTAGCACGAAGGAATTGTTGACAACGGCAAATCAAATCTGCAAGCTAAACTTGTTATGACCAAACGTTTTATTGGGTCATTTCTATTTTACGGCTATAGTAGGTGTGATATTTAGGTGGGGATAATCGAAACTGAAGTCAAGAAATTCTGGGAAAACTTAAGGATTACACCAGTCAAAGATGTTGGACGGAGAGTTAAGTAACATGGATAGAAGAGTCTTGTGTGGTGCTTTAACAGGACACATCAAGTTACCATCTTAATAAATAATAATATCTTGGCTTCCTTCAATCTTGCTGTATAAGTCATCCAAACATCAAAACACAATAAAAAGAATAGCCTTACCCATTTTACTCAAAATATACTTAAACTCGAAGCATACATTTCTAATCTTCACCACAAAATCACACACAAGCTCCGGAAATACTTTTGCACTAAACAAAACACACTTCATAACGTAATAGTTAAAGCAGACACGAAGCACAGACCATTAAACTTATACCATTCTGATAGTTCCAACGAAACTAGTAATATTACTGGTCAGAACTCAGGAGGTTCCAGAAGTCGCGCCACGGCAGATATCAACATGACCTAAGCCAAATTCAAGTCGACAATGAAGCGTTGAGCAAATGGCTAAGTATTGGAGATGTCTTTCCGGCAACTGAAGAATTCACGCTGGCAATTATACGCGGAATTTTCAGAAGTTCATTAAGTTCAAGACGCTGTGGCAGTGCTCCAGAAACAATACAACATACATCAGTAGTGCTTGCTATCAAACATAATACACCAAAAACATCACGATTCCAAACACACATAATTTACAACACAGTTACACATAAAAAAAATGACAAAATACACAACAGTGGCGAATGAGGTGCGGCAGATGTTGGGATTAGACAGTGTTATTACGGTGTCCATTGTGATTTCTTCCACGGGAGTTTGGAAACACTCGAAGCAAATGATCGACCGGTCTGGTCCAAAATGGTGAATTTTTTATTTTTGTTCTAATACCTGACTTGTTTTGTGAGCGAAGGTGTATGTGTATTAAAAGTTAAAATTTTCTTGATTTACTCGTGTAATGTAAATTGCGCCGATGCAGTGCCAGAGAATCAATTTTGTGAAGCTATATTGTATTATATAAACTCGTGTTGAATTTCTTTTTGCAATCATAATTGATCATCAGGTCATTGTTGATTGGAGGCTGAATTGAGCATATACTCTTTTAAAGATATTTGAGGTGGTCGAGGATTGATTATTTAACATTTTTTCGAGATTATTCGAAATTTTTGGAATTAAGCGTTGAGTTGCATAATGATGGTTACGTTTATTGAAATTTTCAAGGCTTTCGAGCTTCCCCCAAATTATTGGAGATTTTCGCGATAATTCCTGAGTTTTGTGATTATCGGAGACATTTGGAAAATATGTCAATCCAAAGAAGAAACATCCGAGAAACATCTGACAATATTCTTTGGTTTAGATGATATTTTTTTTCTTCATATTTATGACCAACATTTGTTTTTGGAGTTTTAATGATAACTAGAAAGTTTTCTTATCTATCTAGTGAATGTAGTGTGATAGAAAGTAGTTTTCGATATTAAAAAACTGGTAGACGCGATAGAAAAAATTTGGATGCTTGGTGGAAACAAAATGTTTGCGCGAGCCTCGAGCAAAATTCTTCACCTATAAAAATGCGGCACACTATAATCAGAGATTAATGTTTTTTGATGATCATTTCATCCAATGAAATTTTTTTCTCTTGGCTTGAGGCTCAAACAGAATGATGTCCGTTCGGTTCCTTTCGGGTTTTTGCGTCCCAATTTACAGCATCTTTATGAATAGAAGACGAAAAGTTGAGTCAAATTTAAAGTTTTGGAGTAGACGAAATTGACCGGGACGGAACAAATAAAAAACGAACAAAATCAATTTAAATGCGGGTTTTTAAGAGTAATCGTGCTGGTTTCTGGGCAAATAGTATAAAAAAGAGGGTTGAAATGCATCGAGTAAATTGCATAGAAATAAATAAATAGCAAGAATTAAAGATAGAATTTTGACAAGCAATGCGATATTAGCTAGCATTTCTTGATGCATATAGTGATTCGGATCAGATCAAAATTTATTTGTTCATTCACAACAAATAAAAAACATTATTGTTAATATATTTTGTATATTAAAAGCCGAAAGAATCGTATTGATTTTAATACAGACAAACTTCTCTTTCTATTATTTGTGTGGGCATAAAACACACATAAATGAGGGTTTTCCTTGGGTTTTTGATTTATTGAATATAATTCGCTAAGTCAGTACGATCTTGCCTTATACTTAATGTATGAAGTTAGAATTGTATTTTGTAGTTTGGTCGTAGCTACCTGATGAGTAGACCGAACTTTTTGTGCGTGCGAGCTTGTCAGTACGAAATCAAACTACCACAGAGAAAACTAAAGTTTTCATTTTTTGGAATCGATACACTGACATTATGACTCTCGGGTTAAAGTACGGGTCTTCATTTTTTTCCGATTAACAAGTCGAAAAATGATGTGAATGCCATTATTGTTAATATATGTTGCCTATAAAAAGCCGAAAGAATCTTATTGATATTAAAATGTATAGTTGAACAATAATTTTGTATTAAGTAAAGAAGCGGCAAAGAATATGATGAATACAATACGCGTATGAAGAGGCAGGTTCAAAACGAATTGAGACAGAAAATTGAGTTTGGTGTCTGTTTGTTTTACTCATTTTGGTGTCGTTTCCTGAAACATGATCTGTTCTGGAACAGATCTAAATCAGATTTATGGGAAGTAAAAGTTCCAGAAGTTAAATCAATTGACTACTTCAATGATGCAAGCGAGAAAAGAGTTAGGAAATGATACATCAGGAGATTATTTTGCTAACAAAGGAAAAAAGTAAACTACTGACAAAGAATATCAGAAGTTTCCTCAGAAATTATTATTCAATAGATATTCAGATTTCCAATATGGGTTCTATTTACTTAAAAAACGTAACCATATGAAAACGCACAGTTCTTCAAGTAGTTAGCCCCGGGTAAACTATGCAACAATTAAGTTTATTCTTCCGCTAAGATTTGATTTTGTGAACCAAATATCTAATCGTGTTTACAAGCTTTCACCCACCAAAATATGTATTGAATAATAGTGTGTAGGAGCAAATAACGTGCTTAACAAATTAGGATATGAACTCGTTAATCAGCTCAATTTCTAAAAACTTCTAATGAAACTAAAATGGTGTGGCAATTATGAAAGAATATTTAATGAATAAAGCTAGGCTTAGCAATTTTCTGTTGTTTAAGCATTTTAAAGAAAGAAAGGAAAATAAAGTAAACGGTCCCACACGTAATTAATTTACACAATGGCTGAAAATTAGTCAAGTTGAAACAGTGGCCTGGGTTCTGCTCCATTTTGTGTAAAAGCGTTTCTATTATTTGTATGTACGTGGCTGTTAAACTCGCCCATTTAGAAATAGTCAGAAATCTGTTTTACGAGGCGTTTATGTCTGCATTGAAGTGTTTTATCTTAAGAACGAGGATTCTATTCGAAATTTGATGTGACAATGGGCCAGATAAGAAATGAACTCGTTAACCAATATCAAAATAATTTAACTGTTGTTTATACATATGTATGCGAACTTTGAAGACCAAATGATACCGTACACAGTGAAACGGTACTTACTCGAGGCCAATTTTTAATTTTGGTGAAACTTTAGTAGCCAATTAGCCATTCGTGAACCGAGCTTAGTGTTACATGCATTTTGTTAAAATTCGCCTTGTTTACAAAATTCCGCTTTTGTTAAATGTTTGATATCCACTTTCGATTTTATTATCAGAATTATAAAAGAAAATGATTGATCAATTTTGGGACTCAGACCAAGTTGTAGTTGTTTTAAAACTAAAATTCCTCTTTTTCAGAATTCATACCACAAATACTTGGGATACCATAACATTTCCAAAAAAATGCAAAATAACGTTACCTTTAATAAAGAAGACCCCATTAAATTTTTGTTAACTATGTACAATATGAAAACAAAAGAAGCTACATAATTTCATCGTCATCCTTGTTCAGAAAGGACCTAAGCGTCTTTGGGGATTTCTCTATTTTAATATGTGAGTAATTATTAAAAAATACAATTTTTTTTTAAATGTTCCAATTTCTGGGAATGTTAGAATTTCAAAAAATTGTCAAGACAGAGGTTTTGGGGCGGCAGCCACCCCCACCCTGTAAGGTATAAAACGGATTGAAATAATATTTCAAAAATTTGCTGTACATAAAAGAAACTTGATTTTTTGGATTTTTCGTTTTTTTTGGGATTCTTTTATTTTGGATAACGATATCAACCCCAACTTGTTCTCGGAGCTATCACTAAAATAGATCGAAAAAATTACATCAAAGGCAAAAAGACCGAAAGATTAAAATGACCCAAAAAGCTGAATTTTTTCAAAGTAAGCCTTTCAACATCTTCTTGAATAAGAATATTTTAAGCAAAATTAATGTATTTTACAACCGTTGATTGATTTTACCTGATACCTCGATTGGTCGTTTTAAGATAATCGTAAAAGACGACAACCATTATTTTCAATAAAACAATTGAAACGGGATACCATCATATTCCCGAACGAAAAAATCCCGAAAAATACAAAGTAAACCCGAACAATATAAAGTAAATTTTTGTTAACTACAATATGAAAACAAAAAGAATTTACATAATTTCATGTCATGCTTGCGCGGAAACGACCAACGCTATATAAGTGGCTTTGGGGAATTTTGTATTTTAGTATGGGAAATACAAACGTAAATATTTAAATATTGTTGGGGAGTTCTCTATTTTAGTATGTGAATAATTGTTAAAAAACATAAATGTTTTAAAAATGCTCCAATCTCTATGAATTTTCAAATTGTTTCAACGACGGTTTGGGGTGGCAGCCTACATCTAATGTATAAAACGAGTTAAAATAACATTTCAAAAATTTGATATATGAATACATATATGATATATACATGATATATATATATGTATATTAGAAAACTTGATTTTTCGGAATTTTTTGTTTTTTCGGGATTATTCATTTGAACTGCTACGCCTTCTCAATCTCCGATTTGCTACAGTCAAATAATTCTGTAAAAAGTTGGCATAAAGCATTTACACCATTTATCAACATTTTACCTAGCTGTTCTCTTGTAGCTGGTCATCCAATTATATGGAGATTCAATGAAACTATTAAACAGGGACAAAAGTTAGACTAGCTTAGAATCAAACATGGTCCACCAAATGTCGGAAGGTTTATAAAGATTCATGCGAAAAGGATTGAAGATTTAGTGAAAAATTACGAAAACCATAACTTAATTGATCTTGATTTTTTAAGAGGCATTGCCCATAACTTCCAAAAGTAGTTTAAATTAAAAGTCAGCTCATTCATTATACAATTTCTTGCTAATTTATACAAATTTGAAGAAAATTGTACAGCAATAATAAATACATAGGTTGAAAGAAATAAGGCGAAAAGCAGAATGGACGCCGTGCGGTTTCGATAATTTTGCTTTCGCTCACTTTAATCTCGCGAATCATTTTTGAATTCGATGTTTTTGATCTTTCGGTCTTTTTGTTTTCGATGTTTTTATTTTCGATCTTCTGTTTTCGATATAATTTTTTCTATCTTTTTGAGTACGGTTCCACCCAAAACGATCGAAAAAATTAGATCGAACACAAAAAGGTAGAAAATAAAAAGATCAAAAACAAAATGGTAGAAAGGCAAAAAAATAGATTTTGTTATAGCTGACTTTTCTATCGGGATACCATCATATTCCCGAATGAGAAAATCTCGAAAAAACAAAGTAGACTGCCCCATCGAAAAGGAAGACCCTATGACAATATGGAAACAATAGGAATCTACATATTTTCATGTCATCATGGCGCGGAAAGGACCAAAGCTAAAAGCCTTCTGAGAATTTTTTATTTTAGTATGTGAAATACAAACGTAAATATTTTTTACAAATTTAAATAGTTTGGAAATTTTTGTGATGTTTTCCTGTCATCCTTGCGCAAACGGCCCAATGCTTAGCGGCTTTGGGGATTTCTCTATTTTAGTATATGAATAATTACTAAAAAAAATTAATTTTTCAAAAATGCTTCAATCTCTATGAATGTTGAAATTTCAAAAAAATCGTTATGAATGAAAATAATAATTCAAAAATTTGTTATATATAAAAAACTTGTCGTTTTGGGATTTTTCAATTTTCGGTAACGATACCAACCCTATATATCATGGGGCTGATAATTTTACAATAGTAGTAACAACAAAATAGTACTTCGGCGAGAAATAAAACGGCCAGTTACTAAAATTGTAAAACTAACAATTAAACAAACATATTTAGTAAAAGATATAATTGTTCCAAATTCGAAGCACCGATTGCGACTACACATTGGGGTGCGAATAAGGCTTTGTTGAATGTACATATACCCGTTTAAAACTTTACAGTATTCTAAAATCGGGTATGTAATCGAATTCTAATAAAAAGAGATAATCTTGGATATAAAAAAAATCAGTCATTTCACTTTATTCAAAGTCAAAATATTTTCATAAAATTTTGTTTTAACCAAAATTGTGATTACACATAAATTTCTGATTCAAAAATCCATTTTTTATTAAGATAAAAAAAAATACAAAATTCGTTACCAATTTTGATCCCAAGTACAAATAATAATCTTACACCGAAATATTATAGAGACATAAAATGATTTCTTATTCCAACCTATTACCCATTCATCTGATTTTAATATATCACACGGGAACAGAAAATAGGAAAAAATCCTAAAGTTTTAAGCAAACGATCTTTGTTGGCATTTACATACACACACACACATATTATCTATATCTATCTTAGCTCTATTTATATACACAAATCCAAGAATAACACAAAAAAGAAGATGAAATACAACATGAATGTCGAAAGAATGTAAATGAGTGGAAAACGAACTTTTTATAAATCGAGCTTTTATTTTTTTTGCTTTGCTTTTGTTGGTTATCGGTAAATCTGAAAATTCAAGCTAAAGTAAAAATAAAAAATGTACGTTCGTTTTTATTGACTTGTCATGAATTGATTTGAATAATTGCATATGAACATGAGAGTATAGTATGTATCTCGATATGAGGAGGCAAAGCAAGCTTTACATCAGGTAACAAACATACACACGGAAGGAAATAATGAAAATCCCTAAAGACAACCACGTTATTTGTTTTGTTTCTTCTGTGCACATATATGTATGTACATATACATTCATACGAGGAATAAATATCTAAAGTCGTTATCTTTTCGAGCTTTTGGATTTTTGTTTTTTTGTAATATATTTTTGGAAAAATCTGTTATACGAATATGGAAATTCATCGATATTATTATTTTTTTACAAGCATTTTGGGTTGGATTTTTTAACATTAAAATTTCCGTATAATAAGGTTTGACATTGTTTAAAGACAAATTTCGTTTTATTATTGTTGTCAAGAAGTGATAAGAAATAAGAAAATAGAAAAACAATTGTGTGATATAGATTTGTTTATGTAGTACGGGTTTATCGATAGAAGTTTTCCTAAGAAAATTTACAATCTATTTTTGTTACATGACATCAAAATGATGATATTTTCTTTTTGGCTCTATGTAGATCTGCCGCGTTTCAATCGGAAAATACTGAATGGAAATCAACCAAAATTCGGTAGATTGTTTCGACAAAAATTTGAAATTGAATGAGATTACAATGAAATGCTTTTATTATTTTGTTTATGTTGGTGAAGTTTATTCAAGATTTTTTTATAATATATCTTCATCATATATCTTCTGCAATTATGGTTGTGTAAACCGAAGTGAATTATTGCTGATGGAGGTGAAACAACATTTTATTCAAATATGGAAATATAAAATTTGCGTTCGCTGCAGGCATTTTACTCGATCTTAGTACATTATAGAAATGTTTGAAGCAAGGTTTCTGAAAAGCTGAAATTTTAAGCTTTAAGTTCCGATAAAACCCAGCACCACAGGCTATTGACTTTTGCTGATAAATGTCGAATGAAATTAAAACGAAATACTTAAGAACGTTTTTATTTAACCCTCTCTAATTTTTTTTAAAAGTTGAGAATCCTTGCATTAGCCAATTTACACAAATTCTCATAGGTATTTTCAACCTTCGCTTATATTCAGATGTTTACCTAAAAATATCATGAAATATTACTCTTGATTCTTCCCGATTCTTTTGTTTTGTCGGTCAACAAAAACTTCTGGTTGCCTCACCCCTACCGATTTGCTAGACAATTTCAGAACTCAGATTGTTTTTTTCCCACGGCTTGACTAAGACTAGCTCTAGGAGATATAAATAATATAATACCCCGCTTTACGAAATTAATAGTTTCCAAAAAATTGGACTTAGATCGAAATTTATTTTCATTCTATTGGGAAATTTCGTAAATTGAGGGATTGGTGTACATATCACCAATCTCTCGATTTACGAAATTTTCCAATAGAACAAAAAGAAATTCGATTTACGCCCAATTTTTCGGAAAATAACGTGTTGTAGTCTTTAATGATGATGGTTGCTGGTCAATTCGACAAAAACTCGTATGCACCCAGTGGTCGCAGTTCTTTCGTCAAAATATGTTTCCAAAATTTTTCAACTACCTATCTTACATTTTTCGATATTTGTCTCGCTGTTCCATATTCGGGTGCACACCCCGGTCTTTTACTTTGAACCAATAACATTGTACTCGGTTGACAGAGCGTTTGGATGATTGAATTATTGAAACCTAGTTGAATGCTCACAAGAACACATATCAGTACATCCAGTTTACAATCTAACAAGTTATTCTGAGCCGGTCTTTAGAGTAGTAGACTATACTCAGTTTACCAGCACCAGAGATATTACTTCCAATACGATAAAAGCAACAAACATAATGGTTTTCAATAGATTGGTCATTTATGACTATTGTAACAAGTCGAGTTAGGCTGAAAGCCAGTCTCCACTTATTATATCGAAAATTATCTTACTTGCATTTTGATGGTACTGGCGACATGATTCATGCAGCTCGATCAGGTAAAAGAAAACGGTGTGGATAAAGATACCACAAGTAAGATCTTGATAGCCGCATGGGTTGAAAGTATTGTGAGAAATGAGCTTGTTTGCCCAAAGTTAGGCGAATTTATGACGGGGCTAAACCACCCAAAATGTGAGTTGCCAATTGCAACTAGGCAGGAGACAATGAAAACAATATGGATTAGTTTAGGGTAGTATATGGCTACCCTAGGCTTAGTTTGTGAAAATAAATTTTTTTTTTTGGCCAGAGGCCGTGATTGTTAATCCCATTGGTCTCAAATTTTTGTTAATGTTTTCTTAGTTTTTTTTTGGTGAATTGAGTATATTTTGTATCGGGGATGACAAGTGCCCATTACAGTATTTTCCTTGATGACTTTAGTCTGAATGATGCAGTTAGGCGGTTAGAGCTCGTCACCAATTCTGTCTTGTTAGCAGATAATCATATTTAGTGTAAGAATAATTATTATCTAATAAAAAAGGAAGATTACCCATTTAGGACCACCTCAAAACCAAATAAATAAACATTCGATTGTTATATAAAATCTCTAAAGTAACGATGGCCATAAACTCTTTTCATGACTGTAGGTAAACAAGAAGCAATCCTATACAAAAAAAACGAACGATTAATTTGATTTTTTTGTACTCAGCTCCAAAAATAAAATATCCTCGAGTTTTTTTATAGTTTTAACAGCCCCATACACATAAGGTACTTAAAACACTTAACACCATTTTATTACCAATTAATCCATAAATCTTGAAATTCCCTTGAACTATAAAAAAAGCTCATAAAAAATCTTTAACTATATGTAATGAGAGTAAATCCACCAACTCCTCGTCTGATACGTATATAACCGTGTACACAAAAAAGCTCATAAAAATGTCCTAAACAATAAAATACACACATGCAAGGGCAAAAACATACCCAGACTCACAATAATGTGTGATAATTGAGAATGTTTGCATTTTTACTATACACTATGCTCCATTTTCTGTATAGGGCAGACTTGTTTGTTTATCTTTTCGTTTGTGTTTTCCACCACACACCAACCCAACGGGTAAGCATCCGTTGCATCGTACAAAAAGTAATTAATTTTTTTTTGTGCTAATTGCTTTCCATTTTATGGTGACAATACACTTTACAATAGATTTTCCCTCTCCTTTATTTATGTAGTCCTTTTCATCTTTTGTTGTTGTCTGTATATGTACAAGAGCTTTTAAGTTTTAGTAAGGGCGATGTGCAACACAACATCATAAATAAATAAAAATAAAAAAAATCTTTAGTGAGGTTTCTTTTTATATCTTCTGCTATATAAACTCGACTATATTCTATATGTTCTATCAAGTCGTAACGAAAGATGTGAAGTACATCCTCACTATATCTAAAAAAAGCACAAAGTAGATTAACACACAGACACCGTGTATTTTTATTTTTTATTGACATAAACAATATGATTGCAATAAAAAAAACGATTTTTTGTTTTGGTCTACAACAAAAGGTGTTTGAAAACTTGAATGCTGTTGTCATTGTATTTTGAAGAGGACAAAACAGACAACAGCACTAAAGAACATAAAAAATTATGATTGAGATTGGAATTGTTTGAAAATACATACAAAAAATAAACAAGCGTATATAGGAAGGTTTACTAGTGTTTTGTGTTAATACAACAATTACAACAACAAAGAAAAACAATTTATCAACAAAACGTTTTAAGTGCAGAGAGTTTATTGAAAAACAATGAAAAACAAGGTTGTTTCTGCAGGTGGGGAATGAAGTTGTTTAATTGTTTTGCTATATGGTACTACTTCAGAGATATTGATTTTAACTTAACAATATGCGATATTCATACCGAATCTACTATGGGTTGTCTGGAATTATCAATGAGTTTTATTTTAAACAACAAGATGTGTGGGAGTTGGTGCTTTCGTAAAAACTGCCAAGGTTCGACGTAGGTTCGTGTATTTAATTTATTTGTACCGAAACCTCCTTTTTGTGAGTCCTATGAAATTTATGTAGTAAACCGGATGGTCGAGGAAATCAGATGATTTAAATGTAATTCGATATACATTCATATTTAGTAAACCCTTTAATGCATATTGCATCATATGTAAATTGCCTTGTTCTATTATGTGTACCGAATGAAATTTGTGATTCCCCAATTTATATTATCTCATAGGGTACTACGCAAAAGAAAAAAACTGGTACCGTTATTTTGTAGAAAAACAATTTAAAAAAACGAATAAACGTCAAATTGGGTATTTGTTTTATTTATTTCGAAATGGATGCATCAGAACGAGAAAAACGTGATTTATTAATTAGATTATGCAATGATCATCCGGAGTATACCAATAAAAAAATTGCTAAATTGGCCGGTGTTTCCAATAATACGGTAACAAATGTAAAAAAAAAATTCAAATCAATCTTTCTGTATCACCCAAGCCCGGCTCCGGAGCAAAAAAAGGTGCTCGAAATAAAATGTTGGATCAGAAAATTGTAAGAGCCATTACCAAACATCACTCGATGTCTGTGCGGGATTTAGCCAGAAAAACCAAAATAACCAAATCGATGGTGGAAAGAGCTAAAACCAGAAATAATCTATGGGCATACAAGAAGTCAAAAATCCCCAAAAGGAGTGTTGAACAATTTAATAGAGGGATCGATCGAGCAAAGAATCTTACCAAATGATTGAACGAAAGAAAAAATTTCTGGTATCGTAATGGACGACGAGACCTACGTCAAAATGGATTTCTCGATACTTCCTGGTCCCCAATATTATATCAAAAAGAAAGGTGAAGAACTGGACGAAGCAATTACTACCATAGCTGTTGAAAAATTTGGCAAAAAATTGTGTGGTTTGGCAAGCAATTTGCCAACACGGCTTAAGATCACGTCCTTACATAATAAATGGGATTATGAAAAAGTGAATGTTCGCCGTAAAATGAACAAAAAGTTTGAATGAATGCTATTATTTAAAAACTGTACAATATGTGCAATAGAACAATTAAAGAAAAATAATGACTATATATTGCCGTTTAGTTTTAATTATTCATTCACAAATCACAAATTTCATTCGGTACACATAATAATTTGAACTGTAGCTACTTTTGATCATATTTCTTCTGTTTTGTTTCATACATCTGTCATTCATTTATTTTTCTTTCTCGTTTCACACATTTTTTTTTCGTACGTTAGACAAAAAAAATCGCCATGTAGAATGTAATAGCCGAAACCTATTACGGTCTCTCTTCTTATCACTCACCGGTATTAATAACACTAAACATGTAAATTCTAAAACTATCGCCACCTAGATTCCTGACGAATCAACATACCTATTGGATCTAATTCAAGTCTATGCTAACCAAAAAAATGTTATTTGAACATCCCGCTAAAAACAAAACATGAAATTGATGCAGCAGTACAAAACCTAACGGATTTATTAAAACAACCTACAACGGATGCGACACTCTGCAGTTCAGTTTACGTAAAGTTGGACAAACCGTCTCAGAATATTAAGCAGCACTTAATGATAAAACACTTAAAGCGATCAACGAATTTATACGAAATTCTCGCCATTTGCGGATGATACAGAAATCATGTTTACGCCTCAAAACCCCACGATAGCATCATGAAATCTACAAGATCATTTAAACCAAAAGAAAAATGGCTAACTAAATGAAGAATTAATGTCAATGAGCGTAAATCGCCGAACGTTACATTCACACTCCGCAAACTAACCTGCCCGCCTGCGAGACTAAATAATATCATTCGACCACAACACCAAAACGGAAACTACACGGAAAATTCACACGAAGCTAATCGTCAACAATTCAAGTTAAGGTGTGTTAAAATGAACTGGTTAATAGGGAAACTCTTCAACTTAATCCTAGACTGTAATATAAAGACGTCTTAATATGATTAAAAAAAAGATTCAATTATGGGGTGCCAATACATATCATAGCGAGTTCCAATAAGTAATAATCTTTAGTGGAATTAACAAAAAAAAAAAAACGAAACGGAAAACAAAAAATGACTTGTTTGTACTTTGTATACCAAAAGCAAAAGCAAAGTTCAATCATAAAATAAATTAACCCTTAAATGACACATGGGGTCCAGTGGACCCCAGACCTTTTTCAATCATACATATTTAAATGTTTCCGCCGGAAATACATCTCGTGTCCCCCTTGCTATAGTTGAGATATTGCACTACCTGTTTACGTACTCAGCGCAAGCCGGTTGACCGCTAGCAGCTGTGTAGAAATGTCCAAAATCACGGTGGGGTCCAACGGACTCCAGTGTGTCATTTACGTATTTGTGTGAAAATCGAAATAATTTGTAGGCATCTCAACTCTAGCAGACCTAGAGCGAGAGAGATGCATTATATCTCCGCTGCTGATATCTGCCTGTAAACAAAGTAATTCGAAAGGTACTTATCTCGTTTTCAAGAAACAAAGAGAGACTAATAGAACTTGAGCAGGCAAGAAAAATGTGATATGACTAAGATCTCTAGGTGATCGGATTTGATAAAAATTGAATGAAAATATTTGTATTGTATACGAAATAATTTTTCAAAGTTGTTTTTGCCGTTTTTTGTGTTGTTTTATTGTTTTTGGTCGTGAGAAGACTGCACTCGATGTTAAAATTTGTTTAGTTTATCATATTTCTTTTGATTTTGACGTATTATTAGATGGCGTATACTTTGTGGAATTGAACCATCCGAGAAGTGCTAGTAAGCGATGATGAGCATCGTGAATCCATCGACAAAGCATCTTCAGGAGGAGAAGATAACGTGTTTGAGGACAGTAAAGACTATGATTCAGATTTTTCGATGTGCAGTGCTCCAGAGAGTGCCACGGAAGTAGACCAGAAAGATATGGAAGAGGGTTTTTTGGATCAACGGCTTTTGTATGTAGAAGAGCGTCAAGCGGCTGGCCAGAGCCGCGGTCGGCCATCTTCGACGATAAGAAAAAATTCAACGTTCATATTGCAAAATAAATACCTGTTTTTAAAGATTCAGTATCGGACTTATTTTTATCTAAAAATATACTATCTCAAGGGTACACCGCTAAATTTTTAGCTAAAAATATTGAAAATTAAAAAAATACGGTTAATTTATGTAAAAAAAGCCATTTTCTTATTTTTTTCACAGATCTTTTTTTTTGGTATGATTAAAATAAAATTTCATTAATGTAATAATTTGGTCTCCTTTAGTACCTAAACTTTAAACTATATTGAAAAAAACTATCAAAGCTAAATATCCAAAAATTCAAGAAATAATGGGCAATTTTCAAGCTGGGGTCTTAAAGACCCCAGTGTGGCATTCATGTGATTTTTCTTAAGTGTGTCATTTAAGGGTTAAATGAGAAAAAAACGTGTACGTTTTGTTATAGCTATTTGTGTATGTACACCAATTTTGAGACTATTTTTGTATTCGTATTAAGACGTCTCTATAATATTCTGTAAAGTGTTGCTATATAAAATGGTACTTAAACTTTTCTGGACGAATGCTGTTCAATTATGGGGAAACAGTCATCCATCCAGCAGTACAGTAAAACGTACCAGTTGAAATTAGACCAACATCCCAACGCTTTAAACACCAGTATTCCATAAGAAAACTGATTTACATTAAAAAAAAACGGAAAGAGAACAATAATCTGATGCCCATAAAAGACAAAGTCAACGTTATTTTTGCTATAAAATAAAAATTACAAAAAAAAAACGTATCTTCGTCTTTTATATGCGGGCATCAGATTATTTTTCACTTTTCCTTTTCTTGACTGTGAGGCAATTTTCTCATGGAATACTGGCTTTAGTTAGGGAAATTTTAAAAAGACCCACATACCGGCGTCGTAAAAAAAGATCATTTAGATCTAGCTATCTAATTTAAAGTACTAACATATTAGAACTAACATAGGTTAAAGAACTAACATAGGTTAAGTCTTAAACAAAAGTTTGTTTATAATTATTTTATAAGATTTGATTGCATCTTGTGAGTTTCCTATATGAAAGCTTCAAGAATAAAGCCTTAGGCAGTAAAAAAAAAAAATTACAACTAGTTAGTCATACACTTGTACGTGTTTAGATATTCAACTTATGTATCTCGGAGTAGAATGGCAGTGAGCTCTGAATAGCTTGTGTCATCCATGCCAATTAACTGTACAAAACTTTTAAATCGTATCTTAAACTAGGTTTTATTATAACACCGCTCCGAATAACCGCCCTACGATCGATTAGTTATCCAAATAGATCCGCATCGTTCAATCCGAATAGATCTTTAAACAGGAATTCCGTATTTAGGTTAGAATCTCTCGCTACAGAATTTCGTATTTAGGTTAGAATCTCTCGCTTGGCACGAACAATTATACCACTCTCACAATTATTCGCCATAATGCCAAGATTTTTAAAGGATGTAGCGCAAAAATTCCCTAATGCAATATGCAATTACGTCAGGCCCTAATTTAACGCTTCAATAGTATTGAATCAGATCGCGCAACTCGCCGCTTTAACGAAACTCGCAAACAATAAAACAGTGAGTCTCTAAAGGCGGGTTTTGAGTTGCAGTCTGATTTCGTTCTGAATTTTTTTTTAATCCAATCAAAGGAACACGAATGAAAAATAACGTCATTTTCAAGGAATACGATTGATTAAAAAAAAAATCAGAACGAAAGAACGAACGAACGAATGAAACTCAAAACCCGCCTTAAGGGAGAACACCATACTGTGACCTACCATTTTCAAGTGCTTAGTTTGGTATTTTTTTTTTGAGAAACGGGTTGGGTTTAGAGAAAAAAAAACTTTTAGGCTATATTTGGCATATATTTAAGTAAACAAAAAAAAATTTTATGTAAAAAAAAAATACAAAATGGTGGCGCTAGAGTAGTTTTAGTAGAAGTGATTTTGCCTAGAGTCGCTCCGCTGCACGCAGTAGAAGTGTCTTAAATTTGTTCCTGGAACAAAAAATAAAATATTTTCATGAAATATATTAGTTTTAGCATCGAAGTACATGAGGAAATTAAAAAATTCGAAAAAATAAAAAATTGAGACAAGTTTGAAGAAAAAGTTTCATTTTTCGACTATAATTTTCGTATAAAAAGTTATCTTTTTTAATTTTTAATGAATCAAAAACAACTCATGTACTTCGATTTTAAATCTATTTAAGAAGCTACAGTTAAATTTTCAAGTTGATTGAACAAAAATTGATTGAGTTCTGCTGCGTGCAGATTTCCAAAACACGGTTTCGAGAAAAACGCGTTTAAAGTTTTTGGTATCAATAACTTCTCAATAAGAGCTCTCAGGAAAATGCTTGAAAACCTTCTAAAAAAAATTTTTTTTTAGCTATAAACGAATTTGTATCATATTTTTGAGGGTCTAAAGGATGTTTTAAAGGCAAAAAAAAAAAATCGATTTTTTGAAAATCTCACAGTGGTATTCTCCCTTAAGTGATTTTATACTGGAGGTTGAAAGTTTGAATAATTGCCAGATCCGTAAATTCCCAGAATTAGATCTACTGAATCATAAGATCATCAGATTCATATTATATTCGCGAGAACATGAGTTTTGATCTTCAGCAGATAACTCTTCATTTGGCGATAGGTTCTGTTGAAGATTATGAAAAATTGGACACCGATTAGAAATTGTATATACCGCTCATGATAAATTAAAAATTTATGATTATGACTGTATTATTTAACATCTAACATCTTTTATAGGTCTTTGAATGAATCATCTCAATGCTATAAAAACCACTCTTTGAATTCATCCGATTTATTGTTTGTAAAGCTAGTTCGTTTGACATTAAAAATTAATTTTTATAGACAAGTAATTTTGGGTTTTTTAGTTACCAATAACAAAGAAATTTCTCTAAATTGCCCACTGGGACACTATTCTGGTTTTGCCGGGGAATTTTGAATGGTTTTATTGTGAAAGCATATTGGGGCGATTAGTATTTGGTCATATTTTGAGAAAAATAATTCCATTTCATAGCAATTTTGTTATTTATTTTTCCCTAAAAATTTGGTTGGGAATTACATACTCGTAGTATAGGAAGTAGTGTTAAAATGTAATTATTTTTGCCCAAAATTTGAAACAGTATTTTACGGTATGCTTTAAAAAAAATTACCAAAGTACACAATAACAATTAAATAAAAAAAATCACAATGTTATTATTATGAATATGAAAAAAAAATTGATCCATTTGTAGATGTATTGATGGAAAAAATAACAAATAAAAAAGCCAGGGAGTATACTATTGTGATGTTCTATTTATCCAAAAAGTTTGATCTGAATAAAAAAATGGCGGCAGATCTAGATTTTGTGTTTTATTTACCCAAAAAAATCAAGAGATTGTTTGATCTAGGTCAAATTTCAGAAATCGCATTTTTTTTTAAAATTTACCCCATCTTTTCTACCAAATTCACTAATACGTAGAAATGTCCATTTTGTCAGTCGTGAGTTGAATGTTTTATTGAGAGTTTTATAAACAATTTTATTTTAACTAAGTGCATACATATTATGTTTACAACGTAACTGGATAATGTAATTTTTATATGAAACCAATTCAATTTTTCCTTCGTTCTTTCTATACAAATTTCTGAATTCAGAAAAAAATTACTTTCCGATCCGAATAGTAGCCCCCAGGTTCTTTATTTTATAGCATTAGACATATTGTACTGTGAATCTAAAGTTACGGCAAAAAGATAGAAAATGTTAATTTAGATTAAAACGCGACTATCAAAATATAACCACAAATGTTTTATGGAAATGGCGTCGTTTTGTGTATATTAATTTTTACGTTTACATTGATAAAAAAAATGAATTAATTTTTTTTCGAAAGAATATGTTATGTCAAATTGTCAATCCAGATCAATTTTTTGGTCTGAATTGATTTTTTGTTTCCAAAGAATTCGACATAAATCAATTCTCAATTCGCCGGGAAAACCAGAATAGTACCACTGGTTTTGAAAAAAATGTTTTAAAACCATTTAACTGAGCAGCATATTTGCTGTTCATCTATGCAGTTATGTTTGAATTAGGTCACACACTGCCAAAGGGAAACCAATTCAATTTTCGAAGTTAATGAAAAGTTAAGTTCAATAATGAGTAAAATTAAAACATCGACCGTTTTCACGGCTCCAAGTGAATTCAGTTTTACTTAAATTAATAAGACAGGGTTATAAAGCACAAGTCATTAAACTTAAAAACTACGTTTTTAAATCTTATGAAATTTTCATCGAATATAAAAGAGAAAAGAAAGAATGTAGGCAAAGTTTCACAATCCGTTAAATATGAGGTTATTATCGAGTGACAAAAGCGTGAAATATTTTTTAGAAGCGAAAAATGATGAATTTTTCAATAAGCTTCATAAAATTTTAGATTTTTTTTCAACACCTGGCCAAAATACTAAAGGGTGTTTGCATTAGTGGGTCTCAATGGATCGATGTGCGAAATAGGCTCAAAATAACTACTATAAGGTACCTAGTGCGAGCTAGTATATTGAGCATTACATTCAATTTTAAAACAGAACCTTGCGTGGAATTAGAGAAAATCAAATCCAATAAAATATACTTATTGGTCATTCAAAGCTCAGATTAATGTGATCCTTCGGAATCATCCGGAATGGCCCTTTATTTGATTTTTTTTAATCGAAATAAATAAATGTTTTAATAAAATAATAAGTTCAAAAAATTTTATTGTATATAAATATATGATAGAAATATGTATTATTTATTTACAAAAATAACGACATTTCCATTTTTTAATTAAATCTGTTTTCTTTTTTTGATTTCGCATTATGGGCACCCCACATTTAATGCACTTATAAGAAACCGGCATTTACGTACACTTAAATTGCGCAATAAAATATTGTGACGTTAATATGGCACAATAAAATTAAAAAAATCAATAAAAATTGAGCATATTGTGCAATGTACATACAAGATACAACTTATGATACATTTACGTAAAACGACATATTTTCAAGTTAATCTTAATTTGTAAGGTTAAACAAAAGTGGCCATTTTTTTAAACGCAAAATTAACCTAAGCACTGTCATTAAAACTGCAATCATGTTAAAGTTTGCGGATACGTGTTAAAATACACCACCCACACAAACCATTTCACGGTGTAAGCCAATAAAACGTAGTTCATTTTGAACAGGAATATACATGTCCGATAATAAAGTCAGTAACAAAATTTTTTACTTACCTTATTAAATCTTATCCTTATATCAATTTAACTAAAATACACGTCTAATTATACTTAAAATTAAATTGAATATTTTTACAACACAAAATCACAGTATACCAAACCGAAACCAGACAAAAACATAAAGGTGTAACAATTAACAAAACAACTAAACAAGTGAAGAACCCGAATCGAACTATCAAAAAATTAATAAAAGAGGAAGGAATCAAGGGTTGAACAAAACATAATTTTGTGGAGACTTCAGTTTTTGTAGACTTAATATTTAAATTTTTCAATTTTATTTATTAAATAAAAATTTAATTTAGCATTTCATTAAATTATATTTAATTCAATTTATGTAATTAATATAGCTATTATCCTAAAATAAGCGATTTTTGGTTGATTATTAAAATAAATTTATGTAGAGAATGAAAGTTTAGCCTAGTTGCAAACCGCATTCATATTAGTTTAAATGCTTGACACACGTAGCGCTCGTAATATTTTGTGTTTTTGCTTTTTCGAAAAAATATCGTTATAATTTTGATTTAAAGTTTAAATTTAAATAGATGTGTTGTTAATTTGATTTAATTTAATTGAAATTTATTAAATATATAAAATTATTAAATCATTTTGGATAAAATAAATTTTATTAACCAAATTTGGTTGTTTAGGTGAATTTTTCCAATCGCTTCAAATTGTATTCATCAAATAATTTAGTGGTCTGAAGTGTGGCAGCTTTCGAAATTGATGACTTATTTAAAAAGAAGGCTTGTTTGTGTCCTAACAGCTGGCAAAGTATTTGGAGCTCAATAAAAATGGGGCTAAAATTAATTTCTAAATTTCTTTATACTATGATCTTTAATTAATTCGAAACTAAAATAAAGGGTTTGTTCATATAATTTGAGTTTATAATGATATTGTGATTATTTTATACATGTAGTAGGTTCACATTTGGCCTTAGTCTTGTATTTAGCTTCTTGTACGGGACATTTAATGTTGAATAACTTGATACTTGATTATGTTTTGTAATAAACTATCTTTGAATAACATTTATAGAATCTTTGTTTGAACTAATTCAAACTTGTGTTATTTGTTTCTATTCAAATTTTAAAAATTTAATTCAATTTTATTCAAGCTGAGTAACGTCTCAAATTCTGTTGAAAAATTTTACGAGTTAATAAATTTAACGTTAATGGTATATTTTAATTTCCATGTAAAATCTTGATTAATATTAATATTTGTAAGGCTTAAATAGGCTATTAAGAAAAATCGTTCTTCATTGAATCTCTTTTTTGTTTTTAAACAATCAATATTATTGCTTACATTTTGTAGTGTGAAAAGCTCTCATGAACCAGGCTTTATAAATTCGATATTTTCAATTAGTTCGAAATATAGGATAAACCTATTAAATGGTACAAGTACAATAAATTTACTGATTTAAACAGAGAGTTATAAATAATTTAATATGCTAACACTTCTGTATATAAACAAGAGGGTCATTAACCCTGCTCAAAAATTTCAAACCAAATTGAATTCTAAAACGTAGATAACATTGATTGTTCATGAAAAATCATCTATTGAAATCAATTTAATTTCCATTTACTTTATCTTACATGTACATATGTGTATATCTACGTGTATACCTTGTACAAAATGTCGTAACAATCTTTCTCTTTATTTTGCACAGCATTTTACAGAATTTTTCATGAGATATTTTGAAAAAGTTTTTATCATTCAAAAGCTACCTGCTCTCAATTATATTTATATCCTTTCAATGTCATTTTTATTTCAATTTATTATCAAATGGGGAAAATTCCAAATTTTTCGTCGAATGTCTCTTTCGAAATCAAACTATTAATATTCTTTTTCGTTTTTTGTTCCATTTTATTATCCCCGAATGTTGTCTTGTTAAAACAATTAAGGAGTCTTAAGAAGCATGTTTCAATGTACTATGTTAAGATGAAATTAATAATAAAAAAAGGTAGAACGAGCGAACAAAATGAGCAAAATCAATTTATCATTTGATGATATTAAGTGTGTGGCGTAAAAAATAAATGCAAAAGAATGAGGGTGCAGAGAAGCTGATGGTACGAGTATAACGATGTGAGTTATGTGAAACTACACTGCTCACAGATCTATGCTAAAAATCAAATTTATCATTAATTTTATACCATAAAAATTCGTCTGTGGATCATACATTTTTCAATTTAATATTTTGCGAAGCACGAGATTAGGAATATTTTGTTCGAGAGGGATTGACGAGATTATTTTTGGGACAATTTAACATGGTTTGTGTAGTGTTAATCATTGATTATATAGTAATATAATTCTACTAAGCTCGTAATATGATGTAATTGTGCACGAATTATTTTAATTCCCAAAGAAGCCTAACCAATCATAAATTAAAAGTGTTCAGGAGAGTATGATTTTGTAGAATCTTAGAAACAATGTTTAATCATTGCTGTTGAAATGCGGTACAGGAACTAAATAACATCTCATTTATTAGAGCCAAAGGCAACAAACTTACGTGCAATGTGCTTCCAAAAACTCGCAGACTCGATAGTGGAATATTAACGAATCGAAAGTAAAGAATTTTACTTGCAAGACTTTATTATAAGTTTAGGAACTATATAACTAATTTACACGACAGATTGGGTTATTAGAGGGTAGGAACCTAAATAAAAGAGCGAAACGTAAATTTATCTACACTCCTGTATTCTGTTAATAAGCATTTTAACTGGAACTACTTGAAGAAGGGTGGCTCAAATACCAAATGTATGTAATTTGTACTTATAATTAGTTTACATTGAATTTTTCTTCGTTGACAAAAAATAATATGTGCGGATTAAAAGTGACTTTGTATGACTACATAGCAATCTTTACACATGCTCCTCTATGCTGCTTCTCACCTCGCATGTGCAAAAATATTTGCTCGTCAAATAAGAATCACTAAATCCTCTAGAAATGACACAATCTACTAGAAGTTTTGTTTTGAGGGTCATCGCGCTATAAAAACAGTAGGACATACACTCGGATTGCCAAATCCATTTTAGACGATCCTATCGGTAAAATTCCGAACAAGTGGCGATTGGAAGTTCGTAATAATAATGATATAATTGTATGATGTTATGATGGTGTGGTGGTATAACGGTATGTTTATATGATGTTATGATGGTGTAATGGTTTTATAGTATGAAGGTAATATGTTGAGATGGTATCATAGTATAATTGTGCGATGTTATGATGGAATGATTGTGTGAGATTTCTAATGGTTTGATGGTATGATAGTATGATGTTATGAAGGTATTGTGGTATGACTTTATGATGGAATGAAGGTATGTTGGTAACATGGCGTGGTTTGATGGTATGCCGATATAATATTGTCATTGTATAATGTTATGGTGGTGTGATAGTATTACTATATTCTAGTATGGTGGTTTGATGGTATGATAGTCTGATGGTGTTATAGTATAATGGTACGATGTATTCTATGACGGAATGTATGATTATTTTTGTTAACGGTGTTATTCGAAAATTCCACCTTTTAAAGCATGTCAAACAAATTTCAATAAAAACACACGAGTTTACCTGCATATCTTCGCCTCGTCGAGAGAGTTTTACGCCAACTTCTTCCGCAATGTAGAGCAAGTAGGAAAAGACAATGATGAACTTGAGGGAAACACTTTTATAAACATAGAACTCAACCTGAATCATATTGGTTCCATGTCATGGTAAACCTGTCTCACATATTTGATTGTTGGGGACCCAACCTAATACAAATCAATTAATAATTAACACTAACAAATGCTTCGAAGCAGTACTCTATCCTTCTATGGATAGAACGCACCTTCATTACGAGGATTTCAGCTATTCCCACTAATATGCGTTTCAAGAGTTGGTTATTTCCAACGAAGGACAAGAGCAGCCCATGAAAGTATAGTTGGTAGTAATTTGAAGAAAAGGTTGCATATTCAAGAGCTGATAATCTCTTTGTTTGAAATTGAGGAAAACGGAATATATTATGCCATATTCCGAGATTTAAAATTTTATGTTATGTTATTTGTGATTTTTCACGACAAATTAAACCAGAAAGTGGGAAAATAAAATACCATCAAATAAATTTTACTGCACTTTAAACGAGGCAATGCCCTTTATTATGGCATCCTAAATCCGTGTTATATTAGGTTATTTCGCAGCTTCGTTCCCAATTTGTATTAAGAAATCAAGAATAACATACGGTACGACCAAGCCTAAGCAAGTAATCCCGTATTAGAATGCCGGGACTATCGTACACGCTTTTTACACATAACAAACCCTATGGATAGGAATGATTTATTAGTATTAAAGAATCGAACCGGTTTCAGACACATATACATATAAGTAGTCGTAGTCGATTGTTATTATGTTTTTGTTAATAATATATATGATAAAAAAATTAGCACAAGACAACAAAATTTCCAAGCTATGCGTCCGCTGGATGCTAGAAGTTTCTAGAAAGCTGAGTGCAATTTCTCCGGTATTTCTGAAAGTCTAAATCGAAATCAATTGAATAATACTAATTATTATTTTAAATCAAACTAAAAATTTTGAAAATTATAGTACAACAAATTGAGTTTGTATCTACAATTCCTTCTTCATTTACTACTTCACCTTTTGGATTTAGTTTTGGAAATTAAGAGTTGATTCAGCTATCAATAGTTATTGTTTCTTCTTCCTATAAACCACTTGATTACTTTAGTTATTATCCCTTTAACCAATTCAAATTAATATCTCTGCAACACTTGGATTTAATAATTAGAAATTTTGCACTTCTTAACCACTACAATCTCCCGGCCACTTCCGAAATTTGATAACTCAGACAACTGTAACCGCTGCTGCTTCCCGCTTTAAACTTTGTGTTCCTTGTGTACATTAACACAAATAAATTAGATAAATACTGTAGATAAAAGTCATGTAAGGTAACAAAAGAATGTATTAAATACTTGGGACCCAATCAATAGAACTATTTGGTTCATAGATTGATTGATTTGGATACAGGGCCAGGCTTGAGCAAGTAATCCAGTGTCAAAAGGCGCACACTGTACACATCAAAACCGAAGGATAAGAAATATTTATTAGTATCAAAGAGAATCCACTCTATCTAACTAGACACATCAATCGCCTACAAACACTTACGCGATGCCACCTCCCACGCTGTCACATCCTACGTTGCATATATTCAATCTTTTCAATTTAAACTTTCACCTCACACTTTTACTTTCTTCCTTTCTTTTCTTCTTTCTCTATTCTTTTTTAATTCTAGATAGGGCTTTGAAAAAAATTACCAAGAGGATAAGCCCTCGTGGCATTATATGATCGCAGTCCCAGAATCCTGGTTTGATGAAGTTACATTTAATGGAGGAAAATATTGAAGTAATAGGAATTCTAAGAATTTAATATAGTTATATAACTCCGAAACTACATTATATACGATAACATAAATTGAAGTTCAGAAAAGAGCAGCAACATTTATGTTGATCTTTAAAAGGAAGTAAAACCAATTATTTTGGTAGTTGTGTGATGGTGTGGCGGGGATATGGCTCAATAAATCGCTTAGCGGGTGAGTTGAGGCAATTTCAGTTGAGGCCAAAAATACTTAATGAATGATTCAGTTTGGCGATTTTGTTCAAAGCTGTTCATTGAATAAAAATTTATCATTTGATTGATGTAAGTGTGAAATACTGTCTCCGAGAAAATTAAAGAAAAATGAAAAAGGATGCAAGTATTATTTATTTGTCATGACTAGGCTTAGGATTTTTAGGTTCTAAAAAATTAAAGATATGTTTCTAAAATGTGTAACTAAAATTTCAAAATATTTGGTAAAATATGTGATTAAAATGAAATGTATGTGGTCAAATTTTGAAAAGAAAATAAAAACTAGACCTTATTTTTAGAGGATTTCAATTCACTCATTAACAAAAAAGTATTAAGTTTTTGGCTATAAAGTTAGATAAACTAACTATCCTGGATTACAAAGGGCTGCGCTGGAGAAGCCGCCAAAATTGGTCCACATCCATACACTTAAAAATTTGAACTGGTAAGCGACACTTACTTCAAAAGAACACAGTGATGGTTGAGACTAAAAGACTCACGCTTTTAAAGCAAGTTTCAAACTAATAAAAACTAAATTACGCTCATATTTTTGTTCAATCAAATTGTAGTTCAAACTCAACTTTTAATTTAAGTTGCCATCAAGATTATATTCAATTACAGTTTAGAATTCATATTCTTTATACATCGTGCTGATACTAAATAATTTTTTGTTGCTTCATTGAAATCATGTTTCGTACTGTAATTTTTACTAATTGCAATTAAAATTTAGTTTGGAATATCAAACTTACAGTTCTCGAGTCATTTTAAAATGAAAGCTGAAATTGAACTGTAAATTTTGTATCTTAAATTTCACTCAAAATTATAACTCAATTCCTCCTTCAATTTTGTCAAATTGAGTTTGGAATTTAGCCTATTTGTATTCAAAATATCACAAAACTTCTATCAAATTGCAACAAAAATTATGGAATCCATACTCATTTTGAATTTTTTATTTTTTTCACATTATCACCATATTCAGTAATATGCTAATAACGTGAAAAAAAAAAAATAAAAATTTCAAAATGAAATATAAAAATCAGCGAAAAAATTAAAAGTTTATTAGAATTCAAAGTCAACTTTTTCTCAGAATTTTGCCCTCACTAAACATAAAGTTTTGCTCAAATCTATTTTATAATTGTTACTTAATCTTTAATTTCCTCTTGCCAGTCGAATTCGAAATATAAACTCAACTTTTAAACTTAACACTAAATTACAATTATGATTTTGCCCAAGTCCCAATTACTATTCAACATTTTATTCAATTGCTGCTTAAAATTCAAATACATATTTCGATATTTACGTAGATTTCTGCTCAAAATTCTGAAACAAATTTAACAAACCTTTTGACCCAAACTAGGGTTTCAAATTCTACTCTAACTGAGCATTTCTAATAACACTCAAATGTTTCTTAAATGCACTTGCAACTAAAGCTGAAGTTGTACTTAAAATTTTAAATCAAGCACATTAAGAAAAGTCTACGTTGTAATTTTTACTTAATTTGTAAACAAAATATCATGAAATTTCTAGATTTATTTCAGCTATAATTTTTTGTTAATTAAGTTTCCAATTCAAACTCAATTTTTAACTATATGTATATTTTATTTAAATTGCATCCAAACTTTTGTTCAAACCTCGGTTGAATTGAAATTGAATTGGTAGTCCAAATTTTGTTCAAATCTTGTTTTACCCCGTTCTAAATAAAAATTTTAGCTGGAATAATTTTAACAAAATTTTTAAAATCTACTCAAACTGTTATTAAAGGCAGTCTGATTAGCGAAAGTTCCTAACTAAGATTTTATTCAGTTATGGTTTAAAATTGAAATGCTTCTATTATAAAACAAAAAGCATTCAGATTTTTGCTCGATTCCCGATTATCTAGTTGACCAAAAATTTCACTCAAATTCATTAGATCTAGCTTAGAATTCAAGATAATTTTCTCTCTTTACAATTTCGTTCTCTTAATCAATTTCCTCTCTGTCGAATCCAGTTTATCAATCTAGAGTAGATTTATGCTCAAAGTTCCGTTTATAATTTTTTTCAATTTTGAAAACATCTTGGAACTAAATTTCTGACTAAAAATCTTAAATTTTTTTCCATATTTTGATTTTAAACTAAGTTACTAGTCTGGATACCACTCACATATTAAAAGTAAAAGAACAATAATCAATTAGTAGAATACGTAATTATGCAATTGTTAAAACTTTAAATTTCACTCAAGTTTTTATTTTTATTTAATTCAATAAGCGTGATCAAAATTGCAAACAAGATTCAAGTACAGTTTGGAAGTTTCACTCAATTTCGGTTTAAAATATCACTCAAAGTTTATTCAAATCCAGATGTAATTGCAAATTTATTTTATTCCGAATACTCAATTTCAAGGTTCCATTAAAACATTGGTTTCAAAATATGGCTTTTGCTTTTCCCTTCACATATATATTCTTTGCTCCACTTAATTTGTGCAATGTAAACTTTTACTCTCAAAGTTTTGTGAAACCAAAATTCGGGTTGTAAATCAATTCCTATAAATAATTTCACCAACGATTTTATTTGGTTTGAAATGCCAAAATTTTTTTTTTAAATTTAAATTCCTAATTCAAATTTCACGCCAAATTTCCGTGGAAATATGTCAAAATATGTGATTTTGCTAAAATTTTTAAAAGTATGTGGTAAAATATAGGGCTCAGTCGCTTTTATTTGTTCTTAAAAGAATAACTATCCAACAAATTTTTAGTTGGATTTTTAGTGGATTTCCCAAAAAAATAATTTTTTTACTTTTTTTCGTTCTCATTAGTCAAGTTACTTGATTTCAAGTACTTGAATTTAAGTAACTTGAATTCAAGTTTACGTTCATTTATATTCAAGTATATTTAGTCAAGTAGTTGTTTAAAATGTCGTCGAATGTTTGACAAAACTTCATAGGATTGATAATTTTTCAAAAAATTATGATTACTGCATTTTGATAAAGTACTTACCACACTACTAAATTTTATAATGTGGTTCCTCTCAGACGACTCGACTTGAATATAAAAGTTCAAAGGTTGTCTACTTTACTCGAAACTTGTAGTAAAGTAAAATTAACTTGAATTCAAACAAAATAACACGTTCATATTGGTCAAGTAGGTACAAGTTACTTGAATTCAACTACTTGAAATTCAGTCACTTCAAATCAAGTAACTTGACTAATGAGAACGAGGCTTAAGGGATGCACATGAAGTAAAGGTGTCTGAGTTTGTTTTATCCAAATTATGTTTTGGTAAAGGCGATGATTCATGTACAAATTTTGTCTGGCAGACATAAATAATAATCGCTCTGATTGGTTGAAGGTCGGCCATATTTTTTTATCGTACGACAAAAATTAAAAATTAAACATTGCTCAATTTTGTATAAGATAAATACATAACCTTAAAAACTTTGACAGCAGTGAGAACAAAATAATATAAGAGACCAATATTTATTACATAAATGTTTTTGTTAATTTTCGAATTATACATTATTTACTTTTACTAAATTGTATGATATGTTTATTCAAATCAATATGGTTCAAATTTCAAAAAGAACAAAAATAAAAACACTTTTTAGGTTATGCTTTATTAAAATGTCCATACGACAAAATTTTATACATGTATCGCCTAAGTATGAATTTCGATTTTATCGTATAAGACAAAAAAATATTAACCAATCAGAGCGATTATTATTTATGTCTGCCAGACAAAATTTGTACATGAATCATCGCCTTTATACTTCTTTTCCTTCTTGGGATTCGTGAAGAGTATAAAATTCTTCAGCTACCTTCTTCACAAAAAGCGAGTCATTCCAGGTGAAACACGGACGTCCTGGTTTCTTTGGTCCAGCGGTGTGTCTCAAGGCGATGCTCAGAATACGGTTTAGACCACGACGATGGATGTGACCCCAGTAATTTATGCTGTGTACTTTGATCCTTTTGGTAATGATTCTGCTGGGCTTATTTGTGCTGAATTAGGCTAACATTTTTAGAAAAATTAGCTCATGCTGCCTCAAACGGCGACGGTTTGCATGAGTGATTGCGGCAGTTTTTCGATCATAAGTAATCATGGGTGTAATTGTTGTGTTGTACATGGTTTAATGATTGTCTTGAACTGTAACGTCAAAATGTCGACGAAAATTATTTTAGGAATATTTAAACGATTTGATTATTAAATACAATGTTATTTTTCGGTCATGGACAAAGTATCATATTCTACTCGCTTATAATGGTTGTTATTCACTCAGATGATTTACGACACTCGCCTATCGGCTCGTGTCGGTAAACTTAATTTTCATAAATAACAGCTATCATTATATGCTCGTTGAATAATATACTATTATGTATATTATGATGACATATATTCGACAATCTTTTAAATGCAATCGATATTATTTTCAAATTATTTTACAAAATGAATTTGAAATATCCATTTGATAGCTTTAAACTTTACAAATTTCTTGAATATCTGATTTATGATATGCCAGATAAAAAGGATATTTCGCTTGAGGTTCAAAATTTGAAGAATGTATTATTAAAAAGTAAAATAATACAAGCGAATAATTTATTTTAATAAGTTATTTTCTATATACATTTATGTACATACATATAATATTTATGGAAATAAAATTATGCATTATTTTTTAATTTATTATGAAATAAGTATGAATTTAAATAAACAATATTGTTTGTATTATACATCTAAAGATAAATCGCTGAAATTTTCTGTTTCTACTAAAATAATATGAGATGATTACCAAATCAACGACAATTACCACATCAACAACTGATGACAGTATGCTGGACATTAACTCAGCGATCCAATCATTTTAATCGCCTCCGACGACAAGCTCAGAGGATGCTATGGTGGTATTCTAAGGATATCATCATGCTCGTGAGGTGTACTTTATGAATCATGAGAGTGCCCGCCGTCCACAGGGGCTAAACAGGGACTTACACACAAACGAAATATGATCTGCCGCCAGGAAACAAAACATGAACGGCTCCATAAGGTAAGCCCATTGCAATATGTAAAACTGTTTTATGCCCAAATTAGTGCATTTTTGTCTTGATTTGATAATATCAGAAATTTATTACATAAATATCGAGCATTAATTAGTGTGGATACTGATTTCTTCAAGTATTTTTATTTTATTTTATTTATACAGAGAAAAGTCTACAAATTTTACTTGAATTTATAACATATTGAACAGGGTAGAATAAAGATTAAATTAAACAAAAAAAGAATTAAAATTGACATACAAATATTTTTAGGTTGGAGCATAATGTTCCTTCAATCTACGTTTAAAGCTGTCTTTATTTAAGTAAAAGTCGAACAAATGGTCGATTTTATTAAAACTCTTCGACATCATGTTTACCGGTTCATTGTCACCATAGTTTGTTCTGTATTTATTCAGATGAAGGAACTCATGATCTCTTAAATTCCTTCTCGGTGCCTTTATTTTAATTGATTCCAGTATGGATGGTGCATCGATTTGATCAAGTAAAATATTTCCAATAAACGCTCTCGTCTATTTGCCAATGTTGTTATTTGATAGGTTTTGCATACAGTAGCATATGATGGTAATCGCTTCAGGTTAACGTGGTGCGGTAAGTCATGGTCGTAATCCCATCCATATTTACACGTTATATACCGTATAACCTTTTTTTAGACAATCTCGATTTTTCTGATAGGTAAAGGACACCAGATGTTGACAGCGTATTCAAGTTGAGATCTGACGTAGGCATAATAGAGTATCTTGATTGTCTCGAGGTCATGAATATCCCTAGTGCAACGCTTAACAAAACCAAGCATGGAATTGGCTCTAGCAACGCATTGCTCAATATGCTTAGTAAAGCACATGTTTTCTACGAAAGTAACCCCTAGGTCTTTAATCTCGAATACTTTTTGTAAAAGTACGCCATTTATTTGATATTGTTGTGTAACAGGGTTAACTTTCCGATGGAATGATAATCTCTTACACTTGTTGATGTTGAGACTGAGGAGGTTAGACTCACACCATTTCGCTAGATTGTCGATGTCCTCTTGTAGCTTATGGGTATCGCCGATGTTTTCTACTGTTTTAAATATTTTGAGATCATCTGCAAACATTAATACCTTAGAATATTGTATTACTTCAGTAACGTCATTGATGAAAATTATGAAGATCCAAGGACCAACATGAGAGCCTTGTGGTACTCCTGAAGTAGCTTGAATTGATTCTGATCTTCTATTACTAAGCTCAATATACTGAATCCGAATACTAAAATATGATTTAAACCACGCAACAAACTGTTTAGAAAAACCGAATTTGTATAACTGTTCCAACATTTTACAATGACTGATGGAGTCAAAGGCTTTGGCAAAGTCAGTATACACCACATCAACTTGCTTATGCATTTCAATTTCTTTAATGGTGTTGCTGGTAAATTCAATAAGATTTGTTGATGTTGATCTCTTGAGTATAAAACCATGCTGACACTGTGAGATGAATCGAGGAACCAAAGATCTGAATGAGTTGCATACTACCAGTTCAAATAATTTGGGTATTGAAGATATTGATATAATTCTTCTGTAACAAGAGTCATCATTTTTGGGTAAATTCGTATGGCAGGTACCTCACCAAAAGCTTTCCAAATCTCCGCCTTGACCATAGAAACAGATTGGCGAAAAAAAAATTCAAAATCGGACAAACCGTTCTCCAGATACCACTGGTACAGACATTCAGACCTCCAGACATACAGACAGACGGACGGACATTTTTTTTTTTTTGCTTTTCCAGACTCAGGGACTTTCAAAACGTCGAGAAAAGTGGTTTTGGACCAACCAAATTTTTCGTCATTTTTGACAGGATTTCGTCATTTTAGACCGAAGTAAAAAGCTTTTAAAAATACATCATGATGCTTATGCCTCTATACTCTAGAAGGCCCTAGTACTACTCAATCGAGGAAGATAATAATCTACGACTTAAGTATATTTAACACTGTAATATTTTTAATATAACTATTCCATTTAAGACATTATTGCAATTATACAAGAGACCATTAAGCATACAAAATTGTTGATACAGCTGGCAAATCGCGTACAAGTGTAGATAATCGATTGCGCGAGCAATAAAATGGTATATGAATTTTAGGAAGTTTATTCATTCCGGCTATATGCACTTATGGATGGGAACAAACATTTCATGAATATCGTAGATCATAATTTAGTATACCTGAAAAGACTGAATCCTCAGAGATTTTGTGTGTGCGGGATAATCCCACTCTAACTAAATGACCTTCCGAAGGTCCACTCGAACTTGAATGAACATGTTTACGATTCTTTGATAAATTATCGGGTAACTTCGACATCATCAAATTTATTTACAGTCACCAACCAACGATTTTAATCGCACAGTCAAACCGCTATTATGTGTTAAGAAATCTATACCATTCTAGAAAATAAGCCTGTTTACTTATGGTAACTCTTGCAATACAAAATCCCAAATTAGGCAGACTTCTCGGAGAAATTGTTTAAAGGGCGTATATAGTGGTCATCGAACAAAAAGCCGGACAAAAGCGAGCCAAATGTGATTTGAATGTAGTTTTTGTCCGTGAAAGCAATGAAACTTGCTAGAACTTTGCGCCCTATTTCCGTTAATTGAGCTGAGCAAATAATAAACATTTATGACTTTTTCGCAATCGCCGCACGCCAACACAAAGAACACACGAGCGCACTTTCTACAATAAATTTAAATTCCATTTAGCCAGGTTATCCAGGTGTAACTTTAATTAATGATAAATTAAACTAATAAAAAGGAAAAACTAAAGAATTTCTTCTTCTTTTTTTTAAATTAAAATGGAAATTTTTTTTTTTTGTTTGCCATTTTCTTTTATTTTTAATTAAAAAATCATAAAATAGTATATGAAAGAAAATACAACGAAAAGCTCTACAAAAAAAAAAAAATAAGGAGCAAAATAAAATAAAAGATCTCCGCAGCTCTAAGAAAATTCCTTTTATTGTTTTTGGTGAACAAAAAAAAAAAAAATAGAAAAAGAAAAGTAAAATAACCAAAACCGAGACCGAACACAAAAAATAAAACAAAAAAACAATGGAAGAAATTAAACAGAGAAAGCACAAGAGAAAAAAAAAAATTGAAAATTATAATAAAAAGCTTTTAAAAGAATGAATTGAAGACAAGAGTATAAGAAAAGAAGAATTTGTTGTTTTTTTTTTGTTTGTTCACAGTGCTGCGAGCGTATTACTTATTAAAGTACGCGCACCTCCTCCCTCCAAACTTCCTTTATTTATCTATCTATGTATATAAAGAATTTACACAGAACTAAAAAAAAATTTTTTTGTGAAAGGGAATGTATGGTGGGAAAATAGACTGGAATTTCCTGCGAAATTATTTTTAATTTTATCAAATGAACTGACAGACAGAACTCTATATTATACACAATCCTACGCCAGTATTTTGCAGTTTTTTTTTTTTATCATACTTAAAATATCCTTATTATCATATCGTTTTCTTATTTTCCCGATGAGCCGGAAATTTTTTTGCTATTTCGTAGTTTATTATTTTTCGCCTATTGTTCAGCCGCTATTTTGGTGTCATTTAAGTATTTCTTGGTAGAGCTATTATGATTACAATGAAGTACGAGTATTTAGTCAGTGGTATTATTGTAAAAAGTAAATAAGCGATAAATTATGTATTATGCAGTCATGATGGATTAAATATATAGGTACAAAGAATGGTTTAACCAGAAAAGGATGATGACAAAATTTAATCATTTTCTAGCACTTTCTACCACTTTTAATCTACCAAAATCAGTTCATCAAAATGATTTAATTGAATGTTATAAATTTCTAAATTCTTTCAAGAATTTTATACCATTTAAAATTTTTAAATGTTTCAAATATTTTAATAGAAATAGTTTAAAAAATTTCTCAAATTTCAAAAACTATAAATAAAATCTGAATTTAGAAAAGTTTTTCAATTATCTGCTTATGATAGGTTTATGCATTAAGATCCATATTTTTAGAGGAATTACTGCGTAGTTCACAAAAACGAGCCACTATGATTAAAAATTCCTTATAGGACAGACCGATAAAAATTTTCAAACAAGATATTCAGAACGACGCATACAACTCTGAATAAATCTAGTTGGAAAACTTATGCTGAAATTTGAAATAAATTGTAAATTTTATTAGTTTAAATTTGACATTTTGACCAAACAATGCAACGTGATGATGAAAAATGTGACTTGGTTTGCTTTATTTTGAAATTCATTGTCTCACTGGCTGTAACAGTACCAGTTTCTATTAAACAATACAAGCCGTGTATAAAATACATACAAAAACTAAATACAGGACGAATTCAGTATCGACCAAATTTGGGAGACTCCATACAATGCGCGCTGTTCATAAAATATAATGAAAAAAAAAAAATCTATTTTAGGGAATATCTCTTACGTTCCATTATCGTCTTATATTCTGCAATTGAATAAATTATAAATTTTCTTTTCATTTACTTTTCGGTTGGTTATTTTGGTCCATCTTATTCATTAAATAAAATGAAATAAAATAAAAAAATAAATAAATTTATGTAAATGACAGAATTTTTTTTTCTTTTTTTTATATTTGGTTACGTATTCCATTTGGAAATTCAATTATTCAAATTAAGGATAATATTTGATATTCAGATTAGGTGAAAATATTCGTTAACCTTATATAAAAAACCAAATTCTCATATTTCTTTTATAGTATAACACGAGTCGTCCTGAATATTTTGAAATTTGATTCAAAAATAGCCTCTGTGGAATTAAATATGATAACATTTACGTTACCTAGTAGTTTTATATAGTAATTATAATTTTTAAAGCTCAATTATCAAAAAAGTTTTAAGTTTTAACCCTTTACGGCCGAAATTTTTTCCAAGTGAACTTGGACTCGCTGTGTCGAATATATATTTTTTTAAGACTGTGATAACTCTATAAAATACCTGCGCTATATTTGGTAATATTATTAGTTATTGAAATTCATGAAACATGTAGGTAACGGTTTGTACAGTGTATGACACAATAGTAACAACAAAATTATATCAAATTGAAAAAAATACTGACGGTATTGTTTAGATCCAGCTGGCTACCTGAAAAAAAATATTAACTTAATTTTAAAATTGTTAAAAATTTAATTCAATACTTAGCTTATGTATACCAACCAATACTTTAGCAAATTTGTTTTAAGTTTCAAGTTTTAAGTTCCAAGTTTGAAGTTTGAAGTTTTAATTTTTAATTTTTAAGTTTAAAGTTTAAAGTTTAAAGTTTAAAGTTTAAAGTTTAAAGTTTAAAGTTTAAAGTTTAAAGTTTAAAGTTTAAAGTTTAAAGTTTAAAGTTTAAAGTTTAAAGTTTAAAGTTTAAAGTTTAAAGTTTAAAGTTTAAAGTTTAAAGTTTAAAGTTTAAAGTTTAAAGTTTGAAGTTTGAAGTTTGAAGTTTGAAGTTTGAAGTTTGAAGTTTGAAGTTTGAAGTTTGAAGTTTGAAGTTTGAAGTTTGAAGTTTGAAGTTTGAAGTTTGAAGTTTGAAGTTTGAAGTTTGAAGTTTGAAGTTTGAAGTTTGAAGTTTGAAGTTTGAAGTTTGAAGTTTGAAGTTTGAAGTTTGAAGTTTGAAGTTTGAAGTTTGAAGTTTGAAGTTTGAAGTTTGAAGTTTGAAGTTTGAATTTTGAAGTTTGAAGTTTGAAGTTTGAAGTTTAAATTTTAAAGTTTTAAAGTTTTAAATTTTAAGTTTTAAGTTTTAAATTTCAAGTTTCAAGTTCCAAGTTCCAAGTTTCAAGTTTCAAGTTCCAAGTTTCAAGTTTCAAGTTTCAAGTTTTAAGTTTAAATTTTTAAGTTTTAAGTTTGAAATTTAAAGCTTTAAGTATTAAGTTTTAAGTTTTAAGTTTTAAGTTTTAAGTTTTAAGATTTAAGTTTTAAGTTTAATTTCTAATTTTTAATTTTAAATTTTAAATTTTTAGTTTAATGTTTAAAGTTAAAAGTTAAAAGTTTAAAGGTTAAAGATTAAAGTTTCAAGTTTCAAGTTTAAAGGTTGAAGGTTAAAGTTTAAAGTTTAAAGTTTAAAGTTTAAATTTTAAATTTTAAAGTTTAAATTTTAAATTTTAAAGTTTAAAGTTTAAAGTTTAAAGTTTAATGTTTAAAGTTTAAAGTTTAAAGCTTTAAGTTTAAATTTTTAAGTTTTAAGTTTTAATTTCGAAGTTCTAAGTTTTAAGATTGAAATTTTAAGTTTTAAGTTTTAAGATTTAAGTTTTAATTTCTAATTTTTAATTTTAAATTTTTAATTTTTAGTTTAAAGTTTAAAGTTAAAAGTTAAAAGTTTAAAGTTTAATGTTTAAAGTTTAAAGCTTTAAGTTTAAATTTTTAAGTTTTAAGTTTTAATTTCGAAGTTCTAAGTTTTAAGATTGAAGTTTTAAGTTTTAAGATTTAAGTTTTAATTTCTAATTTTTAATTTTAAATTTTTAATTTTAAATTTTTAATTTTTAGTTTAAAGTTTAAAGTTAAAAGTTTAAAGGTTAAAGATTAAAGTTTCAAGTTTAAACGTTGAAGGTTAAAGTTTAAATTTTAAAGTTTTAAGTTTAAAGTTAAAAGTTAAAAGTTAAAAGTTAAAAGTTAAAAGTTAAAAGTTTAAATTTTAAAGTTTAAAGTTAAAAGTTTACAGTTTAAAGTTTAAAGCAATTAGCCCCTGCTCTGATGGATAAAATCGTTATTAATATTATCTCGCTCTTGCTCTTGTTATTATGGAAAAACGTATTCTAAACCTTCTAAAATGCTTTCTTTAGAGAGCCTTATTTGTAAGCGAACTGATACACATTAAAAAATATCTACTGTTCTGAAATAAGGCCAACTAGGATATAACTTGGCTATTCCTTAACCGATTATGATGTACTAATTCGATATGTGCCTATGGAAATGGGATTCTAAAATCATTTTTAGATAAAACCGGAGTATGGCCAACTAGTATGGAACTTGACTATTTTTTAACCAATTTTAGTGAAATTTGACATGCGCGATGGAAATGGGATTCTAAAATGATTTTTAGATAAAGTTCTGGAATATGGCTAATTGGAAGGAACTTGGCCATTTCTTATCCGACTTTGATGAAATTCAGCATGTTCGACGGAAATGGGATTCTTAAATGATTTTTATGTAAAGTTCTGGAATATGGCCAATTAGGAAGGAGTTTGGCCATTTCTTATCCGATTTTGATGAAATTCAGCATGTTCGATGGAAATGGAATTATTAAATGATTTTTAGATAAAGTTCTGGAATATGGCCAATTAGGAAGAAACTTGGCCAATTTTAAATATGATGTTGATGAAATTCAGCAGGTTCGATGGGAATGGGATTCTAAAATTATTGTTATATGAAGTTCTGGAATATGGCCAATCAGGACGGAACTTGCTTATTTCTTAACCGATTATGATGAAATTCGATTTATACGATGGAAATGGGATTCTAAAATGATTGTTAGATGAAGTTCTGGAATATGGCCAAGTTGGATGAAACTTGATTATGTTTTAACCGATTATAATTAAATTTTTCATTTGTGCAGGAAATGGGATTTTTGAATGATTTTTGGATAAAGTTCTGGAATATAGCCAATCAATTTTATTAAAATCGGATTGAAAATGGCCAAGTTCCTTCTAATTTGCCACATTCTAGATCTTTATATAAAAATCATTTTAGAGTCAAATTTTCCTGGTGAATGCTGATATTCATCAAAATCTGATAGGAATTGGCCAAGTTTCATCCTCGTTAGCTATATTCCAGAACACCATCTAAAAATTATTTTATAATTCCATTTCCATCGTATATATCGAATTACATCATAAACGGTTAAGAAATAAGCAAGTTCCGTCCTGATTGGCCATATTCCAGAACTTCATATAACAATGATTTTAGAATCCCACTTCCATCGTACATGTCGAAGTTCATCATAATCGGTTTAGAAATAGTCGAGTTCCTTTCTAATTGGCCATATTCCAGAACTTTATCTAAAAACCATTTAAGAATCCCATTTCCATAGTATATATCAAATTTCATAATAATCGGTTAAGAAATAAACAACTTCCGTCCTGATTGGCCATATTCCAGAACTTTATCTATTAATCAAATAAGAATCCCATTTCCATCGAACATGCTGAATTTCATCAAAATCGGATAAGAAATGGCCAAGTTCCTTTCCAACTGGCCATATTCTAGAACTTCATCTAAAAATCATTTTAGAATCCCATTTCCATCGCACATGTCAAATTTCACTAAAATCGGTTAAGGAAAAGCCAAGTTCCATCCTAGTTGGCCATATTTCCGAAATTTATCTAAATACCATTTATTGAACTTTGAAAGAGCAATTCGTCTATTACAAAAAATTTCGCTCCCATTTATTACAAAAAATATCGCTCCCTTATAAGTATATCGCTCCCTAATATATTTTCTTCAATCGCTCTGTAGTATTGATTGGGAGCGATATTTTTAACTTTTACGCTCCCTGTTTCTAGAGCGATATTAAAAATAAAAATTTAAATCACTTTGAAAGAGCGAAATAATTTTGTTTTTGTGTTTATCATTAAAGAGCAAGAGCGTAAACGAATAGTGAAAAATATATTATTGGGAGCAAGAGCGATACTTTTTATAAAGAGCGAAAAAAAGAGCGAAAAATTAAAACTCTGGTTAATTCTACAAAACGATCAGATTTATTTAATTACCGCAACTTCACTACTTGACATGACAAACAACAATAACAAATCAAAATGTGTCAAAATAGTGAGTTGTGCGTGAAATACGGAAATATTAAGTTAAAATGGTAAGCTAAACTATTAATTAAGATGAATCAGATGATTTGCAATGATTACGTTTATGATGAATTAAATTTATTAGGAACTATGCGAAATCATCTGATTTTTCTTTTACATTTGTTGTGTTTTAAATTCTAATGTACATTTGTTTTAGGTTGGATTGTTTACATTGGTGATTATGACAGAAGATAAGTATTTTGAACTAGGTAGGGTTAACAATTTTAATTAATTTACTTATTTTCTTTCAGGTAAACAGCCTTAAAGTTTTTTATGCTAATTTAGATTTAATTTTTTTTTAAATAAAGTCTTTCCCAAAAAGTGTGGCAAGAATTTTATTTAAAAAAAATTAAGCCAAATTTAACATTAAAAACTTGACACGCCCCTAAAAAATATTAATGATTTGCAGATGTAATACTCTTATTTGGAAGCGACGATATGTACTTAGCCGAAAATCAATATTTCTGATAATTTTTCATTTGATATTTTAGTTAATGGCACCGTATGTTAATATTTACTGAATGTTTGCTTTTATGTTCTCCAGGTATACCATATGTTTACGACATTGAATTACGCATTTACAAAGATAATAATAAACTATACAAAAAATATAAAATAAAAATGTAAAATGTAAACTATCTGGTATATACGAGCCCTGATTCAAAGGAATTGGCTCAAAGTAAAATTTTATAGAGTCGGTCAGCTACGATACAAATAAAACGAAACATTTATTTTGGTTTTTCAAAACAATTTTTTTTTAATGAAATTCAATGTTTTCCGTATAATTAAAACAAAAAAAAATTATTAATATTAAAGAAGAAATAAGCGAACAGCTTACATAAATTATTTTCAACAGAGTCAGAGCAATTGGCTCAAAGCAATTTTTTAATGTAATCAAAGATTACCATTGAGTGACATCGCCTTTATTTTTAATAACCGCTTCAATTCTGCTCGGCATTGTATCCACAAGTTTTTGGCACTCTTCTGGTGTAAATTTATTCCAAACGTCCTGCAATCTATGCCGCAGTTCACCAATAGTTCTGGCAGGTCTGAAACGCAATTCTTTTTGCATTTTATTCCACAATGTCTCGATTGGCGACAAATCTGGACTACTGGAAGACCAATCGAGTAGTGGACTGTTATTTTCTTTTAACCAGGCCTGAACTTTTTTAGCTGTGTGGCAAGGAGCACCGTCTTGCTGGAAAATTATGTCGGCACTTGATGATTGGTGTGTAGCAATGGATGGTAAAAGATGGTCTTGTAAAATACCAATATATTTCTCTGCATTGACCATACCATCAACGAAGTCGAGACTACCGACTCCAGCAGCTGACATGCATCCCCATACCATTAAAGATGCCGGATGTTTAACTTTTTTAATAAGGCATTAATCAATATGGTAGGCTTCGTCCTTCGTTCGCAGAACTCTCGATCGACTGTCTCCAGGTATGACCTCGAAACGAGATTCATCGCTCCACAAAATTGAGTTCCATTGTCTAGGGACCCAGGAATTATGAGCTTTTGCCCATTTACGTCCGTTTTTTTTTTTTTCTGTTTAATGGTTAACAGTGGTTTTTGTTTTGCCTAAAAATGTTACATTTTCCGTCAGTTTTAAATAAACAACGGCGCTTTACAACGATTTAATATATTTTACCCTATAAAATCCGAACCCTATCTTTTTTAAGGTCCTGTTACAGGTTGATCGAGAAAAGCTCACTCCTGTAGCATCTGACCATAGTTGAGTCAATTCTCCACAGTTGCTTCGGCGATTTGACTTTGGTATTTTGCACAAAATCCGAATGTCGGCTGCTGTTGCTTTGGGAATTTTTCCAACTTTAGGTTTAATGATTACGTCACCTCTTTCCTTGTGATACTTTATTATATTTTTCACTGTATGACGTGATAATTTTAGGTCTTTTGCAATTTGGCATCCACTTTTACCCGAAATTGATAAAGTTATTATTACTTTGCGCAAATCGTTCGATAAGGGACTACCGCGAACCATTTCGATCGTAATAATGATGACACCAATTTAAACAAATAAACAACAACAACTAATACAAATACCAATATTGGCTTGCTTCGTAAATCGTAAATATTCGAAAGAAACTCCCAACAAAGAGTAGTTAGAAACTGAGCCAATTGTTCTGAATCGCTTGTAATTTTTTTAAACGGTTGATTAATTTTAATTAATCATTTACCGTTATTGAATTTTGAATGTATTAAACGCAAACTACTGAAGAATTGTTATAGAAAAGAAATTTTTGAAATATATTTTTCTGTTTTCGTTTAATGCGATCATTTTTGACGGCTAAATTTTGATATTCGTCATGAGCCAATTCCTTTGAATCAGGGCTCGTATGTACCAACAAATGTGGAGTAACTTTATGAGCCTTAGATTTAATCTGTATTGCACTTTTCTTTAGGTCGTCATATTTTTCCCAATGATTGTTTCTAAACAGATAGCTGACGTAATGCTGTTTAGATTCAATATACGCTACAAGACTGTTTATTTTAAGAATGGCGCCAAAATAATTCCAACTAACTGGTATAGTTGGCAAAGTGATTTTGACCATTTTGGATTCCACATATAAAAAGCTAGCTTATTGGTACATACTTTATTAATTTTTTTCTCAGCTCCACACACGCAGTACAAATTGTCTGGTTCCTTCAGACATTCATTTAGATTAGAAAGATTCATATTGTCTAATTTATCATAATTAATACGAATATATTCATAAATATCTTATGTACATTTATCGCAAGTGTTTCATTTTGCTTCTGTTTGTACGCTTCCATATTTCATTTCTTTACAAAAATATGTAGCTATTTTTGTGATATTGGTTGTACAGTCAAAGCTTAAACCATATAATTTGGCTAATATAATACTCCTGTTTTCATTAGCTACTTCAATATCGCTTTCTGATAAAGCGTTTGCTACTTTTACCAACTCATTTTCTTGTGTTTGGAGTTGAGTGCGGTCAACATTTTGGATGCACTGCATAAAAGCATCAAACGCGCACGTATTAAAGTATTTTTCATTTTTTTCCGATCCGTTTTTTAAAAAACTTAGATAATCGGTCTGTTTTCGGAAGCCTTTTAATTTTTTATTAAATGAAGATCGTCGTTTTGTTCGACGTGTATTTTGTTCAATATTTATAACTTTTTGTTTTAGGGTCTCCAGAAATTCTTTATTTTTAAGAATTCTCTCGAATTTCCGCCTGTTGGCATCCGTATTTCTCAACCCGGGAATTTTGCTGTATATCTTGAAAAACATTTTTCGGTTTAATAATTTTTCATATTAATATCATCTATAAGTTCTATCAGCGTATTTTGAATTACATCTGAATTCGATTTTTCCAAAGAGAAGCATTGGAAAGGCATTATAATATTTTTAAAATTATATAATTTAATGAATTTAGGGTCAGCAAAATAGAGTATCCAGGAGAAAGCCAAAGTAATAATATAAAAAACTCAACAATATATAAACAGTTTTAAAGGAGTCCAGGAAATAGTGGGGTCGAGTTTTGAAAAAAACTTTTTATGGTCAAGTAGCACAAAAAATCACTTTAAGAATTACTTAATTTCAATACGTTGGTAGCACGAAGTCTGAAAAAGTATTAAATCAAATTGAGAAAAAAATTTCTTTATATACTAAAATGAAAAAAAAGAAATTTAAAATTTTTATTTTCTTTACATAATCGTACAGTCAGTCGTGCCGAAAACATTTCTTATACATAGAAACAAATACGTGAGTGACTTGTGAGCATGATTAAATATGTATATCGTGTTCTGGTATGTATGTATGTATGTACCTAAAAAATATGTAGGCATAAACGTATGTATTAAAAAATAATGTAATTTCAAATACAAACAAATGTTCCTAAGTGCCACCAATTAAAATATTAAATGAACAAATATTAGTTACATTCATTTTCGAAATGTATGAAATAGCCCATGTACCATTTCCATATGGAGGATAAAGATAATTTTTTTCGTACAAATTCATTGAGATATTTTAATGTATCGAGTGTTAGATGAAAGCAGAATGAAACCAAAGATGGTAGAATGAAGAGAATGAAACCAATGGAGAGAATGAAACCAAAGGTTGAGAGTTGAACAAGATAAAGGAACCAGATCGGAAGACGTGTATAGCGCTATGCTGAAATGCTAGTGAAGGCGTACATAATTAGGAATTTTGAGAAAAATTTAAGAGTAGCTAATGATGAAAACTATAAAGGTTAACTCTTGGCCATTTCCTGATTTACCAAGCAATGACACCACTTCCTGAATTCATACCTCTGAATTATGACATCAACAGACTCAAGATGAAAATTTATGATGAAATACGTCAAAGAGTGACTTTGTTTTGGAAGCAGTCTCATCTTGAGTACTTGATATAATTTAAAACAGTGACGCAAATCACGAAAGTATTAAAGTTGGAGATATTATTATACTAAAAGAAAAAAATCTACCAAATACATATTGGGCAATGGGGACTTTATTTATTGTTAAAAATTGCACGTATCTCTTTTCTCAAAGTTTTGGCCAACGGCAACTGCAACTTCATTTTAATTTGAACAAATAATTTGAACTCGAGGTTCCAAGACGTTTGACGAAAATTTAATCACTATGGCAGACTGCTATTGTAACATTTGTTTAGTGGTGAGGTAATATTTAGTTTTTGACACCTCTAATAAAACATTTCTATCTTTCCCAATTGTTGGTTTTCACCTGTATGTTTCGATTCATATTACGAAAACACATATTCAAACAAATTTTTGAACCAAACAGTAATGCATCTAATATGGGAAATTGATCAAAAAAATGTTTATCACTTTCTAACTTATTTCGACATCACCCTAATAGAGAATCCTTTTCTTACAGCAATATGGTACTCAACGCTTACTGTTTCCATAAGACTGCTAATTTTTTTGTTAATTAATAGACACAACTATTGGTTATCATTTGGTGCAAACAGCTTATAAATATTCAACTTAGTTTCGGAGCTATGCAGATACTGCCGGGCGTATACCCAGTATTTTGGCCGTAGTGTTACTAGCCGTTCTAAAAAACGGTTTATGCTAGCGAATTAAAATTAAAAAGGCTTAAATAGCTAAAATATATATGTATTAACATAATTAAAAGCGTTTTAAGCGTTGACGATAAAATATACATTATGAAATATATGTATAAAACATAAAATTTAAAATATATGCAATTTCCTCAAGAATATGTTAAAAATGTTTTTTTTTCTAAATTGAGGAAATCGCACGCAACCCCCACCCCCGTGCAATTTTCAAGACTATTTTAAAAAAAATTTGTGGTGAACTAATCACCCGCTACAAGTATTTTTTAAAAATAATTTTACTTAGCCACTTTTTGGCTTTATCGCCATCATCGATAGATACAACTGCATTAATTTTAGGTATCGAGATAATGTCTTCCTTCTGTGAATCAAAAGAATTGCTCGTATCAATACTACAGCTTGCGATATCTACGCCAATATCTTCCGATATAGCAGCTGTGACGAAAGAAACGTCTCTAACTTGATTATCGTTCAAAACTATAGATAGTCCCTAGCTCTTGACTCATTTCCTTGTTTTCCACTTGATTTAATTTTGTCTCCAGAGCGTCCACGTCCAGGTCTTCTAACCAAAAAATTTCTGGTGTTTTTGCTTTTAAGCGCATTCAGTTCCGTTATTTGTAAAAATAAATTAAATTATACAAAACTTAAATATAAAATAAATGTATACACATTGCTTCGGACTAGTTGTTATTAATTACAATATTTTTATTGGGGTAAAATTTACCATGAATATAAATCAAGGACCTCCGTTTTGAAAGTTTGTGCCATTTTGTCGAAAAAGCACAATAAATTGCAGACAGATTTTGTGTAAATTTAAAGAACTACATATTTGATTTTTTTTTTATTCATTTAGATTTTTTTAACTTTTAATAATTAACTAAGTAAATATTTACATTTAAAATACATATTTCTATTAAATATTACTAAAAAATAAATTGTTCACAAACATTAAAATCATAAAATATTACGCTAGAAGTATTTTTTTAAAAGAATCTAAATCGTCAAACTCATCATCATCGTGGTACAAAAATTTGAAAGGGTTTATGGAGTGTTGGAGAATATCGTTACATAACGATTGGTAATATTTCAATTTTGGGTGAAAACAAAATTGAAATCACAGAACTATCAATCGGAGTTTGGACGCCAACTTTTAAAGAAAATATCCTAGAATCGTTATTAAGCAGTGACGACAAGCAAAAGGCAGTCATTTTAGAATACAAAGAGTATCATAAATATACGGCGGTGCGTTTTGTAATTACGCTACTTCCACAAGAATACAATATATTAAAAGAAGAAGATTCTGGATTCCATGTTTATTCAAACTAACCTCGTCTATACCATTAAATCAACTGAATGTTTTGACTCCGACAATTGCATTCGCCACTATAGAGATGCTAATGAAATTTTACTACATTTTTTCACATTTTGTATGGAGTATTACCAGAATTTACATTTCTAGTGATACACAACAGGAAATGTGAAAAAATGCAGATTATCTGCAGAGAATCAGACGAGATTACTAACTGAAAGCTGTAAGGAAACGCTCACCATTCAAAATAAGAAACGTAAAATGATTAACGATGAATTGATCTCAAAAAAAATGAACGCCGAAAACGATGAGAAAAAAACATTAGTTAAGACGAGAACCGACGCCATGAATTTAATTATTTATTGGACATGCCAGTGGACATGTTGACTACCGAGAATATGAATGAGTTGTTAAAACAACAGGACAAAAAAATAGTGGAACTGAATACGCTTAAACACCAGACATTTTTTGGTTAGAAGACCTGCAGCTGTATTCTGAAAAAAAGTAAAAAAAACGTGGCGGATAACTCGATGTTCTTTAACGTGAACGTTTCTTTATTGTCAAATTCCTATTCCGATAAAAAAAACGTTCTAAAACATCGAAAAAACATAGAATACTGGAAAACAGAAAAAATGTTCTGTCAAATTATTATTGATTTTTTTGATTATTATTTGGCAACGATTTTAAAATTATACACGTCAGTTTACGATTATAACAGGAAAAACTATATCTTTTGGAAAACTGACCATTTTATGAAGCCCGCCGAACTCATTATTTATTAATTCTAAATTATATTGTACAATATATAGTGATGGTTTCACCGAATACAACAAAAAATTATAATTTAGTAATAATAATAAATCGAAAAAAAAATTTAAATAAATTATTTGGTAATAAGACATACATATTCGTTTACTTAGTTCAAATCATCGCAGTACTTCCTCTATCCCGCTGTTTGCTTGTCTCTGTTGCGCGTCGCATTTTCTCTTGTCTGTTCTCTAAATTACTGTTAAATTAATTGTGAAATTTTAGAATTTAACGGCAACCAAATTATATTCGTTTTACTAATTCAAAATACAAATTTTTTGCTAAATTATTTACTTCTTTATCATATAAATGAAGAAACGTTTCAAAAACCCAACCAAAAAAACGTGGGTTTTTTAACGTTAGAAACGTGAACGTTTTTCTTCGTTCAGAATAGGAAATAACGTTAATTTAGCGATTCACGTTTTTAACTGTCATAAAAAACGTAAATCACAAAGTTACGTTTTTTTCAGAATACAGCTGCTGGACGCGCTGGAGAAAAAATTAAATGAAGTGGAAAACAAGGAAAGGAATCAAGAGCTAGGGACAATCTCGAAGCAACCTGAAGCAATGAGGAAAATTAAAATTGCAGAAAATAAAGGAGATAATAAAGTACAATTAGGAGTTTCTGAAAATTTTCCTGCGAGAAATGGAACTTTTGTTGAATATAAAATCGCTGCCAATATACTAGAAAAACATAGGAAAGTATTACTAGAAACGTAGATTATCTACAGCACATTGTTATCGAATCAGGTGAGATTACTAATTGAAAGCTGTAAGGAAACGCTCACCATTGAAAATAGAAAAGTAAAATTATTAACGATGAATTGATGCAGTGCGGTTATAATCCCAAAAAAATGAATGACGGGAACGATGAAAAACAAACATATTCTGTTAAGACGAGAACCGACGACGCCATGAAATTTAATTATTTATTGGGCATGCCAGTGAAAATGTGGACCACTGAAAATATGAACGACTTGTTAAAACAACAAAGCAAAAAATAGCGGAACTGAAAAAGCTTAAAGCAAAAACAGCAGAAATTTTATGGTTAGAAGACCTGGACGCTCTAGAAGATAAGTTAAATGAAATAGAAAACATTGAAACGAGTCAAGATCAAGTTTCTGAAATATTTGCTGCGATAGGTGGAACGCCAGTTGAGTATAAAATTTATAAAATTACAGCTAATAAATTAGAAAAACATAGAAAAGTATTACCAGTATTACCATTCAAAATAAAGTGTAAAATTATTAACGATGAATGTATTCAGTGCGGTTATAATCCCGAAAAAATTAACGCCTAAAACGATGAGAAAAAAACATCTGTTAAGACGAGAACCGACGCCATGAATTTAATTATTTATTGGGCATGCCAGTGGACATGTGGACCACTGAAAATATCAGAGACTTGTTAAAACAACAAAGTAAAAAAATAGCGAAACTAAAAACTCTTGAAGCAAAAACAGCAGAAATTCTATGGTTAGAAGCCCTGGACGTTCTGGAGGAAAAGTTAAACGAAACGAGAAACGACGCCATGAATTTAATTATTTATTGGGGATGCCAGTGGACATGTGGACCACTGAAAATATCAGAGACTTGTTAAAACAACAAAGTAAAAAAATAGCGAAACTAAAAACTCTTGAAGCAAAAACAGCAGAAATTCTATGGTTAGAAGCCCTGGACACTCTAGAGAAGAAAAGTTAAATGACAAAAAAAAAGAAAAAAAAAACAGTTTTCTGACACTCTTCTTGCACGAGAGTGTCGATAGTTATAATTTAGCTTAGTTTTATCTGCATTTTGTAGTTGCGCTCGGGGATATGGCCTCAACATACAATTTTTAACCGGAAACGCTTCATCTGCCACAATTACATGAGGCATGTTAGTGCTTGTATTTGGTAAATTACGGTTCCCTGGTACATTTAACTTATTCAGCGCAAGGCTTTTGCCCAACTTTGAATGAGAAAAAATACCTCCGTCGCTGTTTTTACCGTACGATCCTACATCTACAGCTATAAATCTGTAATTTGCATCTACTAAAGCCAACAATACTATGGAGAAAGTTTTTTTATAATTAAAGTAAAGAGAAGCAGTATTAAATGGAGCCGTAATCGTGACGTGCTTGCCATCTAATGCTCCAATACAATTTGGAAAGTTCCACATTCTCCAAAAGCCTTTGCTATTTTTAGCCATTCATCTTCATTTGGTAGTGGCGTAAATTCAGACAGAAGAATTTTAATTATGGCGTCACACACTTCAATTACTATTTTTGAAACCGTAGAATGTCCAAGTCTATAGCTAAATGCTATTGTTTTATAAGAATCACCAGTGCTCAAAAATATGAAAAAAAAAGTATCTATTAACTAAAATAATTTTTTTAAACTAAAATTGTGTTTAATTTGTCTTTTTTAAGGACCTGAGTGCAAGAGACATTGGAACAACCTCAGAGATGCGTATCGTAGAGCAATCAAAAGAAATAAGGAGACTAAGAGTGGACAGGCAGCAACTAAACAAAAGTAATGGAAGTACGAAGAAGTAATGTCGTTTTTGATACCCTACATGAGAGAGAGGGAAACTGTTACTTCTGTGGCTGTTGATCTGAGCCAAGATAACACAGATGATCCTGAAACTGATGCAGTAAACGAAGCTACAAATAATTCGACTGAAAGAAGGGAACACGTATCACCAGCTGACATTACTCCAGTCAAAAAACAAATTAGCAATAAAAGAAAAAAACAAAACGAAACAGCCTCATCGACGTTGATAAAATATCTTTTGGATAAAAACAAATTAGAGCAACCCAATGAAATAGACTTGTTTTTTAAAATTATGGCTGGAACGGTCAACAAAATATCACCATTCAACCAATCATTAGCAAAATCAAGAGTTTTCAATGTCATTTCGGAGTTGAAAATGGAAGAATTGTTACAACAGCAGCCATGGCAACTAGCGGCATCAGTACCCAGTCAAAGAGCAGAAATACCAAGGTCAAGCTACAGCTCCTCGGATAGTTCAATAATGCACCCCCCCATCACCTGTTGCTTCAACATCTTGTAGTGAACCGAAAAATACAACAAAAAATGAATTAAAGTCAAATAAAGACTCATCGCAACAAAGGGTTCAACAAAGAGAAAATTCAAAACCATATTTATCAAGGTCTATATATACAATATACGGTAATCATACGAAAAAAATATCTGAATTGAATCGTACGGATAGTATAAATTGATGATGTCTGACACGATACGAGTAGGAACTGAAAGGAACGGATAATATAAATCCACCTTTAAACTTTCATTTCATATTTCATGAAATATTTCATACAAAAATATTTCATTGTATTTAGCATCGCTCTCACCAGACCCAAAATTGAAATATGAGAGAGAATGAAATACAGAAAATTTCACGAAATAACAAAATCAATCAGTTGTTTATCGTATCGTCAGACGTAGTACCAACCAAGTTCATTTTAATTGTGTTAGTACCTAATATAAAAAATATTTAGAAATTATGACACATCAAACATCGACAAATATTGCTTTTAACAAAAAACTCGTGCGTACAGTAGAAAACCATACAAACATCTACAATTATGACTTGCAGGAATATTCAAGTCGAGTAAACAAAGAAAAATCATGGGCAATTATCGCAGCGGAAATGCGAACAAATGGTAATAAAATTGTAAAATAGTTTTGTTTGAAATAAATCGATATAAAACATTATTTTTGTATATTTTGTATTACAGTTGTCCAGTGTAAAAAGAAATGGCGGAATTTGCGCATCACTTACTTAGAATATTTACGCAAATATCCTGATGATCCGGAAGATGAATTTTTGGATCGCAACTATTTGACCGATATTATGAAATTTTTGCGTCCATTTATTCGGACACGTGAATATTATAATCGTACGAAATCATACAATGAGGACACTTCAACAATACCATCATCCGATTTCTTGAAAATCATGCATCCAAAATCAGCATATTTTGATGATACCGAAATAATAAGTGACGATGAACAAAGTGATTGTGAAGAATTGAATATACCATCGTCAAATCAAGTGGAAATTAAAAATTCATACAATAGTCCGGAACAACTACCTGATTTGGTTAAAATGAAATCAAGTTACGTTGAAACGATTGGACCAGGGAATACGATATTGCTCAACTCTAATCCCCGGCATCAATTTTTAATGAGTATCTAAAATTTCATACATATTTATATTACATACTACATATTACTTTAAACATAACGATATTTTAATTTGAACTTCAAAACTCTTCTACCTTAGTTGCTATATAAAATTTTGCTAGCTCTTTTAATTTAATTGTATTAGCTTCTTTGAGGATATCTATTAATTTCATGTTTTTAATGTTGTGAAAAGAATTTTTAATATTTTTAAATCTTGGACAATAATCAATAATATGTATATCAGTTTCTCTTATTTTACACATGTTACATAAATCATTTTGTACTAATCCTATTGTTTTCTTGAATATTTTGTTGAAAGTATGTCCTGTTCTTAATCTATTAATAATCTTTATGTATTTAGTTTTCATATTAACTCTTTTAAACCAGGTATCTTTAGGTGGTGATGAACTATTAATGACTCTATTAAAAATTCCTTTATTTCTGGCACTCGTTTCATATATGCTACGTTTTTCATCCAACATTGTCTTTTTAATTATATTATAAGTGTCTTCTAGAGGTATGTAATTATTTGGCATTTTCGTCAGCTATTTCATTCCCTTTTATTCCACTATGTGCTGGAATCCATTGAATTATTGTGTCCGTAATAAAAAATTAAAAGGTTTCCGAAAACAAACCGATTATTTAAGTTTTTTAAATAATGGATTGGAAGAAAATGAAAAATACTTTAATACGTGCGCGTTTGATGCTTTTATGCAGTGCATCCAAAATGTTGACCGCACTCAACTCCAAACCCAAGAAAATGAGGTGGTAAAAGTAGCAAACGCTTTATCAGAAAACGATATTGAAGTAGATAAGGAAAACAGGAGTATTATATTAGCCAAATTATATGGTTTAAGCTCTGACTGTACAAGCAATGTCACAAAAATATCTACATATTTTTGTAAAGAAATGAAATATGGAAGCGTACAAACAGTAGCAAAATGTAACACTTGCGATAAATGTACACAAGATATTTATGAATATATTCCTATTAATTACGATAAATTAGACAATATGAATCTTTCTAATCTAAATGAATGTCTGAAGGAACCAGACAATTTGTACTGCGTGTGTGGAGCTGAGAAAAGAATTAATAAAGTATTTACAAATAAGTTAGCTTTTTTATATGTCGAATACAAAATGGAAAAAATCACTTTGCCAACCATACCAGTTAGTTGGAATTATTTTGGCGCCATTCTTAAAATAAACAGTCTTGTAGCGTATATTGAATCTAAACAGCATTACGTCAGCATCTGTTTAGAAACAATCTCGTTGGGAAAAATATGACGACCTAAAGAAAAATTCAACACAGATTAAATCTAAGGCTCATAAAGTTACTCCACATTTGTTGGTATATACCAGATACATAGTTACATTTTAATTTTATATTTGTTGTTTAGTTTATTATTATATTTGTAAATGCGTAATTTAATGTCGTATACATATACCTGGAGAATATAAAAACAAACTTTCAGTAAATATTAACATACGGTGCCACTAACTAAAATATCAAATGAAAAATTATCAAAAATATTCATTTTCGGCTATATGCATATATGGGCCTGTAGCACAAATTCAAACATACAGCTGGTATTCAAATGCCTTCCACAGTAAGTGGACATTACTTCGAGCCGAAATCATATGAGAAAATTATTTTTTGTTATATGATTATTTACATCGTATTGGTTGTATTGTGTAGTATTTTTTTAACTATTATTATTCCAATTATTGTATTTTATTATTATTAGCTAAAGGGATGCCTGCTACTGACCTTGTGGGTCAAAAGACACTTCCTTATTTATTACATTTTTTTTTTCGTAATTATATGTTTATGTGATATAGTTATAATTTTTGTAATGAATTAAATAAAAATAAATAAAAAAATAAATAAATAAATTTATTGGCACTCAATGTTCCTAAGTGCCATTAATTAAAATATCAAATGACAAATTATCAGAAATATTGATTTTCGGCTAAGTACATATGGGCCTGTAGTAAAAATTTAAACATACGGCTGAATTGATTCAGTGCAGTTATGATCCCGAAAAATGAACGCCGAAAACGTTAAGAAAAAAACATCTGCTAAGAAAGAGAAAGGCGGATCAAAACCAGGAAAATCTAGTGAAACAACAGTCGACTCTGCAAAAGCAGCCTTCCAAAAGATAACCGACGCCATGAAATTTAATTATTTATTGGCATGCCAGTGGACATGTGGACTACAGAAAAGTTAAACGAGTGTTAAAACAACATAATAAAAAAATCGCGCAGCTGAATAAACGAAAAAATTTTATTGGTGTAAGGTACGTGCAGACTCGAAATTATATCCATTTTTACCTTTTTTTGCTTATTTAGAAACTAAGACAGAACAAGAGATTACTTAATTTAATTCCACGATGATGATGATGATGATTATGACATGACCATTTATTAAAACATCAATCAATTAGATTTTAGCATAATATTTTATGATTTTAATTTAATTCTAATGATTATCAACAATTTGTTTTTTACTAACATTTAATTTAAATATGCATTTTCAATGTATTTAGTTATTTAATTATTAAACATTAAAAAAATCTAAATAAATAAAAAAAAAATTCAAATAGTTCTTTAAATTTACTCAAATCTGTCTGCAATTTATTGTGCTTTTTCGACAAAATGGCACAAACTTTCAAAACGGAGGTCTTTGATTTATATTCATGGTAAATTGAACCCCAATAAAAATATTGTAATTAATAACAACTAGTCCGAAGCAATGTGTATACATTTATTTTATATTTAAGTTTTGTATAATTTAATTTATTTTTACAAAGAGCGGAACTGAATACGCTTAAAGCAAAAACACCAGAAATTTTTTGACTAGAAGACCTGGACGCTCTGGAGAAAAAATTAAATGAAGTAGAAAACATAGAAAGGAGTCAAGAGCAATTAGGCGTTTCTGAGATATTTCCTGCGAAAGGAGAAACGCCAGTTGAGTATAAAATTACAGCCAATAAACTAGAAAAACATAGAAAAGTATTACCAGAAACGTAAAGATTAGCACATTGTTATCGAATCAGGCCACATTACTAATTGAAAGCTGTAACGAAATGCGTACCATTCAAAATAAAGTGTAAAATTATTAACGATGAATGGATTCAGTGCGGTTGTGATCCCGAAAAAATGAATGACGAAAACGATGAGAAAAAAACATCTGTTAAGACCGAGGACACCAGTGGACATGTTGACCACTGAAAATATCAAAGACTTGTTAAAACAACAAAGCAAAAAAATAGCGGAACTGAATACGCTTAAAGCAAAAACAGCAGAAATTTTATGGTTAGAAGACCTGGACGCTCTGGAGGAAAAGTTAAACGAAGTAGAAAACATTGAAATGAGTCAAGAGCAAATTTCTGAAATATTTCCTGCAATAGGTGGAACGCCAGTTGAGTATAAAATTTATAAAATTACAGCTAATAAACTAGAAACACATAGAAAACCGGAAGATAACAGTTTAGAGATGGATGAGTTTGATATAATGGTACATGGAACTGGTTCAACTGAGGGCGGTGGTGATGCTAAACCTAAAAAAACGGCCGCAAAATTAAAAAAGGGAACGACGAAAAAGGACAGTGATAATGTTGCTGGCGATGGTGATAGAAATTCGGTTGGGTCAAATATAGAAATTAACTAAGAGAATTAAGAAAATTAATTATTCGTATTTAGTCGATGATGATGATAATGGATTTCCGAAAGACGATTCTTATGAAAAAATAATTTTGAACGATAATCAAGTTCGAGACGTTTCTTTCGTCACAGCTACTATATCGGAAGATAATAAATAAAATAAAAATTCAAATAGTTCTTTAAATTTACTCAAATCTGTATTGTGCTTTTTCGACAAAATGGCACAAACTTTCAAAACGGAGGTCCTTGATTTATATTCATGGTAAATTGAACCCCAATAAAAATATTCTAATTAATAACAACTCGTCCGATGCAATGTGTATACATTTATTATGTATTTTATAATTTATTCTGATTTCCAATACGAGCAGAATACAATAATTGTTTTTTATAAATTTTACTATTTTGGAAATTAAATAGTAACGTTTTGATTTTTTCGCGGGTGATTAGTTCACCACAATTTTTTTTTAAAATAGTCTTGAAAATTGCACGGGGGTGGGGGTTGCGTGCGATTTCCTCAATTTAGAAAAAAAAAACATTTTTAACATATTCTTGAGGAAATTGCATATATTTTAAATTTTATGTTTTATACATATATTTCATAATGTATATTTTATCGTCAACGCTTAAAACGCTTTTAATTATGTTAATACATATATATTTTAGCTATTTAAGCCTTTTAATTTTAATTCGCTAGCATAAACCGTTTTTTAGAACGGCTAGTAACACTACGGCCAAAATACTGGGTATACGCCCGGCAGTATCTGCATAGCTCCGAAACTAAGTTGAATATTTATAAGCTGTTTGCACCAAATGATAACCAATAGTTGTGTCTATTAATTAACAAAAAAATTAGCAGTCTTATGGAAACAGTAAGCGTTGAGTACCATATTGCTGTAAGAAAAGGATTCTCTATTAGGGTGATGTCGAAATAAGTTAGAAAGTGATAAACATTTTTTTGATCAATTTCCAATATTAGATGCATTACTGTTTGGTTCAAAAATTTGTTTGAATATGTGTTTTCGTAATATGAATCGAAACATACAGGTGAAAACCAACAATTGGGAAAGATAGAAATGTTTTATTAGAGGTGTCAAAAACTAAATATTACCTCACCACTAAACAAATGTTACAATAGCAGTCTGCCATAGTGATCAAATTTTCGTCAAACGTCTTGGAACCTCGAGTTCAAATTATTTGTTCAAATTAAAATGAAGTTGCAGTTGCCGTTGGCCAAAACTTTGAGAAAAGAGATACGTGCAATTTTTAACAATAAATAAAGTCCCCATTGCCCAATATGTATTTGGTAGATTTTTTTCTTTTAGTATAATAATATCTCCAACTTTAATACTTTCGTGTTTACGTTACCATTTGCGTCACTGTTTTAAATTATATCAAGTACTCAAGATGAGACTGCTTCCAAAACAAAGTCACTCTTTGACGTATTTCATCATAAATTTTCATCTTGAGTCTGTTGATGTCATAATTCAGAGGTATGAATTCAGGAAGTGGTGTCATTGCTTGGTAAATCAGGAAATGGCCAAGAGTTAACCTTTATAGTTTTCATCATTAGCTACTCTTAAATTTTTCTCAAAATTCCTAATTATGTACGCCTTCACTAGCATTTCAGCATAGCGCTATACACGTCTTCCGATCTGGTTCCTTTATCTTGTTCAACTCTCAACCTTTGGTTTCATTCTCTCCATTGGTTTCATTCTCTTCATTCTACCATCTTTGGTTTCATTCTGCTTTCATCTAACACTCGATACATTAAAATATCTCAATGAATTTGTACGAAAAAAATTATCTTTATCCTCCATATGGAAATGGTACATGGGCTATTTCATACACTTCGAAAATGAATATAACTAATATTTGTTCATTTAATATTTTAATTGGTGGCACTTAGGAACATTTGTTTGTATTTGAAATTACATTATTTTTTAATACATACGTTTATGCCTACATATTTTTTAGGTACATACATACATACATACCAGAACACGATATACATATTTAATCATGCTCACAAGTCACTCACGTATTTGTTTCTATGTATAAGAAATGTTTTCGGCACGACTGACTGTACGATTATGTAAAGAAAATAAAAATTTTAATTTTTTTTTTTTTTTTTCATTTTAGTATACATATAAAGAAATTTTTTTTCTCAATTTGATTTAATACTTTTTCAGACTTCGTGCTACCAACGTATTGAAATTAAGTAATTCTTAAAGTGATTTTTTGTGCTACTTGACCATAAAAAGTTTTTTTCAAAACTCGACCCCACTATTTCCTGGACTCCTTTAAAACTGTTTATATATTGTTGAGTTTTTTATATTATTACTTTGGCTTTCTCCTGGATACTCTATTTTGCTGACCCTAAATTCATTAAATTATATAATTTTAAAAATATTATAATGCCTTTCCAATGCTTCTCTTTGGAAAAATCGAATTCAGATGTAATTCAAAATACGCTGATAGAACTTATAAGATGATATTAATAAAAATTATTAAACCGAAAAATGTTTTTCAAGATATACAGCAAAATTCCCGGGTTGAGAAATACGGATGCCAACAGGCGGAAATTCGAGAGAATTCTTAAAAATAAAGAATTTCTGGAGACCCTAAAACAAAAAGTTATAAATATTGAACAAAATACACGTCGAACAAAACGACGATCTTCATTTAATAAAAAATTAAAAGGCTTCCGAAAACAGACCGATAATCTAAGTTTTTTAAAGAACGGATCGGAAAAAAATGAAAAATACTTTAATACGTGCGCGTTTGATGCTTTTATACAGTGCATCCAAAATGTTGACCGCACTCAACTCCAAACACAAGAAAATGAGTTGGTAAAAGTAGCAAACGCTTTATCAGAAAGCGATATTGAAGTAGCTAATGAAAACAGGAGTATTATATTAGCCAAATTATATGGTTTAAGCTTTGACTGTACAACCAATATCACAAAAATATCTACATATTTTTGTAAAGAAATGAAATATGGAAGCGTACAAACAGAAGCAAAATGTAACACTTGCGATAAATGTTCATAAGATATTTATGAATATATTCGTATTAATTATGATAAATTAGATTATGATAATTCATTAAATTATATAATTTTAAAAATATTATAATGCCTTTCCAATGCTTCTCTTTGGAAAAATCGAATTCAGATGTAATTCAAAATACGCTGATAGAACTTATAGATGATATTAATATGAAAAATTATTAAACCGAAAAATGTTTTTCAAGATATACAGCAAAATTCCCGGGTTGAGAAATACGGATGCCAACAGGCGGAAATTCGAGAGAATTCTTAAAAATAAAGAATTTCTGGAGACCCTAAAACAAAAAGTTATAAATATTGAACAAAATACACGTCGAACAAAACGACGATCTTCATTTAATAAAAAATTAAAAGGCTTCCGAAAACAGACCGATTATCTAAGTTTTTTAAAGAACGGATCGGAAAAAAATGAAAAATACTTTAATACGTGCGCGTTTGATGCTTTTATGCAGTGCATCCAAAATGTTGACCGCACTCAACTCCAAACACAAGAAAATGAGTTGGTAAAAGTAGCAAACGCTTTATCAGAAAGCGATATTGAAGTAGCTAATGAAAACAGGAGTATTATATTAGCCAAATTATATGGTTTAAGCTTTGACTGTACAACCAATATCACAAAAATATCTACATATTTTTGTAAAGAAATGAAATATGGAAGCGTACAAACAGAAGCAAAATGTAACACTTGCGATAAATGTTCATAAGATATTTATGAATATATTCGTATTAATTATGATAAATTAGATTATGATAATTCATTAAATTATATAATTTTAAAAATATTATAATGCCTTTCCAATGCTTCTCTTTGGAAAAATCGAATTCAGATGTAATTCAAAATACGCTGATAGAACTTATAGATGATATTAATATGAAAAATTATTAAACCGAAAAATGTTTTTCAAGATATACAGCAAAATTCCCGGGTTGAGAAATACGGATGCCAACAGGCGGAAATTCGAGAGAATTCTTAAAAATAAAGAATTTCTGGAGACCCTAAAACAAAAAGTTATAAATATTGAACAAAATACACGTCGAACAAAACGACGATCTTCATTTAATAAAAAATTAAAAGGCTTCCGAAAACAGACCGATTATCTAAGTTTTTTAAAGAACGGATCGGAAAAAAATGAAAAATACTTTAATACGTGCGCGTTTGATGCTTTTATGCAGTGCATCCAAAATGTTGACCGCACTCAACTCCAAACACAAGAAAATGAGTTGGTAAAAGTAGCAAACGCTTTATCAGAAAGCGATATTGAAGTAGCTAATGAAAACAGGAGTATTATATTAGCCAAATTATATGGTTTAAGCTTTGACTGTACAACCAATATCACAAAAATATCTACATATTTTTGTAAAGAAATGAAATATGGAAGCGTACAAACAGAAGCAAAATGTAACACTTGCGATAAATGTTCATAAGATATTTATGAATATATTCGTATTAATTATGATAAATTAGATTATGATAATTCATTAAATTATATACATAATTTTAAAAATATTATAATGCCTTTCCAATGCTTCTCTTTGGAAAAATCGAATTCAGATGTAATTCAAAATACGCTGATAGAACTTATAGATGATATTAATATGAAAAATTATTAAACCGAAAAATGTTTTTCAAGATATACAGCAAAATTCCCGGGTTGAGAAATACGGATGCCAACAGGCGGAAATTCGAGAGAATTCTTAAAAATAAAGAATTTCTGGAGACCCTAAAACAAAAAGTTATAAATATTGAACAAAATACACGTCGAACAAAACGACGATCTTCATTTAATAAAAAATTAAAAGGCTTCCGAAAACAGACCGATTATCTAAGTTTTTTAAAGAACGGATCGGAAAAAAATGAAAAATACTTTAATACGTGCGCGTTTGATGCTTTTATGCAGTGCATCCAAAATGTTGACCGCACTCAACTCCAAACACAAGAAAATGAGTTGGTAAAAGTAGCAAACGCTTTATCAGAAAGCGATATTGAAGTAGCTAATGAAAACAGGAGTATTATATTAGCCAAATTATATGGTTTAAGCTTTGACTGTACAACCAATATCACAAAAATATCTACATATTTTTGTAAAGAAATGAAATATGGAAGCGTACAAACAGAAGCAAAATGTAACACTTGCGATAAATGTTCATAAGATATTTATGAATATATTCGTATTAATTATGATAAATTAGATTATGATAATTCATTAAATTATATAATTTTAAAAATATTATAATGCCTTTCCAATGCTTCTCTTTGGAAAAATCGAATTCAGATGTAATTCAAAATACGCTGATAGAACTTATAGATGATATTAATATGAAAAATTATTAAACCGAAAAATGTTTTTCAAGATATACAGCAAAATTCCCGGGTTGAGAAATACGGATGCCAACAGGCGGAAATTCGAGAGAATTCTTAAAAATAAAGAATTTCTGGAGACCCTAAAACAAAAAGTTATAAATATTGAACAAAATACACGTCGAACAAAACGACGATCTTCATTTAATAAAAAATTAAAAGGCTTCCGAAAACAGACCGATTATCTAAGTTTTTTAAAGAACGGATCGGAAAAAAATGAAAAATACTTTAATACGTGCGCGTTTGATGCTTTTATGCAGTGCATCCAAAATGTTGACCGCACTCAACTCCAAACACAAGAAAATGAGTTGGTAAAAGTAGCAAACGCTTTATCAGAAAGCGATATTGAAGTAGCTAATGAAAACAGGAGTATTATATTAGCCAAATTATATGGTTTAAGCTTTGACTGTACAACCAATATCACAAAAATATCTACATATTTTTGTAAAGAAATGAAATATGGAAGCGTACAAACAGAAGCAAAATGTAACACTTGCGATAAATGTTCATAAGATATTTATGAATATATTCGTATTAATTATGATAAATTAGATTATGATAATTCATTAAATTATATAATTTTAAAAATATTATAATGCCTTTCCAATGCTTCTCTTTGGAAAAATCGAATTCAGATGTAATTCAAAATACGCTGATAGAACTTATAGATGATATTAATATGAAAAATTATTAAACCGAAAAATGTTTTTCAAGATATACAGCAAAATTCCCGGGTTGAGAAATACGGATGCCAACAGGCGGAAATTCGAGAGAATTCTTAAAAATAAAGAATTTCTGGAGACCCTAAAACAAAAAGTTATAAATATTGAACAAAATACACGTCGAACAAAACGACGATCTTCATTTAATAAAAAATTAAAAGGCTTCCGAAAACAGACCGATTATCTAAGTTTTTTAAAGAACGGATCGGAAAAAAATGAAAAATACTTTAATACGTGCGCGTTTGATGCTTTTATGCAGTGCATCCAAAATGTTGACCGCACTCAACTCCAAACACAAGAAAATGAGTTGGTAAAAGTAGCAAACGCTTTATCAGAAAGCGATATTGAAGTAGCTAATGAAAACAGGAGTATTATATTAGCCAAATTATATGGTTTAAGCTTTGACTGTACAACCAATATCACAAAAATATCTACATATTTTTGTAAAGAAATGAAATATGGAAGCGTACAAACAGAAGCAAAATGTAACACTTGCGATAAATGTTCATAAGATATTTATGAATATATTCGTATTAATTATGATAAATTAGATTATGATAATTCATTAAATTATATACATAATTTTAAAAATATTATAATGCCTTTCCAATGCTTCTCTTTGGAAAAATCGAATTCAGATGTAATTCAAAATACGCTGATAGAACTTATAGATGATATTAATATGAAAAATTATTAAACCGAAAAATGTTTTTCAAGATATACAGCAAAATTCCCGGGTTGAGAAATACGGATGCCAACAGGCGGAAATTCGAGAGAATTCTTAAAAATAAAGAATTTCTGGAGACCCTAAAACAAAAAGTTATAAATATTGAACAAAATACACGTCGAACAAAACGACGATCTTCATTTAATAAAAAATTAAAAGGCTTCCGAAAACAGACCGATTATCTAAGTTTTTTAAAGAACGGATCGGAAAAAAATGAAAAATACTTTAATACGTGCGCGTTTGATGCTTTTATGCAGTGCATCCAAAATGTTGACCGCACTCAACTCCAAACACAAGAAAATGAGTTGGTAAAAGTAGCAAACGCTTTATCAGAAAGCGATATTGAAGTAGCTAATGAAAACAGGAGTATTATATTAGCCAAATTATATGGTTTAAGCTTTGACTGTACAACCAATATCACAAAAATATCTACATATTTTTGTAAAGAAATGAAATATGGAAGCGTACAAACAGAAGCAAAATGTAACACTTGCGATAAATGTTCATAAGATATTTATGAATATATTCGTATTAATTATGATAAATTAGATTATGATAATTCATTAAATTATATACATAATTTTAAAAATATTATAATGCCTTTCCAATGCTTCTCTTTGGAAAAATCGAATTCAGATGTAATTCAAAATACGCTGATAGAACTTATAGATGATATTAATATGAAAAATTATTAAACCGAAAAATGTTTTTCAAGATATACAGCAAAATTCCCGGGTTGAGAAATACGGATGCCAACAGGCGGAAATTCGAGAGAATTCTTAAAAATAAAGAATTTCTGGAGACCCTAAAACAAAAAGTTATAAATATTGAACAAAATACACGTCGAACAAAACGACGATCTTCATTTAATAAAAAATTAAAAGGCTTCCGAAAACAGACCGATTATCTAAGTTTTTTAAAGAACGGATCGGAAAAAAATGAAAAATACTTTAATACGTGCGCGTTTGATGCTTTTATGCAGTGCATCCAAAATGTTGACCGCACTCAACTCCAAACACAAGAAAATGAGTTGGTAAAAGTAGCAAACGCTTTATCAGAAAGCGATATTGAAGTAGCTAATGAAAACAGGAGTATTATATTAGCCAAATTATATGGTTTAAGCTTTGACTGTACAACCAATATCACAAAAATATCTACATATTTTTGTAAAGAAATGAAATATGGAAGCGTACAAACAGAAGCAAAATGTAACACTTGCGATAAATGTTCATAAGATATTTATGAATATATTCGTATTAATTATGATAAATTAGATTATGATAATTCATTAAATTATATAATTTTAAAAATATTATAATGCCTTTCCAATGCTTCTCTTTGGAAAAATCGAATTCAGATGTAATTCAAAATACGCTGATAGAACTTATAGATGATATTAATATGAAAAATTATTAAACCGAAAAATGTTTTTCAAGATATACAGCAAAATTCCCGGGTTGAGAAATACGGATGCCAACAGGCGGAAATTCGAGAGAATTCTTAAAAATAAAGAATTTCTGGAGACCCTAAAACAAAAAGTTATAAATATTGAACAAAATACACGTCGAACAAAACGACGATCTTCATTTAATAAAAAATTAAAAGGCTTCCGAAAACAGACCGATTATCTAAGTTTTTTAAAGAACGGATCGGAAAAAAATGAAAAATACTTTAATACGTGCGCGTTTGATGCTTTTATGCAGTGCATCCAAAATGTTGACCGCACTCAACTCCAAACACAAGAAAATGAGTTGGTAAAAGTAGCAAACGCTTTATCAGAAAGCGATATTGAAGTAGCTAATGAAAACAGGAGTATTATATTAGCCAAATTATATGGTTTAAGCTTTGACTGTACAACCAATATCACAAAAATATCTACATATTTTTGTAAAGAAATGAAATATGGAAGCGTACAAACAGAAGCAAAATGTAACACTTGCGATAAATGTTCATAAGATATTTATGAATATATTCGTATTAATTATGATAAATTAGATTATGATAATTCATTAAATTATATAATTTTAAAAATATTATAATGCCTTTCCAATGCTTCTCTTTGGAAAAATCGAATTCAGATGTAATTCAAAATACGCTGATAGAACTTATAGATGATATTAATATGAAAAATTATTAAACCGAAAAATGTTTTTCAAGATATACAGCAAAATTCCCGGGTTGAGAAATACGGATGCCAACAGGCGGAAATTCGAGAGAATTCTTAAAAATAAAGAATTTCTGGAGACCCTAAAACAAAAAGTTATAAATATTGAACAAAATACACGTCGAACAAAACGACGATCTTCATTTAATAAAAAATTAAAAGGCTTCCGAAAACAGACCGATTATCTAAGTTTTTTAAAGAACGGATCGGAAAAAAATGAAAAATACTTTAATACGTGCGCGTTTGATGCTTTTATGCAGTGCATCCAAAATGTTGACCGCACTCAACTCCAAACACAAGAAAATGAGTTGGTAAAAGTAGCAAACGCTTTATCAGAAAGCGATATTGAAGTAGCTAATGAAAACAGGAGTATTATATTAGCCAAATTATATGGTTTAAGCTTTGACTGTACAACCAATATCACAAAAATATCTACATATTTTTGTAAAGAAATGAAATATGGAAGCGTACAAACAGAAGCAAAATGTAACACTTGCGATAAATGTTCATAAGATATTTATGAATATATTCGTATTAATTATGATAAATTAGATTATGATAATTCATTAAATTATATAATTTTAAAAATATTATAATGCCTTTCCAATGCTTCTCTTTGGAAAAATCGAATTCAGATGTAATTCAAAATACGCTGATAGAACTTATAGATGATATTAATATGAAAAATTATTAAACCGAAAAATGTTTTTCAAGATATACAGCAAAATTCCCGGGTTGAGAAATACGGATGCCAACAGGCGGAAATTCGAGAGAATTCTTAAAAATAAAGAATTTCTGGAGACCCTAAAACAAAAAGTTATAAATATTGAACAAAATACACGTCGAACAAAACGACGATCTTCATTTAATAAAAAATTAAAAGGCTTCCGAAAACAGACCGATTATCTAAGTTTTTTAAAGAACGGATCGGAAAAAAATGAAAAATACTTTAATACGTGCGCGTTTGATGCTTTTATGCAGTGCATCCAAAATGTTGACCGCACTCAACTCCAAACACAAGAAAATGAGTTGGTAAAAGTAGCAAACGCTTTATCAGAAAGCGATATTGAAGTAGCTAATGAAAACAGGAGTATTATATTAGCCAAATTATATGGTTTAAGCTTTGACTGTACAACCAATATCACAAAAATATCTACATATTTTTGTAAAGAAATGAAATATGGAAGCGTACAAACAGAAGCAAAATGTAACACTTGCGATAAATGTTCATAAGATATTTATGAATATATTCGTATTAATTATGATAAATTAGATTATGATAATTCATTAAATTATATACATAATTTTAAAAATATTATAATGCCTTTCCAATGCTTCTCTTTGGAAAAATCGAATTCAGATGTAATTCAAAATACGCTGATAGAACTTATAGATGATATTAATATGAAAAATTATTAAACCGAAAAATGTTTTTCAAGATATACAGCAAAATTCCCGGGTTGAGAAATACGGATGCCAACAGGCGGAAATTCGAGAGAATTCTTAAAAATAAAGAATTTCTGGAGACCCTAAAACAAAAAGTTATAAATATTGAACAAAATACACGTCGAACAAAACGACGATCTTCATTTAATAAAAAATTAAAAGGCTTCCGAAAACAGACCGATTATCTAAGTTTTTTAAAGAACGGATCGGAAAAAAATGAAAAATACTTTAATACGTGCGCGTTTGATGCTTTTATGCAGTGCATCCAAAATGTTGACCGCACTCAACTCCAAACACAAGAAAATGAGTTGGTAAAAGTAGCAAACGCTTTATCAGAAAGCGATATTGAAGTAGCTAATGAAAACAGGAGTATTATATTAGCCAAATTATATGGTTTAAGCTTTGACTGTACAACCAATATCACAAAAATATCTACATATTTTTGTAAAGAAATGAAATATGGAAGCGTACAAACAGAAGCAAAATGTAACACTTGCGATAAATGTTCATAAGATATTTATGAATATATTCGTATTAATTATGATAAATTAGATTATGATAATTCATTAAATTATATACATAATTTTAAAAATATTATAATGCCTTTCCAATGCTTCTCTTTGGAAAAATCGAATTCAGATGTAATTCAAAATACGCTGATAGAACTTATAGATGATATTAATATGAAAAATTATTAAACCGAAAAATGTTTTTCAAGATATACAGCAAAATTCCCGGGTTGAGAAATACGGATGCCAACAGGCGGAAATTCGAGAGAATTCTTAAAAATAAAGAATTTCTGGAGACCCTAAAACAAAAAGTTATAAATATTGAACAAAATACACGTCGAACAAAACGACGATCTTCATTTAATAAAAAATTAAAAGGCTTCCGAAAACAGACCGATTATCTAAGTTTTTTAAAGAACGGATCGGAAAAAAATGAAAAATACTTTAATACGTGCGCGTTTGATGCTTTTATGCAGTGCATCCAAAATGTTGACCGCACTCAACTCCAAACACAAGAAAATGAGTTGGTAAAAGTAGCAAACGCTTTATCAGAAAGCGATATTGAAGTAGCTAATGAAAACAGGAGTATTATATTAGCCAAATTATATGGTTTAAGCTTTGACTGTACAACCAATATCACAAAAATATCTACATATTTTTGTAAAGAAATGAAATATGGAAGCGTACAAACAGAAACAAAATGTAACACTTGCGATAAATGTTCATAAGATATTTATGAATATATTCGTATTAATTATGATAAATTAGATTATGATAATTCATTAAATTATATAATTTTAAAAATATTATAATGCCTTTCCAATGCTTCTCTTTGGAAAAATCGAATTCAGATGTAATTCAAAATACGCTGATAGAACTTATAGATGATATTAATATGAAAAATTATTAAACCGAAAAATGTTTTTCAAGATATACAGCAAAATTCCCGGGTTGAGAAATACGGATGCCAACAGGCGGAAATTCGAGAGAATTCTTAAAAATAAAGAATTTCTGGAGACCCTAAAACAAAAAGTTATAAATATTGAACAAAATACACGTCGAACAAAACGACGATCTTCATTTAATAAAAAATTAAAAGGCTTCCGAAAACAGACCGATTATCTAAGTTTTTTAAAGAACGGATCGGAAAAAAATGAAAAATACTTTAATACGTGCGCGTTTGATGCTTTTATGCAGTGCATCCAAAATGTTGACCGCACTCAACTCCAAACACAAGAAAATGAGTTGGTAAAAGTAGCAAACGCTTTATCAGAAAGCGATATTGAAGTAGCTAATGAAAACAGGAGTATTATATTAGCCAAATTATATGGTTTAAGCTTTGACTGTACAACCAATATCACAAAAATATCTACATATTTTTGTAAAGAAATGAAATATGGAAGCGTACAAACAGAAGCAAAATGTAACACTTGCGATAAATGTTCATAAGATATTTATGAATATATTCGTATTAATTATGATAAATTAGATTATGATAATTCATTAAATTATATAATTTTAAAAATATTATAATGCCTTTCCAATGCTTCTCTTTGGAAAAATCGAATTCAGATGTAATTCAAAATACGCTGATAGAACTTATAGATGATATTAATATGAAAAATTATTAAACCGAAAAATGTTTTTCAAGATATACAGCAAAATTCCCGGGTTGAGAAATACGGATGCCAACAGGCGGAAATTCGAGAGAATTCTTAAAAATAAAGAATTTCTGGAGACCCTAAAACAAAAAGTTATAAATATTGAACAAAATACACGTCGAACAAAACGACGATCTTCATTTAATAAAAAATTAAAAGGCTTCCGAAAACAGACCGATTATCTAAGTTTTTTAAAGAACGGATCGGAAAAAAATGAAAAATACTTTAATACGTGCGCGTTTGATGCTTTTATGCAGTGCATCCAAAATGTTGACCGCACTCAACTCCAAACACAAGAAAATGAGTTGGTAAAAGTAGCAAACGCTTTATCAGAAAGCGATATTGAAGTAGCTAATGAAAACAGGAGTATTATATTAGCCAAATTATATGGTTTAAGCTTTGACTGTACAACCAATATCACAAAAATATCTACATATTTTTGTAAAGAAATGAAATATGGAAGCGTACAAACAGAAACAAAATGTAACACTTGCGATAAATGTTCATAAGATATTTATGAATATATTCGTATTAATTATGATAAATTAGATTATGATAATTCATTAAATTATATAATTTTAAAAATATTATAATGCCTTTCCAATGCTTCTCTTTGGAAAAATCGAATTCAGATGTAATTCAAAATACGCTGATAGAACTTATAGATGATATTAATATGAAAAATTATTAAACCGAAAAATGTTTTTCAAGATATACAGCAAAATTCCCGGGTTGAGAAATACGGATGCCAACAGGCGGAAATTCGAGAGAATTCTTAAAAATAAAGAATTTCTGGAGACCCTAAAACAAAAAGTTATAAATATTGAACAAAATACACGTCGAACAAAACGACGATCTTCATTTAATAAAAAATTAAAAGGCTTCCGAAAACAGACCGATTATCTAAGTTTTTTAAAGAACGGATCGGAAAAAAATGAAAAATACTTTAATACGTGCGCGTTTGATGCTTTTATGCAGTGCATCCAAAATGTTGACCGCACTCAACTCCAAACACAAGAAAATGAGTTGGTAAAAGTAGCAAACGCTTTATCAGAAAGCGATATTGAAGTAGCTAATGAAAACAGGAGTATTATATTAGCCAAATTATATGGTTTAAGCTTTGACTGTACAACCAATATCACAAAAATATCTACATATTTTTGTAAAGAAATGAAATATGGAAGCGTACAAACAGAAGCAAAATGTAACACTTGCGATAAATGTTCATAAGATATTTATGAATATATTCGTATTAATTATGATAAATTAGATTATGATAATTCATTAAATTATATAATTTTAAAAATATTATAATGCCTTTCCAATGCTTCTCTTTGGAAAAATCGAATTCAGATGTAATTCAAAATACGCTGATAGAACTTATAGATGATATTAATATGAAAAATTATTAAACCGAAAAATGTTTTTCAAGATATACAGCAAAATTCCCGGGTTGAGAAATACGGATGCCAACAGGCGGAAATTCGAGAGAATTCTTAAAAATAAAGAATTTCTGGAGACCCTAAAACAAAAAGTTATAAATATTGAACAAAATACACGTCGAACAAAACGACGATCTTCATTTAATAAAAAATTAAAAGGCTTCCGAAAACAGACCGATTATCTAAGTTTTTTAAAGAACGGATCGGAAAAAAATGAAAAATACTTTAATACGTGCGCGTTTGATGCTTTTATGCAGTGCATCCAAAATGTTGACCGCACTCAACTCCAAACACAAGAAAATGAGTTGGTAAAAGTAGCAAACGCTTTATCAGAAAGCGATATTGAAGTAGCTAATGAAAACAGGAGTATTATATTAGCCAAATTATATGGTTTAAGCTTTGACTGTACAACCAATATCACAAAAATATCTACATATTTTTGTAAAGAAATGAAATATGGAAGCGTACAAACAGAAGCAAAATGTAACACTTGCGATAAATGTTCATAAGATATTTATGAATATATTCGTATTAATTATGATAAATTAGATTATGATAATTCATTAAATTATATAATTTTAAAAATATTATAATGCCTTTCCAATGCTTCTCTTTGGAAAAATCGAATTCAGATGTAATTCAAAATACGCTGATAGAACTTATAGATGATATTAATATGAAAAATTATTAAACCGAAAAATGTTTTTCAAGATATACAGCAAAATTCCCGGGTTGAGAAATACGGATGCCAACAGGCGGAAATTCGAGAGAATTCTTAAAAATAAAGAATTTCTGGAGACCCTAAAACAAAAAGTTATAAATATTGAACAAAATACACGTCGAACAAAACGACGATCTTCATTTAATAAAAAATTAAAAGGCTTCCGAAAACAGACCGATTATCTAAGTTTTTTAAAGAACGGATCGGAAAAAAATGAAAAATACTTTAATACGTGCGCGTTTGATGCTTTTATGCAGTGCATCGAAAATGTTGACCGCACTCAACTCCAAACACAAGAAAATGAGTTGGTAAAAGTAGCAAACGCTTTATCAGAAAGCGATATTGAAGTAGCTAATGAAAACAGGAGTATTATATTAGCCAAATTATATGGTTTAAGCTTTGACTGTACAACCAATATCACAAAAATATCTACATATTTTTGTAAAGAAATGAAATATGGAAGCGTACAAACAGAAGCAAAATGTAACACTTGCGATAAATGTTCATAAGATATTTATGAATATATTCGTATTAATTATGATAAATTAGATTATGATAATTCATTAAATTATATAATTTTAAAAATATTATAATGCCTTTCCAATGCTTCTCTTTGGAAAAATCGAATTCAGATGTAATTCAAAATACGCTGATAGAACTTATAGATGATATTAATATGAAAAATTATTAAACCGAAAAATGTTTTTCAAGATATACAGCAAAATTCCCGGGTTGAGAAATACGGATGCCAACAGGCGGAAATTCGAGAGAATTCTTAAAAATAAAGAATTTCTGGAGACCCTAAAACAAAAAGTTATAAATATTGAACAAAATACACGTCGAACAAAACGACGATCTTCATTTAATAAAAAATTAAAAGGCTTCCGAAAACAGACCGATTATCTAAGTTTTTTAAAGAACGGATCGGAAAAAAATGAAAAATACTTTAATACGTGCGCGTTTGATGCTTTTATGCAGTGCATCCAAAATGTTGACCGCACTCAACTCCAAACACAAGAAAATGAGTTGGTAAAAGTAGCAAACGCTTTATCAGAAAGCGATATTGAAGTAGCTAATGAAAACAGGAGTATTATATTAGCCAAATTATATGGTTTAAGCTTTGACTGTACAACCAATATCACAAAAATATCTACATATTTTTGTAAAGAAATGAAATATGGAAGCGTACAAACAGAAACAAAATGTAACACTTGCGATAAATGTTCATAAGATATTTATGAATATATTCGTATTAATTATGATAAATTAGATTATGATAATTCATTAAATTATATAATTTTAAAAATATTATAATGCCTTTCCAATGCTTCTCTTTGGAAAAATCGAATTCAGATGTAATTCAAAATACGCTGATAGAACTTATAGATGATATTAATATGAAAAATTATTAAACCGAAAAATGTTTTTCAAGATATACAGCAAAATTCCCGGGTTGAGAAATACGGATGCCAACAGGCGGAAATTCGAGAGAATTCTTAAAAATAAAGAATTTCTGGAGACCCTAAAACAAAAAGTTATAAATATTGAACAAAATACACGTCGAACAAAACGACGATCTTCATTTAATAAAAAATTAAAAGGCTTCCGAAAACAGACCGATTATCTAAGTTTTTTAAAGAACGGATCGGAAAAAAATGAAAAATACTTTAATACGTGCGCGTTTGATGCTTTTATGCAGTGCATCCAAAATGTTGACCGCACTCAACTCCAAACACAAGAAAATGAGTTGGTAAAAGTAGCAAACGCTTTATCAGAAAGCGATATTGAAGTAGCTAATGAAAACAGGAGTATTATATTAGCCAAATTATATGGTTTAAGCTTTGACTGTACAACCAATATCACAAAAATATCTACATATTTTTGTAAAGAAATGAAATATGGAAGCGTACAAACAGAAGCAAAATGTAACACTTGCGATAAATGTTCATAAGATATTTATGAATATATTCGTATTAATTATGATAAATTAGATTATGATAATTCATTAAATTATATACATAATTTTAAAAATATTATAATGCCTTTCCAATGCTTCTCTTTGGAAAAATCGAATTCAGATGTAATTCAAAATACGCTGATAGAACTTATAGATGATATTAATATGAAAAATTATTAAACCGAAAAATGTTTTTCAAGATATACAGCAAAATTCCCGGGTTGAGAAATACGGATGCCAACAGGCGGAAATTCGAGAGAATTCTTAAAAATAAAGAATTTCTGGAGACCCTAAAACAAAAAGTTATAAATATTGAACAAAATACACGTCGAACAAAACGACGATCTTCATTTAATAAAAAATTAAAAGGCTTCCGAAAACAGACCGATTATCTAAGTTTTTTAAAGAACGGATCGGAAAAAAATGAAAAATACTTTAATACGTGCGCGTTTGATGCTTTTATGCAGTGCATCCAAAATGTTGACCGCACTCAACTCCAAACACAAGAAAATGAGTTGGTAAAAGTAGCAAACGCTTTATCAGAAAGCGATATTGAAGTAGCTAATGAAAACAGGAGTATTATATTAGCCAAATTATATGGTTTAAGCTTTGACTGTACAACCAATATCACAAAAATATCTACATATTTTTGTAAAGAAATGAAATATGGAAGCGTACAAACAGAAGCAAAATGTAACACTTGCGATAAATGTTCATAAGATATTTATGAATATATTCGTATTAATTATGATAAATTAGATTATGATAATTCATTAAATTATATAATTTTAAAAATATTATAATGCCTTTCCAATGCTTCTCTTTGGAAAAATCGAATTCAGATGTAATTCAAAATACGCTGATAGAACTTATAGATGATATTAATATGAAAAATTATTAAACCGAAAAATGTTTTTCAAGATATACAGCAAAATTCCCGGGTTGAGAAATACGGATGCCAACAGGCGGAAATTCGAGAGAATTCTTAAAAATAAAGAATTTCTGGAGACCCTAAAACAAAAAGTTATAAATATTGAACAAAATACACGTCGAACAAAACGACGATCTTCATTTAATAAAAAATTAAAAGGCTTCCGAAAACAGACCGATTATCTAAGTTTTTTAAAGAACGGATCGGAAAAAAATGAAAAATACTTTAATACGTGCGCGTTTGATGCTTTTATGCAGTGCATCCAAAATGTTGACCGCACTCAACTCCAAACACAAGAAAATGAGTTGGTAAAAGTAGCAAACGCTTTATCAGAAAGCGATATTGAAGTAGCTAATGAAAACAGGAGTATTATATTAGCCAAATTATATGGTTTAAGCTTTGACTGTACAACCAATATCACAAAAATATCTACATATTTTTGTAAAGAAATGAAATATGGAAGCGTACAAACAGAAACAAAATGTAACACTTGCGATAAATGTTCATAAGATATTTATGAATATATTCGTATTAATTATGATAAATTAGATTATGATAATTCATTAAATTATATAATTTTAAAAATATTATAATGCCTTTCCAATGCTTCTCTTTGGAAAAATCGAATTCAGATGTAATTCAAAATACGCTGATAGAACTTATAGATGATATTAATATGAAAAATTATTAAACCGAAAAATGTTTTTCAAGATATACAGCAAAATTCCCGGGTTGAGAAATACGGATGCCAACAGGCGGAAATTCGAGAGAATTCTTAAAAATAAAGAATTTCTGGAGACCCTAAAACAAAAAGTTATAAATATTGAACAAAATACACGTCGAACAAAACGACGATCTTCATTTAATAAAAAATTAAAAGGCTTCCGAAAACAGACCGATTATCTAAGTTTTTTAAAGAACGGATCGGAAAAAAATGAAAAATACTTTAATACGTGCGCGTTTGATGCTTTTATGCAGTGCATCCAAAATGTTGACCGCACTCAACTCCAAACACAAGAAAATGAGTTGGTAAAAGTAGCAAACGCTTTATCAGAAAGCGATATTGAAGTAGCTAATGAAAACAGGAGTATTATATTAGCCAAATTATATGGTTTAAGCTTTGACTGTACAACCAATATCACAAAAATATCTACATATTTTTGTAAAGAAATGAAATATGGAAGCGTACAAACAGAAGCAAAATGTAACACTTGCGATAAATGTTCATAAGATATTTATGAATATATTCGTATTAATTATGATAAATTAGATTATGATAATTCATTAAATTATATAATTTTAAAAATATTATAATGCCTTTCCAATGCTTCTCTTTGGAAAAATCGAATTCAGATGTAATTCAAAATACGCTGATAGAACTTATAGATGATATTAATATGAAAAATTATTAAACCGAAAAATGTTTTTCAAGATATACAGCAAAATTCCCGGGTTGAGAAATACGGATGCCAACAGGCGGAAATTCGAGAGAATTCTTAAAAATAAAGAATTTCTGGAGACCCTAAAACAAAAAGTTATAAATATTGAACAAAATACACGTCGAACAAAACGACGATCTTCATTTAATAAAAAATTAAAAGGCTTCCGAAAACAGACCGATTATCTAAGTTTTTTAAAGAACGGATCGGAAAAAAATGAAAAATACTTTAATACGTGCGCGTTTGATGCTTTTATGCAGTGCATCCAAAATGTTGACCGCACTCAACTCCAAACACAAGAAAATGAGTTGGTAAAAGTAGCAAACGCTTTATCAGAAAGCGATATTGAAGTAGCTAATGAAAACAGGAGTATTATATTAGCCAAATTATATGGTTTAAGCTTTGACTGTACAACCAATATCACAAAAATATCTACATATTTTTGTAAAGAAATGAAATATGGAAGCGTACAAACAGAAACAAAATGTAACACTTGCGATAAATGTTCATAAGATATTTATGAATATATTCGTATTAATTATGATAAATTAGATTATGATAATTCATTAAATTATATAATTTTAAAAATATTATAATGCCTTTCCAATGCTTCTCTTTGGAAAAATCGAATTCAGATGTAATTCAAAATACGCTGATAGAACTTATAGATGATATTAATATGAAAAATTATTAAACCGAAAAATGTTTTTCAAGATATACAGCAAAATTCCCGGGTTGAGAAATACGGATGCCAACAGGCGGAAATTCGAGAGAATTCTTAAAAATAAAGAATTTCTGGAGACCCTAAAACAAAAAGTTATAAATATTGAACAAAATACACGTCGAACAAAACGACGATCTTCATTTAATAAAAAATTAAAAGGCTTCCGAAAACAGACCGATTATCTAAGTTTTTTAAAGAACGGATCGGAAAAAAATGAAAAATACTTTAATACGTGCGCGTTTGATGCTTTTATGCAGTGCATCCAAAATGTTGACCGCACTCAACTCCAAACACAAGAAAATGAGTTGGTAAAAGTAGCAAACGCTTTATCAGAAAGCGATATTGAAGTAGCTAATGAAAACAGGAGTATTATATTAGCCAAATTATATGGTTTAAGCTTTGACTGTACAACCAATATCACAAAAATATCTACATATTTTTGTAAAGAAATGAAATATGGAAGCGTACAAACAGAAGCAAAATGTAACACTTGCGATAAATGTTCATAAGATATTTATGAATATATTCGTATTAATTATGATAAATTAGATTATGATAATTCATTAAATTATATACATAATTTTAAAAATATTATAATGCCTTTCCAATGCTTCTCTTTGGAAAAATCGAATTCAGATGTAATTCAAAATACGCTGATAGAACTTATAGATGATATTAATATGAAAAATTATTAAACCGAAAAATGTTTTTCAAGATATACAGCAAAATTCCCGGGTTGAGAAATACGGATGCCAACAGGCGGAAATTCGAGAGAATTCTTAAAAATAAAGAATTTCTGGAGACCCTAAAACAAAAAGTTATAAATATTGAACAAAATACACGTCGAACAAAACGACGATCTTCATTTAATAAAAAATTAAAAGGCTTCCGAAAACAGACCGATTATCTAAGTTTTTTAAAGAACGGATCGGAAAAAAATGAAAAATACTTTAATACGTGCGCGTTTGATGCTTTTATGCAGTGCATCCAAAATGTTGACCGCACTCAACTCCAAACACAAGAAAATGAGTTGGTAAAAGTAGCAAACGCTTTATCAGAAAGCGATATTGAAGTAGCTAATGAAAACAGGAGTATTATATTAGCCAAATTATATGGTTTAAGCTTTGACTGTACAACCAATATCACAAAAATATCTACATATTTTTGTAAAGAAATGAAATATGGAAGCGTACAAACAGAAACAAAATGTAACACTTGCGATAAATGTTCATAAGATATTTATGAATATATTCGTATTAATTATGATAAATTAGATTATGATAATTCATTAAATTATATAATTTTAAAAATATTATAATGCCTTTCCAATGCTTCTCTTTGGAAAAATCGAATTCAGATGTAATTCAAAATACGCTGATAGAACTTATAGATGATATTAATATGAAAAATTATTAAACCGAAAAATGTTTTTCAAGATATACAGCAAAATTCCCGGGTTGAGAAATACGGATGCCAACAGGCGGAAATTCGAGAGAATTCTTAAAAATAAAGAATTTCTGGAGACCCTAAAACAAAAAGTTATAAATATTGAACAAAATACACGTCGAACAAAACGACGATCTTCATTTAATAAAAAATTAAAAGGCTTCCGAAAACAGACCGATTATCTAAGTTTTTTAAAGAACGGATCGGAAAAAAATGAAAAATACTTTAATACGTGCGCGTTTGATGCTTTTATGCAGTGCATCCAAAATGTTGACCGCACTCAACTCCAAACACAAGAAAATGAGTTGGTAAAAGTAGCAAACGCTTTATCAGAAAGCGATATTGAAGTAGCTAATGAAAACAGGAGTATTATATTAGCCAAATTATATGGTTTAAGCTTTGACTGTACAACCAATATCACAAAAATATCTACATATTTTTGTAAAGAAATGAAATATGGAAGCGTACAAACAGAAGCAAAATGTAACACTTGCGATAAATGTTCATAAGATATTTATGAATATATTCGTATTAATTATGATAAATTAGATTATGATAATTCATTAAATTATATACATAATTTTAAAAATATTATAATGCCTTTCCAATGCTTCTCTTTGGAAAAATCGAATTCAGATGTAATTCAAAATACGCTGATAGAACTTATAGATGATATTAATATGAAAAATTATTAAACCGAAAAATGTTTTTCAAGATATACAGCAAAATTCCCGGGTTGAGAAATACGGATGCCAACAGGCGGAAATTCGAGAGAATTCTTAAAAATAAAGAATTTCTGGAGACCCTAAAACAAAAAGTTATAAATATTGAACAAAATACACGTCGAACAAAACGACGATCTTCATTTAATAAAAAATTAAAAGGCTTCCGAAAACAGACCGATTATCTAAGTTTTTTAAAGAACGGATCGGAAAAAAATGAAAAATACTTTAATACGTGCGCGTTTGATGCTTTTATGCAGTGCATCCAAAATGTTGACCGCACTCAACTCCAAACACAAGAAAATGAGTTGGTAAAAGTAGCAAACGCTTTATCAGAAAGCGATATTGAAGTAGCTAATGAAAACAGGAGTATTATATTAGCCAAATTATATGGTTTAAGCTTTGACTGTACAACCAATATCACAAAAATATCTACATATTTTTGTAAAGAAATGAAATATGGAAGCGTACAAACAGAAACAAAATGTAACACTTGCGATAAATGTTCATAAGATATTTATGAATATATTCGTATTAATTATGATAAATTAGATTATGATAATTCATTAAATTATATATAATTTTAAAAATATTATAATGCCTTTCCAATGCTTCTCTTTGGAAAAATCGAATTCAGATGTAATTCAAAATACGCTGATAGAACTTATAGATGATATTAATATGAAAAATTATTAAACCGAAAAATGTTTTTCAAGATATACAGCAAAATTCCCGGGTTGAGAAATACGGATGCCAACAGGCGGAAATTCGAGAGAATTCTTAAAAATAAAGAATTTCTGGAGACCCTAAAACAAAAAGTTATAAATATTGAACAAAATACACGTCGAACAAAACGACGATCTTCATTTAATAAAAAATTAAAAGGCTTCCGAAAACAGACCGATTATCTAAGTTTTTTAAAGAACGGATCGGAAAAAAATGAAAAATACTTTAATACGTGCGCGTTTGATGCTTTTATGCAGTGCATCCAAAATGTTGACCGCACTCAACTCCAAACACAAGAAAATGAGTTGGTAAAAGTAGCAAACGCTTTATCAGAAAGCGATATTGAAGTAGCTAATGAAAACAGGAGTATTATATTAGCCAAATTATATGGTTTAAGCTTTGACTGTACAACCAATATCACAAAAATATCTACATATTTTTGTAAAGAAATGAAATATGGAAGCGTACAAACAGAAGCAAAATGTAACACTTGCGATAAATGTTCATAAGATATTTATGAATATATTCGTATTAATTATGATAAATTAGATTATGATAATTCATTAAATTATATAATTTTAAAAATATTATAATGCCTTTCCAATGCTTCTCTTTGGAAAAATCGAATTCAGATGTAATTCAAAATACGCTGATAGAACTTATAGATGATATTAATATGAAAAATTATTAAACCGAAAAATGTTTTTCAAGATATACAGCAAAATTCCCGGGTTGAGAAATACGGATGCCAACAGGCGGAAATTCGAGAGAATTCTTAAAAATAAAGAATTTCTGGAGACCCTAAAACAAAAAGTTATAAATATTGAACAAAATACACGTCGAACAAAACGACGATCTTCATTTAATAAAAAATTAAAAGGCTTCCGAAAACAGACCGATTATCTAAGTTTTTTAAAGAACGGATCGGAAAAAAATGAAAAATACTTTAATACGTGCGCGTTTGATGCTTTTATGCAGTGCATCCAAAATGTTGACCGCACTCAACTCCAAACACAAGAAAATGAGTTGGTAAAAGTAGCAAACGCTTTATCAGAAAGCGATATTGAAGTAGCTAATGAAAACAGGAGTATTATATTAGCCAAATTATATGGTTTAAGCTTTGACTGTACAACCAATATCACAAAAATATCTACATATTTTTGTAAAGAAATGAAATATGGAAGCGTACAAACAGAAACAAAATGTAACACTTGCGATAAATGTTCATAAGATATTTATGAATATATTCGTATTAATTATGATAAATTAGATTATGATAATTCATTAAATTATATAATTTTAAAAATATTATAATGCCTTTCCAATGCTTCTCTTTGGAAAAATCGAATTCAGATGTAATTCAAAATACGCTGATAGAACTTATAGATGATATTAATATGAAAAATTATTAAACCGAAAAATGTTTTTCAAGATATACAGCAAAATTCCCGGGTTGAGAAATACGGATGCCAACAGGCGGAAATTCGAGAGAATTCTTAAAAATAAAGAATTTCTGGAGACCCTAAAACAAAAAGTTATAAATATTGAACAAAATACACGTCGAACAAAACGACGATCTTCATTTAATAAAAAATTAAAAGGCTTCCGAAAACAGACCGATTATCTAAGTTTTTTAAAGAACGGATCGGAAAAAAATGAAAAATACTTTAATACGTGCGCGTTTGATGCTTTTATGCAGTGCATCCAAAATGTTGACCGCACTCAACTCCAAACACAAGAAAATGAGTTGGTAAAAGTAGCAAACGCTTTATCAGAAAGCGATATTGAAGTAGCTAATGAAAACAGGAGTATTATATTAGCCAAATTATATGGTTTAAGCTTTGACTGTACAACCAATATCACAAAAATATCTACATATTTTTGTAAAGAAATGAAATATGGAAGCGTACAAACAGAAGCAAAATGTAACACTTGCGATAAATGTTCATAAGATATTTATGAATATATTCGTATTAATTATGATAAATTAGATTATGATAATTCATTAAATTATATACATAATTTTAAAAATATTATAATGCCTTTCCAATGCTTCTCTTTGGAAAAATCGAATTCAGATGTAATTCAAAATACGCTGATAGAACTTATAGATGATATTAATATGAAAAATTATTAAACCGAAAAATGTTTTTCAAGATATACAGCAAAATTCCCGGGTTGAGAAATACGGATGCCAACAGGCGGAAATTCGAGAGAATTCTTAAAAATAAAGAATTTCTGGAGACCCTAAAACAAAAAGTTATAAATATTGAACAAAATACACGTCGAACAAAACGACGATCTTCATTTAATAAAAAATTAAAAGGCTTCCGAAAACAGACCGATTATCTAAGTTTTTTAAAGAACGGATCGGAAAAAAATGAAAAATACTTTAATACGTGCGCGTTTGATGCTTTTATGCAGTGCATCCAAAATGTTGACCGCACTCAACTCCAAACACAAGAAAATGAGTTGGTAAAAGTAGCAAACGCTTTATCAGAAAGCGATATTGAAGTAGCTAATGAAAACAGGAGTATTATATTAGCCAAATTATATGGTTTAAGCTTTGACTGTACAACCAATATCACAAAAATATCTACATATTTTTGTAAAGAAATGAAATATGGAAGCGTACAAACAGAAACAAAATGTAACACTTGCGATAAATGTTCATAAGATATTTATGAATATATTCGTATTAATTATGATAAATTAGATTATGATAATTCATTAAATTATATAATTTTAAAAATATTATAATGCCTTTCCAATGCTTCTCTTTGGAAAAATCGAATTCAGATGTAATTCAAAATACGCTGATAGAACTTATAGATGATATTAATATGAAAAATTATTAAACCGAAAAATGTTTTTCAAGATATACAGCAAAATTCCCGGGTTGAGAAATACGGATGCCAACAGGCGGAAATTCGAGAGAATTCTTAAAAATAAAGAATTTCTGGAGACCCTAAAACAAAAAGTTATAAATATTGAACAAAATACACGTCGAACAAAACGACGATCTTCATTTAATAAAAAATTAAAAGGCTTCCGAAAACAGACCGATTATCTAAGTTTTTTAAAGAACGGATCGGAAAAAAATGAAAAATACTTTAATACGTGCGCGTTTGATGCTTTTATGCAGTGCATCCAAAATGTTGACCGCACTCAACTCCAAACACAAGAAAATGAGTTGGTAAAAGTAGCAAACGCTTTATCAGAAAGCGATATTGAAGTAGCTAATGAAAACAGGAGTATTATATTAGCCAAATTATATGGTTTAAGCTTTGACTGTACAACCAATATCACAAAAATATCTACATATTTTTGTAAAGAAATGAAATATGGAAGCGTACAAACAGAAGCAAAATGTAACACTTGCGATAAATGTTCATAAGATATTTATGAATATATTCGTATTAATTATGATAAATTAGATTATGATAATTCATTAAATTATATAATTTTAAAAATATTATAATGCCTTTCCAATGCTTCTCTTTGGAAAAATCGAATTCAGATGTAATTCAAAATACGCTGATAGAACTTATAGATGATATTAATATGAAAAATTATTAAACCGAAAAATGTTTTTCAAGATATACAGCAAAATTCCCGGGTTGAGAAATACGGATGCCAACAGGCGGAAATTCGAGAGAATTCTTAAAAATAAAGAATTTCTGGAGACCCTAAAACAAAAAGTTATAAATATTGAACAAAATACACGTCGAACAAAACGACGATCTTCATTTAATAAAAAATTAAAAGGCTTCCGAAAACAGACCGATTATCTAAGTTTTTTAAAGAACGGATCGGAAAAAAATGAAAAATACTTTAATACGTGCGCGTTTGATGCTTTTATGCAGTGCATCCAAAATGTTGACCGCACTCAACTCCAAACACAAGAAAATGAGTTGGTAAAAGTAGCAAACGCTTTATCAGAAAGCGATATTGAAGTAGCTAATGAAAACAGGAGTATTATATTAGCCAAATTATATGGTTTAAGCTTTGACTGTACAACCAATATCACAAAAATATCTACATATTTTTGTAAAGAAATGAAATATGGAAGCGTACAAACAGAAGCAAAATGTAACACTTGCGATAAATGTTCATAAGATATTTATGAATATATTCGTATTAATTATGATAAATTAGATTATGATAATTCATTAAATTATATAATTTTAAAAATATTATAATGCCTTTCCAATGCTTCTCTTTGGAAAAATCGAATTCAGATGTAATTCAAAATACGCTGATAGAACTTATAGATGATATTAATATGAAAAATTATTAAACCGAAAAATGTTTTTCAAGATATACAGCAAAATTCCCGGGTTGAGAAATACGGATGCCAACAGGCGGAAATTCGAGAGAATTCTTAAAAATAAAGAATTTCTGGAGACCCTAAAACAAAAAGTTATAAATATTGAACAAAATACACGTCGAACAAAACGACGATCTTCATTTAATAAAAAATTAAAAGGCTTCCGAAAACAGACCGATTATCTAAGTTTTTTAAAGAACGGATCGGAAAAAAATGAAAAATACTTTAATACGTGCGCGTTTGATGCTTTTATGCAGTGCATCCAAAATGTTGACCGCACTCAACTCCAAACACAAGAAAATGAGTTGGTAAAAGTAGCAAACGCTTTATCAGAAAGCGATATTGAAGTAGCTAATGAAAACAGGAGTATTATATTAGCCAAATTATATGGTTTAAGCTTTGACTGTACAACCAATATCACAAAAATATCTACATATTTTTGTAAAGAAATGAAATATGGAAGCGTACAAACAGAAGCAAAATGTAACACTTGCGATAAATGTTCATAAGATATTTATGAATATATTCGTATTAATTATGATAAATTAGATTATGATAATTCATTAAATTATATAATTTTAAAAATATTATAATGCCTTTCCAATGCTTCTCTTTGGAAAAATCGAATTCAGATGTAATTCAAAATACGCTGATAGAACTTATAGATGATATTAATATGAAAAATTATTAAACCGAAAAATGTTTTTCAAGATATACAGCAAAATTCCCGGGTTGAGAAATACGGATGCCAACAGGCGGAAATTCGAGAGAATTCTTAAAAATAAAGAATTTCTGGAGACCCTAAAACAAAAAGTTATAAATATTGAACAAAATACACGTCGAACAAAACGACGATCTTCATTTAATAAAAAATTAAAAGGCTTCCGAAAACAGACCGATTATCTAAGTTTTTTAAAGAACGGATCGGAAAAAAATGAAAAATACTTTAATACGTGCGCGTTTGATGCTTTTATGCAGTGCATCCAAAATGTTGACCGCACTCAACTCCAAACACAAGAAAATGAGTTGGTAAAAGTAGCAAACGCTTTATCAGAAAGCGATATTGAAGTAGCTAATGAAAACAGGAGTATTATATTAGCCAAATTATATGGTTTAAGCTTTGACTGTACAACCAATATCACAAAAATATCTACATATTTTTGTAAAGAAATGAAATATGGAAGCGTACAAACAGAAGCAAAATGTAACACTTGCGATAAATGTTCATAAGATATTTATGAATATATTCGTATTAATTATGATAAATTAGATTATGATAATTCATTAAATTATATAATTTTAAAAATATTATAATGCCTTTCCAATGCTTCTCTTTGGAAAAATCGAATTCAGATGTAATTCAAAATACGCTGATAGAACTTATAGATGATATTAATATGAAAAATTATTAAACCGAAAAATGTTTTTCAAGATATACAGCAAAATTCCCGGGTTGAGAAATACGGATGCCAACAGGCGGAAATTCGAGAGAATTCTTAAAAATAAAGAATTTCTGGAGACCCTAAAACAAAAAGTTATAAATATTGAACAAAATACACGTCGAACAAAACGACGATCTTCATTTAATAAAAAATTAAAAGGCTTCCGAAAACAGACCGATTATCTAAGTTTTTTAAAGAACGGATCGGAAAAAAATGAAAAATACTTTAATACGTGCGCGTTTGATGCTTTTATGCAGTGCATCCAAAATGTTGACCGCACTCAACTCCAAACACAAGAAAATGAGTTGGTAAAAGTAGCAAACGCTTTATCAGAAAGCGATATTGAAGTAGCTAATGAAAACAGGAGTATTATATTAGCCAAATTATATGGTTTAAGCTTTGACTGTACAACCAATATCACAAAAATATCTACATATTTTTGTAAAGAAATGAAATATGGAAGCGTACAAACAGAAGCAAAATGTAACACTTGCGATAAATGTTCATAAGATATTTATGAATATATTCGTATTAATTATGATAAATTAGATTATGATAATTCATTAAATTATATAATTTTAAAAATATTATAATGCCTTTCCAATGCTTCTCTTTGGAAAAATCGAATTCAGATGTAATTCAAAATACGCTGATAGAACTTATAGATGATATTAATATGAAAAATTATTAAACCGAAAAATGTTTTTCAAGATATACAGCAAAATTCCCGGGTTGAGAAATACGGATGCCAACAGGCGGAAATTCGAGAGAATTCTTAAAAATAAAGAATTTCTGGAGACCCTAAAACAAAAAGTTATAAATATTGAACAAAATACACGTCGAACAAAACGACGATCTTCATTTAATAAAAAATTAAAAGGCTTCCGAAAACAGACCGATTATCTAAGTTTTTTAAAGAACGGATCGGAAAAAAATGAAAAATACTTTAATACGTGCGCGTTTGATGCTTTTATGCAGTGCATCCAAAATGTTGACCGCACTCAACTCCAAACACAAGAAAATGAGTTGGTAAAAGTAGCAAACGCTTTATCAGAAAGCGATATTGAAGTAGCTAATGAAAACAGGAGTATTATATTAGCCAAATTATATGGTTTAAGCTTTGACTGTACAACCAATATCACAAAAATATCTACATATTTTTGTAAAGAAATGAAATATGGAAGCGTACAAACAGAAGCAAAATGTAACACTTGCGATAAATGTTCATAAGATATTTATGAATATATTCGTATTAATTATGATAAATTAGATTATGATAATTCATTAAATTATATAATTTTAAAAATATTATAATGCCTTTCCAATGCTTCTCTTTGGAAAAATCGAATTCAGATGTAATTCAAAATACGCTGATAGAACTTATAGATGATATTAATATGAAAAATTATTAAACCGAAAAATGTTTTTCAAGATATACAGCAAAATTCCCGGGTTGAGAAATACGGATGCCAACAGGCGGAAATTCGAGAGAATTCTTAAAAATAAAGAATTTCTGGAGACCCTAAAACAAAAAGTTATAAATATTGAACAAAATACACGTCGAACAAAACGACGATCTTCATTTAATAAAAAATTAAAAGGCTTCCGAAAACAGACCGATTATCTAAGTTTTTTAAAGAACGGATCGGAAAA